>CM076970.1:47364688-47502188 GCA_039105355.1 Benthosema pterotum
CCCCATTCATGATGTTGCCAGCATCCCAGAAGTAATGTCCCCTCTCATAATCCTCATAGACTTTTCAAAACTGATTGATATAAAGACGATTACACTGCAGACGAAGACAACTCGGGTCGTGGCAAATGACAACACACAATATTATCATCATACAATATCTAATTAGTAAGAAGAAAATAACGGCAGGATACAACAATTTTTGATTAGTTTTTCTTCATAGAAATCATTTGATTGTCCCAAAACCTTGTGTGTGTTGTCGTCATTAGTAACTACAACTCCCATCAACCCATGGGGGGTATAATACCAAAGATACTCTATTATAAAGATGGCCATACTCCCATTGGTGCCACTAAATAAATGACATGGACTACAAAGCCTACAAATGGTCTCCTAAGTAGTAATGGTTTGGATCAGAGCCCCCTATCTGTTGTATGTGAAACTGCAGATTACAAAGAGACTTCCTGACTCCTAACAAATCTCACGAGAGTTGGGCGGTGGGATAAAGAATCAACAAAGTGAAATTTCTTCTGTTCTGTTTAGCTAATAGAAGCCATTTTACTATGAATAAGCTGTAAATATTATATGCCTTTTGATGATCGGGTCCATTATTTAGTTCAGTATCCATGGAGTTAAGGAATGGATCATGAGTTGTGTTCACGTTCATTCTGCCATTGGAAACGAATAGACTCCAACATACTTCCCGTCTCCTAATATTGTACCCGCCCCCTTCTTCTAGAGTCAGTAACGTAAGTACGACCCTCTTGGTCATTGGCCTCTTGGATAATACTCACAGGGAAGGGATCGCCCCCCTCCCTCTGGTGACTACAACTCCCATCATGCCATGGGGGGTATAATACTCACAGGGAAGGGTTCGGCTCCCTCCTGGATGACGAACCCCTCGATAAGGTGCGTGAGGACGTGTGGTTTGACCACGGCCTGTGGAGGTGGAGCTCTCTCTGTCTGACCTCCTCCCACACGGGACACACAGAGACCCTGTGATGGAGGGGGGGAGGGGGACGCCACGGCACCGGGACCTGGCCGGGGGGAAGGAAGGGTCAAGTGAGATTCATATCGGTAGACGGCGGGGAGACCTCCGAAAAAGGCAGAGCAAAGCCGAAGTAAAGCCGAAGCCTTTCTGAATCAATAGAAAAAGGCCCGGGAACAATATTCACTAGGGCTTAACAAAATATTTGACTATGTGATTATTCGTCTAGCAAAAAAACTATTCAACATTATTAATTCATAATTCGTTATTCACGAATAATACATTTTTTACATATATTTTTTATTTTCTACAGCAGACATAATGGTTGTGTGCTGTGGTGTTGGTAGTGATGGTTGGCTTATTTTTCATGTTACAGTAGTGTAATAGGCATGTGCTGTTTCAATGAAAAGCCCCGAATCACATGTTTTTATTGGAACTAAAACTAAAACAAATATGTCACTATAGACTAATCCTGGGATCGAGGCTACATGGGTGGGTGCCTAAATTTAAAATTATACCTCAAATGTTTGATAGTGAAATATCCCTTTAGCTTTTCAACATGTGGTACGTGGACCACTGGTGGTCCGTGAGGATATTGCAAGTGGTCCTTGACCCTGGGTTTAGTATCACAGGATTTGTTTACATTTTAAATTGTATTTCCAATTACTGAGAAACCGTGAACTTAATGACCTGGCGACCCTACGATGACCATCCATGTTATGTAGTCATTTACTGACAAGTTGGAGATCAAGAAATACAACAGAAAAAGGGAGTGAGAGTTACAATCTCAAGATGGGAAAGGGCAGCAGATTGTCTGGTTGAGTCATTATTATTATGAAATTATTTGTAGTGAAACATAGCCTGACGCTGAATTGTCACTTCCTTTCACTTCATTATTTATAGTTGGCACTGCACAGGAAGTGAA
The DNA here is from genome assembly GCA_039105355.1 of Benthosema pterotum. Classification (NCBI taxonomy): domain Eukaryota; kingdom Metazoa; phylum Chordata; class Actinopteri; order Myctophiformes; family Myctophidae; genus Benthosema; species Benthosema pterotum. The sequence continues at coordinate 47,366,599 of CM076970.1, forward strand.
ACAAAATCACTAATCTTAGAACATATCCCCACCCAACACAACAGTGGTCCTCAGATTGATTCTAAGCCAGGTTGGTGGTCCCTTGTTTACAATCAGTTGAAAACCCCAGCTTTAGCAATTTATGTACGTTCAATGCCGTACATTAAGAGCTGGCTGGACAGAAGCTGAGCTGGATTTAATTAAAATGATCAATTAGTTATGGAATTACAGCTTCCATATACTGTATCTAGCCTGTTGTTTTTCTTGTACATTAAAAATTGTATGAATGTATTCTCCTCAAACACATTTTACACACACACATTTACATTTGAATGATAGATCATCAATGGATCGTTATGTAGATATGAACATGCAAGATATGCATAACTTACAAGATACAACTTCAAGATATCAATAACTTATGTTTACATTAAAGATATAAATAACGTTTCTAACCATGCGTGTGATTGGTTGCCTCGACGGCATTGGAGGAGAGCACAGAGGGGTGGTCTCTGATTGGCTGGAGCTGTGCAGGGGAGGGGCCATCATCGCCATTGGTCGAATTAGATTCCAACTTCCTCTTTAGTGAGCCGGAAATGTGCTTTCCCTAAAAACATAATATTCATGTTAAAGAAAATACATATAAATGGTCTTTATGATGGAATAAATCAACAGAAATAAACAAAAAATGTGCCTATGGGCTATTATAGTGCCAAACATTGGGACCATGATTGGAACTACCGTTGAGATAACATGAGCACGTGCACGTTCCACTGTTACTTACTAGACTACTCCACTTACTAGACTACTCTGGTAGAGCCGTCCCTCACTCTATGCCAGGGCTGCCCAAAAGATAGATCGTGATCTACCAGTAGATCACACAGACCATGCAGGTAGATCACGACAGTCCCCATAGAACTGTAACTCTTGAGTGTTAAAACGAAACCAAATGGACCCGTAAGGGTCCATTTGGTTTCGTTTTAACACTCATTCGTTTTAACACTCGCTTTACCGCTCTCAAGAGTTACACTCTCAAAAGTCCACGCAATTAGAAAATGGAGATATATTGTTATTTTGACCAATGTTTTGCCAGTTCTCTTTCCCAGTTGTGGACAAAAGTGTGAAAGTTCTTAGTTTTGGGTGACTAAACTCAACATTAGAGACTAAACTCAACATTACAAACTGTCAATTCAAATCCCAAATTCTGTAGTAGCATATACAAGAAAACTTCCAATTCTCTCCCTCTGTTTTTCATTTTAAGCGCATTATTCTTAAACACTATATTTAAAAGCTCAAACTTTCTAGGGGGACTTGAAATGGATTTTCAGTAATGGAATAATCACATTTTTGCTGTGTAGATCTTGTTGAGCCGGTCATTTTGAAAGTAGCTCTCAAGTCAAAAAAAATGTGGGCAGGGGTGCTCTATGCCATCCATCTAATGGCCTGAAGGGACGCATGCTCTGATTGGTTCAGAACCCCTCTATATGCCAGATAATCGGGTGGGATCCATAATATGATGAACTGACCTGTGATGTCACCGCCTCTCCATTGGCCACGGCCGACGCTCCGCCCCCTCTCTGCTGCTCCACCAGCGCCACCAGGGGGAGGGTGAGGGCGGTGCGGGACGGCAGGGAGGAGGAGGTGGAGGAGGAGGAGGGAGCAGGAGGAGGAGAGCTGACACAGGAGGAGGAGGAGGAGCCCAGCGCTCCGTTCTGATGAGCCTGGCACACAGTCTGATTGGCCTGGAGGTGGGGTTGGAAACAAAGAAAGAAAGAGAAGGAAGTGAAGCACGTGTGTGTGCCCTTTGTCGTAATGATGATGGAGTGCAGAGGTGGCTCAGGGGTAAAGTGACAGCATGGAAACCTCAAGGTGGCTGGTTCGACCCCTGATGTGGGCTCCACATCAGGGAGTTAGTGTCGAAGTGTCCTTGAGCAAGGACTCATGGTGCATTCATATAATGCCTTCATCCAAGGCGCTTTACATAGTGCATTACATTCACCCATTCACACACACATTTACACATCGATGGCGGCAATAACCATGCAAGGCACCAACCAGCACATCGGGAGCAATTTGGGGTTGAGTGTCTTGCCCAAGGAGCCTTCGACATGTAGACTAGAGGAGCTGGGATTTGACCATTGGACAACCGGCTCTACCTCCTGAGCCACGGTCACTCCCAGTGTCCAGATCAGTGCCTTGCATGGTTTCCTTTGTCATTGCAGAGTCAATGTGTGTGTGTGAATGCGTGAGTGTAATGCACAATCTATGTAAATGTGTGTGAATGTGTGTGTGTGAAAGGGTGACTTTGGGTCAATGCGATTCTGGCGTCTCTGGGGGGGAGTCTAGAGGAGTTGATTTATTTTTACTGGCATTTGTATCACAATGAATTACGTCCAAAACGGTTTAGTAGCTGTGGAAACGACACAGAGAGACTGGTTTGGACTGGTTTTGCTCTGGCAAAATACAAAAAAAATGCTTACAAAGAAAACATAATAAATGTGATATGTTATATATGTATACATTAAATATTTTTTGGTATTAACCTTTTGGATGGGAGTGACAAGTCAAGTGCAGGAGCCTTATTACATTACCACAGATTAACTGTTTATAATTAAAATCTTTATAATGTGTGAAGTGTGTGTGTGTGTGTGTGTGTGTGTGTGTGTGTGTGTGTGTGTGTGTGTGTGTGTGTGTGATCAGTAGTGATGCGCGGGTCGACCCGTGACCCACGGGTCCCACGGGTTGCCCCCAGGCTGGGTTGGGCTGAGTCAAGAAATGTTCACTTTATTTGCGGGCTGGGTTGGGGCGGGTCAAGTAATGTATAATGGGACTTTTCAAAATGATTGACACAAGTCCTGGGAGAACATTTGCGCATCCTACCGGATTGTTGCATGTTGCCGTGGTGGTTGGTAATGGTATATCCTCCAGTGTGACCAATAAATCCACAAACAGCGGAACTACGATAGGATACTTTAGAAGCCTACTTACAGATCGCTCTCAACAAAGCAGTCAGTAACGAAGGCTAAGCGTAGCAGTAGCTGGCATTAGCCTACAATCGATCACCATCGAGGACGTGCACTGCACAGACAGATGAGAGGGGCTTCAGCCCCTGCACTGTACTAAACAAATGCTCTGCATGTTGTTACACAACTCCATCTTTAGCTAAAGGGTGCTGGGCTGCAGCCCCAAATATAGTCTACAAGAATCTACAAGAATCTACAAGCTCTCAGTGCGTGACAGCGGCATATTTGGCGTGTATTTAACGTCGGCGGGCTGCGGTCCGAGTCGAGTCATGAAAATGAATCTAATGCTGCGGGGCGGGCTGGGCCGAGTCAGAATATTATAACATGCGGGACCCGCGGGTCATGAAAAACCCCGACCCGTGCATCACTAGTGATCAGTACCTGTGGGTGCACGTGGGACACCTGTGCAGACGGCAGCGCCTCCTGCTGTAGAGCCTTCAGTGCTGCTCCGCGCCCCGCTGCCACGGACGCTGCCGCTTCCCGCGAGGCGATGGACGCCACCATGGTCAGCAGGCTGGACGAGCTGCTCAGCACCGACGAGTACGCCTGGAACCGCCACCGATACATTCAATAGAACAAATAATGTGTTAACAGTCAAGAATTATTCTATTCTTACACATTCTCTCTCTCAAACTGTGCTACAGAGCTTTCCAGGCCCACCCCTGACGAGGGCACTTGAAATAATTCCCTGTTCATTTTACCCACAGAGATTTCAAAAACTATTTGTTTGAAGGTGTTTACGTCATGGACACATCCAACTCGGCTTGTGACAAATCATGACAATAACCACAATGTGTGGACCGGAAAAAAGGCAGGCGAAATCACAGGCAAAATCATCTTTGTTTTGTTTTTCTTCTTAGAAATTATTTGATTTGCCCAAAACATGATGTCTTTACAAGAGTATCTATAATGAGAGACCATTGACTCCCAATGCTAGGGCAGAACAGAGACGCCTATTGGCTGAAAAGCACATGCGACGCCTAGTAAGGAGGAATTCAAGTTCCAAACAAACCACTCTGGCCATCCAGCTCCATTGACAGCAGATCACACCGTCGCAGCTAAACTGGCGAAATTACTGCATAGCTAGCTAATCAGAATTAACTATTGGAACTATTGGTTTTAGAATATGCATATTATGTGGTATATACTGTATGAATGAACATAATATGGTCGACAGATGAATTCATACAGATGACAGAATGCAGAAGTTCCAGGTAAGAATGTCTGTGGAGTGGTCCTTACCGTTGACACAGGGACCCCCCCAGCGCTGGCGGCAGCATCGATACGGGCCTGGGCCAGCGCCAGGGCCTGACCGTTGACCCCCAGAGAGCTCTGTCTGGCTCCTACGATCTGGACGGGGATGTGAGGGGGCGGGGCCTGGCCGGAGGGGGGCGGGGCAGGGGGAGGGGCAGGGAGGATGGGGGGAGGGTTCCTGGAGGGCAGCTGCAGGGGCAGGCGGAGACCCTGCAAAATACAGTGCAGGCATGCAAATACACATATACTGTAAGTACGTTTACAGCTTTACTTCTTGTAGCCTGAAGTTTACAACAGCACGATGAAATAGAAGCCATAGAGATGTCATTTCATATTGTCACAGAAATAATTGTGATTAAATGGTGAATAAATATATGCTAAATGGTGCATTTATGCATATCCTTTATTAGAGGAAACCGTGCAAGGCACCAACCTGCACATTGGCAGCAATTATGGGTTCAGTGTCTTCCTCAAGGGCACATCGACATTCTATAGAGTTTCTGACACTTTCTGACACTAGATTCTAGTTTCTGAGAGTAGATTCTAGTTTGACACTCTGACATTAGATTCTAGTTTTCTGACACTAGATTCTAGTTTCTGACATTATATTGTAGTTTGAGACTAGATTCTATTTATTTATTTATTTTTTATCTATGTTTCTGTGTCAGTGATGCTTAACATATTTCATGCCAACGACCGACAGGATTTCCGGCATCTCTGAGTTAATGAGAATGTTTGCTCTGAAAGAATTTGTGCATCATTTTCACGATTGTTTTTTAAAAATAGCAGAACTATGCAACTATGCAGCGCACCACTGAGTGGTGTGCTGTAGATCTGCTGTTTTTCAATTCCTAAAGCATATCATAATGCTTAAAGCACCTTGGGCTGAATGGGGACGGGTCCGTTGCCGTGGTGATGGTGGTGGTGTGCTGTGGTCTTGTTGTTGTCGTTGGCGCTGCAGAGCGTGGCTTTCTGCAGCGGCTGCACCACCAGGGTCTGGGCATGACCTCCTCCTCCTCCTCCCCCCCCGCCGCCCGCCGGTTTGATGCCCGCGGCGTTGCTGCTGCTGTTGTTGTTGTTGGAGGCGGCGGCGGGCACCAGGATGGCAGCGCCGCCCGCCACCGTGGTCAGAGCCCGGGGCCCGTGGAGGAGGAGCTGGGACAGAGGGATGGAGGTGGAGGAGGAGGACACGGAGGAGGAGGGCGGGTGGAGGTGCTGGGGTGGTTTGAGGTTGGAGGAGGGCTGTGGGTAGGTGGGGATCTTGATGTGGGCCAGCTGAGGCTGCTGGCTGGGCTTGGTGGGAGACTGAGGCGTGCTGCTGCTGGGTTGGATCAGAGAGTAGGGAGCTGGAGGGGGGAGAATTTACAGTACAATGTATGCATTTAGCAGACAAATCATTGAGAAAAATAATTGTTACAGAAATGTGTATTAAAAAGTACCAAAAGTAGAAAGGGATCATTATGCCATTATGCAGAATGTCCCATTTGAATAATATTCTTTCAAATCTCACAATGTGTTACAATTCATGAGCTTGTTACCAAAGGGTCGAAATGGATGTAGAGGTGAAAGGGTTGGTTTATGTTTTCTAAAGGAATAATCCATCTCTACAAAGTCACTAAACTAACTAAATGTCTCCAATAAATGGTGTATCCAATAAATGCAGTGGAGCAGAGTAGTGTGTTACGATAACCATCTCACCCGAGTCTGTCTTTTCTGGAGCTTCAGTCTTCACCCCGACTACTTTAGCAGCAGACACACCTCGCATGGCCAGGTTCTGTGCCTGGGAGAGAGGGATGCACACATAATGACCGTTTCAGATTATTTTGTTGCTCATTTTATTTAAATACAGATCTGATATGGTAGTCAACGTAGCAAATATCGGCTGTGAAAAGTACATTATTTCTGCTTTCTGTAAGCTTAGGAACAACATGCCAAAGAAGGTCTATATAAAGAAGCAACCCTCTACTTATAATATTGGAATCACCACTAGATGGTGCAGTTGTGCACCATTCCAATATTGGCGGCAATGGTTTACCTGCCACACACTCAGGGTTGTGCAGGCACATGCATACATGCAGGTGCACACATGCAGACTCCAGACATTCACAATGAATATGTTAGTAATTTCTGCTTTGATCCTTTCATTAATATATGATAAATGAATTTGTAAATCTATATGCGAGAGTAGAATATCATGAGACACGTTTTTGCTTTGATACCAGCATGCCTTTTTCATGTTTTTAAAGTAACAGGAAGTTACGGCATCACTCCAACATGGCAGAAGCACTATGGACAAGGACTATCTAATAAGGACAGGACGCCAAGACATGGCTTCCTGTCCTCATGGGAGGAAACAGACATGCTCAGTACAGACCAGGAAGTTTGACGCTTGGCAAACCATCCAAGAGACCAATGGCATGCATGGTTTGCTAGAGTCAAACTTCCTGGAATGCACTGCGCATGTCTGTTTCCTCCCATGAGGACAGGAAGCCATGTCTTGGCGTCCTGTCCTTATTAGATAGTTCTTGACTATGGATGGAAACTGTCACTATGGGACTTAAAGGGAGTGTTGCCTCTTTATATTGAATCTCTTTGCTATGGCAGTTAGATAATGTAACTGGACAACACCTGGTCGTTATCTGATTGGCTGCCGGAGGAGGAGGAAGTGGGTGGAGTCACTTCCTGTGGCGGAGCTTGTTGCTGTTGTTGCTGGGCGACGGCCACGGCAGCGGTGGCTGTGCTGCCAGGCATGAAGATCAGCTGGGAGGAGATGGGAGCTCTCAGAGAGCGGTTCACCTTTAAACAATAAACAATAACAACAACAACAACATGAAGATCAGCTGGGAGGAGATGGGAGCTCTCAGAGAGCGGTTCACCTTTAAACAATAAACAATAACAACAACAACAACATGAAGATTAGGGCTGGGTTCAAAAAATCGATCCAGCGATCCGATATCGATTCACGCTCAAAAACACGACATCGATCCAAAAATGTGTGGATCGATCTTCTCCAGGCGGCTGGCACTATTTTCTTTTACGTGCGTGCGTTACAGCACAAACACTCTGTGTTCGCTGCCTGACGAGATCACTAACGCAGCGAGCGCCCTGTGCATGTGTTCTGAGAGAATCATGTTAAATTAGGCTGTTACTGTGTATCTTTTGCAGTATTTTATCAATTATATCCATCACGCGCAGCGATGGTCGAGGGAGGGGAAACAGCGTGTGATCGCCTTCTTTCTTGCTTTCTTTTCTTTTTTGGAGGCTCGTGTTTGCAGAGCCGGCTATACAGCTGGGGCCATGGGGGGGAATGCCCCCCTAAACGCCCTTCATATATGACGCTATAATGACGCTGCCTCATAAAGCCCCCCCCAATTGTGAAATGTTAGATCCGGGCAAAAAAAAAAAAGTTTGTACGCACGCTTCGCTCCAAAGACTTTTACTTTCCCATTACTTTCACATTAGAACGGTCAGTCTCAGTGCAAGATTTACTTACACGCAGCCGTGCGCGCACACAATTCAATTCATTCAGTCGCAGTCTCTCACCGAATGAGTTTTCATCCGACACACGACGTTCTCCAAATATATAACACAGACGCGGGGCCGTCTTGCTGCAGAACAAATCCATTGTCATCTCCCATCTGGACAGGAGTATTTGTGCCTTCTTAGCCAAGTTTATAATGTTCTCTCACACGGAGCTAAGTGAGTCCCACACTCGGCATGCTGCGTACTATATAGGCTACTGTATGCAATGTTAAGCTGTGCGCTGCGCGATAAATATACAATCTACAAGCTCACAGAGCATTAGCCTATAAGTGAGCTGCAGCACCTAGTTCTAGTGAATTATGCCGCGCGAATACTGCAGTATATTTATTTTACAACGTAGACATCTCAGGGGTTTTCAACAGGTGGTCCGGGGACCACCAGTGGTCCTTGAGAGGGTTCCAGGTGGTCCCCAGGCTAAATGAAATTTGTTAACCAGATGTAACTCTTGAGAGTGGGAAAATGAAACCAGATGGACCCGCAAGGGTCCATTTGGTTTCATTTTTACATTCTAAAAAAATAATCATCATCTGAATTAGCACTATTTAATTAAGAAGTTTACACTGTTTAGTTTGCAACATCCAGCCTGGAATTGTGAACAAAACCAAAAGAATTCTTTAGTTTTAGGTCTTTGGGGCTGAAAATCAAATGGTGGCTCAAATGCTGAATAAATGGTGGTCCCTGGTGTCAAAAAGGTTGAAAACCACTGCACTAATATACTGTATGTTGCAGTATTAATGCTTGTGTTTGACCCAGGTAAAATGTTACAGCATCATTCCTCTCCCTCTATTACTAATTCTGTCTCACTGTGTATTCATTAATCAGGGGTTTTCAACAGGTGGTCCAGGGACCACCAGTGGTCCCTGAGAGGGTTCCAGGTGGTCCCCAGCTAAGTTGTTTAACAAAATTGAGAACGTAACCACCAAATGGACCCTTGCGGGTCCATTTGGTCACAGAAGCAAAGGAAATCTTTAGTTTCAACACATGGGGCCATTATGTCTGTAAATAGATCGATATCGAATCGAATCGAATCGTGGATCGAATCGGATCGTGACCTTGTGAATCGAAATCGAATCGATCTAGGGAATTCGGATCGATTCCCAGCCCTAATAGAATATAGCTGGACCACTTTTAGATGACAGTCCTGCCGTGAATCACATCGCTGTCACACAACCAGATGATTTCAAACTGTAGTCTGGAGACCTCTGTTCTCAATGGATTAAAGACTGAGATTTTGATTAATCTCTATTCTGGGCTCTCTATGAGACTTTTTATTAGACGGCTTAAGGTGATAATACAGGTCAATTTATCTACAATACACTGCAGTTACACAATAGACAATGCACATTACCGTACATACTGTACACAATAGACAATCCTGACACAAGTCAGTAGGGCTGGGACTATAAATTATTCTCTTGAACATAACACACACACACACACACACACACACACACACACACACACACACACACACACACACACACACACACACACACACACACACACACACACACACACACACACACACACACCACACACACACACACACACACACACACACACACACACACACACACACACAGGTGAAACTTGGAAGACGGCAAAGATATAATAATTTATAATCTTACCCTCAGGTACATTTGACCCTGTGCACCCGCCGTGCCGCTCAGCAGCACTGATTGGCTGATTGTGGACGTGGCGGAGACCCCCTGGCCAATGGGACGCGACGCGCTGGCTCCTCCCCCCGAGGTCGTAACACTGGCCTGCAAAATGTTATGGATAAAAAAAAAAAAACAGCTTGGAATATGAAGGAGGATTGGATAAAAAAACTGTGATTTCACAATGTACATTACTATATTAAACGTCCTACATTACAATAGGTTTACTGTTCTACCTACAGCCAATCAGGTGAAGAAAATACTAGTAAATGTATAATCATACTAAGGAAGGGTATAGTATGTACAGCTGTAGCAGTGGGGTAAGGGTGCTAGTATACAAGTATATAAGTATACTTGTATACTAGCGTATACTTACTGCTGTAGTGGTGCTGGTGCTTTGAGAAGAGGTGCTGCTGGATGGACTGGACTGACGACTAGCAGCTAGTGTAGCCTGCAAGGGTCAATACAGCAATATTACAATACAATATACTGTACATTACAACAACAACATAAATGCAAGTTTTTTTCTTCTTCTTTTTTTTTTTTTTTTTTTACACATATTCTTAGGCTATAAAGACGGCTAAAAAGAAGTTGGGGGTGTGTTTCACGCAAGAGTGAATAACTGACGCTTCACTGCTGGTCTGTGAGACAGTATCTGGTGTTCCATTGTAAACGCTTGCCCCGTCTCTGTATTCGAATCGAATAATTTAAATTCTAATACGGTACTTTGACTGAATTGTGTTAGTCTCATGTTATTTAACTATGTCCTGCTCTCCAGACAGAAATCCTTTACATCAGTTGTTTTCAAACCTTTTTCATACCAGGGCCCACTATTCATTCAGAATTTGAGCCCCGGCCCACCATTTGATGACATTTTAGCCCCACAGACCCCAGAACTAAAGATTTGTTTTGTCTACAATTTCAGGCTGGATTTCAAAGAAAACAAAACAGGCAAACATACAGATCAAAATGAACATTAATCTTCTTCATTCTCTAGTTGTGTAGACTTGTACTAATTCAGATGATGAATATTTTAACTTTTGAGAGCGTAAAAATGAAACCAAATGGACCCGCAACACCTGGAATCCCCTCAGGGACCACTGGTGGTCCCCGGACCACCTGAAAACACTGCTTTACAATTGTCAGTGAGCATCACAGGAAAAATAAGCTACTGAAGGCAATATTAGGCCTATGGTTGAATATGCGTCCCGTCCCTCTTGTCCCACACAACACAAGTGATACTTTCCGAACAGTTTGGATGTGATTCTTCTCATCCTAACACACAGTTACACACAGACACACACAGACACACACACTTCACCTGTTGCACTGCAGCCAGGTTGTGTAGTTGTTGTGCGTTGTTGATCTGTTGTTGCAACATGAGCTGCTGGAAGTACTGAGCAGCGTTGGGTTGTCTCTGTAGCGCCTGCAGGGCCTGGACACGCGCACACGCACACACACACACACACGCGCACACGCGCGCGCACGCACACACAGAGAGAGAGAGAGAGATAGCTGGTTTTACTAACAATGGGGACAAAGTCACACCACAACAGCACTTCCAAACCGCATCCGACCACTGAACATGGGCTGCTGCTGTATTGAGGAGTGGACTGGTTAGATATGGGTGGGCCTGCATGGCCCGTGTGAATTCCCATATAAAAAAAGAGAACTAAAAGGCAGATTAAAAACGTCACCCAAAATGCATTTATATGTAGATGCGGCGTACATTGCAACGCACAGTACGTCGCGACAAGATTATCAGTGGGGATTGTCAGTCGGGACAAATGTATGTTATTTTTCAACTTCAGTGACATCATTTTGCGACCGCGGCATACATCGCCACCGTTTTGCAGAGCGGTGGCGACAGTTTCATAACGGGACGCTTCGTAACAGGGCTGGAAGGAAACAAACTGGGAGCAAACATAAAAACAAAGGGGTTGTACAATTATTTTAACATTTCATACATTGTCTGCTAACACTTCTGCCTCATGGTGGTGCTATTAACAGCCTAAATAGTGCATTTATATAGCGCCTAGACCAGGACTGCCCTAAAGGTAGATTGTGATCTACCAGTAGATCACACAGGCCGTGCAGGTAGATCACATGACAGACCACCCAGCACTTGGACCTTATAGATCTGTAACTCTTGAGTGTTAATATGAAACCAAATGGACCTGTATGGGTCCATTTGGTTTCATTTTACACTCTCAAGAGTTAAATTACAGTATATTTAAACATCTGAATTACATAATTTTCAAGAGTCCACACAATTAGAAAATGGAGAATAATTGTTATTTTGACCAACGTTTTGACGATTCTCTTTCCCAATTGTGGACAACAACGTGAAAGTTCTTAGTTTTGGTTGCCAAAAACTAAACTCAACATTACGAACTGTCAGTAGTACCATATACAGGAAAACCTTCCAATTCTCCCCCTCCATTTTTCATTATAAGCACATTAAACACTATAACAGCAAGTATCACCATCACCACTATTTCACAACTCTCACTTTCTAGGGGGCCTAGGAATGGATTTTCAGTAATGGAACAATCACATTTTTGATGCGTAGATCTTGTTGAGCCGTTCATTTTGAAAGTAGCTCTCAAGTAAAAAAAAAAAAAAGGTGTGGGCACCCCTGGCCTAGACTGCATCACATTCACCCATTCACACACACATCCATGCACCTGTGGTGGAGGAAACCATGCAAGGCACAACCAGCACATCACAAGCAAATAGGGGTTCAGTATCTTGCTCAAGGACACTTCGATGCTAATTCTGGGGGAGCCCAAGTTCGAACCAGCAACCTTGCGATTACCATCTGGTGACTCGTAAGCCACTGCCATATGTTTTTCTGTACAACTCTAGAACCGTAGATCATAATATCAAAACTTGCATTTCCTATGATTCCTTGGGGCATAACGCATCTCCATCGGGATGGACAAAATATATACACTTTTGTGCAATAAATCTCACAAAGAAAGCCTGGAACATTGTTCAAGGCTATTTGCAACCATTAAGTGTTGAACAAATATAAACTAGAATCAACAGAATGAGCCACTGTGGGCTCTGGGCTGTGTGTCACATCACATCAGCATTATGTCATGCAGATTGGTACACATGATCTCCATAGTCATGGAATGTTTATATTACTCCTAAACATTTTTGCCATCCCAACACACTATCCTGGTGGAGACCTGTGCTCACTCAGGGTACTTTTATTTTACCTTTCTGCCAATATAATGGGGTTACAAGCGGGACAGGGCTTGACATGTCAATTTAAGGCAATTTAAGTCCTTTTGGGACCATCTACCCAAAAGGTAGATGGTCATCTACCAGTAGATCACACAGGCTGTGCAGGTAGATCACATGACAGTCCCCCCAGCACTTGGACGCTTATAGATCTGTAACTCTTGAGAGCGTTAAAATGAAACCAAATGGACCCTTACGGGTCCATTTGGTTTCATTTTACCGCTCTCAAGAGTTAAATTATATTTAAACATCTGAATTACGTAAGAGTCCACACAATTAGAAAATGGAGAATAATGGTTATTCTCCAGAATTGTGGACATAAACATGAACGTTCTTAGTTAACGAACTGTCAACTCAAACCTCAAATACTGTTTTCAAACGTCATTAATAGCATATACAGGAAAACCTTCCAATTCTCCCCCTCTATTTTTCATTATAAGTGAATTATTCTTAAACACTATAACAGTAAGTAACACCATCACCAACTATTTCAAAGCTCAAACTTTCTAGGGGGCCTTGAAATGGATTTTCAGTAATTGAACAGTCACATATTTGATGTGTAGATCTTGTTGAGCCTGTCATTTTGAAAGTAGCTCTCAAGTCAAAAAAGTGTGGGCATCCCTGATTTAAGGCCTACCCTTGGTTCAAGTTGGCTAGAGGCAGCAGACCTGTCTATGGGTACTAGCCTCGATCTCCAGGCTTACATCTGTGCTGTGAAATGAAAGCCTGGAGACAGGGAAGCCCAGAGAGACTATCAAAAGGGAGGACTTCTGGTTTGTTAACTTCCCCTGGAAATTGCTATTTTTCAGCCAATCGCGGCAAAGTGCTCCCGAAAATGTATACCCCACAGACCCCAAAACTAAAGATTTCTTTTGGTTTTGTTCACAATTCCAGGATGGATTTTCGCAAACAAAAGAGGCAAAACATCAAAATTAGACCAAAATGAACATGACTTATGACTTATTAATTAAGTGGTGCTAATTTAGATGGTGAATATCATAACTCTTGAGAGTGTAAACATGAAACCAAATGGACCCGCAAGGGTCCATTTGGTTTCATTTTTACGCTCTCAAAGAGTTACATCTGGTTAACCAACTTTCTATCATTTAGTCTGCAGAGCCCACCTGGAACCTGGAAAATCCATAGATTGGCCGCACCGTTGTATAAGCCGCAGGGTCAAAAGCGTGTGAAAAAAGTAGCGGCTTATAGTCCGGAAATTACGGTATTTCTCCCTTCGTGCTCAGAAAGCCATTGTAAAGGTTTTAAAACATGGAATTGTGTGCACTTTGCACAAAACTGCCATATGTTTTGTTTTATAACTCAAAAATTGAATTTCCCATGATTCCTTGGGGCATAACGCATCTCCATCGGGACAGACAAAATATACTTTATTGCAAACCTCACAAAAAAAGCCTGGAACATTGTTCAAGGCTATTTGGAATTGCAACCATTATGTGTTTAACAAATAACAAATATAAACCAGAATCAACAGAATGAGCTGGGCTGTCACAACAGCATTAGAATAAATAACAGCCACATTAGCCACACAAACCTGTTTCTAATGACCCATTTTGCACCTTTGAGGCGAGCAAGGAGCGAGCCCACCCTGTGCCCACCGCAGTCAGTCTGCACACATGAGGGGTCAATTGGTACTTATAACTTTAGACCAGTGGTTTTCAACCGGTGGTTCGGGGACCACCCGTGGTCCTTGAGAGGGTTCCAGGTGGTCCCCAGCTAAATGATGGACAGTTGGTTAACAAGATGTTAACTCTCGGAGAATGTAACCATGAAACCCATATTGACAGAACAGTAAAATAAAAGTACCCTGAGTGAGCACAGGTCTCCACCTGGTCAGTGTGTGATGGCAAAAATGTTAAGGAGTAATATAAACATTGCATGACTATGGAGATCATTGTACTGATCTGCATGACATGTGAATAAAATCTGTCTGTGTGTCTGTCCATCTGTGTACACTGTACAGCTATTCTCTGGCACCGTTAATCTGGTGCCAAACTTTGCACACAACACACCCTCCCTGGATGCCAACAATGAACCTCTGTATAGTACCACTACGAAGCCATTCTTTGTAAAACGCATTATTCCATATCTCTCCTCTAGATTCTGTCCCCAAATCCTGTACTGTCAATATGGAGTTACAAATGGGACAGGGCTTGACATGTCACTTTAATGCTTAGCCTTGGTTCAAGTTGGCTAGAGGTGGCAAGCCTGTCTAAGGCAGGGCTTGACACTAACACTTGCCCGGGGCAAGTAAAAACAATGGTGGGGCAAGTGAAGACTGCTACCTGGTTGCCCGATCGGGCAAGTGTGCAACTTAGTGCACTATAACACAACACAAGATAAATTTGTCTTGAAGGCAGTCATTGCACTCTGCCTCTGTGTCTTTCCCTGCTTTCTAGCTATCTCTACCTATCTCTCTCCCAGGTTCATTTGGTTCCAAACTATCATTTTGCTGGGGTCAGGGACCACTGCGTCTGTGACCACTATGGGCTAATTAAGATGATGAATTTTAACTCTTGAGAGTGTAAAAATGAAACCAAATGGACCCTTGCGGGTCCATTTGGTTTCATTTTTACGTTCTCAAGAGTTACATCTGGTTAACCAACTTAGCCTGGGGACCACCTGGAACCCTCTCAGGGAACAATGGTGGTCCCCGGACCGCCTGTTGAAAACCCCTGGTTTAAAGCACCCAAGTAGGAAGTAAACCTAAATGCAAAATTTACAATATATTTTTGGTGGGCAAGTGACCATGACCTGAGGGCAAGTAGAACCTGACTTGCACTTGCCCAATGGGCAAGTGCCTCTGAGACCTTAGTGTCAACCCCTGTGGGACTTCTGGTTTGTTAAAGGGGAACTCCACCCATTTTCAACATTTTAATGTCATTAATATACCTTAGAGATGTTGTGATAAAAACTTTCCCCCAATTCTGTATTTCCTAAAAATGGAGGTCTGAAAAAAACCATTAACATGGTGAAATACATCTGATGACATCACCAAGATGTATTTCACCATCAGATGTATTTCACCATGTTAATGATTTTTCTTTCAGACCCCTTTTTCCTATGAGGGTACAGATGGAACCAAATGGACTCGCTAGGGTCCATTTGGTTCACATTTGTATCCTCTAAGGAAAAAAATGAAAATGGAATTCCCCTTTAACTTCCTTTTTCTTTTTTAACTTCCATTTTTCAGCCAATCGCGACGCAGTGCTCCTGAAAATGTATACCCTGCAGAAACATTTTATTTCTCCCTTCGTGCTCGAAAAGCCATTGTAAAGGTTTTAAAAAGATGGAATTGTGTGCACTTTGCACAAAAAAGGTAGTATTTTTTTAAGATGGTGATCAGTCTATAGACCCGCATTCATGGCCTTTATAATACTGGGACTCCAATTTACATTGTGAATTCAATGATAATTAAACTCTGAGAGTGTACAAATGGAACCGAATTGGCCTGAATTAACTCTTGAGAGAACACATTCACTTACAGACAGACCCATAATGGTCCATTTGGTTCCAAACTATCATTTACTGCAGCTCATATGGGGAGCCCCTGGAACTCCCTCACAGACCCTTAGGGAGTCCCCAGACTCAAATGTGAAAAACACTTCCTTAATTCATTTGTTTGTTTTACATAAAAGTAATGTAAACATGGTGCAATTGAAGTTGGCCATGGCTCCAGCCTCTAGGATATTTGCAACCAGTGACTAATGACCTTTGCTAAAGGGCTATTTGCAACCGTTTCCTCAACAAACAAACAATTAAACGGACACAGAGTCCTATATATACTCCAGTACCTGCAGTAGGTACAGGTACAGAACCTTCCAAGGAGAAACAACAACTACTGGAGGTGAGTCCAATAATATCGGCTTGTTAAACTAGTATGCAAGTATGGAACAGACTAGCAGACAAGTATGCAACAGACTAGCAGACAAGTATGCAACATCTGCGTATGAGAATTAACTAGATTATTTTAATTTCGTTATAATGAACTGACGACGCACACTGATCTGTTAACACGTTTTTTAACAACCTCATACAGAAAATGAAGATGCAAATTGTGTTCCTGCTGTTTGCTGTGCTGGTCGCTGTTCACGGAGCACCAGCAGTGGAAGCCGAGGATGACGCAGGTAAAAACGTCTTAATGTCTGCGCTAATATAGCCTATAACTTTAGATCGAAAAAATGGTGCATCTAATCTACACCATTGGTTTTCAACCTTTTTGATACCAGGGCCCACTAATTTTTCTGTATTTGAGCCATGGACCACCTTTTTACACATTTTTCATTTTTACACTTTTGGCCACAATATTTTCTCTATCTCATTTGGCCCAATAGGAAAAATAACTGCCCACCGCTGATCTATTTGGTTTTCTGCATTGATTTAACAATATACAGTAATTGCAGGTGTTCTGGTAGCCTATAGAAAAACTGACCCACATCTCTGTTTATTTTGCGTTCCTTCCTGTGTAGCCGTCCAGGCCGCCGACATGTCCGACGCACTGGGCGACGACGACGCCATGTTGATGGACCTCGAAAACGACAACGACAGCGAGGAGGATGATGATGATGATGATGACGATTCGCTGGACAACGCAGAGGACGAGGAAGAGGATGATGATGATGAGATGGCTGCCGACCCAGAGCCCTGGGGTCATCGCCATTATCGCCGCCACCACGGCCGTCGTCATCACTTCTTCCCTCGTTATCGTTATCCTTATCACCCTCGTCATTACTGGAGTCGCCACCCTCATCACCGCCATCACGGCCATCACCGCCATCACCGCCATCACCGCCATCACCGCCATCACCGTCATCACGGCTATCGCCGCGGTTAAACTTGCACGGGTGAAGGTGAGTAATAGAGAACTCACACATAATCTCTTTAACTGCTTTATTCTGCTGTAGGCACTTGGGTAAACGAAAAACAAAAAACAAAAAAAGGTTTGTTGCCCACTAGTGGCAGGGGTGAAAGTGGATCACATTTCTTGCCGGGTCTATAAATCTCATCCCGTGACGCGTTCAGGAAATTCTTTTGGAGGTCCAAATTCCACAGTGTCCCTAAAATGCATAGGAAATGCTTTTTTGGCAAGTATAAAACACAACAGGCCTGCCTTACACCTGCTTCATTACAGCATGATTGAATATTAATATAGTGTCTATATTATTATTATTATTATTATTGTTATTAGTCTTGGTTGCATTTCCATTGAGTTTATGCTGTACAGCCTACTATAGCCTAGCCTCGACACCCAGGCTTTCATTTTCGTTCGCCTTGCGCGAAAACGGAAAGCCTGGACTAACGCACGTTGGAAAGTGGCCTTTAAGTGGGAGTGAACCTTCCCGGGTGGGCGTGGCTCTAAATGATGTGACGTAGAACAGCAGTGGACGGGAGGGGGAGGGGCCGGAGATGACGACACGTTAGTGAGATCAAATCAGAGCGCAGCACTTCCGCCGTGTGGATCCCACGACACCCCCGCCCCCCAAGGCCAAAATCATTGAGGGCTAGACCAGGCTAACTATAGCCTAGTTTCAGTTAATTCAATGAATAAGTAGCTAAAGTATAATGCAAACTGCATTGGAGGGAGGGGGACCTCAGGGTGAAATGTAGAAAAGGGGGCATCTATGACAAGAATCAAGAGCATTATGCATCATGTCACAGGAATCACTCTGTCTATACTCTGTCTCTGTGGCTCTGGCTGTGGGAACCGACAAGAGGAGACTTCTCTCCGTGCGCTGACAGGTTATTTAACGTAACATTTTATTAGACCCTGCACGTCCCTGCGTGAGATCTTTTCCCGGGACTGCATCCCTGCCCGACCCCCCTCACTTTCACCACTGACTAGTGGTCAAAAAACTGGTCAAAAAAGGACAACTTCAGTGTTTTTTTTTTTTTTTTCAAGCAAGGTTTGTTTGAAACTAAATGGTGAGTATAAAACTTTCTTCATTTGTGCTTCTCCCACAGCCCCAGGAGGAAGACACTCAGAGGAACATCTGGACCAGAGTGTCGGTCTGTAGTCTTTAATAATATGAATTAAATGTCAACGTTTCTTCGTCATAATGATTGAGTGTAGGCCTGTCCATCAGCTTCAAATAAAATAGCATTTCACTCAATCTGTATATTGTCTTTTATTGTTATTTCCCCTGGCAGGGAATTTACAATTTAGGCATTTAGCAGACTTTCTTAATCCAGAGCGATTCACACTCGCTGTAAGCAATGGATCAATAAAGGCAAATTAAACTGTAAACAAATGCTATGATATGCCATGTTTACATGAGATTGTTATAAAGCAGGGGTGCCCACACTTTTTTTTACTTGAGAGCTACTTTCAAAATGACCGGCTCAACAAGATCTACACATCAAAAATGTGATTGTTCCATTACATAAAATCCATTTCAAGGCCCCCTAGAAGGTTTGAGCTTTGAAACAGTTGATGATGTGTTACTGTTACTTAATGTTATAGTGCACTTCTAATGAAAAAATAGATGGGGATAATTGGAAGGTTTTCCTTTATATGCTATTAATGACGTTTGAAAACAGTATGTGAGGTTTGAGTTGACAGGTCGTGAACTAAGAACTTTCACGTTTTTGTCCACATTTGGGAAAGAGAACTGGCAAAACGTTGGTCAAAATAACGATTATTCTCCATTTTCTAATTGTGTGGACTCTTTACAATTACGTAATTCAGATGTTTAAATATGATTTGGTTTCATTTTAACGCTCTCAAGAGTTACAGATCTATAAGGGTCCAAGTGCTGGGATGGACTGTCATGTGATCTACCTGCATGGCCTGTGTGATCTACTGGTAGATCACCATCTACCTTTTGGGCAGCCCTGTTATAAAGGCTCAGTCATACTCCAGGGTGAAGTGACTCGCAGTGAAAGAGTTTCACCACAGTGTAGTTTTTTAAGGCTTCACACTGGGGTACGTATGATCCAGGCCGGGTGAAGCCTCAAAAAAGACACCACGGTGAAACTCTTTCACCGCGAGTCACTTCACCTTGGACTATGACTGAGCCTTTAGCCTACATCAGAGCCATCTAGTGGGAGAGTTAGGATATTCCCGTTCACTCCTATGCGCCAGGGCGCAGCCGTTACTGGAGGAGCATGGAGGAGCCCTGTGAGTCCACTCTCAAGCCGGAAGTCGATGAAATGAATGGGATTTAATAGGGACCGGCAAAGTCTCGTATTGTCTCGTACACTACTGTATACATCTCGCGAGACTATAGGAGTAGTGAGCGTTATGCTCAGATAGGACTCAAAGAGGCTCTGTATAGTCACGTCAGGGGTTGACACTAAGGTCTCCGAGGCACTTGCCCACCGGGCAAGTGCAAGTCAGGTTCTACTTGCCCTCAGGTCATGGTCACTTGCCCCCCAGGTTCCAGGTGGTCCCCAGTTAAGTTGGTTAACCAGATGTAACTCTTGAGAACGTAAAAATGAAACCAAATGGACCCTTGCAGGTCCATTTGGTTTCATTTTTACACTCTCAAGAGTTAAAATTCATCATCTTTATTAGCCCAAGGGCCCGATTTTGGTTACATTAGCCCTTATGCGCAATTAACGCACATAGCATTGGGGAAGAGGCGTTCCCACACTAAAGTCGCTAATTTCGTAACCATGCCATCTCCCTTAAACACCTCCTATACCCGTTAAATTATGCATAGGTGTGGTTTGGGCGTTTTTAGCTTTCATCCAATCCGTGTTGGTCTTGCCATTCCCTTTAATTCATCCCTTATCTATTTCCCTTATCCCTACTGCTATGTCTGACCCTCCGAAGCACGCAGCCTGGCTGCGGGCTTAGGACAGACGCCTATTCTCAAAGATCATGCTCTCATTTTCAAACAATTCTCAATCATTTCTTACCATTCAACATGTTATGTTGAAAAAACATGTTCCATGTTTTTTTGCTGTATGTGGCGTGCATTTATCCCAAGTCTGCGAAATGTTATAAAGTAAATTGCAAAAAAGTTATAAAGTAAAAGGCAATTCGCGGCAAAAAAAACGTTTTTTTTTATCATTGATTTCTCGGCCAATTCTGGACCATTTTTTACATTTCAAAGTGCACTTTGAAATGTAAAAAATGGTCCAGAATTGGCCGAGAAATCAATGATCAAAAAAGGTCTTTTTTGCCGCGAATTCCAGAGTTTTTTTTTTTGCAATTTACAGCATTGCGTCACAAGTTAATTAATGTATTTAATTATATTATATACTGTACATTACCTGAACACAAGGAAGTGACTGACAGCAGGCAATCTGCAGCTGTTTATAGCACAATCCATAAATAAGGAGATGAATTGAACTGGCGCCTTTCCACGTGGAGTCGTGGACATCTCCAAAGGCGCACAGACGCACGCACTGTGCGCATGTGGCTCTGCCTTCGCGTATCGGTTAACGGGTGGTCTGAGCTGGCCTTATCTAGTTCCCAAATCTATTTGACGAAATTAGCAACTTAAGGGACTGCGCAACAAACACGCCCATGACCACACCTCCAGCCACAAATAACGGTGTCGGCATAAAGAATAGTGGCTAAGGGAAGAGAAAAGGTGACCAAAATAGCAATAAGGGAATTCGCTGCGGGTATCGCATAACGTTAGGGACAAGGGGTGGAAGGAAAATCGCGCCCCTAGTCTACACAACTAGAGAATGTAGAAGATTAATGGTCATTTTGATGTGTATGTTAATTTGCCTGTTTTGTTTCCCAAATCCAGCCTGGAATTGTGGATAGCTAGAAAGCAGGGAAAGACACAGAGGCAGAGTGCAATGACTGCCTTCAAGACAAATTTATCTTGTGTTGTGTTATAGTGCACTATGTTGCACACTTGCCCGATCGGGCAACCAGGTAGCAGTCTTCACTTGCACCCACCATTTTTTTTACTTGCCCCGGGCAAGCGGGCAAGTGTTAGTGTCAAGCCCTGCACGTGAACTGGCTGCTCCGCTCTGCTTCCTGGCCTCTGCTTCCGGGTACACGAATATCCTAACTCTCCCATTAGAAGCCTCTGGCCTACATGCACTGCTATTTAGGTCTACGGTACTTTGTAGGAGGTTGACACGAGGGCCAGTACTACGGCAAGTTCTATGGGCTAAAATGGAGTCTGAAGAGGTGCGCTTTCAGTGTTCAAATGCTCATAATAGTTAATCATCTAATACAGTGGTTTTCAGCCTTTTTCAAACCCAGTATTTATTCTGCATTTTAGCCACACAGACCACCATTTGACATTGAGTTTAGTCTCTCGAACCCAAAACTAAGAATTTTCAAGTTTGTGCACACAATTTAGAGAGATAACTGGCAAAACGGGCAATTAAGTAATTCAGAAGTCTAAATATAATTTAACTCTTGAGAGCGTAAAATGAAACCAAATGGACCCGTAAGGGTTCATTTGGTTTCATTTTACGGTCAACACACAACACACCACAGCGCGAAGGCTGGA
Source organism: Benthosema pterotum (assembly GCA_039105355.1). NCBI lineage: Eukaryota > Metazoa > Chordata > Actinopteri > Myctophiformes > Myctophidae > Benthosema > Benthosema pterotum. The sequence goes on from CM076970.1 coordinate 47,388,751, forward strand.
GTAGAGCGAAGGAAGGAATTCAAAGAGGTGCTGTAAATGGTCTATAGACTATGAAAAGCGGTGGTCGCGGTGGTTTGCACGGTGCGCTCGTGATGATCACCGTAAATCTAAACTCTGAACGAGCCTGATACAGCCCAGAAACAGAATGAGGTCGACAGAAGGGATGAGCGATGATTCCACTGTGACAGATTGCCTGTTATACCAGGCAGATGATAGATGCATACATTACATACAGTAAGGATGAATGGATGGATGTCGTGCAATACATACAGTAATAACTCCAGGGATTGGACAGAGCTGTACGGAGACACAGGGAGATCCACCGTCAATTTAACGTTTTTTTGGGGGCGTTTTTTGCCATTAGGCAGACTAGGCAGTTGCCTAGGGCGCCATGAGGGGAGGGGGGCGACCACCAGACATGCTTTAAAAGGATACCAGGCTAATAAGCCTAATTTGGATAAATGCATTATACATGTCCTCTATAACTAGAATTGAACATTTAAAAACATACAGGTATAATAGGTTATTTATTTTAAAAATAGTTCATAATTTTATCCCTTGGGGCGCCATTTTACAGATTTTCCCTGGCTCCAATAAGGGGGGCTCCAGGGAAAATCTTGCCCAGGGCTCCAAGTTGCTTAGAAACGCCACTGATTTAACTGACAAGGGGGGTAAAAAAAAAAGAGTGTGGCCAAACACCCATCTGTCTGTCTGCCTCTGCTTGCTTTCTCCATCTGTCTCTCTCTCCCTCTGTCTCTCTCTCATCTTTTTCTCCTCTTTTCCGCCTGTCTGAAGTCAATCATAATGGTAGTGCCGCAAACCCAACACTTAACTTGTCACTGACAACCACTCTGTTATTGTCAGAGAGGGAGGGAACGTTTGTTACTGTCAGAGAATCTGTGTCTCACATAAGGGTGGGAAGAGAAGCTCGCTACTCACTGGTACTCACAGGGCATTTATGTGAGCTTGCACACTGCAGATTCTGGGCCAATCAGAAATAATGCTGCTACGCCATGCATGAAGTGACACAATTATGATACTCAAAATTTGGCATAACGGCCATAAAAATGCCATATCGGTATCGGAAACAGTCTCAAAATAATAACGATTATTTGGGGCAGAGTTTATTAACTGCCCAATGCCAGTCCAAATAGTTTAGCAACTGTTGCTATGCAGGTCAAGCTTTACTCTACTAACGTGCCTATTGGACAAGGCCGGATTGAGGAGGGACTTAGTGAAGGGCTCATTAATAGGGCATAGGCTTGTTTCCATTGTAGTCCTCTGTATTATTTCATAACAGGTACCCATAGATATATCCCACCATGGCACACTCAAACACACACATGTGCACATGGGTATTAGGAGGGTATGCGCATGCATGATGTGAGTGGCAAAATTGTGTGGCAAAGTCAGTTCAACAACATTGTTTAATACAAGCAGATGGGACACCAATATTACAGCCGCAACAGGCGCGCGCACGCGCACACGCACACGCACACACACACACACACACACACACACACACACACACACACACACACACACACACACACACACACACACACACACACACGTGTACCTGCACGGCCTGTCTCTCGTACAGAGACATGGAGTTCATGGGAGAGGGGCGGGACGCAGCGGTCCCCGGGGCAGCGCTGCCATTGGCCGAGGAGGCTCCCTGCTGGCCACTCTGATCCCCGTCCGTCTCCATCGCCGTTGGATGAGGAGAACCGTCAATCAAACTCTCCCCAGCCTTCCTCCTCCTCCTGTTCTTCCAGCTCCTGTGCGATGCGGCGCTGTCACCCTGAAGTCCAAACCAGCAAATAACGTCAGACAGCGTGTCACAGCGCATGAGGCATGGCCATTACTCAGGCAGCTAGCGTTAGATAGAGCACACGAGTGCTCATCATAACTCACACAGCCTCTGTGTGGCTGTGGCTCGGGAGGTACAGCAGTCCCAGCCTGGGACAGCATCTAGCCTGGCCCTGCCCGCCCCAGCTACTGTACGTCATTACAACAAATTGTGCTACAAATTGGGTCTGGTCTCGCACCCGTTGATTCTCATTACAAAGAACTCACTCGCCGGGTTGTTGATTTTCAAAGTTGGAGACCAATCAAATGGCTGCGTTTGAGTAATCCCACCTCACGTCTCCAGATTGCGCTCCTGATTGGAGCGCTGATGGCTAGTGATTGGTTGGAGGACACGGTAAAGAGATTCCAATCAGAGAGTCCCAGACTCTCCTTCGTGGAGAGTCTGGCAAGAGCCAGGCAAGTGATCATCAGTGGGTCGGTGGTTCGAATCCTGGCTCCTCCTGTCTACATATTGAATTGTCCTTAGCCCGTTGCTCACAGCTCAGAAATAATTTCCCCATTAGTTTTACTCATAGACTTTTCAAAAATGATTGAAATAAAGATGATTGCACCATGGACAAAGACAAATCATGGCAACAAACAATGTTTTGGGACAATCGTATCATTTCTAAGTAGGGGTGGGACGGTTCACTTATCCCACGGTTCGGTTCGTACCTCGGTATGGGGGCCACGGTTTCGGTTCGGCTTCGGTACGTTTTGCTTTTTAAAAATAAATAAAATGAAAAAATGTCCTTTTCAAGATTTTCAAAACATTAAACAACCTTGTATTGTAAACTCAAATGTTAAGGTATTAGACTAAAAATAATCCCTATTCAGACATATTCCAGAAGGCCTGTCTTCTTCCTTTTCATTATTTACAGACGAGAAAATGTATATTGCTATTGGTGCCTCATTATTAGGCTATTTTCAAGGGAAATATAAAATACCTAGGCTAATAAAATAAATGCACGTTTCAGTTAAGTATCAGGCAGGTAGCATGCAGACATGCAGCATTGTAGACAGACAACAAAGTTAAATTAGTTTAGTTTACAAGACAATATCTGCTTTATTAATAAGGACATTCCTTACTATAATTAAGGAAATGTGTCTGTCTGAACCGAAATATTGCGGTTCATTAGTGCGTATTGAACCTTGGACCCCGTATTGAACGGTTCGGTTTTTTTCGGTGAATTGTCCCACCCCTATTTCTAAGAAGCAAAGGAAAAAGGGTACAAGTTTAAGGCCACATGTGAAACATGTTCAACATAGTAATGTTCATTAACTACCGTACAGACCAAAGAGAATACATATTTTCATGGGGACAAAATGAATTGTGTGAGAACTTCTGAGAACCATCTCAATTGTCTCAACAAAAAAAAAGAAAAGCAAAAGCAAAAGAAATCTTTAGTTTTGGGGTCTGTGGGGATAAAATGTCCTCAGTCAAATGGTGGTCCGTGGCTCAAATTCTGAATAAATAGTGGTCCCTGGGAACAAAAAGGTTGAAAACCCCTGGTCTAGGGCAAAACTTGTTTCCATTGTGGTCGTCTTTCAGAATGGGTCAGAATAGGTATGGGCACACTGGGCAGATATGACCCTGGCCTGCACATAATCGGAGATCGCTCATAATTACAGAACTAGATCAGCACTCGGCAGAGTGCAAACTTGCACATGGCGCACAAGTAGGCCATGGGCTACGCAGTGCGCTGCAGTGGACGAACGGATGGTAACCGCAAGGTTCCCAGTTTGACTCCGGGCTAAGTGTCCTTGAGCAAGACATTGAACGCTAAATGTTTCCAGATGTGCTGGTTCATGGTGCCTTGCATGGTTTCCACCGCAATCAGTGAATGTAATGCACCATGTAAAGCACCTTGGATAAAGGCGCTATATAAATGCACCATTTAGAATAATGTTCAAACGTTTAAAAAGTGGTCCGTGGCCGTGGCAGAATAATGGAACTTAAGATAGGAAAAGCACTGTATAATGTATGCCTAAACTCAAGCATAGCCTACAATTTGCACGTGACACGTCAAGGCAATCTAATCTGTTGATAATCATAAGCCGTTTTGTTATGGTTCTGGGCTTTAGCATATGACAGGGGTTTTCAACAGGTGGTCCGGGGACCACCAGTGGTCCTTGAGAGGGTTCCAGGTGGTCCCCAGCTAAGTTGTTTAACCAATTGTAACTCTCGAGAATGTAAAAATGAAACCAAATGGACCCTGGCGGGTCCATTTGGTTTCATTTTTACACTCTCAAGAGTTAAAATATCCACCATGCAAATTAGTCCAAGTCTACACAACTAGAAGATTCATGGTCATGGACAGAAGCAAAAGAAATCTTTAGTTTTGGGGTCTGTGGGGTCTAAAAATATCCTCAATTGGTGGTCCGTGGCTCAAATGCTGAATAAATGGCGGTCCCTGCTGTCAAAAAGGTTGAAAACCCCTGGCCTGATGATCCACAGCTAATAAACTGCATGCACAGTGCATCATGTTGTAATGGAAGTATAGCGTCGCACAGAGGTTTTGCAGCTGATATATATAGAGAATCCATATTATCCACATATTCTGTATATTATCCTGCAATGTTAAAACATAGGTCACATTTGAATCAACATAGGTACAGTAGCCTATGTCTGCTAAAAGTGAGGAGACACTTTGTCTGCTAGCTCTCCAGTTGGGGGTTATAGGCATTTGCATTACGATTCAGATCTATTGTTTTCATGGCTTTTGAAGCCAGCCCAGGTGCGAACCAAAACAGTCACTCTTGTCCTGTGGAGAGCCACAGAGACAAATGCTAGCCATATGTCTGTCTCTCTGTATCAAATGTCTGTGTTTTTGACCCCACCTTTGTATGTTAATTTACCTCTGTTAGAAAACGTATATCTTGACTGTGTTCGAGGCAGTGTGAGAGTGCCTTTGGGAACTGGCCACGCAGGTCAGGAGCCCACGGCTCTCTGTGGGGCCTTATGGCCACACGGGGAATCCCTTTTCAACTACAATAAAACTACTACGGAAGACCAATCTTCATCTGCTTCCATCCATTTTTCACCTGTCTGGTTTAACTTGGGAACAATTCTTTGTTCTCATTTTGGGTCTAATAGTGTAATATATTTGCACTATTTGTGGGGAAAATATACCACAAAGTGGCGCCCGATGAATGTGGTGGTCCATGGTGCGATGTTTTGCTCCAGACCAGACGAACCCACGACCCCGGACAGAAGACTTTATTTTTCGGCGTTTGGTGAGGAGCGCGGCCCGAGCGCGGCCCTGTGTTTTCACGGCGAGACGATGGATCTCCGACGGCGAGGTCCGTGCAGGAGCGCGGCCCGATGTTCCAAGACGGAGACGGCGGGGATCGGCGCTGGAGCGGCGGCATGGCGACAGCGATGCGGCCTTCCAGCTGCGTCCGGAGGACGGCGACCTGCAGCTTTTCTTCTCGGTGCCCGAAGAGAGTGCACGCTCTCTTGGCACGACGACCAGCAGCGGCTTTCCGTGCTTCCTGGCTCTCCATTGCGCAGCGACCGACCCGTGTGAGTGTTTGATCATCAGCGCGACGTTTCCAAGCGGCACCCGGCGAGAGGCGGCTTCGACTGCAGTCATCGAGAGGGGTGAAGAGCTCCACTCTTCTCGGCGAGGCGGGATGGCGTTCGACTCGGCGGCTGCCGACGCGGGATGTTTGCGGTTCATCTCGGCGTGCCCAAGCGGGGACACCGCGGTCCAGATCCACAACCAACAGCAGCGAGAGCAGAGGTTTCATTCATTGGTGCAAGTATTCAACAGTTCTATAAGCTCATTTTGTGTTTCGACCAGAGCTTTGCAGCGGTCATGTTCTCTTTTACAGACATGTTATGATATTGAATGCTTCAATATTTTATAATATGTCTGTAAGGGGGGAGTATGGGTCTGTATTGTTTTTGGAAGAGGGCAGAAATGAGAACAAAGGCGCACAATGGCCTGGCTTGGCACGAGCCTAGCGGTGCGTATCGTAACTGCAGCATTCTCCATGCAATGCATGCAGCCTGCAGCGAGCTTTGACTGACAATGGACACAAAGGTGAGAGACGACGAGTGAACACAAAGAAGAAGTTTTATTATCATATAGCAGACGGAGAGATACAATATCTTTTCTGTTTGTTTGCAAAATGTATGTCTTTGTGAGTTTATTTAGCACATACGTAGACATGTGTTGATGTATATGTTTTTGTCAATCGAATTAGTTAAAGTTGGTTTAAAAGATATAGAGTCTACTGGGACATTTGAAAATGAATTAATAATTTAAGCTTGATTAAAATCAATTGATGTCGCTGTGTCAGGCCAAAGGGATCCCTCGCTCCTCCCACTAGGCGTCAGTTGTAAACCGTCTTGACATTAATGGAGCTATTATTCTTTTTTCGCGTTAAATTTAGTTTAAAGTTAAAAAACCGACTGTGCAGTTAGTTGCCACGACATGCAAGATTTTTGGGTTCATATGAAAAATACTCTCGGGACTGAAAAAGGAGGGTAGGGCATGGATTCCAGTGCGTTTCTAACCAGGCCAGTGTTTGACAGACATCTGCGTACGGGGAAATGTAGCTGCATATCAGACTACTAACTTTAAGGCGGGGAGTTTTCGATTATGTAATGATTAATTGCGCATGTCCAAAAGAGCTTAATTGGAGACGAATGTTATGGCAATATTTTGATCTAAATACCGTATTAAACTGGGTGTTTACTTATTTAGATTGAAGGCCAATAACCATTCTTTTAAAAGGGGTGTTTTAAAGTGAACAAGGGTAAAAATGACAAAAGTTGTATTGTGTTTGAATGTCAGTATGTAAAGTAAAATCATTGAGTTTTCATAATTGTACATAAGGTTAACTAAGTTGCTTTAAAAGAGATTTGGTAATTACAAACGGCGATATTATTAGAATGTTCGAATGTGTTCAAAAGGAATCCAAGGTGTAATGTGCTGATGAAATTGTTAATGTGAAGAAAAATCTTTTTGAGTCAACTATTTAATCTGGAACAAGTTGTAATGGAACAGGGAACTTCTTTAAAGTGTTATTCTGATGTATTTTCCATTGAGTGTTTAGAGTGTGTCAAAGTGACAGTGGATCATATGGATTCTTTAATTCATATTTTCCACCGACGTTTAGAGTCGGTGGAAGGGGGAGTGATATATATAGAGAATCCATATTATCCACATATTCTGTATATTATCCTGCAATGTTAAAACATAGGTCACATTTGAATCAACATAGGTACAGTAGCCTATGTCTGCTAAAAGTGAGGAGACACTTTGTCTGCTAGCTCTCCAGTTGGGGGTTATAGGCATTTGCATTACGATTCAGATCCATTGTTTTCATGGCTTTTGAAGCCAGCCCAGGTGCGAACCAAAACAGTCACTATTGTCCTGTGGAGAGCCACAGAGACAAATGCTAGCTATATGTCTGTCTCTCTGTATCAAATGTCTGTGCTTTTGACCACACCTTTGTATGTTAATTTACCTCTGTTAGAAAACGTATATCTTGACTGTGTTCGAGGCAGTGTGAGAGTGCCTTTGGGAACTGGCCACGCAGGTCAGGAGCCCACGGCTCTCTGTGGGGCCTTATGGCCACACGGGGAATCCCTTTTCAACTACAATAAAACTACTACGGAAGACCAATCTTCATCTGCTTCCATCCATTTTTCACCTGTCTGGTTTAACTTGGGAACAATTCTTTGTTCTCATTTTGGGTCTAATAGTGTAATATTTTGCACTATTTGTGGGGAAAATATACCACACAGCCCTTCATTAATCAATCGTCTCACTTGTTGCTTTACAATCAATCCAGTTGAAACCGAATTTAAATAAAGGGCCCACCGTGCATGAATGCATGCATGAATGCATGCAGCGGTGTTTAGTAGTACAGCACAGAGCTAGCAGAGGGAGACTTGATGCTACATTGAGGACAACAACACACTGTATGGAAAACATTTAATTATATAGCATGTTTGGCTACAGTAGCAGCTGAGCTCTCTCTCTCTGTCTCTCCGTGTGTGTGTGTGTGTGTGTGTGTGTGTGTGTGTGTGTGTGTGTGTGTGTGTGTGTGTGTGTGTGTGTGTGTGTGTGTGTGTGTGTGTGTTCTTACCGTGCAGCAGTAATGTCTGTGTCTTCTCTATAAATTAGGACTGCTGCTGCTGCTGATCTGCTCTGCATTAAATACATCAGCTGCGCTTCTCTTTGATCTGTAATAACAAATCTAAATGTGTTTTATTATTATTATTATTATAACGGTCAGTACAGGGGGGTCCGCAGCCATGCAGCAGCCCAGCCGATGTCCATTATATTACATTTGCATCATAAATGGTTGCTGCAGCTGATCTGATGTGCTGTGATGTGGATGGAGGCTGGCTGTGGAAACGCCTCCTTCTTTATTTATTATTTTTTCTCTCTCTTGCCTTTTTTTTGCTCTGCCCTTTCCGGCGCAGTGCAATGACGTGTGGCGCGCACGGTACACGCACGTATGCGTGCGCACGTAGCCTTTTAATTCATTTATTTATTCATTTGGCCGTGTGTGTGCGCGTGCGTGCGTGTTTGACCGTGGAGTGGACATACCAGCGTTCCGTGAGCAAATTTAATGTCAGCAAATATAAGGCTTGTGGTGGTGCAAATCTCTTCAAAATAAGAGTACCATTTTTAGTATTGAAAAACGATCTATTTTATTTTATATTAGTCGGACATTTGTCCGACTAAACTGGAGACTGGAAAAAATCCCTTTTATGTTTCGACTAGTGTGACATACCCATGCGTCCGGGGAGATGCCCTCTATAACGTTTTTATCTTATCTGCCAATGTCGTTTAGAACATAATCTCAACTTTTACTTTGAAATTAACCGGAACTTTTATATTTGCTAGCTCGCAGACTGGAAGTCTAATATTTGCCGACGGAACGCTACCATCCGTAGACAGTCGACAAGCGACACCTTGAGGTGGCGAGGGGGAGGGACTCCGACGACCTACATAACGGTCTGCGATGTGGTGCGGTCTACGTGTTACATTGAATGTACCGTTACTTATAGCTTATATAGCAGTCAGTCAGACAGTCAGTGTTCCATCTGCATGTAGTTAGTAACTGCCAGATGATAACTTAAAGGGGTATTTCACAAAAAAAATCTGGATAGTATATGGAATGCATTCTAAGTTGTGTTGTTGACGTATTAATGTTTTGGTCTGCTCTAGTGGGGTTTATTGATATTAGAGCTGTGTCTCGGTGCACTGATAATCTGATATTAACCCATTCTGAACTGGAAAATAATAATTGTGCCACATTTTCACCATTTTCCAAAAATATCAGATATGTTTCAACTCAGTTAATTGTTTGACGGCTTGGCCCACTCCACCTTGAGGATGAGGTGGTCGTAGCCGTATTTGGCGGACATGGTGGCCAGGGCCGTGGCTGCGTCCTCCTGGTGGTGGTAGCTTATGAAAGCCAAGCCCTTGGACTGTCCCGTGAACTTGTCCTTGACCAGGTAGGTCCGTGATAGCGAGCCGAAGGGCCGGAAGAGCTCCTGGAGGTCCTCCTCACGGGCGTTCTCCGACAGGTTGGACACACGGAGCGTTGCGTTGTCGTCAGCCCTGCCGCCGCCGCCCGACTGCATTGACTCTCCGCGGCGCGCCCCTGCCGCCCCGCAGGCTGGGAGGGACGTACTTCCCGCTCTTGGTCTGTGGCGAGAGCAGCGTGGACTCCGACTCGCCTGGAGAGCCGCCCGAGCTGGGCTTCGACGTTTCCAAGGAACTCAGCGTGTCCTTGTAAGGGCAGTGCGTCGTCCAGTGGCCGCCCTTGCACAGGCGGCAGGTCACCAAGTCAGGTTGTCTAACCTCACTGTGTCATCATAATGCTAACGGTCTACACAAGGCCCCAAATCAACTGACGAGGGTCTACGATCTGCGAGAGCCCCCCCTGCTGGTTGGTACCTTGCATGGTTTCCGCTGCTATCGGGAATGTGTGAATGGCACTTTTACACCAACTTTGGGGGAGGCTGGAGCCCGAGATCGAACCGGGAAACTCATGGATGCCATCTGGCCACTCTAACCCTGAACCACTGCCGCCACACTTTTATTTGATCATGCCCATCCGAAGGAGCTTCAACAGTGGTCTTTGGATTATAACTCTATACAACTCTATTATAAAATATAAAAATTGTTAAATGGTGCATTTATATAGCGCCTTTATCCAAGGCACTTTACATACATAGTGCATTACATTCACCCATTCACACACCTCTGGCGGAGGACACTATGCAAGGACACAACCAGTGCATCGGGAGCAATTTGGGGTTCAGTGTCTTGCTCAAGGACACTGGCATGTAGACAGGAGAAGCCGGGATTCGAACCACCGACCCACAGGTCATTGGACGACCTGCTCTACCTCCTGAGCCACATTTGCTCCACATAGAATATACTGTAGGTAACAGCATAATTACTATAGAAGAAAAAATATGATATCAACTCAGTATCTTTGATACACGATATAATTTATTTATCAACATTATATTCATTTATTATGTACAAACACAAGTGAAACAAATGTTAGGGTGCATCAGGTGGAACAACAACAAGAACATCAACGTAATAACAAAGTGAAAAGAGCCTGTGTGAATTCACTCTATGGCAAAAAATATATTTATATATAATAAATACAATTAATATTCAGTTCATAACATCATTTGAGGCACAATGTCAAGATGTCACTTCAACACAGTCAGGGCATTACAGTAAAACCATCATCCAACACAGTGTTGTATTAGAACTCCCTGCGCTTGGCTTGTACCCTATATATATATATATATATATATATATATATATATATATATATATATATATATATATATATATATATAATATATATATATATATATATATATATATATATATATATATATATATATATATATATATATATATATATATATATATATATATAGGCCAGTGGTTCTCAACCTGCGGCTGCAGGTAACAAGTTGTACAACTCACCCTTTTCCAACCTGGGTGAGTTGTCCCCAGAAAAAGGAAGACAACTCACCCAGACAACATCTACACTTGGTGAGGGACAACTCAGACTTTATTTTTGCGTGAGTTATCCAGGATTCTTTTTCTTTTGGGCTGTGGCCAGCCAAAATAAATCAAATTCATAATTTAAACAAGGTGCCGCCCAGAGGCGGATGTAACATTTCCCAATTGGGGGAAATGGGGGAAATGTTACATCCCAATGTAACAGAAGAAAGTGGTAAGGGGGCAGCTTCATCTCCCGTGTCACTTCGCGCCATGAGCGATGAAGCCGCCCCCATACCATTTTCAGTATAGTGTTTCAAATACTTTTAAATACACTGAAATATCTTGGGTTGTTTTGCATGCCATCAGTCTGGTGGGTCAGACTGGGTATTTAGGGGGGCATTGCCCCCCCCCATGCCTATGCCTTGATCCGCCCCTGGTGCCGCCCCAAAATGATCATAATTTTAAAATGGGGACACCCCCAAAATTGAACTAGGGACTGCAGAAATGTCCTTGTTTTTAGGTATTTAAACAGCCTCAAATTCCTTAAACTTGTCACCTAGACTCCCCCATCAAAACATGAAATAAAACGAAAGATCATAACCCACAGGTTGAGAACCTTTGAACCACCAACTGTCATCATTGTTTTGTTTTGTTTGCAGTCAGCCTCCTGATTTAGAACATGAAACATTGTCCTGTTTTTTTCCCTCATGATTGGCAGCATCTTTACACAACACACACACACAAGCATTTTGACAAGCAGCCTTGTATCCCTCTGCTAAAACTGACACGTAATAAACAAAACAAATCACCACTAACACAGAGCAGTGCAAACCTTTCAGCCCCAAAAACACCTGAAAGATGGAAGTTTTGCGTCTCCCTCCCCCCGGCCGGGACCCAAACTTATAAATATACGTCATGAATGAAAGTATAAGCCCTATTTTTGTATTATTTAATTTTCAAATTTCAAGAAAATGAAATTTCTTTTATTTTTCTTTACAATTTCTGAAATTGTTTTCTAATAAAATCAATATATAGATGGGAAAAAATAAATAAAAGCATGGGTCCAAAACCCCCCCAAAAATGAAACCCGACCGCAAAGTTTGGAAAACGTTGACACAGAAAGCAATGGCAGGCACACACGCACACACACACACGCACACACACACACACACGCACACGCGCACGCACACACACACACACGCACGCACACACACACACACACACGCGCGCGCACACACACACACACACACACACACACACACACACACACACACACACACACACACACACGTGATTGAGGTGCAGCAGTGAAGTGAGGCACAAACAGCTGTCGGGTTACATTATGCAGTATGTGACAGTTGTCAAAAGTATGAAATATACATTTATACATTTAATAGTACAACTACAGAACATAAGGACACACAAAAAAATAAAATAAGTCCAACAGACACTTATGATGAAAGCATGAGGAGGGCTGTTAGAATTTCAGGGCCAAATTCATGACAAATTAATTTTATATCTGTGGAATGGAACAATATAGTATTCTCAATGCTGGTCCATGATGCCTCAGTATCATGCTGGTTAACCTGTCATACAACTCATCTAATTCAGACCTGAGGATACCTAGCATATAGCTACATTAACCCTATTTTTATACTTCATAACGCATGTAGCAACTGACAAAACATAACAAATAAATAAAATCCTTCCCTCTTGGTCTCTCACTGCCTTATCCACGCAGCTGTCGACAACTGTTTTAGGTACGCATCTGCCTTTGTTAAAGATTTTTAGTTTTATTATATATATATACTTTGTAATATGGCATTTTTTGAGAAGAATAATAAGACATTTACTAAAATGTTCTAACATTTGTTGTTGCTTTTCACACTCACTCTTGCTTTCATACGAAAAATATTAATGAAACAAACAAGCAACGCATTGTGTACAGTAATCTGAAAAGACCTCTATAGTCCTTCGTAATTGCTGCCTATATAATATACTATGGCAACATGGTGCCCATATGGATGTCAATGGCTCTGTTTCAGTATAGGCACAATGTGCGGTACATGACTTGGGACAGTGCTGTGAGAAAGAAATGTGAAATATAAGGGAGGAGAGGAGAGAGTAGTTAGTAGTGGACCTTTGGTGAATACAGTGTGCTCTAATAGGACCAGATGAGTGGAATATTTAGGTCCCAAATGGTCCCAAATAACATAATAATGCTATCTTTTCAGTTCCCACCTCTCTCCCTCTTTCTCTGTAGCTCTCTGTCATCATCAATTGTATTCTGTGATGTGCACCGCACACTAATGACTGGTTTCAAGTCAACAACAACATAAAATAATAAATATCATTCTGATTCTCATAATATTCAACAACAAAAAATACATTTTCACAAACTAATACTGACCCTGTGGAGATTTGAGTTTACTTCATGCGTGTGCCTAAGGAAATTCAGAAACTCAGCTTGTTTAAAAAATAAATAAATATATATATTCTTTGGGACAAACTGTGTGCCACTTGAGGAGGAAATGAATATGCTTGGCTGTTCGTGGATCTGGACAGGGTTGCAAGGCGGTCACAGTGGGCTCAATCAAAGCTGGGCCTGATTTTATCAATCTATACAACATCTTCAAACAACTTTTGCCCTGTATACTTTGTCATACTGATTGTTTCATTTCAAAACAATGACAGTGAATGAACAATACGGACAGCCACTAGATTGAAAGTATAGATAGTTGACAGGCCAAATTCTAATCTCATCTGGCGACACGGACTTTGCTGTAGGTGGGAATGCACTGATAGGGAAATTTAGGAACATTATAGGAGTATTTAGCATATTTAGTTTTTGTTTCTGCAAAGAAACAACTGTTCATAAACACAGCAACATCGATATTTGACCGTCAACGGCAAATATCGACTGGTTCGATCGGTGCATCCTGATTCTTATAGGAGGTGAACAATTCAATATAGACAGGATCACAACGTATTTGGACCATAGTTGTTGGTTTTTGACCATTATGAACAAGGGCCGGGACTGCTGCTGGACTGGCGGTCAGCATTCGGAGAGCTTGAACGAACAAACACAATACTGAACACAACCGTCTGTGAGTGGAACGTACCAACGCCGTGCAAGATAACATAATCACTACAGTAGTAGAGTACACCATCCACAACTTAAGTACATCAGTAAGTACATCAGTACACAACAGTACATCAGTAGTACAGTACACAACAACGCCGTGATCCTTTCGCTACGGAGCATCCCATACACTGTCAAAGAAAAAAACAGCTATCTCCCTTTTCACAAGTACAAGTATTCGTGCATTTACAAAACTGTGTTTTTGTCTTGTAGGGTCCATTTGTAACCCTCTATAATCATAGGAATGGGACCATTAAGAGTGAATCGTTATAAGGACCTGTAATCGTTAGAATCACAGATTCACATTTCCAAATCCTATCGCCACCTGAGATTCACCCTGGTGAATCTGTGTCCAAAGAATAGGCCATATTCTGAAAACAACTAAATTTGTAACACAGTTTTATGCAGAGATTTTCTTTACTTTTCTTTATTTATTTTTTCTGCATTTTTTTTTTGGAAGATAAACATGATTTTTTTAAAAGCTCAATAACAAGATCAAATCCCTTGTTAATAATATGCTTTCTTTTGCAGTGTAGATGCTATGTAGGTATACTCTATAAATCAATAAATATTTATGAAACATTTCAAAGTGCAGCGTGGGGTAAAACATCTTAACGTCAGAAACGTATACAGCAATTCAAGAGACAGTGACGTAAAGTAGAAAATAAGACTTTTCTTCACATGTTTAACTTTAACACACACAACACATACCGTAATATATTCATATTTATATATATATATATTTCTCATAAACCTTTTTCATCACATCGACACATCATGGCTAATGTTTGGAAAAGCAACAATACAATCAATCAGTAGAAGACTTTGGACGAGTGCCACTCCAAGACGATAAATATTGACAGGAAAATAAACAAACTCACTAAGTGAAATCGATCATATTTCCATAGAGCAGTGGTTTTCAACCAGTGGTCCCCAGCAAAGTGATAGGAGAGTTGGTAACCAAATGGACCCTTGTGCAGTATATCTTTAACTCTTGAGAGTGTGAAATTAAACCAATTTGGTTTCATTTCACCCCCTCAAGAGCTTTTACACATCTGCAAAAACTATACACACTTGTGTATGTGTATGAATGTATTAGAATTGTACTTTTAGTTGTGCTGTTTTTCCAACAGCATGGAATTACAGTATGAACAAAATCTCATCCAGCAGCAACATCATATTATGTAGAGACTAACTGGTGCTCTGAGGCTGAAAAAAAATACAGCTTAAGATAATGAGCCTTGAAACGAAAAGCATTGAAAACCACTGTGGACATTGTTTTCTGCTTTCACTGAAGAGTTCTCCATTCATTTTCTCCCTCGAGACTTACCAAAATATTGATATCAGTTATTATAAGCCTAGAATCCAGACATCCAGGAGGCTGGTGAACTGTGCCGATAAAAACTTCTGATTCTATACACTTGAAAATTTAAATAAAATATGACACACTACATTTAATAAATACCATTTGCTTAGTAGTGTTTTAATTAAACTTTCATCAACAGAAATAAAGGTCATGATTCACCATAATTCTGGATGGCTTGATTCTATGTTTAAAAATCATCGTAAAATAGTAAATCTCTCTGGGATTTTCTAGTGGAACCTGAAAACCACTGACACAGCTGCCCTATGGGGTCTGTGGCCTTAAAATCTTCAAAAACAATTTCACAGACAAGGGATAAAAAGCACCAAGACTTGTTTTTAACCACAATGGGAATCATTCATCATCAAGACAAAACGGTCTTGATGATCAATGGAACAGAACTCTTCATTGTAAGTTTAAAAAAAAGTTAATTTTGCCATAGAATGACTTAAAGGTTCGACCTATATATACCGTATATATACTATATATATAGCAGTTCAGAATCCATTTTCCTTCTTTTAAAACTATATAACTTTCTGCTGTACTCTACCCTAAATGCTCCATCATTTAAGCCGATCAACCACTCATGTGCACTCGGAAATAAAATTCTACTCCAAGATAGATTTAGCACACTACTTTGTAAGACTAATAATAAGTTCTTTAAATAAAGTGAGGTACGAAACACTTTTGCTTGAAAATAGCTCTATTATTCCATCATGGACAAACGGAAAAGCAGTGTGAATACGCAATAATACTGTGCAATAATGTCTACTTCAAAGTGGTTTATTACAGCACAGTACGTCCTATCTAACCTAAAGTACTATATTATGTGGAATGTAAAAAAAATCCCCATACCTTAATATGTATGTAGGTTAATCACAATAGAATAATGCTAAGGCGAAACCTGGAGGCTTTATCTCAGCACGTTCCTAGTATAATTTCCTGTGTCACCTTCTAAAGTGATTTGAGTACAATGTTAAATGCAATACTGTATTGTTATGCACTTGCTCAGGGTATAGTAAATATCACTTAATAATTATTTAGGTGAAAGCGTGTTGCTTTGGTGTCACAGTCTGTTTTCACGAGGAGTTGATTGTGAAGAGATTTGCAGCCGACTAAATAAATGCCTTGTCCCAGGCTAACATCAGGAGGTGAAATGAATAGAGAGAGTACTAAATAAGATGTACACTATTCTCTATTTGTTTACCTCCCCTTTCCATCTCAATCCCTCCCTCTCTCTCTCTTTCTCTCTCTCTCTGAGTGGCACTCATTGTGAATATAACTCTCTCTACAAGCAAATTACAGTAAATTCATCGTTCTATGGGGCTTACAGAGGGTATACGCATCATACCCGGAGGTTATGTGGGAACGCCTACAGAGTGGCAAAATATATATGTACTTTTCTATCCATTCAAACCCAGAAAAGTCCTTTCTGATTGCATTAAACAATTAAATTAAATAACTCACTTTAAAACTCCTTTTGCCATCCCACTCGATTTGTCTTGATAAGCGTTAGCATTGCACTTTGCTTCCATTTATTAATGGGCTACAGTAACTGTATAATATACTCTATTTTGGACACAAAATACACTTCTGATGGCCTTTGCTGCCAACAAAAGGTGGTCATTGCACTTTAACCCTCTCTAATATATATAGTACTCTGATAATAGTTGATTTAGCTAACTACAAATATACAATTTTGGAGTTTATGCATGTTTTGCCAGGCGGCGCAAAATTACAAGAATTCCTCACTTTGGCATTTTGCTAGGAAGCCCTCTGTCTGTTTGGATCGAGTCCAACGGCCGAAGGCAGAACAGTATAGTCAAACAAAATCCCTTTTTTTTAGACAATGTTGCATCGAGCACGCTTCTGAAAAAAATAATTGAGTACACAGAGAATAAAATAAAAAATAAAACTCAATACAAAATAACCTTGTTAAATACTCCCATTATATTAGATCAATGAACATAGCTGCGACGTTGTATTGCGATGAAAAAACACCACGGAAGATTGGTCTAGTACTGTACTTTACTAACAATCTAATAAACCTATTTCCTGAATAAATAACTTTTTTAACTGAATAAAAAACAAAACAAAATAAAAAATGATGTGCATCCGATCCGAGTTCTCCTTCTTATCTCTCTCTCTCTCTCTCTCTCTCTCTCTCTCTCTCTCTCTCTCTCTCTCTCTCTCTCTCTCTCTCTCTCTCTCTCTCTCTCTTTCTCTCTCCACGCAGGGCACTCTCGCCCTCCGGGCCTGGAACTGCATCTGAACTTCATGGAATGACCCAAGTACACACAAACACACACGCACACACACACTGCGCAACCATTTCTCAGCAGACTTCTGACGTTTAAAGCGCCACTTTTCGAACTCGACGGTGTACACGGACCGACAACCGATGCAGCGTTTGTCGACAGCGATGTGAGGTAAAGCCGAAAAACGCACACAGTATCTTCGCCTCCCAGTAGTAGTAGAATCAACAAGCTTTGCCAATGTGAATTCTAAACCGTCTGCAACCCCTATCACCCACCCACCCCCTGCGCGTTCCCCACCCACACGACAACCATAAATAGCGAAGGAAGCAGACGTTCCTTTAAAAGGAGTTGTTCGAAACGTTTCTTTTCTTAAAAAAAAGCCAGCTGAGAGCGGCTTTGCTAGAAAGAACTAGCATTTCTATGTGGTCCTATTTCTACGGTTCTAGAGCTCTACTGTACTACCGTTGGTTCTGTGGTGCTAAGAGTTGCCCTAAAAATGTGTGTCTACACACACACACACACACACACACACACACACACACACACACACACACACACCCCTCTCGCTCGTGACGTGTAGGAAACGGCAGCGAAATGGTGTTTTTCTCTGTATCTCCATTTTTTCGCTGCTGAACCTCTCAACAAACTCTCAGCGCTCCTATAACCCGTTTTATCTCCCAAACGCAAGCGCACCCACCCACACACACACACACACACATACTCGCGTGCGCACACACACATCTACACACTATCCTGTGCGATGGCGGTTGATTTATCGTCCAGGGGCGTGCTGTCGCTGGGCGGGCGCGTGGCCGACGCCGCGGCCACCAGAGGGACCTTCTCTTTGAGCGGGGAACCGGGCAACGCCGTGGTCACCGTGGCACCCGACGTGGTGGTGATGTCGCCACCACCGCAGGGGGCCTCCGGCCCGCCGCCCGGGGAGGACGGGGGCGGGCCGAAGCAGCGGGCGATCTCGTCGAAGGTCTTGCCGCGCGTCTCGGGCACCTTGAAGAAGGTGAAGATGAAGAAGAACACCAGGAAGATGGCGAAGATGATGAACACCCACGGACCGCAGATTTCCTGTGGACGGAGAATGACATGCATGAATAATACGACAGCCTGGACGTTAACAAACATCAACGAGCACCAGCTGGAAACATATACACACAGACACACCTCTGCAGTGCTTTAGTCTAAAGTGACTGGAGCTCATGTTGGCTGATTTTATTATTATTTTAATAAATATAATATTATTTTAATAAAGTACCTGATTTTTATCCTCCCTCTACTCATTTTTAAACTTTTGTGAGTGCTCAGATCACCGCCTCTCTTCATTGTTCTAATCCCTTTGATCTTTGAACCAGTTATATTTAACAGTATCTCTGCTTAACCCCGTTTCCCGACTTCCGCCAAAGTATTATTTTTTTCAAACCATCCCATCATACATGAACACTGTATACAGATCACCCTATCGGCGGGGCAGTTTGTTTAAAGCTGCAATGGCTGAAGGAACAAAACTCCTGCTGAACCATGTGGCACCAATTGAGGACATTTTAGCCCCACAGACCCCAAAAACTTTGTTTTTGTCCACAATTCCAGGCTGGATTTCAGAAAAAAACAGTCAAACATAGATCAAACCATGACCATGTCTTTAATTAAATAGACTTAATTAAGTGGGCTAATTCAGATGAATGAATGAATATTAACTGTTGAGAGCGCAAACATGAAACCCAATGGACCAGCAAGGGTCCATTTTTACGTTCTCAAAGAGTTACATCTGGTTAACCAACTTTCCATCATTTAGCCTGGGGACCACCTGGAACCCTTTCAAGGACCAATAGTGGCTCCATGGACCACTGGTTGAAAACCACCGACCTATAGTGATGGGGTTCTTTCCCGGACAGCAGGCTCACTCACCACTAATTTGGGGAAGCTGATTCCCACGATGAAGTTGGCCGTCCAGTTGGAGCAGCCGGCCACGGCCATAGCAGCGGGTCGCGGGCCCTGGGAGAACAGCTCAGCCACGATGAACCACGGGATGGGCCCAGGGCCCAGCTCGAACATGGCCACGAACAGCATCACGGCCAGGATGGCCACGTAGCTCATGGCCGCGAAAGATTTCTGTAGCACAGAGAGAGGGAGAGACAGAAAGGATTCATGAGATTGGGGAGAGATGTGTTAATGGAATGAGCATGGGTTGTACTGTACATTCTCTACATGTTGTATACATGGTGATCAATAAGTGAGTGAGACCTGGAGCCAAATATCTCCTCTTATACAGAGCAGATCAATAAGCCACGAGAGGGAGCAGGCTACCGTGGATTTTATCCCCGGGAGGCGTAAACAGACCTACAGCAGATTATATACAGTTGTTAAACTCACCAATAGGAGGGATATGGTCATGAGCAGAGCGGCTATAGACATTCCAGCCAATCCCAGCAGGTGGAGAGTCCTTCGCCCTGCCTTCTCAACCAGGAAGAGCTGCAGGTCAGAGGAAAAAATAGGAATAGATTGATACAGCCTACTGGTAGGGATGTTAATACTTCAAAGCAACAGGAGAGATCTCCATCCAACTAAAAAGGATGGAAATTAATTAAAGTATCCATCTTTAATCCATCACGAACAGAACTCCCCGACTACAGTATGACAGTATGTCTTTGGTTGTGTGACAGCCATGTGATTTACGGCAGGTCCATCAGCCAAAGTGTGGTCTGGTCAATGGAGTGAAACATCTTTGAACGTGAATAACTCCTGTTATAAATCAAACGCTACAAAATTATAATTAAAGCTATCGTATTTGTCGGCCCAGTGGGCCCACAGCGGCCCTGTCATCAGTTCCGGTAGGAATGCGATTACCGTAATTTCTAGACTATAAGCCGCTACTCTTTTCACCTGCTTTGGACCCTGCGGCTTAACAACAGTGCGGCTAAGCTACTGTTTCAGGTATCGGCCACTAAGGGCATATATGGAAAAATCTGTATTTTCCCCCAAATCTAGCTGGCTTATAGCGGCTCATATTCAGGTGTGGCTTATAGTCATTACGGTATGTTGTTTTGGCTACTCTTAGCCACATCTAACATGGTGCCTGGTGACGTCAGGTTACCCATGAAATTAGGCCCTGAAGAACCGGTTCGTGGGCCCACTGATTTAATGGCAGCCAATGGTTCTGGGTAATAATTAACAATCAACTGAAAATTCAACAGTTCTATCATTGGATGTTTTTCAGTAAATGTAAGGCTGTCTGCATATGTGTGCATGGGTCCTCCCCATGACAAGACAGTGAGTGCACTTATGATTTAATTTAATTCCTCTTGCAGCTTAATTTAATTCCTTATACAGCAAAAAGATGCCTGGCCCAATAACTCGTGCATGCTAGCTATTATTTTCCTTCATTCCTAGAAGAGGGTCCCCACAGTTTGATGACTGGTCTATGTGCTCTTGAGCAAGGCACCAAACTCATAAACTACTCGACTGCACCCCTTGGTGGACATACCCATGAACTGTGCCATGCAAGCTATGCACCCACTGTACACATGCACTGTGCACACACTGACTCACATGCACACACATACATATACGTAAACACAGTACTTACAGATACAATGGTGAAGATTACGTTGACTATTCCAGCTCCGATGGTGGCGTAGATGGGCTGTTTGACCCCCGCAGAGTCAAAGATACCTGTGGAGTAGTAGAACACCTGGGAGAGAGAGAGAGAGGGAGAGAAAAACTTTACTGGCCAATAACAGGTTTAAAAATGTTGTTCAACCTTCTAGCTAATTGCTTATCCATCCATCCATCCATCCATCCATCCATCCATCCATCCATCCATCCATCCATCCATCCATCCATCCATCCATTTTCAACTGCTTTTCAACATCCATCCATCTTCAACTGCTTATCCGTTGCCGGGTCGCGGGAGCAACAGCTACCATCAGAGAGCACCAGACTTCCCTCTCCAGAGCCATATCAGTGACTTCCTCCTGGGGAATCCCGAGACGACCCTAGGCGACCCAAGGCCAGAGAGTCGATGTAATCCCTCCATCTGGTCCTTGGCCTGCCTCAGGGTCTCTAGGACCTCCAGAGGCATCCTAACCAGATGCCCGAACCACCTAGGCTGGCTCCTGTCCAGGTGAAGACAGTAGAATAGTAGCTCTACTCTCGAAGTAGGGAGAATTTCTTGATCCCCACAAAATCATAAAGGCAAATTTAATCGTTGCGATAGGTCAGTGTGTCCTAACTTCGGATTGCTATATGGCAGCATTAGCTGCCTGTGACCAACATTAGCTTTTTAATAACTAAATGCAAATCTAAGAGACTACAGTAGATCAGTTCCTACATCAGACATGCAGGACCACTCCCTGCATGGCTGCACCAAGCCTGCATTCTAATGCCTGATTTATTCATCCATTTGGCATCAGAGCCACTCTCACAGTCATCTGACATTTTCCACAGTGACAGTGATTGAATTTCAGCGTGTGTATTGACTGCTGCTATTTTATAAACCCCCACCCGGCTGTCAAACTGTGTACAATGTATGATTGTGTGTGTAGTGTTAAATGTGTACGTGTAAACATACACGTCTCATGCATGTGTGGGTGTACATGCGACTTGCGTAATGTGATTTTGTGTACGTGTTTATTATCTCGTATTATCCCCTCTGGTGATTTCCCCTGACACAAGAGTGAGTCATGTTCACATCCGCATCTTATAAAACATATCCAGTCAAAAGTAGGATATGATTACAAGCCACATGAAACATGTTGTGAATATTTTGAAATGCCCATTGTGCCATTCTGTTATGTGGGGAAAACCATCAGGGAAATCAAAAGGTTCAGGTTTCCTGAACATAAGGCAGAAAACAATGATGACTCACCGTGCCTCTGGACAAGGTAATCAAACAATTCTAGCAGCCTGATATATTTTATATTGTTGCACTATACCTGTACATGTTAATCCACACTATAACTAAGGAGATGTCTGAATGAATGAATTAATGTCTGTCTGTCTAAAACCGCCTAACTCTTCACTGGCTGCGCCAATCGCTACGATTTTTCACACAGTCATTGACCATAATATTAGGAGGAGATTGTTGATTAATAATGCATTTATTGGTGCATTAAATTCCCCCATCCACTTAACATTGGCAATTCCCTTTTTGACTTTTTTGCGCTGTCTGCAAATGTGTGCATTAAAGCAATCCTTCATCAAAATAGTTGCATCCTTGGTGAAATCACATCCCCCACACATTACATGATTTGGAACGGGTAAGGTCCTAGTAACTACAAAATTCTCAATTTTCAAATGGTTTGGTGAAAATAATGATGATGATACTGCACACTTATAATGGCCGTTCAGCTCTGTTAGCCACATTGGGTTAAATTGTCATTACTAAATTCGCATTTATACGATTTACATCTGTCAGTGCATGTGCAAATCTGTATCAACATGGGTAATGGTGGATGCCCTACTGTGTGTGTGTTTGTGTGTGCACACATGTGCGTGTGTGTGTGTGTGTGTGTGTGTGCGTGCGTGTGTGTGTGTGTGTGCGCGTGCGTGCGTGCGTGCGTGTGTGTGTGTGTGTGTGTGTGTGTGTGCGTGTGTGTGTGTGTGTGTGTGTGTGTGTGTGTGTGTGTGTAACTCACAGCGTTGATCCCAGACAGCTGCTGCGACAGCTGCATCATGATGGCGATGAAGATGGGCTGGCGGTAGGGGGCGCTGCGGAACAGCTCTGGGATGGTCACCTTCTTCTCGGCGGCCATCTTGGTGCTCTCCTCCTTCATCTCCTGCATGTCCTTACTGACGTTCTCACTGCCGCGCAGACGCACCAGGGCTGGGGAGGAGGAGACATGGAGGGGTCAGGTGTAGTAGCTAAGAGCTCAATGGCAAGAGAGACCAACTGGCTTTGCATCCTGACTCTAGGTCAGAGGTGCCCAAAAGGTAGATTGTGATCTACCAGTAGATCACATGACGGTCCCCCAAATGGACCCTTACGGGTCCATTTGGTTTCATTTTACACTCTCAAGAGGTTAATTATTTTTAAACATCTGAATTACGTAATTTCAAGAGTCCACACAATTAGAGAATGGAGAATAATTGATATTTTGACCAATGTTTTGCCAGTTCTCTTTCCCAATTGTAGACAAAAACGTGAAAATGAAGTGAAGCTTTGGGTGCAAGAGACTAAATTCAACATCACAAACTGTCAACTCATACCCCAAACACTGTTTTTAAACGTCAGTAGTAGCATATACAAGAAAACCTTCCAATTCTCCCCCTCCATTTTTCATTATAAGTGCATTATTCTTAAACACAGTAAGTAACACCATCACCACTATTTCAAAGGCGCCAGTGGTCAGTGCTGACCAACTGCCTCATATACCAACCACCAAATGGTGATCAGGGCTTAATTGACTTAGACAATGATACCAGTGTATCATTGTCTAAGTCAATTTAGCCTTGATCACCAGGGGCGTAGCTAGCAATTCTGGGCCCCCTGCAAAGCTTTTCCACATGGGCCCCCCCTTTCCCGGCGGCGCTGGGGGGGAGGTGAGAGATTTTTGTAAAAGAGTAGTTAAAGGGGAATTTCACCCATTTTTAACATTTTTTCTGAGCGTACAAATGCAACCAAATGAACCCTAACGGGTTCATTTGGTTGCATTTGTACGCTCGCAGAAAAAAGAAGTGCCTAAAGAAATCCATTAACATGATAAAATACATCTTGATGATGTCATCAAGATGTGTTTCAGTTTCACCATGTTAGTGATTTTCTTCAGACCTCCATTTCTAGGAAACACAGAATGGGGAAACGTTTATATCCACCCAGCACCTCTAAGGTATATTAATGACATAATTTAGAATGTTGAAAATGGGTGGAATTCCCGTTTAAAATGCTTCAATCTGGTGCACTTTGAGATCAAATATTTTTCATAATAATCAATACAAATAAAACCTTATTAATGCAAGTTCTTAGTGCCCCAGATCTAACAAAAGCACAAACAACTTTGCAGTTTGACATGTTTAATACAATTAGGTAGGATCTTTCAGTTTGAATGAATGGGTTCTATGGGAAGTTACACCTTGCTGGCCAGATGGCAGCCATGTGAATATGGTGAAACATCTTAACTCTTAACCACTAGCCTGAAGTAGCCTGGAAACCAGACAATATATTTTTTTGCTGACTGTGCTTTTGCTTTGACCTTGGGATTTGTTTGTTAAGCAACTAATATACAACTAATATCTAATCTAGCTCTCGGTGCGCTTCTGAGGTGTGTGTGTGTGTGTGTGTGTTAATGTGTGTTGTCTGCAAGGCGAGGAGGTGTAATCCAAGGACAACTACATATAGGTCAGTAGCTCTTTGTTGTCCTTGACTCAGCGCCAACATTATGACAAAACCTTATGCTGACTCCTCCCCTCCCCTCCCCTCTCCTCCCCTCCCCTCTCCTCTCCTCTCCTCTCCTCTCTCTCTCCTCTCCTCTCCTCTCCTCTCCTCTCCTCTCCTCTCCTCTCCTCTCCTCTCCTCTCCTCTCCTCTCCTCTCCTCCTCCTCTCCCCTCCCCTCCCCTCCCCTCCCCTCCCCTCCCCTCCCCTCTCCTCTCCTCTCCTCTCCTCTCCTCTCCTCTCCTCTCCTCTCCTCTCCTCTCCTCTCCTCTCCTCTTTCTGTCGCTCTGTCTGTCTTTCACCTTCCATTGCTTTTCCCATCCCTCTCTCATCTGTAATCACTGCAGCTCTCTTCTCATCTCACCTCTGCCCCCTGTCTGCCAACCTCTGTCCTGCGGCCTAGAGCTGCCGTTTGTCAATTACAATTCTCATTCTCTCTCTCTCTCTCTCTCTCTCTCTCTCTCTCTCTCTCTCTCACTCTCTCTCTCTCTCTCTCTCCCCCTCTCTCTCTCTCTCTCTCTCTCTCTCTCTCTCTCTCTCTCTCTCTCTCTCTCTCTCTCTCTCTCTCTCTCTCTCTCTCTCTCTCTCTCTAGCTTATTGTATTAAAGCATCCTGCGGGCAAAAGAGTCATATAATATTATTATTATTGCCTGGCACAGCAGATTCTCCTACTCAAGTTGAATTTTAAATTTAGGACCAATAACACTAGACAGAAACGGTGCACGTTAAATCCAAGCAGAGTGACTAGTATGTGTGTGTGTGCATAGGTTTAAAAAGCAAAGGCTCATTTTGCTGACATGGTATTATCTTAATAGCTTTTTTGTTGTTGTTGTTGAGTTGTTTTACGTTTCTGAATTTTAGGGATCTACTACTACTCCTGTGATAATAACAGTATTTTATACAGTCTAAAACAAAACTGAAGACACACTGAAGCGGCAAGCAGCAGTCGCAATACTATCCATAAGGAAACAAAACAACAGTAGCACTTTATCATATACAGTAGTCAACCAGTGGTCCTTGATGGAGCTCCAGGAGGTCCCCAACTAAATGATGGCCAGTTGTTAACCCAATGGACCCTTGTATCCAGAGTGAAAAATGAACCTAGATGGACCATTGTATATAGAACCATTACATCAGTTAAGGTATATGGTACATGGTTAGGTATGTCAGGTTTAGGTTCTAGGGTCACCTTTGCGTGCCTGGTCCTCCTGGTTGAGGTTGATCAGCAGGTCAGGGTATATGGTTAGGTTTGTTAGGTTTATGGTTATATCAGGGGTGGGCAGTTATTTTTCCCAAGGGGCCAAATGAGATACATAAAAAATATTGTGGAGGGCCAAGACTAAAGGCTGAACTAAAGACTGTGTAATATTAATTTAATTTCAAGACGAAAGTAAGAGTAAGTCCAAACTTTTTGTTACCGGGACCCTCTATGTATTCAGTATTTGAGCCACATAGGACCACCATTTGATGACATTTTAGCCCCACAGACCCCAAAAGATTTATTTTGTTTTTGCTCACAATACCAGGCTTGATTTGGGAAACAAAACAGGCAAAAATCAAAAAATGACCATTCTTTTACATTTTCTGATTGTGTAGATTTTAGGTAATTCAGATGATGATTATTTTAACTCTTGAGAGTGTAAATATGAAACCATTTGGTTTCATTTTTACGAGTTACATCTCGTACATCTGGTTAACCAAATCTCCATATTTAACTGGAACTATCTCAAGGACCACTGGTGGTCCCCGGACCACTGGTTGGAAACCACAGTACCCTTTGACGGGCCCGGGGGCCAAATGCGGCCCCCGGGCCACATAATGCCCAGGTATGGGTTATAGCCGGATCACCTTTGCGTACCTGGTTCTCCTGGTTGAGGTGGGTATATGTCATGGTTAGGGTATGTTAGGTTTAAGTTCTAGGGTCACCTTTGCGTGCCTGGTCCTCCTGGTTGAGGTGGGTATATGTCATGGTTAGGGTATGTTAGGTTTAAGTTCTAGGATCACCTTTGCGTGCCTGGTCCTCCTGGTTGAGGTGGGTATGTCATGGTTAGGCTATGTTAGGTTTAAGTTCTAGGGTCACCTTTGCGTACCTGGTTCTCCTGGTTGAGGTGGGTATATGTCATGGTTAGGGTATGTTAGGTTTAAGTTCTAGGGTCACCTTTGCGTGCCTGGTCCTCCTGGTTGAGGTGGGTATATATCATGGTTAGGGTATGTTAGGTTTAGGTTCTAGGGTCACCTTTGCGTGCCTGGTCCTCCTGGTTGATGTTGATCAGCAGGTTAGGGTATATGGTTAGGTATGTTAGGTTTAGGTTCTAGGGTCACCTTTGCGTGCCTGGTCCTCCTGGTTGAGGTTGATCAGCAGGAAGCGGGGGCTCTCTGGGCAGAAGGGCAGCAGGATGCACTGCAGCACGGCGGGGGCCACCGTCAGGGACAGCAGCAGGGGCCACAGCTTGTCAGAGCCCAGGATGACCTCCAGGCCGAAGATCTGGAACCAGTAGGAGAGACAGGGTAAACATTTTCCTGACATCACCTGTTGCGTAGCGCCGTTGTTTCTGATTCAGTGTTGTTCCAATGAAGGTAAACTGTTGTTTATTCCCCAAGAAAGATTTTTGTAAACCATGTTTTTTCTGTTCTATGAACCCTATGGAGCATGAAAAAAGTGGTTTACATTTTTTATTTTTGCCCAGAAAATATTTACCCATAACATCCCATATAATAATAATTCTTTAACAAGCACATGTGACATGTCAAACTAGGGGTTTTTCATGCTTGTGAATCCATCCCAAGCATTAGTTAACATTCCTTGGCCTAAAACGGCCATAGATACTTGCCCAAATGTGCTGACCTCATCACATTTTCCATGATTTCTATGGCCGATTTTAACCCAAGGAATGTTTTTTGGGCAAAACTAAACTAGGGATGGATTCAGAAGCAAGAAAAAACATAGTTTACAAAAATCTTCAAGAAACATTCAGTAAACTAGGTTCTGCTAGATAACTACATACACTACAAACAAATCAGAAGCATTGACTGTATTTCAACCTTCATAAGCTACACCAATAAAACAACAGTTTACCTGTCATAGTTGTCATATACAGTAGCTTAGCTGTTAGTATAGTAGTGCTTAGTTGTAGTATGTTATAGTATATGTTAGATGTATAGTTTTAGTTGTATTATTCCATAGTTGTAGTATATATTTATATGTGTCTGTTTAGCTGCTTAGTTGTAGTATGTTTTAGTCTTAGCCGTATAGTTTAGTTGTAGCATATATACTGTATGTCCTGTCTAGTTCCTGTCTAGCTGTCTGTTTAACTTTCACTACTTGCCACTTTATAATTATACCTGGTTGTAGCTTAGCACCTTCACCCCACTTTATGCTGTTACAGTTGCACTTTACTGCTCTAGTCTGTTGCACTACGTCACTTACTGTTTCTTGTATTGTTTGTTTTTTGTCCTTTTTCTTATTGCACTGTCTATTGTCTTATTGCACTGGGGAACAATGGAAACGTTATTTCATCCCTGTATGTCCTGACATACACTGGAGTGACAAATAAAGAACCTTGAACCTGAACCTTGAACCATTCGTGGAGATCAGCTCCCTGCAGACGGAGTTCCATTGAAGTAAAATTTCAAGGTAACCCAGTCAGTTACGAAGACTAAAGGCCCTGATACACTAGTAATATTTTGATCAATATAAACTAACAATGTCAACATCAATTTTTTTCTTGTGTGTACAAATTTGTACACTCTCAAAATCATTAACATGGTGACATTAACTTGGTACAACTTGATGATGTCATCAAGTTGTATTTCACTATGTTTTTTATGGTATAAAAAGTTATAACACTAGATTTGTTATAACACTAGATTTATTGTTTTTACAATTTGTTTTTAGTTTGTAATGAATCATTTTAAACCAAATGTTCACTTAGCAGACTAAAAAAATATAAAATGTTCTGTCCAGCGAGGCAGCAGCAGCCATGTTGTTTTCAGAAAAAGTTTATCTGTGGGAGTCATAGAGTAATAAAATAACAGAGACCTGACTGGAGCGACAGCCCCGCCCCCTTGCCGTTCATTTCAATGCAAGTTGCTCATTGGCGCATGAAGCACCCGGAAGACCGCCGGAAGTGCGCCTATTTCCGCATTTGACCACCAAAATTTGGTGGTCAAATGCGGAAGTATTTCTCCATGAACGCGCCCGACGCAAGGGATTATGGGAACCATGAACGAGCGCCGTCGCGCACGAGCAAAGGAAAAAAAACATCAAAAGGCATCAAAAACAAGCTTTTGGGTTTGCATTGAGCTTATTATCTGTCATATAATACATACGTTATGTTTTGAGAGGTAGTATATGACGTGAGGACCGCTGGTTTATTCAGAAAACAACTTAAATACAAACTGCCCTGTCCGCGTGCACAAAGCAAACCAGCGTGCGTGCTCTCCGGCGGTCGTGCATGAATTCCACCCGCCTGCAGTACCAGACTTGACCACCAGGGCCCCCCCTGCTTCAAGCCTAGAGCCACTGACTGGCGGTGTGGTGGGAGTCTGGGAGAAAGGATCACATGACGCCAAGGAGGGCTGTGATTGGAGATTTACGAAATGTTGACCAGTAGAGGGCGCTAATGATCTGACTTTTCTGAGCAACCAGGAGTTGATCATTTTCTACAGAAAAGTGAAAAGTCAACATTGATAATTGATGTCGTTGTTGATGTTGATCAAAACATTGCTCGGTTTACAGTGTTGGTTAATATTACTTAGGAAAGTAACTTCTTTACTTTACTCGTTACCCCTTAGACAAAGTAATATCATTACTTTACTCATTACTGGAATCGAAGAGTAATATATTACATATTATGTTATTACTTTCCCAAGTTCTCAACTCCCACCTTTGAAAAAATAGAGATGTACAACATAATCCGTTTAGCGAGCTCTTTTTAGAACTGAATCCAATTTATTGGAATAATAATAGTCTGTTTTTTTGACTTTTCCACAATTGTTTTCAAAGACAGTTGAGGTCTTGTATTTATAAAATAAAATACTAAATAAAGCAGCAAGCGATTTGTAGTGTACATAATTGCGCAGGATGCAGCGTGTGGACTGGATCTACAATCTAGTGCACATGTTTTTTACAGTACCTGCCGATAGCTTGTAAATCTGTTCTATTTTTGCATGGAACAACAAGCTCATTTTAAACAAGTAACTTGCGGTTACTTGCAAAGTAATGCATTACGTATTGCCCATTTTTGCAGAGTAATCTCGTTACTTTACGTTTTGGAGCAAAAGTAATAATATACAGTAATATGTAATCTAAAATTTGTTACTGCCCAACACTGTCGGTTTATCAGGGCCTTAACACACACAAGGATCCCCAGAGATTGCATCCGAGTGATAATCTGGCTGTACTACAACACTACACTGCCCACTGACCTGTGCGATCAGGATGCCCAACACCACTCCCAGCTGGTGCAGGGTACCGAAGGCCCCCCTCAGGGGCGTAGGGGACACCTCCCCGACGTACATGGGCGTCAGGCCGGTGAACAGGCCGCAGAACAGGCCGATGACCAGCCGCCCGGCGATCACCATCTCATAGGAGGAGCAGAGGGTGGAGAAGCCCATCAGGAGACCGCCGATCACTGCCAGGACGTTGACCAGGAACATGGAGCGACGCCTGGGAAAAGGACATGGAAAAGGTTATTATAGAGAGTGTTGCACATGAATCATTTTTAGCAGGGCGTTGCATTATTGAGCGGTTCCAAACTCTGACATTTAGAACAATACAATAATCAAATGCAAGACCTTTTCTTGACAAAAAGTACAACGTAGATTATAACATTTCTATGGTGGGTTTTTATAAAGCAAAAACATTGCCAATAGAATAAGCCAATTTAAACTTTCCATTCAGGTCCAATGTTGGTGAGTTAAATGCTGTTTAATGCAACCAGATAGGACTGTTCTGTTTGGGTGTATGGGCTGTTAAAGGACATAGAGTATTTTTGTGCCACTCATTGGGTGCTCCCCATAACTTCAGAGTGCATGCTTATTTCTGCAAAGAGAAAGGCCATGGCACAATCTAAGGCAAATAGTCAGTGGAAGTGTCTGTCAGAACACCCATCAGATGTATTAGCCCCAGATGCGCTACCTCCCTGCCCAATCACAGCACTTGATTCATTTGCGGAGAATGTAAACTGATATGTGAAGCATCAACGTCATTTCCTTGGGCAGAAGTTTCGACAACATACCGCAACATTCTGCGGTATAGTCTCTAGTCTACAGAGTAGGTCTCGCCCAACGCACATGTTTACACCCTGATTCAAGTAAGTAAGCTCTCTGATGAAACAGCCCTCTCTGTTCTACAAACAACAAGCATGATGGAACGCCCTAATCTTAACGTAAAAAAATAGCTGTTCTGAGTGTTCAGAGTGTCAGTGCTCTCACAGAGAGGGTTGCAACAGTAAGGCACAATTTTCTTGGAATATCTTCGGTGGTAGTCACATACAGTAATTTGGGGCACTGCCGACTCAAGACGGATGATTGATTACCACGTTTAGACCTTTAATTACTCTGGGCTTTCACTTTTTGCACAGACGAAAATGAAAGCCTGTGTCAGGAAGAGCTGACTGCCTTGTTTACTTGTTTCTTTGATTCAACTTGATCTGATTGATTTACATTTGATCCCCCCCCCCAAAAAAAACAAAACAAAAACAAAAACAAAACAATACCAAATCCTTTAAAAACAAAACGGAGGTACGAAAGAACAAGCCAAGGCAGTAAATGGGAGGTGTAAACAGAATCCTGTTTCCATTAAGGTTAGCGGCTTTTTGACAGCTATTACCTATAACCTGAAACACAAGAGACACTTTAAAATGCCCATAACAATCCACTTAGCAACAGCAGTAAATGTTTCAACTACGACCGCCTGATCAATACATGCAATCAAGTTGATACTTCTGGAAGAAAGCATTGGCAGGTTTAAGTATAGGCTACATTTCTCTGGGAAAAGCAGGATTTTTTCAGATGGAGGCCAAATACACATAATTCTGGAACTCCATGACGTGAGAAATGTTGAGCGCCACTGACATAGAACCATACAGCAGGGGCGGATCTAGGCATGGGCATGGGGGCGCAATGCCCCCCTAAATGACCTGACAGCCCCACCAAACATGATGGCATGCAAACAACCCAAATTTCAAATGTATTTCAAATTAACGTGCTTATAATTAAAATGATTTGAAACACTACTACTGCTAGTAGCTAACTACAGTTGTGTCACCACTAAACCAACAGCATTTCATCATTGAAAACAGAAAACTCTGAGTCAGACCTTTAGCTTTATGCATGCTGCGTGTCTGTTGCAACTTCAACAACAACTGATGTTATTATTGATGCTTTACTTGCCTAATAAAAGTCCTATAACCAAAAATTCATCGCCCGTGGGGGCGTGGGGGACACGCCCCTCATCATCGCCTTCATCGCCCGTGTCGCTTCGCGCCACGGGCGCTGAAGCCGCACCCATACCATTTTCTCTTGACCTAGGTTCAGAAAACTGCTATGAGTTAGAAGACATTTGTAGAAGTAAAAAACACCACACGCTGACATGTAGACGTTGCACAGATGCACTTAAATGTCATTACTGCAGTTCTAAACCCTGCGTTGCACGTGCGTCACAGCGGTCGAGGTATAAATCATGTACAGTATTAGGAGAAATGTAATTATTAAGTCATTTGTTCAACATTGCCTTCCTAACGATGCAGTAATTGGTGGACGGAAAATAGTCAATCACAGCACGTGCACACGTGCATGCGTGTGTGTGAGAGATAGAGAGAGAGACATGACAGGGTTAGAGGGCACTATGAACCTGGGCCAGGGATATACAGCATTATTGTTGCTTCAGTGTTTCTATGTAGGAGGAATTAAATTAATTGAATTTATTAAAAAAAAAAAAATAAAAAAACAAGCGTAATTAATTAGATGTTGTTGGAGCTACACAATACGAGGAAAATTCCAGGTTGAAACCAGGGCACATTTCGCGACCTGAATTGATTGATCTTGTGAGGATATCTGGCAGAAGAACTGTTTTCTCAAAAACATAGCGTCACAGCCAAAGATTGGAGAGTTCTGTCATATCTCTATGCTCAATATCAGAGATATTTAGATGTAACAGAGCTATTTAGATTCTGCAGTCAACAATTAGCTGTGTGAACAGGTTCCTTAGTCTGTTAGTATGTTAGTGGTTAACATGTTGTTAGCAGTCAGCGGTTAGCTGTGTGAACAGGTTCCTCAGTCTGTCTCACCGTCCAAAGCGGTTGGCCATCACTCCCACGCTGAAGGATCCCACCATGCCTCCGATGCTGAAGATAGCCACCGAGAAACTCCAGATGATGGTCTGGACCCCCGGGGTGATGGGCTCTCCGTAACGTTCCATCCACGTAGCGTTGAAGAACGCTTTCAGTCTCTGCAGGAGGGGAAAGAATACACAAGGTTTATTGTCGACGAAAAACCATCATGAACACCTTTTCACTGACGAAAACAGAATAAAGACTGAATTAAGAGCTAAGCTGCAATATGGCATTAAATTAAGATTAAACATACTGACAATTTCGTCAACAAATTAGTAGACTAGTGGGAATGCAGTAGAGAACAGATCAAGGGTTTTGAGGTTTGAAAATAGCAGAACCTCCAAGATCAATTGGGGGCTTGTCGATTGGTTACTGTATTTCCAAATCATTACTACAGTACACAGTGCGTTTTAACAGCCAAAAGCGAGCAAGAACAGCCAGGGTCGCTTGAATTCTATTGGCCCAAATCAGGGGTTTTCAACCTTTTTGACTCCAGGGACCACCATTTATTCAGCATTTGAGCCACGGACCACCATTTGATGACATTTTAGCCCCACAGACCTAAAACTAAATAATTCTTTTGGTTTTGTTCACAATTCCAGGCTGTATTTTGCACGAACAAAACAGTGTAGACTTCTTAATTAAATAGTGCTAATTGAGATGATGGGGGTCCATTTGGTTTCATTTTCACACTCTCAAGAGTTACACCTGGTTAACCAACTTTCCATCATTTAGCCTGGGGACCACCTGGAACCCTCTCGGGGACCACTGGTGGTCACCGGACCACCTGTTGAAAACCCCTGGGCTAAATCACCCACTAGCTACCACCGGATGAACGTCCGAAAAGATCAATTATTTTTATCTTCTCTGCCAATGTTTCATCTCCCTCTCACCAGGTCCCATAGACAACTAACATGCTTCCGAAAACATCATCTTTTGTTAACATGTACCGTTAAGTGTATACATGTAAATCAGGCATAGGGATGCCATCAGAGCTCAAAGTGGTGAAAAATAATGTCCACACAAGATTCATGAAAAATGGAAGAACAGCTGAACAGTAAAGCTTAATTGTGGAGTAAAAGGTGAAAGTGTTCTCTGACCATTTCAGGAGCATTGATGACCCCTGTGTTGTATCCAAACTGCAGAGAGCCGATGACTGCTGTGCACAGGGAGAAGAGCAGGTAGCCGGTCACCTGGTTATTCTGGAGGAGAGGATAAGATAGGATAGGAGGTCAGGACAGGAGAGATGGAGAAAAACATAAAACACAACATTATTAATTCATGATCAAAGCTTATTACTTGACCTTTACACCCAGCCAGGGGCGGATCTAGGCATGGGCATGGGGGGGGGGGGGGGGCAATGCCCCCCTAAATGCCCTTACTGCCCCACCAAACACAATGGCATGAAAAACAATCCAAGATATTTCAAATTGCTTATATTTAAAATGATATGAAACACTACTGCTGCTACTAACTAACTACAGCTGTGGCACCACTAAACCAACAGCATTTCATCATTGAAAACAGAAAACTCTCTGAGTCAGACCTTTAGCTTTATGCATGCTGCGTGTCTGTTGCAACTTCAACAACAACTGATGTTATTATTGATGCTTTACTTGCCTAATAAAAGTCCTGTAACCGAAAATGGTATGGGTGCGACTTCATCGCCCATGGCACAAAGCGACACGGGCGATGAAGTCGCACGCATACCATTTTCTCTTGCCCCCCCAATTGGGAAATGTTACATCCGCTCCTGCACCCAGCAAACAGAACCACAATGACTTCAGGCAGGCAGACAGACAGACTGTATAGACACAAAGACAGACACACAGACACATGCACACACAATGGTTCTCCAGTATGTAAACAAGGTCTCTTTCCATTCAGTATCATCATCAGTCTACTGTATGTCTGTGAACATGAACACGTTGGACAAAGCCTGTGTTTGCACAACGGTGCCAACATTGGCACAGGGCAGGGTGATCAGCGTCTGGTACTCTGGCATCAGGCCCAGAGTTAACCAGCACCACTGGAGTGTGTGTGTCTAATGATCATTACATTTTAATGTGAAAGAAAGTCATTTCCTAACAGTATAAAGGTTGTGTGTAAAGGGTGCATTTATATAGCGCCTTTATCCAAGGCGCTTTACATAGATTGTGCATCACATTCACCCATTCACACACACCTATTCACACACATACATTCATACACTGTCTGATAGCGGCGGAAACCATGCAAGGCACAACCAGCACATCAGGAGCAATTAGGGGTTCAGTGTCTTGCTCAGGGACACATCGACACTAACTCTGGGGGAGCCCGGGTTCGAACCGGCAAAATTGAGGTCACCATCCAGTGACTCTACCCCTGAGCCAATAATATAGTGGACAATTGCCATATGTAGCATATGTGGACAATCATAATCTGGTGGACATTACATTTTGATGTTGTTACATTTCTCAAAATAATTCCTCATCAATGTCATAATCTCTCTAAATAATTCTCCAAATCATGTCTGTCTATTCGCTTCCTACACAATGTGCTGTGCCATTCGTGTGCTATGTCCAAACGCCACAGCGCATGAACCTTGCGTCACACAGCCCTGTCATCCAGCACCAATCTGTGCCATTTCCAAATACCAAACATTATACCAATCATCTTCATTTGAAAGATCTTAATTAATCACATGTCACCGGATACAGGTAAAAAAAAAAAAAAAAAATGGACACACTTTATTTGTGGTCACAGTATGTTGTACAACACGGGATCACCTCTCCTTTTTGGGTCAGTGTTCTCTGTTCTGACTGTTCCTCCTGCCAGGCAGGCAGGTGGCAGAGCCACACAGGGGCATACCTTCTTATCTGTGGCACTGCTGATGTGTTATGGAAGCCCAGGTTTAGAGTTCTCAAACTCTGCCCGAACCCGACCAGGCCCGGCCCGACATTTTAGGGTCGGGCTCGGGCCTAAAATGTATGAGGATCAGTAGGAATCGGATCGGGCCTAGGGCTCTATGAAAAAAGGAATATATATATTGAATTACTTCATTATGATAAAAATAATAGTTCTGTTTTGTCTGTCTGTGTATTTACCTCTCATGACTTTTACTCTGTGTAGATTGCTCAAATTCTACCTAAACCCGACCAGGCCCAACCCAAACCGACATTGTAGGGCTGGGTCGGGCCTAAAAACTATGCTGGGCTGGGCCGGGCTTTGGGCCTGATCAGTTAGGGCCCACTTAGGGCCGGGCCTCAATTTTCAGGCCCGTTAAGAACTCTACCCAGGTTTGCTTTGATAACTGCCGTAGATTATTTTGCATGGTTCCATCTTATGTCTCACACATTTTTTCTTGACACTACAACCCAGATTCTATATGTGGGGTTCAAAGTGGGTGGTCAGTTAATTAGCATCTCCATGAAGCTTGTCAACATACTGAAGCACAATGTACTCTAAAAAGATGGCTGTGTTGAAATCATTGTTAGGTTTTCACTGTCAGTGGATCAACACCAGCTGATGAATGGCCTAAGTCATGTGTTTTGCCATGTTGAGTCTCAACACAACAAACCTAAATGATATTTTACAGCACTGTGTGGCTTTGTTTGGACATTGACATTGATGCTGATCTTTCCTTTTCAGCAGCATTCTAATACCCTAATACAGTGATTTTCAACCATTTTCATCCCAGAGCCCACTATTTATTCTGCATTTTAGCCACAGAGGACCACCCTTTGATGGTGAGTTCAGTCCCTCGGACTCAAAATCAAGGATTTCGGAACGAAGTTTTTTGTCACACAATTTAGGAAAGATAAACTAGGTTCTTGAAAATGTACTAATTCAGATGTTTAAATATAATTTAACTCTTGAGAGCGTAAAATGTTAAAATGTTACAGATCTACAAGGGTCATGATCTGTTATGAACGGTCCACAATTTAGCTGGGGACCACCTCAGGGAATCCCCTCAGGGACCACCTCCAGTGGTCCCTGGACCACTGTTTGAAAACCACTGCTCTAATTTAATAGACTATTCTAATTCATGGAGATAGACCTGTATATATGCACTGTGTGTATGTTATTTGGTCAGATGACATGATACTACATGGTAACTCTACACCTGCCCATGGACAGCCAGCTATAAGCCATCCTGCAGGCTCCCATCCAGCCCTCATATGCCTGGTCTGACTCTGACCTACAAATGTACGTAGAATGCAGGGCGGCCAGAATCGATGCAGCTCAGCACAAACAACTGGGAGTTTAACAGGAGCCGGTGATGTATGGAGGACATGGACGGCGGTGCTAATGGGGGAGGAGAGACATCAAGCCCCCATTATAGACCCATTATAAACAAGTAGTTGCCTTATTTTACGTCTCTTAAGTACCAGGACTTACAGTATATGGTCATTTTGGCCAGTCAAAACAGCCAAATATAGCATCCCAGGTTTCAAAGCCATCCATCCATCCATCCATCCCTCCATCCTCAACCACTTATCCATAGTTGGGTCGAAGGGGCAACAGCTCCACCAGAGAGCTCCAGACTTCCCTCTCCAGAACAACATTAGTGACTTCCTCCTGGGTGAGAGCAAGACTTTTCAAGGCCAGGTCTACCTTCTATCTGAGTCAGTCGCTATCTCTCTCTAGGCCAGGTTTTTTAACAGGTGGTCCGAGGGACCACCAGAGGTCCCTGAGAGGATTCCAGGTGGTCCCCAGACTAATTGATGGAAAGTTGGTTATTAACCAGAAGTAAGTTGGTTAACTACATGTAACTCTTTGAGAGCGTAAAAATGAAACCAAATGAGCCCTTGCAGGTCCATATGGTTTCATGTTTACACTCTCAATAGTTAGAATATTCATCATCTGAATTAGCCCAAGTCTACACAACTAGAGAATGGAGAAGACCAGTGTTGTTCTAGTCTGCGATTTTTAATTTTAGTTTCAGTTTTAGTCCACTTTTAATCACCGGTTTTAGTTTTTATCCTATTTAGTCTAACTCGTCCTTTTTTTATTTAGTCTAGTTTTAGTCGACGAAAAGTAAATCATTTTAGTTTTTATTTTAGTCCATGAAACCATGATTTTATTAGTTTAGTTTTAGTCGACTAAAACTACTGTCATTTTAGTCTAGTTTTAGTCTGACAATTTAGTCTCCAATTGGTTCCAATATATCATTTAACAGGGGATCTCCTGGAATTTCCTGAAGGACCCCTGGGATCCAGAGTGTGTACAAGTGGAACCAAATGGACCCGCTAGTATTCATTTGTTTCACAAAAAGGTCCCAAAAGAAAAATCACTGGAGAAACATTGTGAAACACAACTTGATGTCATCAAATTGTGTTTCAGCATGTTAATGTTTTTTTTTTTCAGACCTCCATTTCTAGGGAACACAGAAGGGGGGGGCGTTTTTTTTATTTTTATCATGTCCACACAACATCTCTAAGGTATAATAATGGCAACCCCCTTTAAATAGGCTAAACTAGCATTCCAACTGAATTTTGAAACCATAGTTTCCCCACCAGCAATGTGTAATATAATGTGTGTTCAATTCATTCATTGTCAAAACACGATCTCAAGTTGTGGCCAAACTAAGTTGTGGGCAGGTCTGATCTATCTATTAGAAGAGTTGCGACATTGATGGGGCAGAAAACAGCCTGGTCACGTGGTTCATGTACTCGCACGAGCCCATAGACTCCAATGCATTCCAACTTTTGGTTGTCCCTTTTTGTTGTCTCTTCTCAATAGAAGTCTATGTATGAGCCTCCATTGGACTGACCCCATGAAGTGAACGGAGTTTGCGTGAATCGGTCTATAATCTATTCTGCTTTGCATTGCTAACATTAAGCTAACAATGTCACTCAACAACACAACGTTGATGTAGTGTTACATTCTACAACCAGCAGCAGACTCTGCTGATTGCTTTATGCTAAATCTTGAGGTGTCTCTTAAGGTTTGTAATCTAGCTCTCATCTTCACTGGAAATGCAGTAGCCATCAGTGTAAAATGATGGCGTTAAACAACAAGTTGCTTAACAACAAGAACAACAAGTGTGAGCATGCGGGTCCATTTGGTTTCATTTTTACGCTCTCAAAGAGTTACATCAAGTCTCCACCAGTTAGCCGGGGACCACCTGGAACCCTCTCAAGGACTACTGCATGGTGGTCCCCGTACCACTGCATTTTCAGCGAAGATGAGACGTCGCACAACGGCGCTAGTTGTGAACAAGCATTCAGTATTGTCCCTGTCCACATTGATTTAGCGAAAATATTTCCATAAATCTTCTCTTCTCTTTGTCCCAATCCCGTGCAAAGCGTGCTGTTTTGTGTGAAAGGATTCGACCATAAAGTATGAGTAAAATCTCTGTCGCGTGTCTTATAGTTTTGTTAGTTCAGTTGCAGAGCCTTCTTGCTGCTGCTGCTCTCAGTGCCGAACACCAAAAACAGGAGGAGGAGGAGGATTTGTGGAGGGAGGGTGTGTTCGGTTACAGCCACGCTGAAGTGATCACAATGCCTAGTATATACAAAGTGATAGGCGACTGTGCTCCCGGACAGCCCCGACGTGCACTTCCAAACACAACGTGACTTCATAGCAAAATACTCCGCAAAAAAGAGATACGATTATTATAATAATATATTTCGTGTCGTCTTCGTTCGTGAACGAAAATGACAATAGATTTTAGATTAGTTTTTATTTTGTCAACTACATTTTCGTTTAGTATTTATTAGTCAACGAAATTGCATATTAATTTAGTCCCAGTTATTGTTTATACACATGTTTTTCGTTTAGTCTAGTCTCGTTTTCGTCCCGCGAAAAATGGTCGTTGACGAACACATTTCGTTTTAGTTTTCGTTGACGAGAACAACTATGGAGAAGACTGGCCATTTTTGATCTATGTTTGCCTTTTCTCCCCAAATCCAGCCTGGAATTGTGGACAAAAGATATCTTTAGTTCTTGGGGTCTGTGGGGTGAAAATGTCATCAAATTCATGGTCTGTGGCTGAAATTCTGAATAAATAGTGGGCCCTGGTACCAAAAAGGTTGAAAACCACTAGGTCAATCAGGTTAGCTCAGACTACCTGATGATTATAGCTCATAATGTGACAACAGTGCTTTCTCACGCAACAGTAAACAAACCAACATACAGCATAAGGGTACAGTCACAGTATCACCCCCAGTTCAGATGGGGGGTGACATTGGGGGGACATTGTTTGAAGACCACTGGCCCACAGCATCAGCCCACTGTGCTGATGACGTGACACCTTATGCAGAGATAGAGAGACCTTGCGACAGTGTGAAGAGAGAGAAAGGGAGTGAGACACCTTGTGACAGAGTGCGGAGAGAGAGAGAGAGAGAGAGAGAGAGAGAGAGAGAGAGAGAGAGAGAGAGAGAGAGAGAGAGGGAGAGAGAGAGAGAGAGAGAGACAGACAGACAGACAGAGAAAGAGAGAGAGAGAGAGAGAAAGAGAGAGAGAGAGAGAGAGAGAGAGAGAGAGAGAGAGAGAGAAAGAGAGAGAGAGAGAGAGAGAGAGAGAGAGAGAGGGAGAGAGAGAGAGGTGTCATGCTGACAGGACAGTATGGTTGGAGGTTATATGAGAAACCAGGAGGCCTGAATCCATCTTCAGATGACCTTCTGCCCTTCGGCCACTTCTAGTGCGCACGTGTGTGTGTGTGTGTGTGTGTGTGTGTGTGTGTGTGTGTGTGTGTGTGTGTGTGTGTGTGTGTGTGTGTGTGTGCGTGCGTGCGTGCGTGCGTGCACACGTGTGTATGTGTGTATTAACTCAATATGCATGTGTGTTACTGTTAACTCAATATGCATCTCTCAGCACCACTGTTCTAAGCATGTCGTGTTGTTGTTAGTCGGAATTAACACAGAAGCACCCAGGAGGAATTGGACTAAGAAAGGGGAGGAGTCAAAATGACCCGCCACCATTTTTTTTTAATCGAATGGAGGCCCATGATCACAATATAGGTTTAATGCATGGCATGAAATTCTGAATTTCATTCAACACATACTTCTGTTTGGACCACTCAGTGTTAATGCATTTCCTAGCTCCGTTGCCAGCAGGCCTTTTCATTTATATGTGGCATTTAGGAGAAGTCAATAGTCAGGCCTATGCCAGATGGAGAGATATTATAAATTAATATCCTGTCTGTCGGGGAAATGAAGCAGTGAAGCAGTACTGTATAACTCTGTACTCGGGTCAAACTAAAATACTAGCTATCAACTCTCAGAGTTAAATTAACACTGTGCATATTTACAATGCATATTGGTGTCCTCGCAGTTTATAGTTTACTTTACAGCATAGCAGTTTATAGTTTACAGGTGGTCTTAATCCAGAGCACTATATCATAAGCTCAGTACAACACATGGTAATACTACACTATACATCAAGTCCATAAAAAATAGACCTCAAGAATAGGAGACAGCAAAATTATTTTGCGCCAGATGTCGGCAACGCATGACCAATACAAAATGTTTGCGACGTTTTTTATCGGTCACAACTAAACCTAAAAAAAGGTTGCGATTCTAAAAATGTCACACCCTTGTTGAGAGCTGTAAAAAGGTTACGCCTGCTGAAAAAGGCTGTGCAATGGTCGCAGTGTGGTCGTGTCCTTTTTGGAAATGATTTCACCCCTTACAATACGTCTAGTGGTAAGGCTGGGGTTGGGCTAGTCCGAGTCTCAGGGAGTGGCTTGATTATTGATTATTGTGTTAGGAATTACTCTCTAATTCTCAATTGGCCATGCAGGCCAGGTATGATGTCACTGCAGGGTCGACCCGCCATGCTGCTATCCGTTGTCATGGTAACAAGAATCATAAGTAAGCTAATAACAATGTTCATTATCTTTAATAAGATCCTGTCCTTGTCCAAGAGTAGAATATCTGCACAGATAAGAGATAAACTATAGAGTGCTATGCGGTCCACATGGAAATGCTGCGTCTGTACTGAAAAGGGGTCCATTTGGTTGTTGAGAACTTCAAGAAAAATGAAAAATGAACTGTATATGAAGCAGTGGTGTGAACCTCACCCCGCTCTGTATGCGCTGGCTGTCCTGACCTCGATTTCACCTTCCTCTCTTCCTCTCCCCCCTCTTGTGTTTCTGTAAGCTCACCATGACTCAGTAGAAAGTACAGTGACACACGACTTCCACTACATCAACCTGATGTTTGGGTTGAGGAAGGAAGCGACCCGACGCCGCCGTAATGTCAACAAACGATGGCAGCTAGCCGCCGCGGCACGCCTGATGTAACCCAGTGTTTTGAGACGTATTTCATCCTTAACGAAGCCGAACAGCAGGGGGCGAAATCATTTGGCGACTGCGACCACTGGTCTCCACTGCCGGCGGCTCAACGGTCGCGGCTGATTTATGTTAGCCGGTGTTAGCTGGTGTGTTCGCATGCAGGTCTGCTCTACACAGAGCTGCACTGCTATGCTGAAATTAGTTAGCCTAAAAAATCTGAGGCATTTTTTTTTCATGCCATGCAGACGATTGTATTTTATGGGAGGAGAGCCAATCAGATCAGTTGT
Organism: Benthosema pterotum; assembly: GCA_039105355.1. Lineage (NCBI taxonomy): Eukaryota > Metazoa > Chordata > Actinopteri > Myctophiformes > Myctophidae > Benthosema > Benthosema pterotum. The sequence goes on from CM076970.1 coordinate 47,431,598, forward strand.
TGCTAGAGAGAAGAGGAAGCTGTAGTAGTATGACTATAGCGTGTCGGTCTATTGCATAAGTCTCAAGGGCGATGTATGTATAACCAGCTTAGCTTACAGCTGGTAAAAATAGCAGATAGCAAAATAGTGTAGTCCGCTATGAGCAGATCCACATAAGCTGTGAGCTTGTAGATGTGATCATAGCGGGCGCCACATTATGTGAACATTCTTCACCACGTGTCGCAGAAATCCTAACAATCACACAGCCGCTGGCTACGGTCGACCAAACATGAACCCTTTCTACTTTGATGTAATGCAATGTTTAGTCACATAAATCAGTGGTTCAGGGGACACCCAGGCGTCCTGTAGAGGGAGGTCCAGGGGCTCCTTGGCTGACCCGTATATGTGTCTATACCTCATGCAGAGTGTGTACAAATGGAACCAAATTCAGATATGGTGTGATGGACACAATAAACCAATGACCAATGCATGCACAGGATGCAACTATTGTGCACCCCCCCAATAAAGGTGTTGGAAAAAAGGTTTTATGTATAAAACATGTTTTGTGAATTGTTCATACTCATATACTGTATATTAATTTATATTTTTCATTGCATACTGATAGTCTATAGTATGTTCCAAATTGAGTGAAGACACATAGTGTCTATAGAAAGTACTCTTGCATATTTAGATTACCACTACAGGCCCAACTTCTAGCCTTGGTGTTATAGGCCAAGGGCCTATAAACTAGCATGTAGCATGCACATTGCACATTATTGTACATACAACAGTACAACAATGCATCCTATGGATGCATCCGTCAATAATCTATGTGAGAAGAAAATATGTAAAAAATAATAATACATTTCGGTAAAACAATAGTCCACTCCAGGTGCATGAGCATTGTTGTAAGGCCACATGCAGCCTCATCCTATGTTATGAACAATAAAATCCACATAGGAATCGTTGTTGTTTAGATAGAGAGAGTGAAGACAAGAGAGAGCAGTCAAGTGGAGTAATATGTGTGAATTTGGGGCACCTTGACATTAAAAGGGTTGAGAGCCGCTGGTCACAGAATGTGTCACAGTATTACGAAACACATTTTTTGCAATTTGTCAGAATAAAGGGCGCTCATTGCAGATAGGTAGTGATAAACGCCCTCATTATCACGGCAGTTCCACTGTGCCCTTCATCTGGGTGATAATCACTTGGCGTGAATGAAAAGCTCATCAGAATTGAGATCTAAAATCAGACGTGGGCCGGGTGCATGCAAGAGCACACGCACAACAAACAACATGGGCATACTGTACCACCTCAGAAAATATTTGTCTCTCCAAGAAAGTAGAGCTGCCCTTTTGGTTACATTCCCAAGCCACCAGTGCTGAAAACTGCTGAAAGCATCTAATCATGCTTCAATCAAGCATCAGCTCAACTCATTTCTAATCAGATCTGAAATCTTCAATTAACAGCTAGGTGTGGTGTCATGCTCATTTTAGCACAGCTGGAGAGCTTATTTCAACTACCTGGAGTAATATAAATATTTCATTACACTTCCCTCTGAGGTACCACCAGAGGTGAGCTCAAGTACCAGCAGTGTTAATAGTACCACTGGTTGGAAACCTCTGCTTTATAGCACGTTTTCTCAACACAAAACGCCGGCCCTGTTGAAAATGAACTAGAGGCGCGATTTATTACTCCCCGCGTGAAACGCCCTGAGCGCTTCTTCTGCAAGTGCCGCCACCCACTTGACTTCTTTCGAGTCATCTCTCTTTGTGAATCTTTGATGTTAAACTATTGAACTCGACAGAGAAGGGGAAGTCGTTTATTTTTTCTGTCCCCGACAAGCAGTTTCCATCAGAAAATGGATGACATGTCTCGCTTTCCTGCCCGACTCCCGCGCCTTCGAATGATGCATAGTCGCATACGTGTAATGATGTCTTCACACACACATGCACACATGCACGCACACACACCACCCACCATGCACCACCCACTCATACTTCCCATAATAAGTGCGCTGCATCTAACCCTTCCCTTACTCCTTCCTTCCTCTGCTGTCATAGTAACCGTCTGGACGTGACAGCCTAGAGCAGACCTAAACAAACAGCAGGACAGACCCACCGACACATGCTGGCTGGTTCTCGCGTAGCATGCAGGCAGGCGTGCATGTCAGGGCTGGCAATGCCCCCCTAGATGCCAAACCCAAACATCATGGCATGCAAACAAACCTAAATTTTCAAAGAAATTTCAAATTAAAGTGGTTATATTTAAAGTAATTTGAAATATACTACTGCTACTAACTAGCTACAATTGTGGCACCACTAAACCAACAGCATTTCATCATTCAAAACAGAAAGACCTGTTGCTTTATGCATGCTGCGCTGCGTGGCTGTTGCAAATTCAACAACTGATGTTATTATTGATGCTTATCTTGTGGGTCACAGAACTAAAGAATGTACAGTAAATGAAAATGGTATGGTGCAGCTACATCACGCTGAGTGATGCAGGCGAAAATGTCACGAGGGCGGCTTCAACACCCGTGCTTCTTCGCACCACGGGCGATGAAGCCGCCCCTCATGACATTTTCACCTGCCCCGACCCAATTGGAAAATGTTATATCCAGGCCTGGTGCATGTGCATGCATTTCTGCACGTGTACGTCGCCACGTGCATGAATGTTGGGAAGAGCAAGTGAATAGGGCGTGGTTGAGCCCCATGGCTGGGCATTAATGGGTAATTTGAAACTAATGGTTCCATCTGTACGCTCTCAGAGTTCTGAGGCCCATTTGGACCATTTCACAGAGTTCTGAGGTCCATTTGGATCCATTTGACCCAACTCAGAGTCCACTACAAGACGATGAGTGTCCGCTCACTCACTGACTACAAATGGGTTACGGATAGAGTTCCCCTTGGACAAAATATCATCCTATTCCAATGATTCGCAAACATGTGTGGATCCATGAGAATGTTGCAAGTGAGCCCTCAAATAGCTGACAAAATAGCTTGCCAAGATTTTAAAGTTAATATTTCATTATTATATTTGAACGAATTTAAAATGACGTGGTGTTATTTTGTTCATGGTAATAGAGGCAACTTTTTAGCCAAAAATCAAAATAGGTATATACAACCCCAAATCCGTTGAAATTGGGACGTTGTGTAAAATGTAAATAAAAACAGAATGCATTGATTTGCAAATCGTTTTCAACCTCTATTCAGTTGAATACAACACAAAGACAATATAATTAATGTTCAAACTGATAAACTTTATTGTTTTTTGAAATTATACAATCTTTTGTAAATTGATCCCTGCAACACGTACCAAAAAAGTTGGGACGGGGGCAACAAAAGATTGGGAAAGGTCATGAATGCACAAATAACGCCTGTTTGGAACATTCCACAGGTAAACAGGTTAATTTTAAACAGTTTAATATCGTTATTGAGTATAACAAGACCATCCCAGTCGCTCACAATCAAAGATGGGGCGAGGTTCACCACTTTGTGAACAATTCTGTGAGAAAATCATCCAACGGTTTAAAAACAATGTTTCTCAACATTCAATTGCAAGGAATTTGGTGATTTCATCATCTACAGTCCATAATATAATCAAAACATTCAAAGAATCTGAAGAACTTGCTATACTAAAGCGTCAAGGCCGAAAACCAACACCAAACACTTGTGACCTTTGATCCCTCAGGTGGCTCTGCATTAAAAACTGACATCATTGTGTAAGGGATATTATTGTGTGGACTCAGGAACACTCAGAAAACCATTGTCAGTTTACATAATTTGTCGCTACACCTGCAATTGCAAGTTAAAAATCTACCATCGAAAAGCAAAGCCATACATCAGAAAGGTTGGTTTGAAAAAAAACAGAAATGCCTTCTCTGGGTCCACTATCATTAGAAATGTGGACTCATCAGACCACAGCCCACTTTTCCACTTTGTGTATAACCATTTTAAATGATATTGTACCCAGAGAAGGCATTCTGGTTGTTTTTCTAGTTGTTTTTTCAAACCAACCTTTCTGATGTATGGCTTTGCTTTGCATGGTAGAGTTTTAACTTGCAATCGCAGGTGTAGCGTCAAATTCTGTAAACTGACAATGGTTTTCTGAGTGTTCCTGAGTCCACACAGTAATATCCTTTACACAATGATGTCAGTTTTTAATGCAGAGCCACCTGAGGGATCAAAGGTCACAAGTGCTAGATGTTGGTTTTCGGCCTTGATGCTTTAGTATTGCAAGTTCTTCAGATTGTTTGAATGTTTTGATTATATTATGGACTGTAGATGATGAAATCACCAAATTCCTTGCAATTGAATGTTGAGAAACATTGTTTTTAAATCGTTAGATGATTTTCTCACAGAATTGTTCACAAAGTGGTGAACCTCGCCCCATCTTTGATTGTGAGCGACTGGGATGGTCCCGTTATACTCAATAACAATATTAAACTGTTTAAAATTAACCTGTTTACCTGTGGAATGTTCCAAACAGGCGTTATTTGTGCATTCATGACCTTTCCCAGTCTTTTGTTGCCTCCGTCCCAACTTTTTTGGTACGTGTTGCAGGGATCAATTTACAAAAGATTGTATAATTTCAAAAAACAATAAAGTTTATCAGTTTGAACATTAAATATACTGTCTTTGTAGTGTATTAAACTCAATATAGGTTGAAAACGATTTGCAAATCAATGCATTCTGTTTTTATTGACATTTTTCACAACGTCCCAATTTCAACGGATTTGGGGTTGTAGCTATATTTTTTGCCTTTTTTCCCCTCTACCTTGATTCTACTTTGATCCTGCAGCTGTTTCCATGCAGATAGACACTTGCTTCATCCTGCAGACGATCCAGAACTTTGTTGTCGTCAACAAATCATGAAAACAAAACATTCATCAGGCTCAGGGAAGGCGGTGCTAATGTGAGAGGGGGTGGGGGTTGTGTTTAGTGTTTGTACACACTAAAGTTGCCTGTATTACCTTTAAAGGAAGGAATCTTGAAATTGAGATAAATAGTGTAACGTGTTATTTCACAGAAAACATCACCGATTGATTCAACAACACTGAAATAAACACGATCGGAAAATGCACATGGCACACCCATCGACTTACTGTCGATGGATGATCATCTGATGACTCGGTGAAAATGGCTTGTGTAAAAAAAAAGCTCATGGAATTGAGGTCTAAAAACAGACTGGGCATGTGCACGAAACGTGCATGGTTTATTGCACAGCATTTTCTAAGCACAAAACGCCAGTCCCATTGAACTAGAGGCACGATTTGTTACTCCCTGTGTGAACCTAAGACCTGAGGCGGCTTCTACAGATGTCTTCTACAGTTTTCTGAAGAATAATAAAAAAGAGTACGTCTACGGCTACTGTATATCAGCGGTGCTGCAAACTGTTTCACGTCAACGATCTCCATAATTATCGTATTTGGCTGCAGATGATCATATCAAAATATTTAGTTCCAATGATCCCAAGAAGAATGATTTGAGTAAATAATGGTAAGTAATCATAAAACATGGTTAAAGTGATGAAAGTCTAAAACTGGCACATTATTATTATTATTCCATGTGAAGTGGTCAGAGGGATGGGTGACAAATGTTTGAGTTTTACTACTGTAAGAGGGCCCTGGGTCCAGAACAGATTGGATACCAAATGGACAGTTGACACAGGAGGATAGGATGCTTTAAATGCGCTCTGTCACTACAGTTACTGTAGATAAAGTGTCCGCCCTGAGGACTGGTTAGGCTGAGGGTTCGATCCATGGCCGGGTCACACTGACACTCTGCATCAGGGGTTGGATTGGGGGTAAGCCCCTGTGACATACTAGTGTCATGTCCGGGGGCGTATTCCTACATCAAGCTGCCAGAAACAGGAGATACAGGGGCTCAGGGGTGGAAGTAACATTTCCCAATTGGGGGACAGGAGAAAATGGCATAGAGCCGATGCGCCATGGGCGATGAAGCCGCATCCACCCCCCCCCCCCCCCCCCACACACACGCCTAGATCCGCCCCTGGATAGGCCCCTGCCCTGTGGGCCTCGTGGCTCGGCCTGGCTTACTTAATGCAATCCCTACCTCAGATAGATTCATCAGGATGCGACCTGTGACAGCTGTGAACTCATCAGCTGGGAGGCTGAGCGCTTTCTCCTGTAATAGCCTTAAGTCCCGTTTTGATTTGTTCGGTACTTTTAAAAGGTCCCCATTTCTAATCTGTTTTGCTGTTAATACCATAAACAGAGCATGTGTCTGCAATTTATCACATTTTACTGATTTTGCAGTTGCTGGGAGGCATTCTGGAGACACATATAGGCCTATAGAGCCTTTGTGCACAATAGAGCCCGACCGATATATCTGTCGATACATCGGCCATTATATCGGTAAAATCTGCCCATATATCGGTAACATCGGCCGATATATCGGCCGATATTTGCCTGGAACAGAAAAAGAAACACAGCAAATGGAATTATTTCACAAAAGTAAATGATGTCAATGTCGTATTCTATTGTTTACTTGAAAGAGAGAATAAATTTGACGTTTAGAAGTTTTTCAAATGTATTTTTAATTATTTTAATTAATTATTATACATCGGTCCCAGACATCGGTAACATCGGTGCAGTTTTTTCCAAAAATCGGTATCGGCATCGGCCACAAAAATATGGCATCGGTCGGGCTCTAGTGAACAACATCATCATTGTCATGATACCTGGAAATTAAAGGACGTGAAATTTTTCACTTGTGTGTATTTTTATCAAAACACTACAACAAACATTTTAATTACTTCCTATATACAATAACATGCTGCATAATGACATGTCTAGTCTACTATCATATCAAAAGCCAATTGAAATTAAGCTGACCCATTTCTGGATCGTCAACGATCGTCAGGAATACTATTTTTAATCCCATTCTGTAGACAGTGCATGTATTACTCGGTTTAAAATCAGACATCACTTTAGAATTCATAATTATATCTGAATATATTATATGGTACAAATAAGCCAAATAGCAGTAAAGGGGCAGAGCTGAACATCTGAACAAACAAAGTCCATGGAATGCGTGAGCCAACAGCTTTTTGCCATCCCATCACCTGAAGGGATGCATGCTCTGATTGGTTCAGAAAGGAGTAGCAAAACATCCCAACAGCTCACATACATCCAATCAGAAAAAGCCCCATCTGATTGACATACAGCCCATACATCCAAACAGCCTGGATGGGAACTGCAAGGTCCTTGGTTCAATCCCAGAGTTAGTGTCGTAGTGTCTTTGAGCAAAACTCTGAACCCCCGGGCTGCCCATGTACAGGTTGGTGCACCAAACACAAACAAACGAACGCACCTAAAGGCTATAGATATCCCAAGTGAGACAGCCACTTATAATCTTCATTTATCTTGTCTTCAAGAGCTAATAAAATCTGAGGGACATCAAATAACCAGCAGGACTCCAGGAGATAAATAGATTGGACTATAAGCTCTGTTTCAGGTGTTGATGAAAGGACACCAAACAAACCCTGTGGCCGTGTATCGATTCACTGGTCAATCAATACCTGTGAGTCACGCAGAGCCAAACAGCTCCATGCACATGATGGGACGCATATATGGACAGGACATCAACACAAGGTATGGGGATTACTATAGGATCTGTATGAGTCTGGTATCCATTCTGGTTCCTAATGGTTCTAATGGTATAAAATAAATTAAATAAGTAATAGGTCAAATGTGTAACAAATTACTTTTAGGTTTTAAGAATCTAATATAAGACATCTGAATAGTACTATTCTATTCACAGTAGTACTTTTTAGATTTGATTTGGGCTTTCTGCCTTTATTGATAGTTTCAAGTGAAGATACTTTATGGTCTAAAAGTGTGAAAACGTATTTTTCAATTCACTGTGACTTTAATGTCAAAAAAGCCAATTTGGACCAAAAACATAAATACAAAATCTGTCTGGAACCGCAAATATATTTGGGGCTTAATGAAGTCCTTTATTGTCTTTCCACTAGTTGAGAAAAGGCAAAGTGAATGACGTGGTGACCTATGATTACCGTCCAAGTAACAGCTCGATTACAAGAAATTCAACAGAAAATGGGAGATATCATCTCAAGAAGGGGAAGTGCACCAGACTCTGACTCTGGTTGCGTCATTACTACTAGGAAATTGTTAGTAGTCAGTGTAGCCTTTGTTAAGCAGTGTATGTGCAGTGATTTAACATGCATGCACATGGGATGAATAGCAATTAGCAAGTGTGTTAAAGGAGAATTCAAAACACATTGGCCATCAATCTACCTTGATTCCAGTGACATGATTCATAATGTCCTTGATTTTGTCACAGATGCCCCCTTTTCTACATTTCACCAATCATGAGGTCAGTTGCAGTTGCAGAAGCTGTTGCAGCTGTTGCAGTCAGCATGGCTGCAGCTTGTCTGTATTCTATAGAGATGCGCAGTGACGTCACCGCCCCGGTTCCGGAAGTCTTTTCCCAATTCATTTTTCTCATAGACTTTTCGAAAATAATTTATATCAAGACGATTACGCCGCGGACACAGCCAACTCGAGTCGTGACGAATCATGATGACACACACAAACTTTTGGGACAATAAAATAATTTCTAAGATGAAAAACGAAACAAAAAGTCTTGTATCATGCCGTTTTCTACTTCTTCCCAATTATATATTATATGACGATATTGTGTTTGTTGTCATGATTTGTCACGACCTGAGTTGGCTTTGGCCGCGGCGTAATCGTCTTGATATAAATTATTTTCGAAAAGTCTATGAGAAAAATGAATGGGGAAAAGACTTCCGGAACCGGGGCGGTGACGTCACTGCGCATCTCTATAGCAGGTATATTTTTGTAACTCCAAACTTCACATCACACGTCACATCAAACCACACACTACAAGATAAATGGCCCACTACAGGACTTTTAAAAACCCAGCAGGCACCCCTGCGACAAGAGTTTTAACCGGAGTGATTGTAGAGGAGAGTGGCAAAAGGGAGGGGAGGAGAGGAGGAGGAATACATTACCTCTGGTATTACATGTAATGCCAGAGCAGGGGTGGACTGACAGTCTGGCATACAGGGCATTTTCCCGGTGGGCCGACCCCCCCGGGGGCCGTTAATGTCGTGTTTTAATTAAAAAAAAAAAAAAATCTGCACAAAACCGGCCCACGAATCAGTGCTGGCGGCCCTCTGTCCTCTTCAAATGAGACTGCCTATTGCAGGGTTTTTATAGTTAACTAAAACTAACTAACTAACATTATAAGGGTCTTCAGAGGGCCGCTCTGAGACAAAATTGCCCGGTACGTTTTGAGCTCCCAGTCCACCCCTGGGATTACATGTAATGCCAGAGTGACGTAAAATTCAAGCATGTTTATCAGTATACTATTAAAATGTGATGTGTGGACAAAAATACCCGCATTAGAATAAAGACAACCTGCGGCCATGTTAACTGCATTGGCACAACAGCAACATCTGCTGCAACTGCAACTGACCTCATGGAGAAATGTAGAAAATGGGGCATCTGTGACAAAAACCAAGGACATTATGAATCATGTCACAGGAATCGAGGTATCGAGGTAGATTGATGCCCAATGTGTTTTAGCCCTTGACTCTAAGTCACGGTGGTGGTCCCTTGTTCGCAAACGGTTGGGAGAAGAAGGAGAAGAAAGCATCACATAAGTGGCTTAATGATGGTAAATATATTTGTTATATAGCCCAATGACTCCAACTAAACCATGATGGTTTATATGAGCTCATATTTCACAACACACATCAGCAGCACAGTCAGAGAATGCACATTGGGTTCTCCCTGTGACCTGCAGTCCACACTGTAAAAGGATATTTTCATAATCAATTACGATCCTCTGGTCGAGCCGTTGTCCCCCGTGACCCAACTACGGGTAAGCGCTTGAAGATGGATGGATCGAAAGGATTTATAATGATAAACATGATGCAGTCTGAGCTAACCTGCCTGTGTACTGGCCAATGTGAGTGTCGCGTGGGCGACGCTCCAATGTGAGCGTCGCCCACCTGAATGTCTTGGCTCACACTTTTAGACCAATGAATTACTCCAGGCTTTCTCTTTTTGCACAGCCAGGGTATCGAGGCTAAGCGTGATGTGCCTGTAGTTGTTGCAGCCCATAGTGCCATGAATGCCGTCTTGATTTGCGCTTTGTCAAACTCAGAAGACAGATTTGACACTCGGGAACAGATAGCCTAATAAATCTGACATTCATCTGAGCCATCCATCCCTGACATGCTACAGGAATCACTTGTTGCCTTTGTGATATCCACCAAGCCATGTGTAACACCATGAATTCAAACTCGGGTCTCCGGTGTGTAGGTCCAACATTTTAACCAATAAAACATCCTTTTTGCCCATGGGAGATATTAGATTTTAAGGCCATGTGGCTGAGACCCTGACAGCCACTCTGCTACACTGTACATAATACTGTATGACTGCAAACTACAAACCCAATACATTCTAACACATGAAAGATGGACCCACAGAAACACTGTGATCAGAAGCACCCGATCACAGTGTAGCCTATAGACATGCGATGGGCCAAACAGAACCACAGACATCAATAGTGACAGTTGAGTAAACAATTTTGCTCAACTCAAACAGTGACCCGTGCACGTGCGCACACACGTGCGTGCGTGCGTACACACACACACACACACACACACACACACACACACACACACACACACACACACACACACACACACACACGCACTGCTCATAAAGCCACACAGCATTCATTGTGTTAATGACATCATGACTCAAGATGTCATCATGCAGACAGACAGACAGACAGACAGACAGACAGACAGACAGACAGACAGACAGACAGACACACAGACACACAGACACACAGACACATAGATACACAGACAGACATCTTTGGCATGAGGCTATGACAAACAAGCTACAGTAATGCCTGCTTCAGTGAGTTTTTTACTTGGTTTAATTTACCAACACAACAACGCATCATGCAGTCTCAGCTCAGCGGCACTATGCAAACAGACACACAGACACACAGAGACAGCATGCTATTGCATATGAAACACATCACCACCATGATAGTACTGTACTTGCCTGTTCCTCCTCCATTTTGTCCTAAGGAACACTCCCAGCAGCAGAACGTCTCTTTATAGTAGTATAGTATAGTCCACAAGAAGAGGAGAAGAGCAGAGATATCCTCAGGTGGTGGTGGTGGTGGTGGTGGTGTGCTGTGTTCAGACCCCGCCCAGCTGGGTGGTGGTGGTGGTAGTTCTGTCTGTCTCTACGGTGTCCAGACCCCACCCGGATGGGAGCTTCAAGTCTGCACGTCAGAAAAAACAAATAAATAAAGCAGTGGTTTTCAATCGTCTTTCATGTGTAAGGGTAAGGGCCATTATGTATTCAGCATTTGAGCCACGTATGGAGGATCACGATTTGATGAGATTTAACCCCTTAGAGACACAACTTAGAATGCTTTGTGGTCCACTAACTCTTGACTGAGAGTGTAAAATAAAACCAAATGGTTGCCAACTCCCCCATCATTTAGCCACTGAAAATAACCCACTGAAATAAAGGAACTTGCTGTGCTGTTTTATTTGCTGTCCGTGGTGCTGAATTCGTGCAGCATGCAACCTACTGGTCTCGGGGACCCTGACGTTTTGAGAAGGCAACCTATGGCACTCACTGTATTGTAGCCTATACTTTGTTTGCCTCATATGCTTTAGACACAAAAAAACACCTGCACTTTGTAAAGCTTCTTCTGAATGTAATCACATTGGAAATGTTTACTTCTGCCAGATGGAAAATGTATTGAGCTAATTATCCTATGCGAATCATTTCAGGATATTGCATGCTAATGAATTACATTGTTTGAGCTCTCTCTCTCTCGCGCGCGCGCGCGCGTTTACAGTGTAACTGTGTTTAAGCTGTTTTGTCCTTAGAAATACTGTAACTAGATGTATCCTAGTAGTCTAAGGAAATCTAAGGAAAATGGACAAAAAAAGCATATAAAAATGGCAGATCATAATTAAAGACCACCACGATATCGACAAGGCGAAGTACATCCTATAGTACCCTTCAGGAATCAGGCTAAACTGGTGAGAAGAAGTCACGAATCACGATCCATCGTTTTAACGCTCACCACACATACATCCATCGATGTTTTATTAGCCTACAGAGCGGCTCAACGGACGTCCCACATCAGACATCACGACAGCGACGCGATGACAAAACCACCGAGAGTCGAACAAATCATCTGTTCTATTATTCACCTGTCGTGACCAGTAGTACGGATCCTCCACTGCCTTCACGACCCGTGATGATGATGATGATGCTGGAGCCACAACGCGATAAAAATAACGACCGCTACGTTACGTGTGATAAACCGTTAGTCCCGAAACTCCCTCCCTCTGTAGTGGTGGTGGTGGTGGTGGTGACTGCATGGTGTGCGAGGGGACCGCTGGGGATCCTTTAATATAGAGGGGGGACGCGAGGCGAGACGCACGTCGTTTCACGTTTCCCCTCTGTCCTCTCCACCCCTTTGACGAAAGAAATCTCCCACGGTTTGGTCCCTCCCTCCCCCTTTCCCGACGAATGAAAGGCCGAGGATGCTCGGAGAGAGATGAGATGCGAAGAGAGCTGGAGAGCTAGAGAGAGACGCGCGCTGGTCACTTCGAGTTCGATCGCCGTCAATACCTAAAGGCGACCGCGTGACAGCTGTGGAGGCTACGCGTGTGAGGGGGGCGGGGGGTGGATGGATGGAGGACGGGCGGAGCAGCACGCACGCCAAGCAAGTGTGTGGTAGTGGATCTATAGATCCCATAGCCCGGAGAGACTGCATGCACGGCATGGGGTTTAGCCAACGGTCAAAGCTGATGATGATGATGATGATGATGACAACATTGATCAAAGTTGCAACATCTACCAGTGTCAGAGTAGGCTATATACTGCAATGCAGAAATACAAGTAAAAAGTCCAGAATTTCCAGAATTAAAATTTGGGTTTGGTGTCACATCACTTTTAATGCATCACTTTGATTTTATTTGAATTTGATATAGGCTTATATTAGCTTCAAATAGGAATTGAACTTAAACGTAAATCTGCCATTTTAAAATGGTCAAAATAGGAGGGCTCAAGGGTTAGTGTGTGTTTTGTAATGATGAGTTATAATAATCAAATATATTGCAGTTATTATTAGAAATAGTTGCAGTGGAAAAGTATGCCATGTTATTTTCCTCTTGTAGGTGTAGGCTAGAAGTAAAAGTATTGGACATTTGAAATACTCCAGTAAAGTACTCAAGTCAAACTCCTATACCTCATCAATGTTACTTAGTAGGATATAGAGTAAATGCGCTTACTCATAGATTGTTAGTTATTTAAACAGAATTCTCTCAGCTACATGCTGCTGTACAGAGCAGGTGTATTTTGAACACATGTCCACTCTCAGAGTGTCTCCCCTGGCAACCCAAGTAACAGCTCTAGCCAATCGCATCGCGTTCGCCCTCTCCGGGCTATGGGAACGTTTATAGAGCGCCATCCTCTCTTGCTTCTTTTCCTCGCCTCCCCACAATGCATTTCGGCCCCGCGCGCGGCGCGCATGCAGCGCATTCAGCGACCTTGAAAGATGCAGGCAGCACTGGATATCCTATCCCATACGCGGAGGGGTCTGGATGGGCTGGATGGATGCTGCTGCCATGGCAACGGGATCAGGCTATCCTGTATCCATCCTCTGAGGGAGCGAGCTGGACGCATGAATGGATGCTGCTGATGCAACCCTCCGTCGTCATGACAACGGGATCATCGCAGTCACGCGCTCCCTCGTGAGGCAGGATAGCTGAGATGACGCTCTCTGATGTCACCTGTCCTTTTATAAGACGAAACAAATCAATGATGCAGATATTTCTATTGATTTTTTTACTCCCCCCCACCACACACACACACACACACACGCATGCACACACATGCACACACACAACTTTTCTTTCATAAATTTGAACAGTATCTTACTTGTAATAGAATACTTACATTCATATAGTATACATAGTACACATATAATGTGTTTAACTAAAATTTAACTAAATAATCCAGTATTAGGGGTCTCTTTTTTGTACTATCTGATATTATAAAGAAACACTGATGATAGCCTATATATATTATAAAGTGTTATTGAAGACCTCCGTATTGGGTATCGAGTTTCTGCTCTCTTTGCTCTTTCCCATCCAGTGCTCGTGATCATTAGCGCGTGACACATCACGCACAGCAACACAGGTCAGCTGACCAAGACTCAGGGATACACAATAACAATAACAATGCAAATACAAAGTGCACAATGGCAAGTTTTTGCCACTTGCACAAATATACATATACATGAATACCTGTTGGAACATGCTGTATGTAGCTCGCAGATCTTCCCGGGGTCAACATTGCAAAAGAAAAGTTCACACATAACATAAAACACACCATAATAGGAGTTCCCAGGTTAGCAAATTGCAAATAATGGAGGACAACGTATGTAATTTCCACTATGTTATTGTATGTTCTATGTGTTCTTGGTTTGTAGTATTGCACGAAGCGGGGATTGAACCCAGGACTCCCACTACCCGTCCAACGCACAACCAGCCCCGCCAATAGGGCTGAGCCTGATTGGCGGGGCTGTTGTGGCTGACTCATGGCTGTGTGCTACAGTATGTTATATGTTATTGACACACAATAATAATGTGTACCAATAAAACAATAATAATGTGTACCAATAAAACAGGGGGAAACACAGAGTATGTATTTTTTCCAAAGGGTAATTTTGCAACTCCTTGAGTTGCAGAAAACGGTCTCAAGAGTTAACGCTAAAACGTTCTTGACCCTTTGGTTTGATCTATGATCCAGTGAATTACTTTGCATGCGTTGAATTGCTAGGAACGTGTGCCAGGGTGCAACAATCATATCACACCGCAGGGCCATCTTCACCCTTTAGTGTGAAAAGGGCTTTAGACTGATGTTAGTTCAGCTAGTTTAGTTATATATTATGGTAGAACAGTGGTTTTGAACCGATGGTCCGGGGACCACCAATGGTCCTTGAAAAGGTGGTCCCCGGCTAAGTTGGTTAACCAGATGTAACTCTTTGAGAGTGTAAACATGGAACCAAATAGTGGTCCGTGGCTCAAATTCTGAATAATAAGTGGCCCCTGGTATCAAAACGTTTGAAAACCTCTGTACTAGAATACCAACTCTACTTGTTTGATGTACGGTATCAGCTTGTGTTGTTCTTGCTCTGGACGCAGGGCATCTGCTAAACCACTGTACACTTGCATGCATGTTTAACACACTCATGGTTGTATTGAGTGCAGGTGTAGCTTATTGGCCTCAGTGGCCTGCCACATTTTTAAACTACTGTAGGTTTTTAAGCTGAAAATCAGGCCTGATGTCTGTCTGTCTGTCTCTCTCTCTCTCTCTTTAGCCCCTTGTTGTTAGTACCAAATCTGGGTTTACATGGTGGTTCGTTATACTCCCGCTGGTGTTGTGGGACTTCATCCATGGCCCCTTTAATTGGTCAAACACACTGTATACTGTATCCTGCTAAGCCTTTTGTCTCTGTGCATTCAAGACAGACAGAGACAGCTGGGAACGACACAATGCCACACAATGGCAGCCGTGCAGAAGGGCTTGTTGGGGTTGACCCCCACCCCTCTGCAGACACAGATGGTATAAACACAGTGAAAACCAGAAGGCCCAGGCCAGTGACTGGTTAGTAAAAACAGATAGATGTGTTTGGGTGAGCAGCAGCACCATTTTTATCAATTCAAGTTTCTGAACACAGCCCATATACGAGACACAGATCAAGTAGGAAAAAATGGTGGCACTTCATCATGAACATGAAGTGCCACAAATCAAATGTATCATATAAATGTTGGACACTGTAGCCTAAAGAAGCATTAAGATAATTAGTTTTACTATTTTCTCAGTGTGCTATTTGGCTGCAGTACCAGAAATGTCTAGCCTGACCTCAGTCTGAATTGTCATTTTGTTTCACTTCATTATTCAGACTGAAGTCCCTCTCTACCACAGCAGTTTCTAGGATGGCTGTTATCAAAGCAGCAGTCTTAACGGTGATTGGTTCATATGAACCCCTATGAATATGGGGTCCGTCGTCGACGTTGGGGTCGAAGTGATTGACAGGGCTGTTGGCCAATCAGGTGCTGGGATTGGAATTCCAACCCGGGAATCACAGACAGTCCTTGAATCACAGGAGAAAAATAATTTTGTATTTTTAAGGTGCTGATTCAGGGCTGAGCCAGGCTAAGAAGTGTCCAGAAAAGAGCCCTCTCCTCCCTCCCTCAATGCTTCACCCCACCCACCTTATTGGTATTCCCTGTCTCATTAAAATATGCATGATCTGCCTGGTGGACCCCAGGCATACGATACCAATGATTTCAGGGGTGGGGGAAAAGTTAAAAGAAAAGGACTATTAAAATTGGTAATTTTAGTGGCATCACTAAATGTAAGAATCTGAATCTCATGTGAGTGTCCATTCAACAACTGTTTGGGGTGTAAAAATACACAGGGGACGGTAAAAGAATTTTAGCATGATGGTAAAATTGATGGAGCCCAATTAAGCAAAACAATAACAGTATTATTAAATGCCAAATGTTAATTTATGGCCATATACTGTAAGTGTTCTCCAGCACAGGTTGCTGTCCAGCTTTTTTTCTAGACACGAGCCAAGACGCACGTTTCCCTGTGACGACACGCCCAGGCTCTCTGCCACCAGGGATAAAAGATAGAAAGGGATTATGGAGATGAGATGCAGCCTGCTAGTGCTCTGTGAACTCCACCACCTACACTACCTACTGGGACGGCTGCTTCAGCACAGGGAACACATTCTACACAGTATTACTACTACTCAGTATTACTATTACTACAGTTAGTTGCAGTGCTGGACAGTATAAAAAAAAGAACATTTTGACCATATCACTGTACACATTTTGGGCTTATTATGACTTTCATCGCACTACTGTTTCACAGACAAATATAATTATTGGAAGGGGAAACATTTTTTATTATCAACTAACCCACTTGTTTTATTTCAATGTAGTAATACATGGATTTTTACTGTTTTACTGTTGAATGCATACTGCAAACCCAAGTAGATGTACAATTTTAACACAGCGACATACTGTACACTTATACACTACATACCACTCAAGTACTTGTGTGGACCAGTGTTGTGGTGAGTGACAGCTGTGTCATCAGAAGGAGGGATGGAAGGATGATGCGTGATGGTTATTGGGTTAGTTGGTCAACTCCCTGGGGCATGGGAATGAACGGGTGATGGGAGTGGGAGGGGCTGGTGGATGAGGGAACGCACAGAGCAGCACGCACGCCAGAGTGGACCGCACTGCATGCTGGGACATGCTGGAACACAGACGCATGCCGAATGAAAACACACAGGACAGGCACCATACTACCTTCACACGATACTGTAGCACTAAATGCAGCCACATACTGTATGTACATATGCATGTGATCATAAATGTGGTACTTTTATGGAAGCAGAATGAGCAACATAGGGCTATCATAGATTATTATTATTATTATTATTACCCTAATAGTATTTCTTCAACCCTTTAACAGTATAAAATAGAAGTGACTGATATCAGGGGGAAAAAACTAACATCATAACATCACTGACCAATGGATACTTTCGTTTCCATGACGATGATAAACAGCGAGACACTTTATGATGCACTAACTGATTGCTAATGAACATTTAATTTGTTTTTTACCTTTGTTTTCTGTTGCTTTGTATTGTTGCTTCCGTTGATTTGTTTTCATACTCTTACATGTAAGCCTGTAACCTTAACCGCTGTGCCACCTCTGGGTCATTGATTTTATAGCACAGCATAATTAAATCTGACATTGCCATGTTCAAAATCCCAAACGATAAATCCAATCTTGTCACAATGTCAATATAAAGCAATCTATAGTGTTCATCTCAAAAGGCTCTTTGCACTGGCATGTCATTATACTGTATGCTTGCTAACTGCTAGGCCACACATAATAGTGTATATGCACATGCATGAAGTGAGTGGCAAATAATACGACAGCATGACTTAATAATATGTTAAATAATTTATTCTAAATTATCTTTGTACAGAGCAGAGTTAACGCTCATGGTATACGGTGGATGTATAACAGGTGTGAAAGCAGACAGAAGCAAGACTGGATGGCGAGACTTAGATCTTCCCTGCAAAGGTTCCATTCTCAATCTGGCCGTCCCATCTCTGCACCTGCAGAGGGAGGGAGGGAGGGGGGGGATGAAGGATGGGAGGAAGGAAGGAAGGAAGGTAGGAAGGTAGGTAGGTAGGTACAGGGAGAGAATTATAACAGTGCAGATATGACTCATATGAGAGAGCGAGAACAAAGCGTTCAAAGAGAGAAGAGAGACAAAGAGAGAGAGACAGGCAGACAGACTGACAGACAGACAGGTAGAGAAGTATTGTGTGTTGTTGGATTTGTGCCAGAGACCTTAATGTAATGGCCAACGTCCTGGAGGGAAAATCTCACAGAGCTACTTATTCATTCTACAGATTACACAGAGCTACAGTATTTATGTATCCCTGGTCCATGCATCAGGAGAATTATGTTCTCTTTCTATGTGGGCCGTGGGCGTGGCACAGCGAGACGCTGTCTGCACCCTAAAAGGATAGAGCTTTGCTCCCTGTTGCATTAAATGTGAAACAGTGCTGTTCTCAAACATGTTTTTTCCATGTTATGCATCCCCAAATTAATGCGTACTACAGCAGTGCCCATTGAGCACTGGCCTATACTTTGAACAATGCAAGTTGGAAACACACGCCCGCCCCAACCCTTATTATCTCCACCAGGCCGAAGGCATGGGGAAAGAGTCTGTTCCGTCTGTCCATCCGTTACTAGCTAATCTCCAGCACTGTTAACCTGGTGGTCAGTGCCAAACTGTGCACACACACTCCCTCGATGCCAAAGATGAGCCTCTGCCCCCAATTGTCCAGAAAGGTCTGTTGTAGCACCACCATGACAAAGCTTTTCACATTTTTATCTGTAACTGCACTGATCTGAGCGAAACATTGCAGAGGACAGGGACAGGTTGCAAGAACAAAGGCTGGATTGTGTAAAAAACACATAAAAAAGATTCTCCAGATTCTGCCACAAAATCCGTCTCGTATTGAATACAAATCATGAACTTTTTCCAAGACCTTTCAGATGTCCCACAAATTGAGCCTCTGCCCCACATTGTGACTGACAGTGTTCAGAGTTCAAATGCCCTAATATTTGGTATTTGGTTGTTGTCTCTTTTCCTGCATGCTCTAGATGTGTTTTTAAGTCTGTTAAAATAATTTGAGTATTCCCAGGTGCCACAATATTTCCACACTCATTCCAGAGGGGCCACATTGCATGTGCTGTCGCATCAAACAATAGAAGATTCAAGCTGAATACTTGGGTCCTTTAAATGGGTGCGTGGGTGCGTGGCACCCATGGGCCCCATCGCCACTCTAGGGGGGCCCCGAGGCCCAAACAGACTTTTTTCCTTCTCCTTTTATTAAAATATATCTTGTCGCGTGGGGCCCACGCGAGCAGCATACGGGAGATGATGAGCTAATGTCACTTTACTTTCATCTAAAAAACAGCAACCTTACAGTCAGACGTACAAAGATGGCTACTAGTGTCAAAGCTGCGACATTGAGGCGTCAGAAACTAAGCACTCGAGAGCTGTTTGTGCAGCATGTTGGTCCCTATTTATTGTCCCGATCCTCAATAGAAGTCCATGCTCGACTCTGTGCTTACCTTTTGAAAGTCCGCCGAGATTTTTTTGAGATTCCAATCTAAAAACTCTCAGGCCATTCTCACCCGATTTCAATAATTCCAAGTGTGGTCCAAGTATATCCAAGTATATTTTCAGTTGCTATATAGGTCATGCGTTTATAGTATGCATTTATCACACAAAAGGAGAGGGGAAATTTTCGCATTTCTCCATGCACTGTCTCTGTGCCCCATGCCGTGCATATCGGGGATTCCCCGTTCTTATAATATGGAATACGACACAGCTGTGTATATGGAGCTAATTACATGATCTCAGTCTGTTTGCACAGTATAATCTATTTTACTCTAGGCCTATATATAATCAATTATATTTCTAAAATATAATCTTAATATACTCAAGAGCTATTTATAAGTCCTCAATATAAAATCACAAAGAGCCTAATATGCTTATCTTATGTGTTTATCATATATTTTAATTTAGCTTTAAAACATAGGTGACAGGAACTGTAACCAAATAACAATCCTACTGACTCTACTGATTAAAAACAGTCACTGCCACCATATAATCTATGGTAGGATATGTTGATCACTTATCATGTGTGGCATAGCCCTAAATGTTAATATATTTTAGTTTTTTCTGGGGTGGGATGTCTGTATTCATCTATCAACATGCATTTATCTAAATACATCCATTCATCTTCACCTGCTTATCCATAGCATGGTTGGCTGATTGGTAGACTCTTGTTATAATTTTCTGGCTATTAGTATTCAACCATAATGTAATGTTGCTTGTTGATTTTTATTAGTCAAGGTGGGATAGGACGAGAATATAGGCCGTAAAAGAGAGCCTTCCCAAACGATCCAAATTATCTGACAAACACCTCTGCACGCGCATGTGTGAGCGCACACTGAGAGGGCCCTTTTGATATCGGCACCCATGGCTGATGAACCCTAATGTCGCCACTAAGCTGAATACTTGGGTCCCTCAAATGAACAGTTGTGGTCTGGTCTAGATCTGGTCACCTTAGGTCTAGTGCCGACTGATACCAGCAATAAGCCACTCCCGACCTACCGTACTTCTTGGATCGGCTATTTATGAACAGCCAAATATAAAACGTGATCAGTGGTGTGAAACTGGATGGAACACACTTCACCAGGACTTTACAGTTGACTCCCACTTCTAGGCCACCTAGGCTAACAAATCAGTCCAGGTTTTCCTTTTTCGCACAACGCGGACGGAAATGATAGCCTGGGTGTCGAGGCTAGGGTTAGTGTGGTTAGTGTGGTAAAGTGTGGTGCAGTCGTACCCAGCTCATAGGACACAGGCTCTTGTAGACTCGTTGGTACCACACACAGGGAGCTGTGTCCTCACCCTTAGCTGCCAGGGCCTTGTTACATCTGTGGAAGTCTGGCCAGGGCAAGAGCACACACATGTACATGGTTACTTTTCAGTCTATAACTATTCAATCAATCTGTATTCAAACATACTGTATATCTAAACTAGGGGTTTTCAACAGGTGGTCCGGGGACCACCAGCAGTCCTTGAGAGGGTTCCAGGTGGTCCCCAGGCTAAATGATGTAAAGCTGATTAACCAGATGTATCTCTTGAGAATGTAAAAAATGAAACCAAATGGACCCTTGCGGGTCCATTTGTTTTCATTATTACATTAAGAAGTCTACACTGTTTTGTTTGCAAATTCCAGCCCTGAATTGTGGACAAAACCAAAATAATTCTTTAGTTTTTGGTCTTTGGGGTGAAAATGTAATCAAATGGTGGTCCCTGGTGTCAAAAAGGTTGAAACCCCCTGATCTAAACCATTCTCACAACAGTTCAAACATTACTTAGTCACCCTATATGCTTGATGAAATGAAACAACACAGTCACATGAACACAACAGGGAAGAGTGGAGGGGGGTTGATTGATGATGCATAGCCACAGTTCCATGCACTTCCCATGTCAAAATCTTAAAATGGTAGTTAGTAACAATCAAATGCAGTATTCAGGAAAATGAGCCACAGCTGCAGACACAAATACAAACACAACACAAAAAACAACTTAAAACAGTATGAGTGCTTCAAATGAGGTTAATGGTAATGTTTTTGTTTAGTTTTTATCCCCACAATTTTGTAATCGTTTTTTTCCCCCCACACAGTGCCAATTCCTAATGTGATCCTGGGCTCTACACACCCACCGCCAAGCTGGGGGAGGCAGCAGACTGGCCTCATGCTTCCTTCAATGCATGAGGAGTCCAGGCTAAATTCCTTTAACCTGGCAGGGGGGAGTTTCCCTGGTTGGATGTAGTGCGTTGAAGGAACATGTTATTCAGTTTAGAGCCCAGGATTACAGCATGTTTTTGTGAGGGTACCTACCCTAGGGTACACGGGGAGAACATGCAACACACAGAAAGGCCCTTTTGATGACGATGACGTGGGGGTAATGTTAGGCATCACACAACATACAAAGGCATTAAATCAAGCCATGCATTATGGATGTGATTATAGCAAGTGCACAAATCAATAATCAATATAGAATGGTCACCTTATGTACCGGTATTTATTTTTGCTAAATCTTTCCCCCGGCAACATGGATGCAGGGGTGGGTGATAGGTCGACACTGCAGTTAATAAACACAGACACAGGCCTGAGTGCATTAGCCCTCCTAAAAATACTCCACAAGTCCATCAAGAAAATGAACAACAATGAACCCATATGGATTATGGATGTGTGTGTGAATCAGTGTGTAGTTACAGATGCAGACCATTGACTAAAAAAAAAAAAAAAAATGCTGATCAAGAATCAGAGTGAACCACAGTCTGAAAACTGACCTCTTCAGACTCCATCTCAGCCCATAGCATTTGCAGTATCAACCCCTAGGTACCTTAGAATCTAAACATGCTATCTAAGGCTTAGATAGCATGTTTATGTACTGTAGACTTAGATACCTTTTTTTGTTTAGCTTATCAACTTATCTGTATGTATATGATGGTGTTTTTTTTTTCTTGTGTTTATGCTTAATGTAAGTGACTCTGAATTAAGAGTGTCTGAAAAATGCCTAATTAATTGCATATTTTTAGAATTATATTGGCCGATCACCAATCAAGGTGATTATTAGCTGATCATCAAGCATTGGCCGATTAGGGGTACATCTCTACTGGACATAGGAAGAGTTATTCTGTGTGCATACAGAGTTCTTGGAATGAATGATAAAAATACATATTTAAAAACGTGAGAATGCTCACCACCACACACCAGGTGGCAGCACACGTGCACAGCAAGCAAAGAAAAGGTGGAAGCAAATATAATGTGAGTTATAAAACAAAACAAAGCTTTGCAAGAAAAGCAAAGCCAAACCCAGACAGTTGGAAATGGACCAGGATTTATTTTTACCTGCTTGGATAAAAATGTCAGGTTGGTGTCAACACAGGGAGAAACATGGCAGCCAACCAGAAGGAGTCTGACAGGGAAACACGTAGATACAGTAGATATAGTCTGAATTAGTCCCAATGTTCCAATGTGGAGGAGTGGGCCAAAAAATAATTTGTCATGGCACAATCTTAAAACTGACGAAGTTTTGCTTTAGGTTGGTTTTCTCAGGTTTATTTTATGCATATATTTATTTTTTATGTCAGAAAGAGTGACGTTATCTGGCTGCATGAAGTGTACAATACAACTTTTTATGTTTGTTATTGCATTGGAATTCAAGGTTCAAGGTCAAGGTAAATTTTATTGGCCACAAGGGAAATTTGTCTTGGGCTTTCAGCCCTGCTGCAGCTATACAAAAAGCATCAATGACAAACAAAATACATAACAGAGTCAAACAACATTATACAATACAAGTGCACACATAATGTCAATAATCTAACCTAAATAATCTAAATTTGTTGCTGGCACTAAAGTTTTTTTTAGCCTGTTTTAGTGTAGCCTGTTTAATAAATAGACTGCAGAGAAGCACCTGATGGGAGCCAGGTGTGGCGCTGCAACTGATGGTAGCCGTGTGTGTGTGTGTGTGTGTGTGTGTGTGTGTGTGTGTGTGTGTGTGTGTGTGTGTGTGTGTGTGTGTGTGTGTGTGTGTGTGTGTGTGTGTGTGTGCGTGCGTGCGTGCGTGCGTGCGTGCGTGCGTGCGTGTGTGTGTGTGTTACCCAGGTAGTTCTGGTAGCAATTGCGTGTCTGGTTGACATTGGGGAAGCGAGCGTCGAACGGAGCCGTCCGATAGTTCCTGATCTTCTCCTCCACTGATTCAGACATCTTCAGAACACTGTTCTACTGTAGCTAGACAGTTGAAACAATACAAAACCCATCAGACGTATCAGTAGAGGCAGTGGCTCAGGGGTGGAGTCTACGGATGGCAACTGCAAGGTTGGCGGTTTGAACCCGGGCTACCCCAGAGTGTGTCAATGTGTCCCTGAGCAAGACACTAACCCCCAGTGTCTTAAAGGGGAATTCCACCCATTTTCAATTTTTTTCTGAGAGCGTACAAATGTGAACCAAATGGACCCGCATTTGGTTCCATTTGTACGCTCTCAGAAAAAAAGGAAACTCATTAACATGGTGAAACACATCTTGATGATGTCATCAAGAAACACAGAATGGGGGAACTTTTTTTATCATGTCCACACAATATCTAATGTAAAATAATGAAAATAAGTGGATGCACACTGGCATTTGTAGTAAGTATAGCATATTGAGAATGGTTCTTTACAATGCCTAATTGTGTCCATAAAAGTAAATGGGCCTACTTTTGCCCCAAAAATATCTTAGATGTGAGAAGTGAGGGGGGCGGCAGAAGTGAGGGGACGCCGTTCCCCCCCATTCCCCCCTCCACTACACCCCTGCTAACCCCTAATTGCTCCCAATGTGCTGTTCAGTACCTTGCATGGTTTCTTCCGTGATTGGTGTGTGAATGGGTGAATTGGGATCTACGATAGATGTAAAGCGCCTTGGATAAAGTTGCTATATAAATGCACTATTTACTGCAGCGATGTCCGCAAAACCCAGCAACATCTTTAGAATGCTGTTCTACAGTAGCTCTGAATCATTAAAACCATAACGGTCAATTTGGTTGAATTTGTGCACTCTCAAAATTATATTAATATTGCATTTACAATATAAATTGGGGTCTCTGAGATAGAAATGTCATTAAAAGGGGGTCTGTAGACTAATGGATGTCAAACCGTGACTCAGTGGAATGAATATGGTTTAAAATCACTGTTTGAGCTCCTGTAAAAATGCCCCCTGCCGTAAGTGTCAATCTGGGGGTCCTTGACATAAAAAGGTTTGGGAACCACACACTTTTTTCCAACTAAAGTGGAAGGCGGTGGTATTTTTTTTTTTTATTATTTTTTATTATTATTATTGACTGTTTACATATCGACTCATTACATATGTACACAAAAGATTACAGTATCTGAATGTGACAAAGTTCCATATTGAGCCTATAGGACACAGCGTGTCACATGTCAAATGTGTAAAAAACAGCAATCCCTAAAAATGAATGAATGAATGAATGAATGAATGAATGAATGAATGAATGAATGAAACAAAACACATGAACCTTAGTGGGGAAAAAAAGTTGACTGACCACCTACAGAATTACTTTGTAATACCAATTCAAAAATGTAAACAAACCACAAACCTTCAATCAAAACTAGAACCACATTCAAACAACAATAGTTAATGTGATTTAGCCCTTGTAACGCACATATAAACTCAAATACCTATTAGTTTAGCTTAACGTTTCAAGACAGTCACCTGACTTTATCACTGCTTAATTCTGTAACTACCAATATGACATTGATCTATGAATTACATTCGTCTAATAGGCCTACATTAATACATGATTAAATGAATACATAGGTAGCACGTCCACTCTGTAAACAATAAGAACAAATGCTTTTTAAAAATAGAGATACGAGATTACCTCTGTTAAGCTGCTGATCCGACCTCAGGCTGTCACTGGACTACAAAACAAAGCATGACGGGTAGTAGGCTATAGATCCAGAGCCATCTAGTGTCAGTGTTGCGACATTGAGGGGTCAGAAACTGAGCGCTCGAGCTGCTGTTCGCTCAGCACACTGGAGATGGAAATACATTGTTTTCAACTACCGGCGCGCGCAAATAAGAGCTATTTAATGCAACATGCATTAAAGGTTTTAAACAAGTATTGTAGAGCAACAACTAAAGATTGTTTATGTTATGTTGTTTGTGTAGGCTAATACAAAACTATCTAAAAATATTAAGGGGATTTTTATTAAAAATCATCAAAGCTGGGGTGTTGCTCTGCCTACTCCCGATCCATCCATTACTCCCGATCCTATTACAAATCCATAGGTAAGGATCACATTGTTTCACTTCATTTACTCAGAATGTGTAGTATTACGCGGAAGCGGGGATCGAACCCGGGACTCCCACTCGCCAGTCCAACGCACAACAAGTCGCGCCAATAAGGCTGAGCCCGATTGGCGGGGTTGTTGTCGCTGGCTCATGGCTGGGTGCTACATTCACCCCCTTGATCTTTTGGAGCGCGTCCTCGCGCTTCACACTTCACACCACGGACCCCCGTACGTGATGTCCCTCATGTGGACCCGCAAGGACGTAGACGGGTATATTGGGGATAACACCCGCACTCCAAATCCTGCCGACTACGCCAGATTGTAGTATTACGCGGAAGCGGGGATCGAACCCGGGACTCCCACTCGCCAGTCCAACGCACAACAAGTCGCGCCAATAAGGCTGAGCCCGATTGGCGGGGTTGTTGTCGCTGGCTCATGGCTGGGTGCTACAATTAGTTAATTTTATATCTTTCTTATAAGTAAGATCCCTCTCTCTCTCTCTCTCTCTCTCTCTCTCTCTCTCTCTCTCTCTCTCTCTCTCTCTCTCTCTCTCTCTCTCTCTCTCTCTCTCTCTCTCTCTCTCTCTCTCTCTCTCTCTCTCTCTCTCTCTCTCTCTCTCTCTCTCTCTCTCTCTCTCTCTCTCTCTCTCTCTCTCTCTCTCACTCACTCACTCACTCACTCACTCACTCACTCACTCACTCACTCACTCACTCACTCACTCACACTCACACACACACACACACACACACACACACACACACACACACACACACACACACACACACACCCCACCCCATTAACACATTCCCTTAAAGTGAGGCATTTTCATCAACAATGCAGTTTTTAGTCTGTGGAAACTCAAAATCTTTCGTCCCATGTTAGTAAAAGAAATGAAATGAAAACGTATTGTATTGTATTGTATTGTATTGTATTGTATTGTATTGTATTGTATTGTATTGTATTGTATTGTATTTAAGCTTTAATGAAGTCAGAGTATAGAGTATATAACAAAAAGCTTTTTTCATCTCTGTCACATTTTAGTCATTTCAATTCATCTAGTCAGGAGTGTGTGTGTGTGTGTGTGTGTGTGTGTGTGTGTGTGTGTGTGTGTGTGTGTGTGTGTGTGTGTGTGTGTGTGTGTGTGTGTGTGTGTGTGTGTGTGTGTGTGTGTGTGTGTGTGTGTGTTTCAATCTTAATTAGGCCATGAAACCCCAAACCCCAAGAGAGAGAGAGAGAGAGAGAGAGAGAGAGAGAGAGAGAGAGAGAGAGAGAGAGAGAGAGAGAGAGAGAGAGAGAGAGAGACACCAGATGTATTTTTTGCCCAGTTGGCCCTATGCCCAGATACATGTATTGTTTGCCCAGTTGTCTGGTGTGGCCACTTTTGAGCCCACCTGACCTGTTACCCTCCCATGGGTGTTTTCTATTCCCACAACAACCAAGTTTGAACAATCAGTATTTCATATCATATAGGAGCTTTAATGGGAATTGCTCTCAGGAACAGCATTAGAAATAAGGTTGAGGGACATATACAATAAGATATTAAGTATTAAATGTATGGTTATTTGTGCTTTAATACAGTATATTTGATCAATGCTAAATATCTCTGTATTGACCATAACATGTTTATTTCGGTAGCAGGGTTCTTCCTGTGTCAGCATTAAGAATCCAGATCCTTCCCATTAGAAGTCACCTTAGACATATGACAGACTTGTGTCCATTGTGAGAGGACAGATGTGGTGCTGGTGTTGTGATCATGCACATCTGTAGTTTTCTTTTTGCTATTATTAGCAGAGTTCAATCTAATGGAATTCTGGCAACATTTTTTTGCAGTACCCAGGTCCCAGGATGGTCATATATTCTGGCACCTCACCAAGGGTACCGTCCGTATTGACACCCATTCTCTAACCGTAACATAACCCTATCCTTCCATCAGAGCAGTGCAGTTCGAGAATTCCGCTGATTGTTTCTGCATGTTGGTCTAATCTAATCTCAGTACACATACACATCCCTCAATTTCACCATAACATCATAGTCTATAGTAGCAATTATGTTAGATGTACAGATCCTAGTGGTGTTCCTGGGCTCTGTACCTGCCTGGCTACAAAGATCATGACGCTAGTGCTGCGATTCATGAAATTATAACCTGCATTCCGATTGGGCATTTATAGCAATATTAATTTGTCATGATGGCTAGGTAAACCAAGCAGGAAAAGACAGGACGTCAACTCAGGATTCGGAACTGGATTCTTCTCATGTACCAACATACCCAGCACACAGCTGTGAAATTACGTACACTAAAAACTAAGGCTGTTGAAAACAACAAGTTAATTAGTTGAATTATTATTTTTTTTTATTAATCTGATTAAAAATTTTAATGCAATTAACTCATGTGGTCACTGAATCAACATACTGAGCATTTTCTCGTTGAAAAATGGGTAGAGCAGTTTTACCGAGACATATAGCTGTGTGTCTTCCTGTAACCTGAGCCATAGAGTATAGCTCAACATTTACAAGCATTTTAAATGTTCAAATCCTGGAAAGGAAAACAGGAATATTTTGGACATAGCTCAAACAGTGATTAATCATGATTAAATTAAACTTGAAGCTGTGAATAATTTGATTATTTTTTTAATCATTCAACAGCCCTACTAAAAACATTTCAGATTACTCAAATATGACCAAAAATGCTGTCAAAATGATTTCTGCTGCTCACATCAGAGCTTACCTTGTAGATCTGCTATTTTTCACTGAAGAGATTAAAAAAGCAGTGGTCACTCACAGAACCAAGTGGGACTGCGGTCCCCATGTTGTTCTAGTGATTCAAAAAGTTGATATATAAGACAATATTGATACTGTAAGAAATACATGATCAAATATATTGTGTCAAATATGAGTTTTTTCTGAGAGAGACACAAGTAGGACTATTACACTGATATTTACATCATCATCATCATCAGTGTTCTACAGTACCAGTACATATACAGTATTTACAATATACAGCATTAGTCATTAACACCCTCAGCGACACTACAGGACAGAAACTATCTGGTACCAGCCACTTTCAAAACAACATTAATGTTTTTACATTTGTGTTCATTTAACAATTCACAATCTGCTATTTTTCCGTAATTGATGATGAGTCACTCATGCCCAAACATGAAGTTAATGACTATCTCGGCTCACACAGAAACACTGAGGTGTGGCGGTAGGTCCAGATTGCGAACCCTGCATACAGAGGTTCAGTGAAAGTGGCCTGGAAGGTGTGCAGGTGCCTCAGTGAGTCGGAGCACACCGTGTAGAAGGACAGAGTCCCAGCACCACAGTCCACGTACACTGCTACTCTGTTGGAGCCCCTAGAGGCTTTGACAGGGAGGACACTCCTCTCATTATGTGTGACATGGTAACTATCAGCGTTAAAACTACAGCAGTCCAGTCTCCAGGACTTGTCATTATCCCCAAGCCAACAACCACTTGCTTTCCTGCTGTCTTGCTCTTCGTACGTAACTCCTACATGAACCCCTCCGCTCCACTCGACCTCCCAGGAATGGCGTCCAGTCAGACTCTGTGTACACAGAACCTGAGTCACTTTATCAAACCTGTCGGGGTGGTCGGGAGGACGCTGATCCTTCTTCTCATTTGTGACCTTTCTGTTGTCCTCAGACAGAGAGAGGTCTCTGTGTGCTGTGTTGGGGTCCAGTGTGAGACGATGGAAATCTGATGAGGAAAACAACACATTGAATATTTAATATCACACACATAAAAGTGGGGAAGTCCCCCCTTCCCCACTTATCAAACAAGAACAGCTGTGGGTGTACCTTCGGTTCAGGTGGATCATCTCCCCACCAGGCATACTTAATGAACTGGTCGGTGTGGCCACATAATTTTTCTTTCTATCATCTTAAAATAATCTTTCAACTAGGTACAATAATCACATTATCTGATGAT
This sequence comes from Benthosema pterotum, assembly GCA_039105355.1. NCBI lineage: Eukaryota > Metazoa > Chordata > Actinopteri > Myctophiformes > Myctophidae > Benthosema > Benthosema pterotum. The sequence continues at coordinate 47,461,646 of CM076970.1, forward strand.
CAAGATATAGGGGGTGGAGGATCACAACATTATATCTTTAATGTGTGATATTGACACCAGCAGCCAGATACTCACGTTTTCTAACGAGTGTAGAATTAAGCGTATCTTCTCTTCCATGTTTCACCCTGTCGGATGTAAAACAACAAAGCATCAATAAGTGTGTTTACATCAAGCCTGTGCAAAAATAGGAAGCAAATTTCAAGAAATTTGTTAAAAGAAAACTGCATTTTGGCCTGTTTTCATCCACAATTTAGTTCTTCAGAGTACACATCTCTGGCCTAGAGGGATTGCCAATACTGCCTCTTGCTTTGAGATTCTGAGAGCCGGTAAAACATTAGTGAGGGAATACATTTTGTTGAATCTAATTAACTAAATACACAAATATATTTGAAAAAAAAAATGCGCAAGTCTATTTCGCAGACATGCTTGGAATGCACTTCCCATTGCAATCAGAATCAGAGACACACTCCCTATATATTCCATCCTAGTCTGAAAACCACATCTTCACACCCTGTCTTATCACCTTAGCCTTGACGACCTTGCAGGCATGTGCAAAGGCTAAGGTATTGCCATGTTTTTGTTCTTGCTTACTGTACGACGCTCTGGATTAAAAGTGTCTGCTAAATGCCTAAATCATAATTTGGTACTCACTTGCAGTTCTCCAGGATTGAATCATTCACCATGTTGAGGCTCAGGTCCAGCTCTCTTAGGGAGGGTTTGGAGCTTGCAGCTGAGGCCAGAGCTTCACAGCTTCTCTCTGACAGGCCACAGTGAGCCACTCTGAATGACAAATGAAACACCCGATGGAAACACGGATGGATGGATGATCGAATAAATACAATTATGGATTATGCCTGGATTTAGAATCTGCTTACAACCATCTATTATAGACGTTTAGTGTAGACACTTTGTGTGACTTCACACCTGGATGCTTTAGTGTGATTAAAACAAATCCTGCCCCCCAAAAGAATAATTTGCCTGGAGAACCTTTGATGTTGGATCTTACTGGCTCTCCCCAGGCAGGTTGGCCTCCCAGACGGCTACAATATTATACTTTCAAATGAGTGTATTAGTCTGACGCGACATCCCAATAAGAAGTAGTTCGCGAGATGGTTATTGTCATTATTAACATGTGAGAGTCTATCCCCGTTACAATGCACTAGACCCCTAGGGAGATGGATTGCATTGCTGAAGTGGAGTGTCACACCTACCATCAGCTCCCAGTACTTTCCGCTACTCTTGCACTGAATAGGGGTGATGATCATACCAATGGACACAAATAATCCGATATTACTAACCCTACTACTAACCCTAAACGCACATGGAAGCCATGGCCATCAAGCTTGATACATCCTCACCACAGCATTTGTATATAAATATTCACATAATCTAGTATGTACCACATGAAACAGTAAAGTGATCTGATAAATGTATCTTACTTTAGAACTTCCAGTCTACAGTGTGGGCTCTTCAGTGAATCACAGAGCAGCGCCACTAGTCCTGAATCCTGCAGGTCGTTTTCACTGAGGTCCAATTCTCTCAAAGGGGAAGTAGAGCTGAGAGCTGAAGACACAACTTCAACCTCTGTCTTTCGGAGTTTATGTAGTTTACAGCCAACAAGTCTGTAAATACAGATTAAAAAAAGATTATAAAAACAAATTATTCTAAAGTATTCATGTGTGTGCGCGTGTGTGTGCGCGTGTGTGTGTGTGTGTGTGTGTGTGCGCGCGCGCGCGCGCGCGCTTACATTCCCCCCAAAGCATTCATATTAGTAATACAGTACATAACAAAACAAAAGTGATAAAAATAAAATTTGGTATTTGTTTTTTACTTTAGAACTTCCAGTTTGCTGTGTGAAGCACAGAGCAGCTCCACTAGTCCTGGATCTTGCAGATTGTTTTCACTGAGGTCCAATTCTCTCAAATGGGAAGGATTAGAGCTGGCAGCTGAAGCCACAAGTTCAATGTCTGTCTGCTTGAGGTTACAGCCAACAAGTCTGTAAATGCAGATTTAAAAAGAGCTTACAACAAATTATACAAGCATTGAACTGGGAACCACATTAATTTAAGGAATCATATTTGAACTTGGGACCCCTGACACTCATATACGCATCTTCTCAGAATAAGATAATATAACCCACACCCTCAGGTCTTGGTGATGAGCCAAACTGTACAACACAACACATAGACAAAACATAGACAAAAGCAAGGGATTGCATTAACACACTTTGTGCTCTAGTTAACTTGTATTCATGATCACAACAGTTAGGACATACAACATTTCTGCTGTGTTCCTAAATAAAAGACCCTGCTTTTGTCCATGCAATTTATTCTGTCCACAGCATATAGAATTCATTTAAATTCACATAATACAATACATAATAGGTGATCAAAATTGGGTAAATGTACCTTAGAACCTCAAGTCTGCAGTGTGGGCTCCTCAAAGAAGCACAGAGCAGCTCCAATAGTCCTGAATCCTGCAGGTCGTTTTCACTGAGGTCCAATTCTCTCAAATGGGAAGGATTCGAGCTGAGAGCTGAAGCCACAACTTCAATGTCTGTCTTTCCGAGCTTACAGCCAACAAGTCTGTAAATGCAGATGGAATGAGAGAGGTCACAGCACTTACTTTGTATTTATTGTCTATATCTAAACAGTATTGTGTAATAGACAACACCATTTTTTCATGCCCTACAATATTATATACATAGTATATAATATTATAACAAAGTATAACCTACAATACAGAGGTTATGTGAAGAGGCAAGCGACAATCAGAAAATGATAGCAATGACAGATTGACTTTCTATTTACTTGAATACTAACCGAGCCTTTCTGCAGTTCCTCACAGCTGGGATCAGTCTCTTTCGCCCCCCCTCCGATGTGTTGTATTTGTTCAGGTCAAACTTTTCCAGAACCTCTAATATCTGGAGCATGACGGCGAGAGCTGAACATTGGATCTCAGACAGTCTCTCTGTTCTGTTTTCTGACTTGAGGTACTGTTGGATCTCCTGATGTAACGAATGGTCATTCATCTCCATCAAACAATGGAAGATGTTGATACATCTGTCAGGGGACGGGTTCAGAGTGTACATTCTTTTCAGGTTCTGGATGGCTTTTTGGATCTGCTCTGGACAGTTCTCTGGGCTGCTTTCTTTTTGGCCTAGAAGTCGTCCTACTAGACTCCATTGACTGTTCTTTGTCGAACCCAGCAGGCCTCCTAACAGACTCTGGTTGGACTCCAGTGAGAGGCCATGAAGGAATCGAACAAGTAGGTCGAGGTGGCCATTTCTACTCTTCAGGGATTTTTCCATGACAGCTTTCAGGAATTCGGAAAGGGAGATGTTAATGTTGTATTGATCTCCCAGGAATGTCTTCAATACCTCCATGTTCTTCTCTGTGAAGCATTGTAACAGATAGACTGCAGACATAAACTCCTGGATGCTCAGATGAACAAAGCTGTAGACTGTTTTCTGAAACAGCGCACTTTCTCTTTTGAATATCTGAGTGCACACTCCTGAGTACAGTGAGGCGTCTTTCACGTCAATGCCACATTTTTCTAGGTCTTCTTGGTAGAACATGATGCTTCCTTTCTCCAGGTGTTCAAATGCCAGCCTTCCCAGCTTCATAAGAACATCTCTGTCAGTCTTTGTGAGCTGCTGTTTACTCCCCTTTCCCTTTTCTTTCTTTTTCACATCATGGGTCTCATCATATTTCTGCTTCTTCCTCTTTGTCTGAACCAACAGGAAGTGGCAGCACATCTCAGTCAAGGTCTTGGGCAGCTGTCCTATGGTGGTGTGTGTCCTCAACATGTCCAGCAGAACAGTAGCAATGATCCAACAGAACAGTGGGATGTAACACATGATGTGGAGGGTCCTTGATGTCTTCAAGTGTGATAGGATTCGGTCGGACAGCTTCTCTTCACTGAATCTCTTCCTGAAGTACTTCTCCTTCTGGGGATCTGTGAATCCTCGCACTTCTGTCACCATGTCAACACATTCAGGAGGGATCAGATTGGCTGCTGCAGGTCTGGTGGTTATCCAGAGGAGGGCTGAGGGGAGCAGATTCCCCTTGATGAGGTTTGTCAACAAAACGTCCACCGATGATGTCACTGTAACATCAGAAACAATGGCATTGTTTTGGAAGTTCAATGGAAACCTGCTTTCATCGAGACCGTCAAAGATGAATCCAACTTTCCAGGCAGTGAGCTGCTCTGCTGCGACCTTCTGTAATGTTGGGTGATAATCGTGGATCAGTTTGAGAAGACTGTACTGCTCATCTCTGACCAGGTTCAGCTCCCGGAATGAAAAGGGAACCAGTAGATCTATATCTTGGTTCTCCAAACCTCTTGCCCAGTCCAGAGCAAACTTGCGCACAGAGAATGTCTTTCCAATGCCAGCGATGCCCTCGGTCAGAACTCTTCTGCTGGGTGTCTTTTTGCCAGGGAGGATGGTCTTGTAAATCTCAGAGCACTTGATCGGTTTGTCATGGAAGGTCTTCATGTTGGAAGCTCTCTCAAGCTGTATAACCTCATGTTGGCGATTAACCCCTTCACTCTCTCCCGCTGAGATGTAGAGCTCTGAATAGGTGCTGGTGAGAGAGGATCCAGACTCTTCTGTTATAGGATCTTGCACTTCATCAAAACTGTTCAAGCTGATCTTAAAGTCACTCAACTCATTCTGCAGACTGTGTTCTGAAATGAGAAGAAAATGTGTGTGCATTCATGTTAATTTATAAGTTTACGTGTGTGCAGTACATACACAATTAAATGCTCTGCAGAAAATATCCGTTTTGTTAAAGGACCACTTCAACACTTCCCATTGCGAACATAGTGAGGTAGATTACTATGCAAGCCAGGCAGAAATGTCAGTGTTATCTGTCTTTGAGTATGTGTGTCTATGCGTGTGTCAAACACAGAAAAGTTGCAATGCAAAAATGGAAGCCATCGTTCTCATGATTATTATTATGATTATTTTTCAAGTGGTCCTTTAAAAAAAACACAAGTAAAAAGTAACAACACAAGATCAATTGTTGGGTTGATAGTTTTTTAGCTTCATTATTTGCACTTGCATCTAATTGATATATACATTAACATTTTGTCCTACTATGATTTCTGCCACATTCCCTCTTTTACCATAGATGGCCATTTGGCACAAATGCAACATAATGACAAAAAAGCAAAGAAGATTTGATAATCGGCCATTTTCTAGCAAAGGCTAAGAAAAAAAATCATTCTGAGCCAGACACTAAAGGCCATGTGCATGTACAGAGTTTTGGTATTTCAGCTACTTCTACCATAGAATCAAGCCATGGGTCTAAATAGTAATCATGCTGTTTATTACTGTATGATATAGAGGCCTCTTGATTGATCCACCTATTGTCCTGATTGTCAATCGCCACATATTGTCACATTGATTAATTGAATGCACCATTCATTTTCAATGAGTGCACATTCTTACCATGTCCACTCGTGGTTTGACTGGGCGTCTTCAGTCCAGGTTCCTGCTCAGTCACAACACACCTTTCTCTGTGGACATGAATACATATTTAGATCCACATTGGAGTCAGGTAACAGGGAGGACACAACATTATTATTGTCATCTATGTTGGTACTGTAGTATTATGTAAATGTAACCCTGGCATTGGCTCACTTTGTTGTGTTGTAGTGCATGTTGTATAGGAGGAGAAATCCTTTAGACCAGTCATTCTTCTTAGACACACAGCTTGATGTTAGAGTCTCTGGCCTGTGGAATAACATACATGTTTATCGTGTGAATTCAATTTCTTCCAGATGCCACAGGTGATTTCAGTACGGTAGTAGTATCTGTTTTGCTTTTGCAGGATTGACATACTGTGCATCTGGAGGTCCAGGTTCATCACTGAACTGAGGAGGTTCACATTTAGAGCCGTCACTCTTCATAGACACACAGCTGGGTGTGGGAGATTCTGATCTGGGGTGGATTCTGGAATCATAGAAATGTTAGTGCAAATTAATGAAAATGTTATTTGGTTAAATACAGTTTTTAAATGTGTTATACAGTACATCCACATTTACATCTAATGGTAAAATAAATTGTTGCCTCTCAAGACAAGAAATGTAATACAATAGCAAGATGTCATTAATTATACTGCATAATAACAGGTGATAGTTTAAACATAGCTTGTTGTATACTGTATGCATACTGTAAATGCACACAAATGTCACAACAATAATTGTCTAATATACTGTCCGTTACGCTTTATATTGTTGTGTAGATTGTGCAGGAGCATTCACATACGGTGTGTGTGGAGGTCCAGGTTCATTGCTGAACTGAGGAGGTTCACATTTAGAGCCGTCACTCTTCATAGACACACAGCTGGGTGTTGGAGACTCTGGTCTCTTGTACTGACTTCTGCCATCATATAAATGTTTAGGATTGATTATTGATAGAATTATTTGATGTTTAGAGACATCTGAAGTTTACTTTCTAGTGACATTGAGATATTGGAGAACCAAGAGGTGGAAGCATAGCCACAGGGACATTGAATGAATGAGCGCTCCAGCAAGAGTCTAGAGTCTCTAGACTCTAGAGGGCACTATCGTGGAGGGGATTTCTGCCCAACTTTACACAAAGTGCACGCATGTTCTACCTTACATAATATTCATCACATTCATGTAATTCACATTGTAATGCTATTCAAAGTGTGTAGTAGGCAAATCATATGTAATGTGTTCACATGTGCCAACCGGTGCTGTCAAAATGTTTTCTCAAATGAAAATGCAATGTGATTTGCGTTTGCAGGATTGACATACTGCATATCTGGAGGTCCAGATCCATCACTGAACTGAGGAGGTTCACATTTAGATCCGTCACTCTTCATAGACACACAGCTGGGTGTGGGAGACTCTGATCTGTGGCGAACACTCCTGGAATCATAGAAATGTTAGTGTGAAATGAAAAAGTTACAATCAATCTCACTACATATAGAGTATGATAACAGGTGATACTGATAGTTTAAACATAGCTTGCACCCACAACTTACAATATATAGATAACATTAATATGGTTGATAACAACATTATTAGATGCTTTATTGTAATTGATGTAACAGGAGAGCATGTTGCTGTTGTGTTTAGTGTTCTGCATATTGAATTTACGTACAGAGTATGTGGAGGTCCAGGTTCATCACTGAACTGAGGAGGTTCACATTTAGATCCGTCACTCTTCATAGACACACAGCTGGGTGTTGGAGACTCTGGTCTGTGGGGAACACTTCTGGAATCATAGAGATGCGCGAATGAAAATGTTATTTGGTTAAAGACAGTTTTTTTTTATGTATTATAGGCCTACATTACATCCACAGTGTTTTTCAACCTTTCTCATACCAGGGCCCACTATTTATTCAGAACTTGAGCCAAGGACCACCATTTGATGAGATTTTAGCCCCACAGACCCAAAACTAAAGATTGCTTTTGCTTTTGTCCACAATTCCAGGCTGGATTTGGGAAACAAAACAGTCAAACATACAGATCAAAATGACCATTAATGTTCTACATTCTCTAATTCTGTAGACTTTGGCTAATTCACATGGTGAATATTTCAACTTCCATTTGGTTTCGTGTTTTCGCTCTCAAAGAGTTACATCTGGTTTGCCAACTTTCCATCATTTAGCCTGGGGACTACCTGGAATCCTCTCAGGGACCACTGGTGGTCCCCGGACCACCAACTTGTTGACATAAGGGTACAATAAATTGTTGTGTATATGGTATAGGATGAATACTTTGCATCTGGAGGTCCAGTTTCGTTCCTGACGCCAGGAGGTTCATCTTCATTCTTCATAGACACAGATGGAGGCTCCGGTCTGTGCATGTGATGTTTGTCACTTCCCTCCTCCTGTCTTTCTTCAGACCGACTCATCTTTTGGTCTTCAGGAAACCTGTCAGGATTACAGTCAAAATAGACCAGAACACAGTCAATGTTTGCTGTATACACTGAACGCACAGCCACACACACACACACACACACACACACACACACACACACACACACACACACACACACACACACACACACACACACACACACACACACACGCATACAGCTACAGGCAAGTTCAGATAAAATCTTAGGTGCTGACATTTCTACACTGAGATTAAGGTTAGGAATGTTGATTGACAGGAAACCAGAGGAACATTATATGTAGGAATGACGAACAGCAGGAGAGATAAGCATTGTGCACATTGTGTGCATATATTGCATGGGTAAACAGGCCACTACTGCAGGGAGGGCGGTTTACTAGGCTAGTGTGTGGTAAAAAATGGTAAATGGTGCATTTCTATAGCGCCTTTATCCAAGGCGCTTTACATAGCTTGTGCATCACATTCACGCATTCACATGCACATTCCTCCACTGATGGCAGTGGAAACCATGCAAGGTACCTACTAGCACATCAGGAGAAATTAGGGTTTCAGTTGCTTTCACTTGCTCAAGGACTCATTGACACTAACTCTGCGGGAGCCCGGGATCGAACCAGCAACCTTGCGGTTACCATCCGGTGACTCTTCTCCTGAGCAGTGTGCATGCATGTTACTGTTTGTAGGTTGTACACCTGCTATTATGACATCAGCAGTCGATGCAGAGGTAATTGCAACTACTTTTTATAACATAAATAATTCTGTAAACTTTTCACATTACAGTTACAGAGTTACAGAGTTATTGGGTGGGTTATTATTGCATTATTTGATGTGATCCAACATGGGGCTGCTACCTGGTTCCACTAGCTGGCAGTTGTCTATGTCATCTAACTGAAATGATTCTCATTTTTCAGCCCTTTCAGGCCGTAATCATCCAAATATACCCTTTTAATGAAATACGGTCACCTCTTAAACACATGAAAACTGGGGGAAAAGAATCACAGCAATGCGTCTAACATTTTAACTGGCGACTCCAGAAATATTCAAATATCCAAGAAAGTACCAAGAAAGCAGTAGCTACTCTTCCGGGGGTCCAAAACAAACACAACACATCAGTCATAATGTACAGTCTTGCTAAAAAAAAAAAAGAAAAAGAAAAAGAAGAAGAAGAAAAAAAAAAAAAAACGTTCAAGACAATAAAAGTCAACTAAATACTGTATGAACAAATAATCCATAACAAACCATTAAATTACAGGTCAGTTAATTGAAATTATGGTACTTGATCGTGTGTGTGTGTGTGTGTGTGTGTGGGGGGGGGTGCGTGTGTGTGTGTGTGTGTGTGTGTGTGTGTGTGTGTGTGTGTGTGTGTGTGTGTGTGTGTGTGTGTGTGTGTGTGTGTGTGTGTGTGTACATGCATTTGTGTGTGTGTGTGTGTGTGTGTGTGTGTCTTACCAGATATTAACCCTTAGCCTTTAATCCAGTGGGGCAACATGGAGTCCAGACTCCAGAGTGTTCAGCTCCAAATACTGTTGAGTCAGGATGGTGAACTGTGTTAGTATGGAGTGTAAGAAGAGCGGGAACAAGTTTTTCCAGTATCCTTACACACATGAACGAGCATGTGCACAAGCCCCCCCCCCCCCCCCTTGTATGCTATGGTTTTGGTAGTGGTTGTTGCTTAATTGCTTATTGTTCATGTCTCGGCTGACCTCTCCCTGGAAGGTCACATAACAAAAGTTGACCAGACTCACGGCTGTAATTCCTACTCCTGTCTCTGAATAAATAAATAAACAAACAAACAAACCAGTTACAACTTATTAAAAATGCCCACAGCTCGTCGCCTAGCAGGTTACAGAAAATCTGAGCACATCAACCCTATGGCTGCCTGTTTCATACAGTATTCATTTTAAAATTGTAAGATTGGTGAAAGAAGAGACAGTTGAGTTCCGTACTGATGCTCTTTTATTTAGATGTGAGACACCATAAAGCCCAGCAAAACTGTGGAAAATACGACAAAATATATAATCAGCATTAATTAACAAAAATACAATAAAGTCATGAAAAGAAGTATAGCCAAAGAATAAAATATTCTACTGGGGAACAAGTACAGCACACCCTTTTAAAGTACAAATTGTCACTAGAAATTACAATAGAACAAAGGAATTGCACTTTACAGACAATTACATTCAGCCAAAACACATCTGTATAAATCTGGTGCATACATGTACTATTCATGTACTATGGAGACAGGAGTGTGACAGGTGTGTGACACAGGTGTGGGTCATTGAGTGATCATTGGAGAGGGAGAGCAGCAGTGTATTTGCTGACGTGAATGTCACACTGTCATATGTTGCTCTCTATAGACTTTACCTTTTTATAGAAAAAGTAATCTTGGAAGCATTCATTTTTATCAGCATGTCATGTTGCTGCCTCCACTATATGAAATGAACTATATCAAAACAGGTTGTAATAGCTAGGGACGTTCAATGTCAAGTGCACAGAAAGTAGGTGAACGTATAGGTGATAACATGTGGATTTCTTTGAATACTTGTTTTATTTTGATGTTGTCAATGCTTTTGTATACAGAGAAAAACCCTGGGTTAGAAAATCTACTCAGACCCTGGGTTGTGAAGAGGTTAACCCATAATTAGTTATTGCTGACTCATCTTGTGATAACCATAACTCATAATAGATTAACCATAGCTCATAATGGGTTGCTTTAAGCAACCCATTGAGGGAGTGATCCAGTCGAATGATTACTAACTCTCCACATGGGTCCTTTAACTAAGTTCTGGGTAACCACAGCCCAAAAAGTGTTGGTTTAAGCAACCCATTGAGGCAGTCAACCAGTCGAATGACTGCTAACTTGCCACATGGGTTCCTTTAACTAAGTTCTGGGTAACCACAGCCCATAAAGTGTTGGTTTAAGCAACCCATTGAGGGAGTCAACCAGTTGAATGACTGCTAACTTACCACCTGGGTTGCCTTCCTACACGTCACTTCCCTTCACTGTTCAAACTTCACGTTCAAACGGCCAGCAGCAGAGCAACAGCAGCAGCACCTTTTTGAGCAGCACCCATCAACCGACAGCAAATAAAGGTTTGTGCTTACTTGCTTTGTATCTAATTCATGGTTACTAACTATCAAATTACCACCCCGTGTCCAGCTAGCTATCTATCTTGCCCAGCCTCATTCATTCATTCATTGTTGCACTGCAGCAACGTTAGCTTAAGTTGTTGTTAGCCCTGGTTGAATGTCACTCTATGGCTCTGGCGGGTTCTGTGTCAGGCTTCAATTGGTGAGTATAACAGTTTGTAGATACGCGCTAATGAACCGAGATACTTCGCTTCGCTTTCATTCATTTCTTACAGTTGTGGAGAATGTTTCTCGGTCACATGCCGTCGTACGGCGTAGTGTATCACCACACTGCTGCATTGAACACAGAGCCATAGCCACAGAGCCATAGAGTTGCGACAACTCAGTCCATGACATCGGGCCGGTCTAATGGCGGCTCTTCTACTTAGACATGAATAGACAAAGGGGACAACCAATAGGGACAAGTCCTGGACCTGAAGTAGCTGGACCCAGGCAACAGCCTGTTACCGGTGACATGTTGAAAACATTCATAAAACAACTCTTATCTGCGCCGCCCTAGTCGAAAACAATACATTTCCAACTCCAGTTTGTCCATTTAGGGCTGCATGAACAGCGCTTGAGCGCTCAGTTTGTGGCGCCTCAATGTCGCAACTCTTTTACTCTGATTGAACAGAGTGAACGGAACAGAACGGACACACACACACACACACACACACACACACACACACACACACACACACACACACACACACACACACACACACACACACACACACACACACACGAGAGGAAAACAGGAAAGCAGAGACGCCGCGTTTGTGACTTTATGTCACTGGTTTATGATTATCAAAAGTGGTCCGCGGACGAGGGACCACTCTTTTTTTGGACTAGTCGAGGGAATTCTAGGTGGTCTCCAGCTAAATGGCAGAGAGTTGGTAAACAAATGGCTACTTTTGTAACTTGAGCCAACAGATAGCAGCCAACTGCGCAGAAGAAGGTAAAGAGAAACGCTTTAAATCTGCACTTGTTGCTAAGCATGAATAATTACCTGACGTTGTGGTGTCCACTTGTAGCTATTAAAAGCAATTCCGTCAAAAGTGAAGATCTAAAAACGAAATTGCCGACAAATACTCTGTGACTTTAGATCAGTGGTTTTCAACCAGTGATCTGGGGACCACCAGTGGTCCTTGACAGGGTTCCAGGTGGTCCCCAGGCTAAATGATGGAAAGTTGGTTAACCAGATGTAATTCTTTGAGAGTGTAAACATGAACAATGTGTGTATAAACATGAACCATTTCATTTCCACACTCAAGAGTTAAAATAGTCATCATGTGAATTAGCCAAAGTCTACACAACTAGAGAATGTAGAAGATTAATGGTCATTTTGATCTGTATGTTGGACTGTTTTGTTTCTGAAATCCAGCTTGGTTTTGTGGACAAAAACAAAATAAATCTTTAGTTTTGGGGTCTGTGGGGCTAAAGTGTCATCAAATGGTGGTCCTTGGCTCAAATTCTGAATAAATGAATAGTAACCGTTCAGAAGCATACAGTATATTGAGCTTAAAATGGTAAAACATCTAACAGACACAATATAGCTCACTCCTTTCAGAAAAGCTATTCTGTGTGATTTCTACTGCTGGCATGCCCTCGAAGCAGGGTCAATATGGCCTTTTCTGATGACAGACAGAACTACAGAAAGCCACACTGTCTCTATTCATCAAGCATTTTGATTTCTTGGCAGAACATATGGTACACCGCCGCACGGAAGAAACATCCAGCCACTGGGTTCCTGGAGGAAAGGTTGAGAAACCTTGGGAAGAAGCTGAGGTCAGCGGCCAGGGTGAGAAGCCAACCAGCACTACCAGATGATCCGGTTCTAAAAGCAGCTGCGTTCATACCAGGTCATTACTAAACAGACAATTAAAAGGCAGTTCAAACAATGTGTTTAATGTTTTCCCAAAATGTAATATGCACATGTTTAGTGGGCCATTTCTCCTACGGCCTTCTCTAGACCAGTGTTTCTCAAAGTGGATTCCAGGGAGTCTGTGTTCCTTTAGTGGGGTCTAAATAGACCAGGGGTGCCCAAAAGGTAGACCTACCAGTAGATCACACAGACCATGCAGGTAGATCATGGCAGTCCCATTAGATCTGTAACTCTTAAGAGCGTTAAAATGAAACCAAATGGACCCTTACGGGTCCATTTGGTTTCATTTTACACTCAAGAGTTACACTCAAGAGTCCTAGCAATTACAAAATGGGGAATAATTGTTATTTTGACCAATGTTTTGCCAGTTCTCTTTCCCAGTTGTGGACAAAAGCGTGAGTTCTTTTGGGTGCAAGAGACAAAATTCAAACTGTCAACTCAAACCCCAAATTCTGTTCTCAAACTTTAGTAGTAGCATATACAAGAAAACCTTCCAATTCTCTCCCTCTATTTTTCATTTTAAGCGCATTATTCTTAAACACTAACAGTAAGTAACACCATCACCACTATTTCAAAGCTCAAACTTTCTAGGGGCCTCGAAATTGATTTTCAGTAATGGAATAATCGCGTTTTTGGTGTGTAGATCTTGTTGAGCTGGTCATTTTGAAAGTAGCTCTCAAGTCAAAAAAGTGTGGGCACCCCTGAAATAGACCCTTAGTGCTTTTCCAATTTAACACACTGTCACGTTAAGGGAAGATTGTGTAATGTCTAAGGTTTAGAACCACTCAAACCAGTTTCTGGCCAAATAACTAAACTATAAACTAACACCTTTAGAGCCTTGTTGGCCCTTGCATGACACAAAGGATGACAAAATAAGGATATGTCGTTGAACCTTGTATTGATACCCATGTCTTCCTGCAGATGCTATTGGTGGTCTCGCTATACAGCAGTTGCAAGGAGGCCTTCATACACCATCAGCCTGTAAGTACAGCCGGCACATCTTTCCATTTTACTTTAGCATGTTAACATGTACAGTGGAGAAAATAATTATTTGATCCCTTGATGATTTTGTACGTTTTCATGATTGGAAAGAAATGAGCACGCTGTCATTTTATGGTACTTTTATTTAAACAAAGACAGAATATGAACAAAAATGTCCATAAGAAAATATTTAAATGTTATAAATTAATTTGCTTTAGAGCTGGTGCAATAAGTATTTGATTCCTAAGCACAACCAGACTTAGTACTTGGTGGAGAAACCCTTGTTGGCAAGCACGGAAGTCAGGCGTTCTTGTAGTTGGTCACCACCAACTACTAAGTCAGGTTGTGCTGAAGGATCAAATACTTATTTCTCCAGCTCTAACACGAATCACGAATAACACATCTATGTTTAAATAAAAGTACCATAAAAATGACAGAATGCTCATTTCTTTCTAATCATGAAAACTTACAAAATCATCAGGGGATCAAATAATTATTTTCTCCATTGTATGTGTTGTATTTGTAAGTATTGTGTATGTGTGTTAATTCTGTACGTGGTTCCTTACACATGCTTTTCTTTTTTCTTTATGTTTTTCAGCCTGGAACCAACATGGTGGAGTACCTCAATGAGGCCAGGAAGTCCCAACCTGAACCCTACGTCCTGACATTGGGCAACCACCCTGAGCAACCATCTCAGGTCTTTGTCATTATAGATGGACAGGCTTTGGAGCAGGAGAAACTTTTTCAAGCCATTGACGTTTGCTTCAAGGCCTTTTACATCTTTGACAGAGTACCCCAAAAAGTGTCGCCACGTGTGGGAATTCCTACAGAGTACAGTCTACGGAATTCCACCACTACCGGAGGCCAACAGAATGGTTGAGTTCATGAACACTGGCTAGAATTCTGGCTTGCAAGTAGACATCTGTCACACACACACACACACACACACACACACACACACACACACACACACACACAGAGGCGCGCTTTGGTTTGAATTGTTACACCGAGCCAGTTTGCCTTTGTGGTTGGTGCTACATTTTCAGGCTTGCTGCTGTTTAATGTTTAAATTCTGCATGAGGCTTGTTCACAAGATGCACATCGATACCTGTGTGCCCTGGTTGGTTTTAATCGGAGGCCAATTGTTTACAGTTCTTTGGAGATTTTATCCAATTGTTTACATTAAGTGTTTTTATATATCTATTAAATAGGCTTGTTACTTAAAATTCACCCATGCAAAGATTGTGTAATGTGAAAGATTTCACCCACTGAAAAAAAATCTTAAGCCATTTTATTATTAAATCCATTATTGAATGCAGTATGGTTTGTTAATTGCATTATTCTTTGCATGACCAAATCATGTATTTTGTTTTAGGTTTGTAGTTAAATCATGTAACAGTAAATTAACAAACTTGTTGTGGCTAGAGTTGTTTCAATGTGACACCCAGAATGGTACATGATGTGAACCACATTTGGGTTGAGTATACAATATGGATTGAATTTAATCAGAGGTACAGTTAAAGGGGTATTCCACTTTCAAAAAAACCTTTCGTCATTTTAAGGTCTACTCAGCCTCATGTGAACACACCAGACAGTTCATAAGTTACTCCTTTCAGTATTTAGATATTTGATGTTCATTTTAGCACCTCCAGCTCCTTCCCATAGAAACCCATTATAACTTAAAACTCCATTTTAACCATGACAGATTATTCGAAAACAACAATCTTTTTTCTGGTGACTGATATTGTCCTCGAAATATGTGAGAGGGCCGTAGAATTTAATTTGCCGTTTTTATTTATTTTTAAAATATTGTTTTGGAAAATGTAGCCGCCTCCCTATTTGGGAAGGCCTACCCAAATGAATAAAACAATATTTTAAAAATAAATAAAAACTGTAAATGGAATCTCATGTATTCCGAGGACAATATCAGTCACCAGAAAAAAGGTCGTTTTCAAATAATCTGTCATGGTTAAAATGGAGTTTTAAGTTATAATGGGTTTCTATGGGACGGAGCTGGAGGCGCTAAAATGAACATCAAATATCTAAATACTGAAAGGAGTAACTTATAAACTGTCTGGTGTGTTTGCATGAGACTGAGTAGACCATAAAATGACCAAAAGCTTTTTTGTGGAATACCCCTTTAATTTAATTTGACCCAGGATTGGGTAGAATATATATGGTTTGCATTCAACTCAGAATATAGTTAAATTAACCCAGAATGGAGCAGAATATTCCAAGTCACCTGCTGGGTTACGTGGTTTGCATTCAACCCAGAGTATAGTTTAGATAACCCAGAAATCCAGTAGAATATTCCAACTCACTTGCTGGGTTACAGCCATCTACCCATCTTGCCGTGTTAAATTAACCAACGCGTGGTACGTGCAGGAGCAATCCTTTGGATGAGTTCAAAACAACCCAGAATGGGTTGATTCTAACTCAGCCGTTTTTAGTTTGATGTTGTCAATGCTTTTGTATTCACATTACATCTGGGAATTGTAAAAGTGAACAGTTTAAGAGTTTAAACAAAACTGTACTGATTACAAGACAATAACTTTTGTAACTTTTATTTCATTTCATTTTCAGATGGAGCTGGATTGGTACAGTACATGTTGCTCTTGCAAACTGACATTGTACAGACATCCCTCCTTTCAGTAGCATCACGCCATCTGCTGGGACTTTTGTGCCATGTCACCCTGGCTGATAAGTAGCCTATACACTTCAGAGTCTATCAACAGTGTTGGTGGAAGTTGCTGTATTTACAGTCCCCAGTGAAACAACCCTGTTCAGTTCTCACATCTCAAATTATTTCCTTCCAGGAATGTCCATGAAGCAAATATTTGTGTAGTCCTACACAAATAGACTATAACTGTAGTCCTACATAGCCTATAAATTTTCCCCCTCACTCTGTATTAAGAGTATCTGCTAAATGTCTTAATTGTAAAGTGTGTGTGTGTGTGTGTGTGTGTGTGTGTGTGTGTGTGTGTGTGTGTGTGTGTGTGTGTGTGTGTGTGTGTGTGTGTAGGCAAAGTAAAAAAAAAATAATAAAAAAAACTCATCCAATCCAATTTTGCAGTCCAGAGTGAGTCCACAGCTCTCGGTGTTGTGAGAGTAGTGAAGAGTCCACAGCTCTCGGTGTTGTGAGAGTAGTGAACAGTGTTTTAAACACTAGTACAGTAGGTAGTGTGAGAGAGGGAACAAGTTTTTCCAGTGTACTGTATTCACACATGCGCGCGCACCCCCCCCCCCCCCCCACACACACACACACACACTTGTGTGTGCACAGATGTTTGTGCTTTGCAACTTTAAATCAGCCGATGAGGACAACTAAAACATCAGCATCCGTGTTACCACAATTCAAAAATGTGAGCAATGTTGATTAACCCCGAATTTGTTGTGGTTGTGTTGGCTAAATGATCTGAAGTTATGAGTTCAAACCCTGCTCAAGCCTATACTTTCAAGACAGATTTAAGCCAAATTGACCACCATTATACATTTCTGAAATTAGTGAAGCAGTGTGGGTATTCCCACTCTGCCCAGAGCTCCTCCTCCCACCCACTAATCTGTGGGCTGATTGGCTGCAGCACACCTTCTGCCTGCGAAATAAAAATGGCCATTGCGGCAAAGTGCCGCAAAGAAAAAAAAAAGAAGCAAATACAACCTGCAATACAATACCTTTATTCATGTTCACATAAAGTTTCCTTCCATCAAACTATTTAACATTGTTTTGGTGATTTTGGAAACAACCTCAATTTTTTGGTTGCATAATAATACCCTTACCCAGAGTGTCAAGTCAATGCCATTTACTACTTTTATATAGAAAATAAGTCAATATTATTTCTTCTACCTTTTGGCCCAGCCCTCTGCAACTCTGTATCTCATTTGGTCCTTTCGGAAAAAGAAGTGCCCACCCCTGTTCTACCTCTCCATGGAGAATGCTTCTTGTATGGGTTATACAGTATGTGTGTCATTGACCACACACAACAAGTAATTTGGCCATTTCCCTTTTAGAAGTTTATATGTTGCATTCCCATGTGAAAAAAATCAGTGAACTCTTGAAAGTGGCACCTTTCATATAAGAGAATATAGTTAATAAAAGATCGATAGTATTTTTTGATAAGTGAAAAATATAGAATTTTGTAATTTATAACAATAATATGACATGCGAAACAGATAAGAAAAGTATTTTTCTTGTAAAGTGGCTTGAATGAAAGGTGCCACTTTCAAGAGTTTGCACATAAGTCCGCTGCTTGATTAGACATGTCAAATCAACTTTCATTCAAACTTTCATTTTTTTTAGACATTGTTTAGATCTCGTTCTCAGTGGGATTCACCTGTAACCCTCTCAGATTCTACAGGTGGGCCCTGGATCACCGGTTGTGAACCACTGTGACTTTTAAATGTTATTCTGAAACTGTCACTAACAGTGAATGACAATTAACTGTAACAAAGTTAGCAAATATTCATGTAATAAACAATCTCTCTCTCAAACTCCAAGGAAAGAGGAGCCTAAAAAGGAGGTGAAACCTGTGGAGTCGTGACAAGGACACTGCAGGAAGCTCAACACATGCACTGTACACAGGAGGTTGCAGGTTTGAGTCCCATTCTGCTAGCATACCATCCCTCCCCAATAGAATGTCTTGAGACATTTTGTATAGCACAAAGCACCTCTACACACTCATAGCCATTTTAGACATTTTATTGACAAAATCCAGTGAAAAAACAAACAAACAAAAAAAACATTTCTTCAGCGTTAAACATTAATCCTGTTTTGGTCATTATATCAGCCAAATACTTTACTTCTTATCCCTCAAATAAGTTCCTAGAAATGGGTCAAAAGTGCGCACCACAACACAGTGTGATGCAGCTATAAGGTCTTCAATCTGGTCAACACCAAAAGAGACCAGACCAGTGATTTGTCTCAAACTACAATTAATCAAGTAAATGTCAAATCTATCAAATCTATCTATGTAAAATTGAAATAATGAATAAATACATACATAAATGCCCTCAAAATGCACTTCAAGTCCTAATTGATTGATTTTGGTTTCCCTTTAATGATTAAACTGCAAAGTGGCAATAAATAGGCAATGATATTTTTTTTCCTTTTTTTTTTGAGTGCAGGTGACCAGCAGTGTATGCATCAAGAGTTTTGAATAGGTCTAAATGTTTTGGAACAGCTGGATGTTTGGAACATCATCTAAAAGGAACAGGATTGTACAACATAGCAAAATATTACAGTATATAAAATGTAATGAAAGGTCAGAAATGGAATAGATAGATAGATGGAATAGATAAAAAACGGTCTTCCAGCTGAAGCGCTTAATGAAATAAGCGCTCGTTTTACAAGAGAGTTGCACGCAAACGTCAGTAGCGTGCACCTCTAGAATACATCTTACCAAATCAATTTCTCCTCTATTTCCCGTTCAAGTGTGTCCCATGCAAATTTAAACTATTATCAGCACAGGATAATCAGTCAGTTGATCCTGTTGAACAGGTCCTTTCGGTAGTGGTCAAAGTAGCTTTCAAATATTAAAAAGTGAAAAAAGTGGCATCAAGAGAAGCACAAGTGGATTCTATTTGGAATGTCTTGCCGTGTCCACAAAACAATCAGTCAGTTCCAAGCTTGGCAAGATGTACAGGTAGCCTCGTTCCAAATTTAATTCAGCCTGGAGAAGGTTTTTGTTTTTTGTTTTTTTTTACCTTTGGCAACACAAACAAATTTGTAAAGCATCAACACCATTTCCCTGAGTTAGACTTCTGCCAAATTCTACCAATGCAGGCTAGATGTGGCTTAGGCACAGCTGAATAGCACATTGATATCCCTTCTCATTGTGTCAAGTATAAATAATAACCATAACCATAAACTCTAAAGCACTTTTGTGCTTTACAGAAGTATAAGAATGTAGTACAAACAAAGGCTTTGAGGCACTTGTTGGAATAAAACAATAACAATGAATCCTCGCACAGTACACAGAAGCAATGAAATAAGCAATACGACATAGTAAAAGCCCAAATTCTCCCTCCATTGGCTCCCAGTCGCTGCACGCACAGTGTTCAAAACTCTCACGCTTGCATTCAAAGCAACCAAAGGTTTGACTGCACCTTACCTCAGTGGCCTCATAAAACCCTACAAGCCCTCCCGCGCACTCCGATCAGCCGACACTGGGAAGCTGGTAGTAGCCCCACTAAAAACGCCTGGACAACGCTCCACGCGCCCCAAGCTCTTCTCCCTCCTGGCCCCAAAACTATGGAATGAACTTCCCCCTGCAATCAGGACCTCAGACTCACTACCTATCTTCCGCCGCAGTCTTAAGACACACCTCTTCAGACTCCATCTCAACCCATAGCACTTGTATTATATACCAACCCACAGTACTTGCTGCAATGACTTATATAGGTTGCCTAATGTATTACAATGTTTTTAGCGCTTCATTGTATGTTGTAAAATGTATTGTAAATCCAGATTAAATTGTAAACTTTTCACCATTGTAAGTCGCTCTGGATTAAGAGCGTCTGCTAAATGCCTAAATTGTAATTGTAATTGTAAAAAACTAGAAATAAAATAAATGCAGGGTAAAGCCTGCGTGAACAGGTGTACACACCTGCACGCATGCTATTTTTCAATAAAACTTAAAACACCAAAGGCAGTTCCAGTACAGAATGAATTAAAGGGGTGTTCCAGCTAAAAAAAACACCAAAAGACATTCCAGTATAGAATTAATTAACAGTGATTTAAAAACAGACATTGAGGTTGGGTCCATCAGGTTCTGAGGTGAGGCGTCCCATGGACCGGTATAAGGTGCGCTGGCTGCAAAAGGCTCATCACCCAGGGGGACGAGATTTGCTTTTGGGGCGTGAGGAGACCTCTACCCAATGCGTGGACCCACAGATAGGGTGGGTTGTACGGCTTCCTCAACAAGGCATGCTGTCTGGAAGCTGACTGACATGACTGCATTGATAAGACGAAAACGTGGCTGGTTGGCCGCCTTGTTTTAAGCCCTGTGCTTGCATTTATGCTTAGGATTAGAACGGGCAAATATATTGACCAAAATGACCGCAATATGACTGCATTGCTACGCTGCTCGCGATGAAGGGGCGGGGCTGAGGACGCTTACCAGGTCAGACGGCTGACAGCCAACATGCCTGGTGGAGGAACACGGTTTGATAAGCAGCCTACTGGGAAGACTTGCTTGATTTTCGGTAGAATCCGCTGTGGAGGGAGGCCGGTACAAGGTGAGGTGTTCACGCCGCCTCGTATTTGTCAGCATACTCACTGCAGAATGTTGTAGCATTTATAGGCAAGTGATGGCTTTTTTGCCGAGTCTAGAGCCTCTGCTGAGCCTCTTTAGCCAAATGGCTATAGAGCTGGTCAGCCCCAGCTCCTCATGATGTCGCCCTTGTTCCAGAAATGGATTCCACATTCATTTTCCTCATAGACCTTTCGAAAGATGATTATGCCGTAGACAAAGCCAACTCAGCTCTCAACAAATTAACAAACAAATTATGACAGAAGAAAAATGAAACAAGAAGTCTTGTATCCTGCCATTTTTTCCTTCTTGCTAATTAGATATTGTATGATAATATTGTGTGTGCTGTCATGATTTGTTGAGACCTGAGTTGGCTGTGTCTGCAGTGTAGTTGTCTTTATATAGCTAATTTTCAAAAGGTCTATGAGGAAAATGAATGGGGAATCCTTTTCTGGAACGAGAGGGATGTCACAAAAGGGGCGGGACTGTTCAGCTCTAGTCTAGGCATGAGGATATCAGGTCAGGTCACTTTGGGTGAGTTACTCAATCAATGCTATTATTGATTTTGTTTCTTTGGAAGACGTATTGATACGGTATGAACCGAAACGATGTTGAATTTAGATTTAACAACTGTCATTGTGTTTTTGTTGAAAGTATAAAAAGGCACATTAAGACATGGAGTCCTGATACTTCCACTGGTAGAATGGAAGAGAACTCTCAATGGCTTGTGGAGGAAGCACCGGTGCTGACATGTTCTACTGTGTTCAGAAACACATCAAGTCAAACATGTCCTTCAGGGCAGGCCTAGAGTTCCAGTCTGGTTCTTGTTCTTTGGCAAACTTGTAAACGCACCAGAACAGACCAGGAAACATATCCATCAGGTTGATGCGAGCTGCAGCCCCTGCACTGTGAACACAAAGCAGTGAGAATTCAACTCACTACTACTGGTGAAAACATTTACAACTATGGGGAATATCACAAACAACTCAATTAGAATCATATCCCAGTAATCACACATGTCTTTCTGTTGATGTTAAGTTTAATTCAACTTAATAGGAAAAGTGACAGGTGGAGGACTTTGACTGGGGTGGTACACCTATCAAACGTAATAGTAAGTAAGTAAGCCTTTGATGTCAGGCTGAGCCATGAGGCCGCTAGGTCAGGAGCCCATCTCCTGTTTCTGTAGCGTGAGGCAGCTTGATGTACAAGTACACCCCCTGACATGACGCTAATACGTCACAGGAACTTACCCCCAATCCAATCCTTAATGCTGAGTGCCAAGCAGGAAGGCATCGGGTCCCATATTTTTGGTATGACCCGGTCGGGAATCGAACCCTGACCTCCCAGTCTCAGGGTAGACACTATAACCACAAGGCCACTGAGCTGGTTAACACATGGTCCAGTGATGCAAATAGCATGGATCCTGCGTCCTTAGACTAAAATGACAATGGACGCAATCATGTCACCCTCTAGGGATCATGGGACGCAATACTAATGTATTCAGTACTGTACTCTTTTTTTTTAAGATTTGTTTTGGGGCTTTTTATGCCCTTATTGACAGAACAGTATGTAGACAGGAAAGGGGGAGAGAGATGGGGAGTGACATGCAGCAAAGGCCGTCAGGCTCGGGAGTCCAACCCACAGGCCGCGGCACACTGTCAGGCTGGCTTAGCAGCCTAGGTGCTATGGTGGTTTTGTTGATTAACTTACTAGTGTGAGTGGAGGTTGCGTATGAAGCGCAGCAGTCCAAATGAGTTGTCAGAATAGAATTTCTTCTTTTTCCCATCATGTCCTTTCTTCATGTTATGTTCATCCATCTTCTCAAACAGCTGCCTAGTCTCCTCACTGGCTTCTCTGAACTGGAAAAGTACACAGCAAACAACAAATAGAAAGGGGGGACAAATATAAATGTTAGCCTGAAATTATGCTTTAGCTCATTTGGAAAGGATAATTCCAAAGGTTGGCGTTTGACCATGGCCGGATCCAGGGGGGGGGGGGGGGGGGGCTGGGGTGGGCACGGCCCCCCCAAACGTGCGTCCTGCCCTACCCAAACATTATGGGTATTTATCGCATATAAAATCGGACAATAAATGTGCTAAAATTAAAAGTAGTGTGCACAGAAATGCTCGCGCACACCAAAATCCTGTTTCGTGGTGCAGGCCCACGGGAGAAAAATTAAAAGTAGTGACAACTCCGTTCACTTCATGGGGTCCAATGGCGGCTCCTCTACATAGACTTTAATGAGAATGGGGACAAGCATGCAGAGCAATCTCTCAGTTTCCGACCCCTCAATGGCGAAACTCTACTGTAGCCTATATTTCTGCCTTCAACGAGGGAGGCAGAGTAATCACATGACGCTGCTGAGGGGGCACAGCACACTCTCTCTCACACAAACACACGCACAGACAAGAGAGCAGCAGTCTGAATATTAACTTTTACCTTTGTTGTCTTCATCTTGTAGTAACAAAATTAAAGTCTACTTGTGAGCTAGTGCTAGCTTCTACGTTGCAAACTACGAAACCGCAGGCAAGTGTGTGTGCGTGTGTGTGCGCGTGCGTGTCGAGTGGACCAGAGCTACTTTCACCAACAGTTCAGCCTGCCTAATAATAACGGGAACTTTGGGCACCAGATCTACAAGCTCTGAACATGCCATGCTGCAGTGCATGTGGGCTTGTAGATCAACGTTTTTTATAATTATTGAAATTATTCAGATTATTATTATTTTTTCAAATGTTCAAACAAGCTTTGTTTGGCACAGAACAAACCTTTCTCCATAACTGCTGCGTCTACTGTAGAGCCTACAGGTTAGTTATTACCACTTCTGTGTTTTATGTATTTAAAATTAAAACAATGTGAAGATGTACTGAGTTAAATCTGTGGCAGTTTATTATTATAGATTCTATTGGCCAATAATAATGTTAGATCAGTGATTTTATTGTAGTTTATTTTACTAGCTTTATTTATAAAGCTCTGCTGCTGCCAGAGCCTGTGCACTGCCTACCTCCATAACCTGTGCTAATTCATCCCAATTTCAACCCCAGTTTGAAATTGTATTTCTACATGAATATAAACACATTATAACCATATAAAGTGAAAAGAGAGTTAAATGCTGCAATTAGTAAAAAATGACAAAATATGACTCCTAGCATAATTCAAGTGGGACTCATCAAATGTCCCAGACCCTCCCTGCATCCCGTGACTCATGAGATTGAAAAGCTAATTACTCACAAATCCTAAACAGATGTCTGAATCACCTAATCTGGTTCCTTAATATATGTAAAAATGGCCAATCAACATAAAAAGCACCCTCATTTACCACAAGACAGTACATTCTCACTCTTGTAATTCCTCTAGCTTTACAGCTACTGTATGCATACTGTTACTCAAAGAACGAGAGTACAGTGAGTGTACATGAGCATAGCATAGTTTTCTATGCTTTTGGGTGTTTGGGGGGATTGACACCCCATTTGTTTTTGCAGATGGTGGTGCCCACCCTGAAATTTAATGTGCCACCCCAAGTGAGGCTTTCTAGATCCGGCCCTGCGTTTGATAGTTTTCCCATTAGTAGTAAATAACTAACCTTTTGTTTCCATGTGTTGAACTGCCCCTGCTCAGCATACTGGTCTAATGCAGGGATGAGGACCTTCAATGACTGGATGAGTTCCTTCTCCTCCTCATCCTTAGCCTTGTTTTCGTCCTCTTCAGCTTTTCGATACTTCTCAACTTCCTTTTCATTTCCAATCCTTCTCAAGTATTCCACTCGCCTGTGAAGAAAACAGTGAAATGAGAGACCAAAGGGAAGCACGTACATCTCAAACAAAAGATGAACAAAAGATGTGTACAATGAAAAAGAAAGGCAGACTGTTCGCAGGCTTGACTTTATTGAAGAGATTACATTTCAACCCATACAGGTGTCAGAAACAGTATTATACTGTATATAATGTGAGAGGATTGTCTTGCTTTTTCAAATTATATAGTGATATATAATTATATAGAGAATGGCTATCAGGAACAACTCGGAGGCAGCAGAGTTAGCCTCTAGGTGGCTGTGGATAAAGAGGGCAGATCCATGGTTAGCTGCTAGGGCACAAGCCGAGGTGTCATGAACGTCAGCTGGGCCGCCTGAGAAAGGGTGTCTGATGATCGAAAGGCCCGAAACACCCCATGACCTCAGGATCATCACTGATGATGTGACCCAGCTTAGCATCAGTAGATGTTTCACTACAACAGTGAGATTTTATAGGCCCTCCAGAAAAACGCGATTATGCGATCACAGAATCCATTGCATAATCAAGCAAAAGGCGCACATTATGCGGCCATCAATTTATTTCTAAAAGGGCGCGCAATTCCCGCATATTATACGTATTTTGCATATGCCCGCGCAAAATATGCGCATCGCGTGATTTCACAATCCCCGCATATTTTCGCATAAAGTTTATAAATTTACAACCTCATTTATTTCTTCACTTTCACACAGAAGCGCGGTGGTGATGAGCGCCTGCCTCTCTCTCGCTCTCTCAAAGCATTGAGTGTGTGTCTGTGTGTGTGTGTGTGTGTGTGTGTGTGTGTGTGTGTGCACACTGCGCTGCTGCTTCTTGAAGACAGTCTCATATCGGCTCGTTCTTTTGCATCTCTGTATTGTGAAACACATCCCAACGCAGTTTATATTACCGTCGGAACTTAAGGCTTCCAAGACTCACCCAAGACTCACCCAAATGCATTTTTTTCCCCGCATACTTCACATTTGTTCCGCAACTTTTGCAAATTCCTGCATTTTCACTGCATAATTGCACTTAAAAACCTCGCATGAAAACATGAGTTACTCTTCAGTATGGGTATGGGTGGGTATGTTTGTCTGTGTGCGTAGATGCTTACTTTACTTTCTTTGTGGCTGTGCACGTTCTTCCCTATGTGTTATTAGATATTTTATCTAATTAGGCACATATCTGCCACTATGTGGATCAAAATACCACATAGTGAAACTTTGGTCTAACATACGCAACAAATACTTTTGCGTATGTTTCGGTTTCACACTTGTAGACCAGTGATGTGACAATAAAGTAGATTCTGATCTGTTTCTCTTCAACCATATTTGTAATATCAGAGTAGCTTAATGTAGGATTAAGATAATTTGCTGAAGTTGTGTTTATACATGAATGAATGTGTGGAACAGAAACTCATACTTTGCATTTGGCCAAAAGAAGGGGTGAGCCAGGCATTGCTCCACTTTAAGCCTTTTCTCTGGCTCTCCCTGGATCATCCCTTCAACCAGATCCTTGGCGACCACATCATCAACATGATCCAGCTTGGGCTTGTCTTCCAAAATGTTGACCTCACATCTAATGTCATCACCAAAAGGATGGTGACCTCCAGAAAGGATGTAATATATCAGCATTCCAGCAGGCTGTGTAAGAGACCAATTTATGTGAGTTAAGACCAATGTACGGCTTTACAATTAATTAAATTGTTCTCACAGACAATAACCAACCTGGATATCAGTGCTTCTTTTATATCTGACAAGACCGCAACCCAAAGTCTCCTTTGCCTGCCAGCATTTTGTTCCAGCAGCGCTTGTGTGATGGGTTGTTTTTCCTTTCTCTACTCGTCGGCTTATTCCAAAATCTGCCAATCTTGCCTTGCCTTGACTATCTGCAGAGAAAGTTGTTAGATTAATATAAATACATGTTTAATAGTTTAACAAAGTAATTAGACAGTGACTTATATTTCTGATATAATAGTGCTTGTTTTCTTACCAATCAAGACATTTTGAGGCTTGATGTCCCGGTGGAGAATTTTACTATCCTGACCATGAAGAATTTTTAAGCTACTGAGGATCTGTTTTGCGAGCATTTTCCTCCTCTGTTCTGGAACTTTAGTGATGTATTCTTCCAGTGTGTACTCGCATAACTGAAGAGCAAGGTACCCATAGTCCTCATCCTCTACAAAGTCAACATATCGTACAATTGACGGATCATCGAGTTCTGGAAGACGTAGATATAGTTCATCATTCTTCAGGTCGTTGTACAGGTGGTGGGTTTTAGACATTCTCTTAACCGCTACTTCAGTGCCATCGTCTCTTAACCCCAAGAAGACCTCAACTCCATGACTCCCCCCTCCTATGCGGAATTCTTTACCTTTCCCAAACACGACACTCTTAACTTTTTTTACTTCACTGTCTTCCATGTTTACTAGCTTCTCAAACTGAGACCTCCATCTTTTACTGACTGGGTGCCATTTTTGTGGTATTATTGATGTGCTAGAACCAGGGTCATGTGTTGGTGTTGGTGTGCTAGCATCGAGGTCATGTCTCATTGATGTATTGGCAATCAGTGGCAGATTAAATCGATTGTAGCCTCTGACATGTGTTGGTGTTGGTATGACAGGGTCGAGGTCATGTCTCATTGATGTATTGGCAATCAGTGGCAGATTAACTTGATTGTAGCCTCCCAGCAACAAGCTACTTAAGTTGGGGTAGTACTGTGGAGGAGTATAAGGCCAGGGCGGCGGGTCCCCACCAGATGAACTGGTGGAACTAGTGTCAGGGTAGTCCTCTCTCAGAGCATCTTGATTTCTTTTCCTTTTCTTCTCATTGGATACTGTTTGCCCTGTAATGATAGTCATACTCATAATACTATACCGGTACTTTGATTTAATACTGTGAGTTTGGTTGGTAGGACAGGTTGTGACTGACACACACACACACACACACACACACACACACACACACACACACACACACACACACACACACACACACACACACACACACACACACACACACACACACACACACACACACACACACACACACACACAAGATCTGTGTTGTTAAATGCTTGTAGGTTCAAGATTTGGCTGTTTTCGCTTATTGGGCTTGTTTGATTTCATATACGTGGTGGCTGATTTCTCGCAGAATCTGGCAACACTGTTAACTCCAGCCGTTCTCTCTGCTATCTGTTAGCCAGATAACAGACTAGTATTGTCAATATCAATGGGGGGGGGGGGGGGAATAGCATGAGCATGCTTCCTCACCATCGCCAAGAGCTTCCCTCAAACGCATGGTCTCCTCCTCCAAGTTTGCGAGATCGGAGGAGAGGTCCATCATGTACCCGTGCCATCCATAAGGGTACCCGTCCATCATCAAACCCAACAGATCGGGCTCAGCTGCGTTGGACAAAGGCAAGCCGGAGAAGCGAAAAACTCTGTCTGTGTTGCTGCTGCAACAAATTCCCAGATCAGCTTCACAAGGAGTGATTGGCTGCCTGCTATAGATATGCCTATTATTGTCTATGGGTAGTCTATGGTTTCTTCTTCCGAGAACAAGGAAGTCCTTGGAAAAAACAGGCGCAACTTTTTTTTCTCAATTCAAATGAGCTTTATTGGCATGAGAAAACAGACGTTTACATTGGCAAAGCAAGTGTCACAAAAACAATACAATAAAAACAGTTGAAAACGAGGACAAATGCATACAGTTGGAGGGGAGTACAGAGTTTTGTAAACAGGTCATAACATGTTATAACAGGGTATAGAAGTTTATTTTCTCATTTCTTTCTGTTTTTTAAATAAAGAAACAAACAATTATTTGCTACTTCAGGACAGATTATGCAGAATAAACATGTCCTTCCTGACACCAAGGCACACTATAAGCGTGTGCCTTGGTGTCAGGAGATCCACTGAATAATGTAAACAAAAATTAACAGCTGTTTATTATGACATTCTACAATACAAAAAAAGGATTTTAAATACAAATACTACTACTACTACTACTACTACTACTACTACTACTACTACTACTACTAATAATAATAATAATAATAATAATAATAATAATAATAATAATAATAATAATAATAATAATAATAATAATAATAATAATAGTAATAATAGTAGTAGTAGGCTACATTAGAGAAAACTATCATGCATAGTCCATAACAATTAAAAATGGGGAGAAGGTGACAAAAATAACTGTTGTGAGGAATATAATAAATAGAATTGAACTGGTCATTTCATAGGCCTACATTCTGGGTGGGAGTGGAACTAAACCTGTGTATTGTGGCAAATTTACAGTTATTTACACACAGACATGCTGTTTCATTGTGCAGGGTTCATGCCAGGGCTCTATCCTCTTGGTAAAAAAAAAATCTGAATAATTGAATAAGACCTCACTGAATTGGAAACAAGCCACAGTACCATCCGGTTTATAACTCCTATTAACAGGCCTTGCATTGACAGGACTTTCCTTTTAAAAATCACAGGACAGTAGCCCAGTCATCAATGCAAGATGTTACACCTAACGTGATTTCATTCCACCAGATGGGGGCGGTATTGAATCACAAGTTGTGAAACAAGTGTGAACAGCAAGCTCCACTAACCCTTGCCAGTTATCTCTGAGGTTATCTCTCCTAAATTGCCGACAGAAACTTGAAAATTCCTTGCTTTTGGTTCCGAGAGGCTAAACTCAACTTCAAATGGTGGTCCGTACTCGGTAGCTAAAAATGCAGAATAGTGGGCGTGGGTCCTCGTAACAAAAAGGTTGAAAATCACTACAACAGGCCTAGGGCACTGTTGTAGTGGGACTTTTAGAAGTGGGGGGACGCCTCTTCCATTTTCATTTGTACACTCTCAGAAAAAGGGCCCTAAAACTCATTAACGATAACGATCGTTATCGTTATGTCATCAAGATGTACAGTATTTCACCATGCTAATGATTTTTTCAGACCTCTATTTCTAGGAAACAGGTACAAACGGTACTGTATATTAATGGCATAGTAAGATATTGAAAATGAGTGGAATTCTCCTTTAAGATTCGTGCATGCACACTTGCATTTGCGTGCACCTGCGCAACACACATACACGCTATTAAAACAATTATAGCATATTGAGAAAGATTTGTTTATGCTTAATTTATTGTATCCATAAAAGTAAATGACAAGACAAAAAACATACTTTTGCCCCAAAATATTTTAGAAGTGAGAAGTGGCCAGTGGGGGACGCCCTCGCCCCGCGTCCCCCCTCCACTAGACCCCTACTCTAGGGTCTATGGGGTCAATACACGATTTTCTGACCCCCTCAATGTCGCATGTCTGACACTAGATGGCTCTGAGTCCCACCACAGCCCACAGCCACACCACGCGGAAGTGTTGTTGTCCTTCCTTCCTCCACTGCTGTCAGTCCAGTACGAACACAAACACACACTCAAGGTAAGAGACAAGGCGCTGCGATTAGTATTATTATTTTTCACGTCAACTATATATAAAAACCCTTAATTCGTTCAACTTTATAAGCAGATTCCCCAAACAATGGTGTGTTGTGATTGTGAACCTTATGATAACTGTACTGCACTGTCAACACTGACAGTATTGTCAGTTACTGTATTGGGGGGTGGATTTTGGCACAAGATTGAGACTTTTGTGTTATTTTTCAATAAATTTAAATATCAGAATCGATTAAGTAACACCCACGATAGTCTTTAGAGGTGATTTACTCGTTGTTTAATTGGTTAGTTTAAGGGGGAATATGTTGTATGTAAGATTTCCCAATGCTACCTTAGCTTGATAGCCTAGCCACCATGACAATAGTTGTTTTAAAGGGGGAGTCCACCCATTTTCAACGTTTTGCCATGCCATTAATATACCTAGACTAAGATGTTACCCATCCTGTGTTTCCTAGAAAAGAAATCTGTGGGGGGAAAAAATCATTAACATGGTGAAACACAACTTGATGACTTGATCATATCAAGTTGTGTTTCACCATGTTAATGATTTGTCCTTTTTTCTGAGAGTGTACAAATGGAATCATTTGTAGGCCTATACACTAAGAAATAAATAAATAAGAAAAAATAAGGGTCACAGACAGAGTGACAATAGCAGGGACTTTGTTGTTGTTGTTGTTGTTGTTGTTGTTGTTGTTGTTACAATTACAATTTAGGCATTTAGCAGACACTCTTGATCCAGAGCGACTTACAATGGTGAAAAGTTTACAATTTAATCAGGATTTACAATACATTTTACAACATACAATGAAGCGCTTAAAACATTGTAATACGTTAGGCAACCTATATAAGTCAACAACAACAAGTTGTTGTTGTTGTTGTTGTTGTTGTTATTGACTGACTGTGTTGCTGTCTTTTTTGTTTTGTGTGGATTTCTTTCTTAGAGCAAAAAGTGTGTGTTTTCCTTCTATTTGGAGTTCCTTTACAACAGCTCATTTTGTGTTGGCGTGGGTGTTATACTGGTTATATAAAGTGTATTCTGGTTATTAAAGAGTTGTGTGGAGACATGAAAAAAGTAATTAATGATTTTTTTACATGTTGAAAACAGTGGAATTACCCTTAAAACCTTAGTTAATAACATAATTATTAACTAAATGGCATAATGTGACTAGGTGTGATGCCAGCAGTCAGTCCAGTGGTTCCCAAGCTTATTCATGTAGTCAAGGAGGACCCCCAAATTGGCTAATAATAGACACACCATTGGAAAAGTTATAGCCAGCTATAGGGACCCCCATAAGAGAAGATTTGTACAGCAAGTGTTTTTTTTTTTTTTTTTTTTTTTACCTTTTTCACTCCTCTGTTTGATATGCAGCAGGCTACGAAATGATACCTATTTAATGAGAGACCAATTTAAAATGTAAAAAAAAAACAACCTTTAATTTAACTCTTGAGAATGTACATATGGAACCAAATGGCTCCCGTTAGGGTCTTTCTGACTCCATTTGTACATTAATTTGTACATTCACTCAGAGTTGCAGACCCATAAGGGCCCATTTGGTTCCATGTGTACACTCTTTGAGTTAACAAACCCACACGATCCATTTGGTTTTCAAACTCCATCACTTTAGCTGACG
The DNA here is from genome assembly GCA_039105355.1 of Benthosema pterotum. Lineage (NCBI taxonomy): Eukaryota > Metazoa > Chordata > Actinopteri > Myctophiformes > Myctophidae > Benthosema > Benthosema pterotum. The sequence continues at coordinate 47,493,626 of CM076970.1, forward strand.
GACCGGCTAGAACTCCCTCAAGGACCCCCAGACGGACTCCACTTTGGGTTTTAGTTCACTAATGTCTCTGGCAGTTGTTTACAGAGGCTGTGGCTGTCTGGGCGACAAAAGGCTCCACTGTATCTCTAATATATCACATTAACATGTTCATGTGACCCAGGAGACAAGCAGAAGGGTGTGCTTTTTATTATCAATGCGCTCTGTCTGCTTATGTTATTACAGTCGGTGTGTGTGTGTGTGTGTGTGCGTGTGTGTGTGTGTGTGTGTGTGTGTGTGTGTGTGTGTGTGTGTGTGTGTGTGTGCGCGTGCTTGCGTGCGTGTGTGTGTGTGTTTCTCACTAACGCGCTTCAGGAGGGAGACTACACCCAAATAAAATAAACTGGAGCAGTGGCGTTTCTAAGCAATTCTGAGCCCCAGGCAAGGCTCCAGGGAAAATCTCCTGTGACATCATACTTATGACAGCCCCCAAGGGGTAAAAATATGAACTATTTTTAAACTAAAGGAGCACAGTTAATTTGAGCAATAATTATTATTACTATTAGCTGTCTTTTTTTTTCTGTGAGTGCACATACTTCGATTAGTGCTTAGTATTATTGTGAGTATTGTCGGGGAACTTGCTCCTTGCTCGCCTGCTCTGCTCACACAGAAGTAGGCCTTGTGCGCACTGTTTGTAGATCAGCTCTCTGCCAGGTGCTGATGTACTTACATGCAGGGGAAGATTATCCAACTGGCCCATTGGGCCCAGGTCCAGGGGCCCCTGAGCTAGGGGGGGCCTGAGTGTGATCACTAAGAGTCTCAAGTGTCCGCCCTGGAACTGGGAGGCCGGGGTTCGATTCCCGGTCAGGTCATACCAAAGACACAAAATGGGACCCAATGCTTGGCACTCAGCATCAAAGGGATGGATTGGGGGTCAAAATCAGCGAATGATTCCCGAGCGCGGCAAGCTGCAGCTCACCGCTCCTTGGAGCCCACCGCAAGTGATGGGTCAAAAGCGGAGAACCAATTTCGCTGCGGTAGCGTAGTGACAAATAATGCGACTTTTACATTGAAAGCATCATGATATGGTAAATCGCTGCAACATTTTGCATTTATTTGGCTTAGTTATTTTTGGATGTTTATTATTTTCAAGCAGTTCCATGCTGTAAATGCCTGTGCGCCTCTCCGTAGTAGGGGGGGGGGGGGGGGCTTTGGCTGGCTGCAGCCCAGGGGCCCATCATTTCTAGATCCGTCTATGCTCTTATGGTTTTGCTGCACGAGTTTTCAGACACAGTAGCTGGCTCCAGGTGAGACATGTTGAATGTAGTAAATTTCAGAAGCTACCAAGAACTTTAAGTTGTCATAAGTTACGTGTCTGTCTGGTCGCTGTCGCTGCTGCAGCATTCGCATGCATGCGCTCCTCCAAAACAAAGGCCCAGTTATACATGAGTCTCTGCCTGCCTCGTCCCATTGTTCCCATGAGGTAATTGATCGATAGATAGCCTGGATGGGTGGGTACCGTTCTAGTATAATTGTGTGTCTCAGCAACTCACTGGTCACAGGATCTCCCTGCCTGGCAACTGAGCTGCAAACACATGGTCTTATACACTGTGTGTGTGTGTGTGTGTGTGTGTGTGTGTGTGTGTGTGTGTGTGTGTGTGTGTGTGTGTGTGTGTGTGTGTGTGTGTGTGTGTGTGTGTGTGTGTGTGTGTGTGTGTGTGTGTGTGGATTGTCTGTCAGTCCATTGTCCTCTCTCTCTCTCTGGTTATGAAGACGTTGTGCATGGCATTCCATTCTCTCTGCCACTTGTTATTCACCAACACAATGCTGTTGGGGGGGGCACTAAACTAAGCCATGGCAATGGTGTATTTTATACTGTATATCTATCGCCATATTGATCAAACACCTGGGAAATAGATATGTCAATCTAGCCCTGAAATATGACTGTCATTATCATGACAGTCATGCACTGACTTTACGTGGTTTTACACGGTCACTACATTTACATTCAAAACGTCATACATAAACATTCCGATTTCAAGTATAAAGTTCTCACACATGTTTCTACGGGTGTTAGACACTTGCAGCCCCGAACCTTTGTTGTTGTCAACAAATCCTCTTCGTCAGGCTCATGACAAGGCAGTGCTAGTGTGTGGGGAGGGGGTTGTGGGTGGTGATGCAGCGTTTTAGCCAATCACAGCGCAGCAGTTTCATAATGAGCCAATAGAGTGGAGGTGAGTTAGATTCACACAAAAGTTTTCCTATACTACCTTTAACATACAGACGTCTTATTACTTTATCCATCACCGCACCACCTCCACCGCACAGCACCAGCAGCAGGACCCTATTCCAGGGACGTGCACACATAAACATCAAAGAGGGCAGTGCTGGCAGTATATACTCCAGGGACGTGTGTAAGGCCTGGGATTCGAACCCGGGTCTCCCACGTGAAAGTCCGCTATCTTAACCACTAGACCAAGAGGACATCCCTTGGTCCGGGGGCAGATACTAGACTTTGGAGGCCATCACGACAGAGGCTGTAGCCACCTGCTACACGTGCACACATACTGTACATACCTACAATCGCTTCCCGCCCATAAGGCGTTTTACTTGTAATAGTAGTTGTAGATCGTACTCCTCCTAACGCTGTTGTACATGTGTCTTTATGTGTGTGTTGTGCAGATGCAGACCATAAAGTGTGTGGTGGTGGGTGACGGAGCAGTGGGGAAGACCTGCCTACTCATCTCCTACACCACCAATAAGTTCCCCTCGGAGTATGTTCCTACGGTGAGTACACAGTCTGTGTCCTTCTCCTCCTCCTCTTCCTCCTCTTCTTGGGACCATTAGAACCCATCTCTCACATAGACGATTAAGACCTCATTGAATTAACTGGAAAAAGTGCCCCTTCTGGGCACAGGTCTCCACCAGGCCAGGTCAGGTTGCGGCCTCCTGGTGGTGCTATAAAAAGCTGAAATGAAAAATAACAGGTCAAAGGTTCAACTTTGTCCTCTTAAGGAGTGTACATGCAGCATTTCATGCAGATTGATCCATGTATACCGTATGTAAAATTGTGTTGTTGAAAGTTTGGGTCAGAGGTTCATCGTTGGCATCCAGAGTGTGTGTGCATGCGTGTGTGCGTGTGTGTGTGTGTGTGTGTGCGTGTGTGTGTGTGTGTGTGTGTGCGTGTGTGTGTGTGTGTGTGTGTGCACGCACATTGTTTGGCAGCGATTGGATTAATGGTGCAGGAGATAAGCTGTACACAGGCGGTCAGAACAGACTGCAAAACAGACTGTGGAGACAATTAAACATAACAGTGGATAATTCTTAGAAAACACTTATGATTGGGTGGTTTTCTGTACTTCCCATTGCAGGTCTATTCTTTTACATAACGGTTAGTCCGCCAGCATTTTTTAAAATTTTGTAGGTAGCTACTGCCATGTAACATGTAAAATCATATTTCATATTGGTCTGTGTTTCCAGTTGGACATCTTAGATCGCCGCACAGGATATTACTTCACACAAGACAATACACAAGAAAAAAAGTAAATTTGGTGAAGCTGCATGCATTAAAAACTTCTTAAAAAGTTTCTTGTTATATGACCTTCACCAATCACTGTTTTCATAGTATAATGACAAGGTGAAACAATGAGTTGCAATCAGTTTCATTTCATTACCATTGTGTGTGCAATATACCAGAGGGGCACATTTTAACAGTAATTAAAATGTCATCCCACAGGCCGAAGATAATGCTTTCACTGGCCTGATTTGGCCGCCTGGCCTTGAGTTTGACACAGGGGCGGATGTAACATGTCCCACTTGGGGGGGCAAGAGAACATGTTCGAGGGGCAAGAGAAGTCGCACCCATACCATTTTCGGTTACAGGACTTTTATTGCAACAGACACGCAGCATGCTTGAAGCTAAAGGTCTGACTCAGAGAGTTTTCTGTTTTCAATGATGAAATGCTGTTGGTTTAGTGCTGCCAAAATTGTAGTTGGTAGCAGTAGTAGTGTTTCAAATCATTTTAAATACAAGCACTTTAATTTGAAATATCTTGTTGGGTTGTTTTGCATGTCATCGCGTTTGGGGGGGCATTGCCTCCCCATGTCCTAGATCCACCCCTGGTTTGACACATCAATCGATGGCCACCAGTACTTTAGTAGTGTCTACTTAAAAGGACAATGGTATGATGGTCTTGGCCTGCATCAAAGCACAGCTGAAGAAAGAAGAAGACCTTGTAGAGGTTTTAGCAAAGGAGAAGTAATAACTGCTTCCAGGAAATTCTAAGCATGTGTTTTCATGCCTGGGGTGTGGGGGTGCGCGTGTGGCATGTGTGTGTGTTTGTGCGTGTGTGTGGTATGTTGTTTATGCACCACAAGCTCACGTGGTTCACATCTCTGTTGTGTTAGGGAACTTTTAGTTGACTCATATGACGACTTGTGTCAGGGGAGTGGACTGTGTTGGCTCATATGATGACCTGTGCAGTGTTGCCAACTGCCAAAATCCAAAATGCACTAGTAGCACTTCCAAAAAGCACTAGAATGCGCTCGAGCAGTGGGTTTTAGTTTTAGAGTTTAGTCTCTCGGACTAATTTAGGAGAAATAACTAAACTGTTGAGTTTGGGCAAAATTTGAGAATTCGCCACAGATAAAAAATGGAATGGCAAAATCTTCATAATAGGTAAATACAGAAAATAACTATTATTCTTACTACTGTATAGTAAAATCTGAATCTGTCAGGACCTGGATGGAAACTGTGTGTGTGTGTGTGTGTGTGTGTGTGTGTGTGTGTGTGTGTGTGTGTGTGTGTGTGTGTGTGTGTGTGTGTGTGTGTGTGTGTGTGTGCGTGTGCGCGCGCGCGTGCGTGTAATTAAAATATCAGCCCACAGGCCCAAGATAATTAAAATATCAGCCCACAGGCCCAAGATAATTCTTTCCCTGGCCTGATTTGGCCCCTGGGCTTTGAGTTGACCATGAGCACAGAAGCAGGGCATGTTCGACCGCATGTCCAGCCGTTGTTGTGTCTAATCTGTCTGTGCATTGCGGCTCTGACAGGTTTTGACTCTACTAGACCAGGGGTTTTCAACCTTTTTGATACCAGGGACCACCATTTATTCAGCATTTGAGTCACGGACCACCATTTGACGACATTTTGGCCCCAAAGACCTAAAACTAAAGAATGCTTTTGGTTTTGTTGACAATTCCAGGCAGGATTCTGCAAACAAAACAGTGTAGATTTCTTAATTAAATAGTGCTAATTCAGATGATGAATATTCTGGACCCTTGGCGGGTCCATTTGGTTTCATTTTCACACTCTCAAGAGTTACATCTGGTTAACCAACTTTCCATCATTTAGCCTGGGGACCACCTGGAACCCTCTCAAGGACCACTGGTGGTCCCCGGACCACCTGTTGAAAACCCCTGTACTAGACAATTGCAACCGCCGTCGATTGATGGACACCAGTGCTTTAGTAGGCACGTACTGTATGTAACGAACAACCTATGTATGTACGTAAATCGCGTTGGATAAAAGTGCTGTATAAATGCACCGTTCTGTCCCTCTTCCTGCATGGGGGAACAGAACTACCTACAGTACTGTAAGTAGCTCTGCCACACAGGAGTGTACAGGATTACTGACTACAGGATGACTCAACATGTCTTAACTCATTGACCGCTAGGGGGACCTTCTTTGTTTCCTCTCCATTGCCGCGGCTCAAACCAGTTCGATCGGTAAAAAAGCCCTTATTTTGAAGCTCAGATCTCCTAAACAGGATGTGCTGTTTCTGTTATGCTGTGTCTGTTGTCTTGCCTAATCGGTCATCTGGCGATCTGCCCATATACATCCGGGTCACAAGTCAGGAAGAGCCGTGTAGCGCTAGTTGATTCACCAGTGCGACAACCCCATTCAGAGCGAAAACACAGGAGAGCCGTTTGAATGCATTGGATTGAATGGAAGTGAATGGGACAAAAAAAAAAAGAGTTGTCGCTCAATTCTGTCCCAAATGAAAGTCAGCAACGGGATGATCATCAGACGATGCGCACGGACTAATAGTTGGATTAAAGAATGAAATCTACATCTCGTCGTGATACGAGCCGTCCGCGTGACTGGCAGTGGGGTTCTCCACGGGAGGTCCACGAGCTGCGCGTCTTCGGCAGGAAAACTATTAAGTGTTGTATCATCATGTCCTTTTCACTCTCTCTCTCTCTCTCTCTCTCTCTCTCTCTCTCTCTCTCTCTCTCAATTCAATTCTCTCTCTCTCTCTCTCTCTCTCCTTCCCCTCCCTACTGTGCTGTTGTCATGTCTTTTTCTGCAATAGATCTTAATTAATGGCACTTGATCTGTCTCCTTCCCTCTCTGGACAATTCTCTCTCGGGCTGCATGTCTCTCACTTCTTCTTTCACCATCTTTGCTTTGATTTATTGAGAGGGAGAGAGGGAGGGGCAGAGAGTCAGCAGCAGAGGTAGTGGATGGTGAAATTGCTCAACAGCTGTGTTAACATTAACACATTGACTCAGCATTCCCTTCCTCTTCCACTCTCCCTTCCTCTTCCTCTGTCTGTCTGCCTGTTTGCCTGTCTGTCTGTCTTTTGCAGTTTAACCAAGACTCAATGTTTATTTGTTTAAACATTAAAGGGGAACTCCACCCATTTTCAACATTTTAATATGTCATTAATATACCTTAGAGATGTTGTGTGGACATGATAAAAAAAAAGTTCCCCCAATTCTGTATTTCCTAAAAATGGAGGTCTGAAAAAATCATTAACATGGTGAAATACATCTGATGACATCATCAAGATGTATTTCACCATGTTAATGATTTTTCTTTCAGACCCCTTTTTCCTGAGAGGGTACAAATGGAACCAAATGGTTCACATTTGCATCCTCTCAGGAAAAAAATGAAAATGTGTGGAATTCCACTTTAAGTGACATGAAACAAACGATGTAGATCCAGACGCCTATGGGATCCCATGAATACGTTTTGAGCAAGAATCGTGCAGCCCTAGTTGGCTTGGCTGTCCAATTCATTTATTTAGTTACTTACACTTTTTTTGCTACCAGAGAGAGTTTAAGCAGCCACAGTAGTTAACATTTATGGCTCCAGGTGCCACAATTTGAATTGGAATCACTAGTGAGTAGTCACATGTTCAGCAACTAAAGAGTAAAGACAATGCATATTTTCAGGGAGAAAATGAGAATCGTGTGAGAGGTCTGAAGAAGAAAACGAGATTCACATTTTGAAGACATTCATTTATTTAAAAAAAAAACTCACTCACTCACATACTTTTTCCAGCATGCTCCGGAAAGTAACAATTCTCTCTGCCTTTGTAACCGTGTGTGTGTGTGTGTGTGTGTGTGTGTGTGTGTGTGTGTGTGTGTGTGTGTGTGTGTGTGTGTGTGTGTGTGTGTGTGTGTGTGTGTGTGTGTGTGTGTGTGTGTGTGTGTGTGTGTGTGTGTGTGTGTGTGTGTGTGTGTGTGTGTGTGTGTGTGTGTGCGTGCGTGTGTGTGTGCGTGTGCGTGACTGATGTGCTTGGGTTTTTCCATGCCTCACCTCTCTGCCGTGTCCCGACACATCGCTTTGTGTTTGTCTTAACTTGAACTGCCTAGAAATTAGTACAGTATATCATCAGAGGTTCTCAACCCGTGGGCTGCGATCCCTCGTGGGGGACGCTAAATTATTAGGCTCCCCAAATTATATTCAAAAGGAGTGCATAATAAGTGGCTGTAAAATGGAAATGAAGAGTTTAAATGACAGTTCACAGACATTACACTGTGTGTGTGTGTGTGTGTGTGTGTGTGTGTGTGTGTGTGTGTGTGTGTGTGTGTGTGTGTGTGTGTGTGTGTGTGTGTGTGTGTGTGTGTGTGTGTGTGTGTGTGTGTGTGTGTGTGTGTGTGCACAGTGTGTGTGTGTGTGTGCGTGCACAGTGTGTGTGCGTGTGTGTCTGCATTCTACTATGCATGTCGGTGCATTTGTACAGTATATACAGTACAGTACACTATGTGCATGTGTGAGTCAGATGGGATATGACTATGCAACGCATGAGTGTAACAGGGTGTGGTTGCGTGCGTGCGTGTGTGTGTGACTAATGTTTGTGTATGGTTGTGTGTACAGTGTAGGAGGTTTGACTGTATGTATGTATTTTTGTGTTTTTCGTTGTGCTTGTGTCTGCGTATATGTTGTCACTATGAGAGTTTAAATCTCTGCTGTGAAATGCTTCGAAATGGTGTCATGTTGCTGTGTGTGTGTGTGTGTGTGTGTGTGTGTGTGTGTGTGTGTGTGTGTGTGTGTGTGTGTGTGTGTGTGTGTGTGTGTGTGTGTGTGTGTGTGTGTGTGTGTGCGCGCACCACTGCAATTCAGTACTCATAATGTTTTTTATATACTCATAATGTATTTTACTCTTAAAACTCTTAAAAAGATGGCTGGTTGAAAGCATTGTGAAGGTTTCACTGTCCGTGGTTCAACACCAGCCGATAACATGGACTAAATCATTTGTTTTGCCACATTCAGTCTACAACACAACAAACTTAAATGATATTTTACAGCACTGTGTGGCTTTGTTTGGACATTGACAGGCGTTATACTGATGCAGAT
>CM076970.1:47507188-47534688 GCA_039105355.1 Benthosema pterotum
GTGTGTGTGCGTGCGTGTGTGTGTATATGATGATGATGATGATGTAGTGAATAGTAACTTCCCGTTGGTCATTCATTTGACTTCATAATCACACTCTGTCCATGTTCAGTCCAACTCATTGTGTTCTGTTGACTTCAATGTTATCTCTCTGTGTCCCTCTGCAGGCCTGTCACAACATTCTAACTGCAGTTATTTCAGCCTGACTTCACATAATACAGGATGAACGGAATTGACATTCTATACAGTAGATTCTATAGATCATCAGATTCTATAGAGCCCACACTTTTTTGACTTGAGAGCTACTTTCAAAATGACCATCTCAACAAGATCTACACATCAAAAATGTGATTGTTCCATTACTGAAAATCCATTTCAAGGCCCTCTAGAAAGTTTGACTGAAATAGTTGGTGATGGTGTTACTGTTATAGTGTTAAGTGTAAGTGTAAGAATAATGCACTTAATGAAAAATAGAGGGGGAGAATTGCAAGGCTTTCTTGTATATGTTACTACTGACGTTTGAAAACAGGGTTTGGGGTTTGAGTTGACAGTTTGTGATGTTGAATTTAGTCTCTTGCACCCAACTTTCACATTTTTGTCCATAATTGGGAAAGAGAACTGGCAAAACATTGGTCAAAATAACAATTATTCTTCATTTTCTAATTGTGTTGACTCTTGAAATTACGTAATTCAGATATAATGTAACTCTTGAGAGCGTAAATAAATAAAATGAAACCAAATGGACCCGTAAGGGTCCATTTGGTTTCATTTTAACGCTCTTTGTCATGTGATCTACCTGCATGGCCTGTGTGATCTACTGGTAGATCACAATCTACCTTTTGGGCACCACTGTTATAGATGAACTAAAGATAAATTAACTAACTGTTCATATACAGTATTACTATGGGAGACCTGGCTTTCACAAGTCTGGAAGTACAAATTCACCGGGTCTGTTTCGGCTACATGAGTTCGGGTTTTTATAATATTTAATATCTAATTATTAATATAATATAATATATCTTTACTAAATTGCCTCGTAACTGAGCCCTTCTGTCACTGTCAATGGGGAGGTATTCAATATAACATGAAGCGAGTTTTGGTTCTGTTAGTAGTTTATCTACGAAATGTTAATTCCGTTATACTATATTCCAGTGTGGTCAACACGACAAAGAGCACAATTAATGCGTTAATTTCATACGACAAAGCTATTTTATATACTATAGCAGTTTGGGGAGGGGCTTACTGAAAAGTCTATTGGTCAGTTAAAGTTTCATAATCGTTGGCTCTGTGTTTTCAGGTATTTGACAACTATGCAGTGACGGTGATGATCGGAGGAGAGCCGTACACCCTGGGGCTGTTTGACACGGCAGGTAAAACCACACACTTTCATTCTCTCTATATGTTCTTCTCTCTACATTTCAAAGACACAGTTTGATATTGTACCGTTGTCGCTGTCAGAGCAGAAACCTCTGAAATAACCCCATCTTTTGAGATTGTTTTTGCTACTTTTTCATTGGGAACCTGAATTCTCCTGAACTCAAATACAAACTCATCAAACCGAGAAATAACTAGTCTATAAAATAGACTGAAGTATGAAATCGTGCTCTGTGTGGAATTGTAACAGCTGAATTCATTACGAATTAGGCTATTAACCCTTACATGACTGAGTTAGAAATCCAAAAGTTACAAACTATAATTTGTCTTGGGATTGACTCCATGACCTCTGGGGGTCACCGAACCCCTCCTTCAGAGGACCAGTGCCTCTGACCCTCTGTACTCTCTACTCCCCCCTACAGGTCAGGAGGACTACGACAGGCTCCGCCCCCTCAGCTACCCCCAGACCGACGTCTTCCTCGTTTGCTTCTCCGTCGTGTCGCCCTCCTCCTTCGAGAACGTCCGTGAGAAGGTCTGTCTCTCTGTGCATCTGTCTGTCTGTCTGTCTGTCTGTCTGTCTGTCTGTCTGTCTGTCTGTCTGTCTGTCTGTCTGTCTGTCTGTCTGTCTGTCTGTCTGTCTGTCTGTCTGTCTGTGTCTTGTCTGTCGTGCATACAAATGAGCAATACCCACCTAAGCTCCCACTACTTCCACACCCAAGCTGTGTTAAAGGGGAATTCCACCCATTTTCAACATTCTAATATGTCATTACTATTAGTACACCCTAGAGGTGCTGAGTGGACATGATAAAAAAAGTTCCCCAATTCTGTGTTCCCAAGAAATGGAGGTCTGAAGAAAACCACTAACGTGGTGAAACACCTTGATGACATCACCAAGATTACAACTCCATTTGTACAATGTACAAATGGAATGGTTGCATTTGTACACTCTCAGAAAAAATGTTGAAAATGGGTAGAATTCCCCTTTAACTAGACATTTGCTGGGTTTGTGGTGTCCGGGATCAAACCCATGGACTTGTGATCCACACATGCTAGCCTTACAAGTAGAAGGAGGTGTTACTTTTACCGTTGCTAGGACCCGGCCCACCTATGTCACTAAAGTTTACCTTGTTGTTTATTTACTAGAGCAGTGGCTACATTATTTAAACTGAACTGGGGGACCCATGAAAACAATCAAATGAATTGAATTGTGGACTGAATAAAAATAATAATTTATAATTAATAATAATAATAAATAATTATTTGATCTAGGAGACGCCATAAGGAATCACATAATTTGAACTGGGGAGCCACCAAAATAATGTACTAATAGGATCTGGAGACCTGATTAAGAAAAACGAAATCATTTTAACTGGAGACCCGCATCCCTGATGAACGCTTGAAATTGAGGTCAAGCTTGTAGCTTAGCCATTTTCTTTCTCACCCTTTATTTTCTCTTTGTTAGGTAATATTTGGCCAATATTTGACATTTTTGAGAGCATATTTAGTTAATTAGCAGTAGTGTAAAAGCCGCAGGTAATCAGGGTGCTGCAGACACCCAGTTTACACAGCAGGTCTATGTTGATTCATTTAGTGTTGAGTAAGAAAAACTTCTTGCACATTTACTGCACAGTAAGTAAGTCATCTGTTTCATCTCTGTCTCCCTCTCTCCAGTGGGTCCCAGAGATCTCCCACCACTGTCCCAGGACCCCCTTCCTCCTGGTGGGGACCCAGGTGGACCTGAGAGACGACAGCAACACGGTGGAGAAGCTGGCCAAGAACAAACAGCGCCCCCTGGCGCCCGAGAGCGGAGACAAGCTGGCCAGAGACCTCAGGGCTGTCAAATATGTGGAGTGTTCAGCTCTCACACAGGTACACACTGTGTGTGTGTGTGTGTGTGTGTGTGTGTGTGTGTGTGTGTGTGTGCGTGTGTGCGTGTGCGCCTGCTTGTTGTGTTTGTGTTGATACTAAGGGCTCTAAACTAAGATCAGCTAGTTAAACTATTTTTTCCCCAAAATTACAATAAAATAAAATCTACTTTAGGGATCGGGGCTTACGGTAATTTCCAGACTATAAGCCGAACCTAAGTTTGGTGCAAAAATGCTGATTTTTTCCATGTATCAGCCGCACCTGACTATAAGCCGCACCAGGCAATAAGCTTCATGTTAGAGCAGTGATTTTCAACCTTTTTGATCCCAGGGCTGACAATTTATTCAGCATTTGAGCTACAGACCACCATTTGACAACATTTTCACTCCACAGAACCCAAAACTAATGATTTCTTTTGGTTTTGTCCATAATTCCAGGATGGATTTTCGCATACAAAACAGGCAAAACATGGAGATCAAAATGACCATTAATTAAGTGGTGCTAATTTAGATGGTGAATATCATAACTCTTGAGAGTGTAAACATGAAACACGGGTCCATTTGGTTTAATTTTTACACTCTATATGTTGCCAAAGAGTTACATCTGGTTAACCAACTTTCCATCATTTAGTCTGGAGGGCCCACCTGGAACCCTCTCAGGGACCACCTGTTGAAAACCCCTTAAAAAAAAAAAAACACCTGTAAAAATCCATAGATTGGCCGCACCATTGTATAAGCCGCAGGGTCCAAAGCATGTGAAAAAAGTAGCGGCTTATAGTCCGGAAATTACGGTAGCCTGGATGAAAATTGAGCTCTATATGTTGCCCAGGTGTCAGGTGAATAAAACTTTCCGGCAGTGGGGGGTTATCTTTCAGGTTGCCCAACTGGGATCGAAACAAAACTCCACAATACGAAATATCGGTCTAAAACACCTAAACGTGGACATAGTGCTCTGTCTATCTTCTGGTCTGTCGAATGTACTGTTTTGTCTTGTTTTTCACTGTTTCTGGAAAACACCATGGAACCACAGTGTCTGAAATAAAATCTTCACCTATTAAAGGGGAACTCCACCGATTTTCAATATTTTACTATGTCATCATTGCTGTACCTTCAAGGTGTTATGTGGACTTGATAAAAAAAGTTCCCCCCATTCTGTGTTCCCAAGAAATGGAGGTCTGAAGAAAACCACTAACATGGTAAAACATCTTGATGACATCATCAAGATGTATTTTCACCATGTTAATGGATTTCTTTAGATGCTTCTTTTTTCTGAGAGCGTACAAATGGAACCAAATGAACCCATTAGGGTTCATTTGGTTGCATTTGTACGCTCTCAGAAAAAAAAGAAAATGGGTGGAATTCCCCTTCAATAGCTCAACATCTCGCTTCAGAGTTAGCACTTACCCTGTTGCTATTAGACATTTGAACTTGTAATGCCTGTACGCTAGGGCTTTAACCATAAAATCGATACATCGATGCATCGATTTGCATAACACGAGTCGACTCCAAAAAGCCCGAGTCGATAAGTTATTTTTTCCCCTTCCTCCGAGGGAAAGGAGTAAAGAGGAGGAATTAAACATTTACCTTTGTTTTCCCCTTTTTTCTTTCTCTATGTGTGCGACGCGTGTGTATATAATTCAACTGTAATATTGGTTACTGTCACTCACGGACAGAAGTCTCCTTTGAAGTTTCCTTTGCAACTCTATCGGAGTTAAGCTTTAATTTAGGCTTACCAATCTTATGCAGCTGCGCTCTTGCGCTCTGGGCGCGCGGCGTTTCAGCTGATCATTACGTACACGGATCAGATCGAACAGCAAACAGTAACCAACACCTCCCTGTGCTACAGTCAGTGACCGTCTTGTTCCTCGTTTCGCATTAGGCTATGATTAGGCTACGCAGTACGCATGGGATGCATGCTTCTGTCCGCGTCGTTCTCATTAATTTGCTGAATGGATCAGAAAAGAAAGGCAACGCGATATGATGATGGTGGTGGTGGTGGAGGAGGAGGAGGCGGCGGCTACATGTAAATGGATAGTATTCTGATAATGTGGCCGCTGTTAGAACGAGCATGTCTTCTGTTGCGTTCTAACGTGTGGGCTGCTGTGTATTGCTGTGTTGCTGTGTTTTTATGGCTGGCCATAGTGGACGTTGTGCTGCGCTGTGCCAATATTGTTTTCATAAGCTTGCCACATGCGCCATGCGTAGCCTCGCATGACCCCCCCCCCCCCCCCCCCACCCCCCCCCCCCGCGCCATAAAACGATAAATCGATACAACTTCGACTTGACTGTCTGACAAGTCGACTTGAAAAAATCTCAAGTCGTTAATGCCCTACTGTACGCATGTATCAATATTCAATGCATATACAGTAGCACTTAAAACACCATATGTAATTTCTATTCTGCCGGTCTTTGCACTGTACTGTATTGTCTTTTTGTTGTCTTCTTGTATCTGTATATGTTTGAGCATAAAGCAAGACAAATTCCTATCACCAACTTGTTGTTGGCGTGGCAAAGTGCCAAATAAAATGCAAGTGGGCATAACATTTTGGGAAAGTAGAACATAACTTGCCTGAGGCCTTAGTATCAAGCCCTGGAGGCTTACAATGATCAGATAAACGTCCTTGTATGTATCTTGTATAGTGTGTACTGTTGCTCACAGGCTTTTAAGCCAAGCGTGTCCTCTGTGAAAGCATGCTGCGCAGATCTAAAAATAGCAGATCTACAAGATCACAATGCTGAAAGTGATCAAACTTGCAATTATAATACAGGAACATGAAAGCAACCTTAATGCCTAAAACATCATCATTACATTTTCAGTAGAAAAAAAAGAAACTATCCAGTTGCTCCATGTAGATGACAAAAGCCGACAATAGTAAAAAGGTGCTCACATGGATTAAAAAAAGGATCAAGACATAGATAAAAAGAGGGCATCTGGCCACTCAAACTCTATTACATTTATTTTCAGTCTTGATATTTTATTTTTGCTTCATTCCATGCCCCTTCCCTCAGTCAATTGGGACTGAAAGTATACGATGGCGACGTCTCCACTACGGCAACATGAAGTCGATGGTTTGTTAGATAAACCTGCTTGCCGTTGCAGCCGTCCTACTACGGCAGAAGCTAGCTTTTAATGTACAGGTAATGTCCACAACGCCTGTTTGACGCGTGCTGCATAAACGCGTCACCATGGTAACCCGTCGTCGTTGGGGATGGCTGTTTGCTTAACGATTTCGACAGCTACGGCTATTGCATCAGTGTCATAGTGTCAATCTAGTGTCATAGTTTATGACACTAGATTCTAGTTCCCGACACTAGATTCTAGTCCATGACACTAAATTCTAGTTTGTGACACTAAATTCTAGTCCCTGGCGTGAGATTCTAGTTTTTCTGGAAAAATCTCTTTCTGTGTCAGTGATGCTTGACATATCTCATAGGAAAGCCCCCCAGAAATATCTATTATTTAGCTGCAGAACCTCATCTAAAAACATGTTGTTCTAGGGATCCCCCAGAAGCAAAGATTTGAGTTAAAAATATTTGCTTCCGAAATAATGTATTCAAAGATTCGCACCACATTTTCACAATGTTTCAAAAATAGCAGAACTGCAAGCTCATATCGCGCCACTCGGTGGCGCGGTATGAGCTTGTAGATCTGCTATTTTTCAACAGCTAAAACACCTAAACGCGTTCAGTACACAATGGGTTAAACTGCCTGTTCTCTCTCTCTCTCTCTCTCTCTCTCTCTCTCTCTCTCTCTCTCTCTCTCTCTCTCTCTCTCTCTCTCTCTCTCTCTCTCTCTCTCTCTCTCTCTCTCTCTCTCTCTCTCTGTCCCACAGAGAGGTCTTAAGAACGTGTTCGACGAGGCCATCCTGGCTGCTCTGGAGCCTCCGGAGACCAAACCCAAGAAGCGCTGCGTCCTGCTATAGAGAGAGAGAGAGAGAGAGAGAGAGAGAGAGACCTCCAGCCGAGGTGGAACGAGAACAACCAGGAAGGCAGGGAAAGAAGGAGAGGATGAGAGGAGAACGGCGAGTGGCGAGCGGACACGGGAACAGATTTTTCCTTCTTTTTTTGTTAACCCATTCAGGCCTAAGTCCGCCTAGAAAAAAGCCATTAAAACCTATGGGCGGTTTTGAAAATACCCCCAAATCCTGACTTTTTCTGGAAAACTTACCAGGGATGTCAACGTTTACTAAAACATTTGTTTCTCAGGCTCTGTAGCAGCTAGAAACAAAATTCCAAAAGCATTTGATAGCTTACACCTTTGGCTTTCATGGAAAATTAATTGTCTTGGTCCAAACCTTTATCAAAAAATCAGAAAAAATTAGGAATCTAGAAAATATGATAAAACTAGTAAAACGCCTACTAAAAAACAGCAATTTTTGCATTTTTGCACACTCTGAAACACATAGAGACACATAGAAACACAATTACAACACTATTTGATAGTCTGATAGTTGCCTTGGACCAAGACTAGGTCCTACAATAGCAGGTAGGAACTAAACGTAAAAAGTATTTGAGATCTCACACTGTAGGCTTTCAAAAACTATAACTTTTATTTGTGCAGACTTTGAAAATGCACACAAAGCAGAAAATCAAACTAAATAAAGTAATAATAAAATATAAAGTGTCCTTTCAATAAAAAAAGTGACAAAAAGATATGTGTTCAATAAAAAGGTGAAAATTTCTCTGTGGAAACAGTTCACAAGCAGCTAAAAAGGTGACCACCATAAAAAATAAAGTGTCTGTTATTGCAACAAGTCACAGTTCAGTGTCAGTTCAGCATCACTGACAACCACGGGGGTGGAATCGAGCAACAAGGAAGTCCAGGAACCATCTCAGCTTCCACATCTTGTCAGTCCGGTCTACATCTGCCTTGTTGTCCTGGAGGTGTAGAAACCT
Source organism: Benthosema pterotum (assembly GCA_039105355.1). Taxonomy (NCBI): domain Eukaryota; kingdom Metazoa; phylum Chordata; class Actinopteri; order Myctophiformes; family Myctophidae; genus Benthosema; species Benthosema pterotum. The sequence goes on from CM076970.1 coordinate 47,515,321, forward strand.
GAAAATGCACATAGGTGTTAGTCATTTTTATACTTCTTTGTGGTGTTTATAATATATAAACACACACACACACACACACACACACACACACACACACACACACACACACACACACACACACACACACACACACACACACACACACACACAGCGTGTGTGTTTATATTATAGCATTATACATGCACATTGTTCAGTAATGCAGTATACACTACAATACTCCAGGTCATTTGCCATTATAAGCATCATGTAGCGCTGTATGCTGTATCATAACATGGCTGTATTATCATCATAGACGTAGCGGTGCGATGATAAATGATGAAAGGGTGCGCCTAAAAAGTTTTCCATCGCAGCGTCGACATCAATTATTACCGTTATTATCAGCAAGATCACTCAACATTATCTATTTGCAGCGCTATTATTATCATAGGCCTACTATACAATTTGTATTATTGCTATTACCTTCAGAAAACCTCGCGACGACTTTTGTTGTTGCGCTATTATAGGCTTCTATGGTCACACAATAGTACAACTCTATAATAACAATAGCACTGCTATCATACTGTTTTATCATTATAATTATCATCATAGCGGTTTGTATTAGTGTTATTATTACCTCCAAATAGCGCTGAATCTGTCCCGGGCCATCACTTTGTTATAAGTGGTCTGGAACAAAGTCTTTGTCTGTCGGCAAAAAAACACGGAACTCGGCTTGATCATCATCGTCGTCAGGCGATCACGCATCCATTGCGCTCTGTCCAGCGGCTCCGAAGAGGGAATATAATCTGGATCAGTAACATCGTCCTCGTCTCTACTGCTATACTCATCGACAATGTCGCTGCCGTCGCTCAAAACATATTCCATTTCACGTGGAGTCGTTGTTGTTGTTTTCTTCGACGCTGCTGCTGCTGCCATGGTGATGATTGGAATAGCGGTGACGCAGTAAAAAAAAAAAAAAAAAAAAAAAAAAACACTTTGCCGACCAATAAAGTTGCCTTAAGAGGAAAAAAAAAAAAATCCCACAATGCATTGCGACACCCTAGAATACATACGTCATCGACTTATGACACATTTGATTGGCTATGAGACCGGAAATGGGCGGAATCTACCCAGAGTCCAGATTTGGACTCCCGGCATGAAAGGTAAAAGTCCCAAAATGGACTCCCGTTCTTAAAGGTAAAGATCCACATTTGGACTCCCGTCTGAAATGGGTTAAGCGGCAAAACGGGGCGTTTGGTGAGGGGGGGGGGGGGGGGGGGGGGGGGGGGGGGGGGGGGGGGGGGGGGGGGGGGGGGGGGGGGGGGGGGGGGGGGGGGGGGGGGGGGGGTGGTGACCAGGGGGGGGTATCACACTCGTTGACATAGTGCCTTCAGTGGTGGTGACAAAAATGGGGTGGGGTGGAGGGGGGTAGAAGGGGGGGTGCATCTGGTCAAGCGACGTGCGGCCTGATGTACCCAAATCAACGGTTGGTTTCGCTGAAATAAAAAATGCATCTTTTGGGTTTTGCTTTACTTTTTTTTTTTGGTCGCGTGCACTTTGCAAGAAAAGAGCACACATTCTTTAGCTTCCTAACGGTGCCTGTATGACTGTATTCTTGTTTTGTACTCCGATGTTCTCCGGACTAGTTTAACCACATCGCACATCAAGCTGTCGCGTTGTTGTCCATGTCCGTCTGTGTGTGTGTGTGTCTAAGAACAGCAATATACAGTAAGCCTCATGAATTCTTAGCCAGAAGCGAAATGTTGTTTTTTTATTTTGTTTTATTCTTCTAAAACAGAGCTTCAGGGACATCAATCAGACTGATTTTGGGTAGAGCGAGAGAGACTGAGAGAGAGAGAAGGGATGTCAGATTGTTTTCATCCTAGCTATGCCTTGCTATAATAATAATAATGCCTTTTTATGAATAGAAGAATTTGAACAACGCTCTACTAACTCTGTACTGTACTTATCACACGGCTGGTTTTATTGATAAGAGGACGCAGGTTTTTGGCAATGGAAGATGTTTGAATTAGACGTGACGTGCCTTTTAGAAAAGTGGTCTCTCAGCCAGTGGTGTATCAGGAGTATCCAGATGTGAAAATAAACAGCTCCATGCACAGCAGACATATTGGAAATAATTCCTTACTTCTTTCTCCTTAATTCTTCAGGTGTTACCAGTGATGCTTATGAAGGGCTCTGTTCCATTCTGATCAAACAGAGTCAGGGTTCTGCTATTAGTGCTTATTACATGGCTTGAATGAATGCTCCAATCAAAAAACAGCGTTCCGGTCACATGAGCGGTCACATATGTCACAACAACGGACCTCTCCGCACGGACAGAGGTAGCCTACAGTACACAACTGCAGCCTTGTTGCAGCCTGATGTATCAAGCCATGTAATAAGAGGGATAACACCCTTTGAACCGTTGATTTGTTTCCTAATAGCTGAGCTTAAATCACCAGGGTGCTATCGCTTACTTGTCGGCTCACTGGAAAGACACTTTAAGGTCCGGGCGGACCAAAATGTTTGTCTGTGAATAAAAAGTGAGCTGCTGCAGCAAGAAACAGTGTTCAGGACTTTATGCTTCATTCAGATTATATACTATCCAACGCACCAGTAAAAAGTGTAACAGTAGGTGTACGATTACTTGTTCTACATGGTTCATGGAAACGCCAAAATGGCCCCATTGTGGGAGTCTTAACTCTCTTGAGAGTATTTTGTCAGAATGGGGACCCAGGCCTGTTGAGCACACCAAGCTTTTATGTTAGAAATGTTGAGTAGGGGTCCCCAGCATGTAGAAGCTGCCAGATGCCAACTTGCATCTCTTGAGCAATTTTTATTGGCGTAATTTGTGACCATACCGTTAACAAACCTATTTCATCATGCTTTATGTCTTAACTAGGGGTTTTCGTGATGCAATGCTTGAGGCTAAAAAAAACATCCATAGCCGCATCACAATTGTGATGATGTCAGCACATTTGACCAAAATATGAAAATTGCTCAACATATGCAAGCTAGCATTTGGCAGTTTCCACAAGCTGGGGACCCCTACTAAACCTTGGTGCACTCAACATGTCCGGGTTCATAACGGGGCTCTATCGGCTGGGCAAATGGACCCCCACACCTGGCACTCGGAGCGGAACAGATCCTTCATTAGAATCATCATAAAACTTGTGAAAGAAATGAGGAATACCGCTTTGCTTTTATTAGATTGTTTAATATCTATTGATAGACATGTAGGCTACATAGACATGATGATCATTTTTGCATTCCAGCCTCATGGAGGGGTGCTGGGATTTGGGGGTTGAACATTGATAACGCAATATTATTCCTCTTATTTAAAATGTTGCTTTGTCCGCGACCCCCATCTCCACCCTGTTCCGCACCGACTGGTCGAGAAGCACTGCTTTGAAATGGTGGTTTTCAACTAGCCTCGCGTCGCACTAAAGGCAGAGAGGTCTAGCCACACTAGGCTAGTTTTAAACCACTGTCCAGTATTTTATTTAGTCAGCATTGTGAGCCACAGAACACCATTTGATGAGATTTGGCCTCTCAGACCCCAAAACTTAGAATATATTGTTGTTGTCGTTGGATTTAGTCGACAATTCCCTACTGCATTGATTGGGAGTGATAATCTCTCACAACTAGACAATGCTGCATTCTCTAGTTGTGTATCGACTTATTTTAAATTAAGTAATAACTAAAGTTCCACTGGTTGAGAGTCGCTGCTTTAAAAGATCCAAGCTGCCATTAAAGTCAATGTTATTAGCCTGCACACACCTAGCAAGACCTTGTTATGTTTTTGTGATAATTCCTGAGGGTTTCTTTTTAACAACGACGGTTTTGTTTTCTACATCTTTCCTACATTTTGTTTTGTCTCATTCTCTCTTGCATTGGTGCTTATTAAGAGCAATAAAGCTTTGCTCTGGTTCCATATCTCTACAACTTATGGTTATGGTTTCCAGCGCAGAGTTCTGAGCTAAAATACAGTCACTGTGGGGACAGAAACCATCTCATCTAAAGGTTTTTTTTACCTTGAGTTTGAATTTGTGCGTGTTTGTGTGAATTAAAGCCCTGTTTGATCACACTACAGTGACACACATGCATCAGAAGTAGCAGCAGATCCACAAGTTTGAAACCGTATACACACACACGCACACACACACACCTTTTGCCGTTAGTGTTGATTCAGGATCCGTTGTTTTGACACCACTGACCTTGCAGTTTGTGTTGTTTAACGTTTCTTTTATCCTGATAAGTCATAGTTTTGGACATAAATAATATGAGGTTTCCCCATCATAAGTTTTTCCACCTTCTCACACATGTTGTCAGGGCTGTGGTTCCCTCCTGGAATCACTGGAACCACTGCTGCTTCTCCATTCCAATCATTGATGTTCATCAAAGCAATACAAGAATGACTGCATGTATGGGGAAGAGTGTGGTTTTTAAATATTAAAAAAAATGAGATGTCAAGTAGCACTGGTTCATCTAGATTCTAGACGTTTGCTCCCATCTTGCCACACAAACATAATACAAAAAAACGTTGTGCGGCAGGTTGGTAAATGTACGGTTTACGTTTTCTGAGTGCCATTGCTAGACTCTACGCTGTGCACATGTTAGCAGTAAGCCTGGCTTAACCATCCGTAAGCTTGTGGCTATTTGACCTTTAACAGTGCTTTTTTAGTAACTGGTGAAACGCAAACCAAACCATTTAAACAGAGAAACAAAGAAGCGTCAGTGGCTCTTCATAGATGTGTGCTCTGCTCTTTTGGTCATCCATCTGTAGATTGTAGACAAATGTAGTACTGCTTGATTCCTAAAAGTTGTAAAATGCACACTTGGCAAAGAAAAGGATTCCAGGACACTCCGTCTTTGGTGAAAAAAACATAAAATGATGTATTTATGAGCGAGGCAACAAGAAAGAGACATCAAATCAAATAAGTCAGACAATTCCTTTACTTTGAGGGCCAGTATTCCCTATTTAAGCATGAGGCACAGGCGATGCTATTCCTTTTCATTTTCTTTGTTCTTGTCGCCTGAATAAAAAGCACATTCCCTTTAGAATGTGTTACAATATAAGTAATAATTATAAGTAAATAAAGGTATGTTGTTGAGTATCTGGTAAACAAATGAGTTCTCCACGGCGCAATGCATACTTTCTTCGTGTTTAAAAAGCAACAAAGAATTCTTTATTTGCAACATTGCCCAAAAACACAACAATACTGTACAATCATATATAATTATGTTGCATTTAAAATGGTTGAGATAATATTTTTAGATGAATATGTTTTATTTTATGCAATCTGTTCATTTCTTCTTCTAATGTTCTTAATCTTAGTGTGGTTCAGAGTGGAACCTCTTCTAGTGCTTTTTGACTCACTGTGGCCCTAACAACAGTAAACGGCGCCCCCTACTGGAATTAAAACAAACTGAAATCTCCATTCATAATTCAGCCTCTTGATTATATTTACTCTCGTTACTCGTTGTTTTTTGGGGCTGTAGCAGTTTATGGACACTTAAGCACAATTTCTTTTCTGTCTTTGTTTTGTTTTTCTTTGATATTTTTATGATGGTTTGAGTGCCAACGATTTGCGTGAGAAGTTGCCAGCTTTGCTTTTGACATAAAAAGAAAAGGAGACTCACTTGGTCTCGACAACCTGGCAATGCGCTAACAAACTAAATAGCCAGTATGCTGATGCTGGCAGATGGTCGTAGTAAATAAACAAATAGCAGTAATGGCCTAAAGCAATAATGACAAACAATAATAATTATAATAATAACATTGACTCCTCTGTGTCAAACACCACCTGGTTTGAATGTTGAATAAAACCCATGGGTGATTTGAAATAATAAAGTACTTGAATGTTATTATGTCCTGGCTTCATCATCATTATTATTATAAATGATAGTAATTAGGCCTACTGTAGGCCTATATCAATATTTTATGTTATTTTCTTTGCAAAAGGTAAAATAGTACGCCTGCACACTGTTACTGCTCGGTACAAGAAAACATTTATTTAAGAAGCGACGTTTCGGTCCCTCCGGACCTGTTTACTGGGCTCAGTAAACAGATATATATTTTTAAAAGTTACCTGCACCATTTTGAACAAACAGGGAAAAGGTCAGTTTGTTATTCATCTCATGGCATCTGAAGAAAGGCTGTCATGCTCCCCCAAAATTTTTTGGGGGAGTTTTGTGTGTTTCCTGAAAAACATGGAAAAAATGACTTGGGCGATTATTTTAAGAAGGTGGCGATATGTTAACCCAAGAGGATGGACTTTTGCACAGAAAGGCAGACAACTGATATTATTTAGAGCAGGGGTTTTCAAAAGGTGGTCCGGGCACCACCAGTGGTCCCTGAGAGGGTTCCAGGTGGTCCCAGCTAAGTTGGTTAACCAGATGTAACTCTTGAGAACGTAAAATGAAGCCAACTTGGCTTCATTTTTACACTGTATGTGATAGTGTGAGATAATGTAATAGTGTTAACATTTTTCTACATATGGAACAAGAGTATAGTCTATTTATTGATTGAATACTTTAAAGGGATTTCACGCACGCACGCACACACAGTATACAGGTATATGGTCTACTCAGTCTCCCCATTATAACTTAAAAATCCATTTTAACCATAATAGATTAAACAAAAGCATCCAATCTTTTTCTGGTGAATGATATTGTCCTCCTAATACTGTACGTGAGCTGGGCCATCAAATTTCATTTACAGTTTTTTATTTTATTATTACAAATGGAGGATTAAAGAATTACACATAATACACTTAATCATGGGGTGCCAACTTCACACAGGTGCTACAATGATCAAATATTAAATACTGAGTCAAGTTAATTAAGGGGGAAAAAAAGATTTTAAAGATAAAAAACTAAACCCTGTGACTACAACACGTTGAGCAGGGCACCGCAGGGAGTCGAACCCCGTTCCAGTAAACCAGAAGGACCACAACCAGTGCCATATGCCTTGTGCTTTTGTTGTGATTTACAGTTTTTATTTGATTTTGTTTTACACTCTCAGAGTGGCAGACCTTATTTAGTTAATATGTGTGCTGGGGCCCGATGGGGACCCGGCAGGGACCTCAGAGAGTCCCTGGACCCTACATTGAACCATTACCTTGAAACAAATACCTTGAACCCATACCTTGAAACGATTACCTTGAAACCAATAACTTGAAACGATTACCTTGAAACCAATACCTTGAACCGATTACCTTGAAACCATACCTTGAAGAGAACACACCAGCCTGATCTGAGCTCATTGCTCAAACCACACACTTTGTGAACCAAAAGAGCACACCATTCCCAACCGAGCTGTACGTGTCGTGTGGATATACAGTATATTGTGGGACTCAAAAACAACAGCATACAATGACATGCACTAACCAAGGAAGCAAATGATGCCGGCCATCATTTGCTTTCTCTGTTAGATGAGATCAGAAATACTTTATTGTCCCACAAGGGGAAATCTTTCTTGGGCAAAGTGGACTAGTACCATCAACTTTTAAAACACACACAGACAGTACATCAACATTTAAAACACACACAGACAATACATCAACATTTAAAGAAACACACAAACACTTTACATCAGCATTTAAACACACAAAACACAGCACTATGTCAATCATTGCAGAGACCGCCAACATAGACATGTAGAAGATGGAGCAGTCTTCATAACAAGTACACTGTAATTCATAATGCATAATAGAATGCAATTCAGTTTGTACTTCCCTGCCACCGATTCCACAGCAAACGGCAGTAGCAGCACAGATTCTCTGCCTCACACAGATTATCAGCTTCAGGATCTGAAATGACAGGGGGGAAAAAATTAAGTGGAAACGTTAAGTTGTGTTGACCTACAAGGCGTCATTTGACCCACAGAAGCAAAGATTTGAGCAACACAACCTGAATTCAAAGATCTACACACATTTTTACAAAAGATCTGCAAGCTAATCTGGTTTTGTGCCACATTATGACCACTGACCAGTAATATTAATATTTGACGCAAGTGTTTACAGACCTCGTTCACGTTGAATGCGGCAGGAGGGCAGGCACATGGGCAGGCAGGCGCAGGCACATGGACAGGCAGGCGGAAAGGCAGGCACATGGGCAGGCAGGCAGCTGGGCAGGCATCAAGACAAGCCGATGTCCTGCAGATCCATCCCCAAGTTTCCCCTGGGGAGCCCAGCAAGCCAAGCAGGCTGCCCAGGCAGGCAGAGCCAGACACACACTTTGGCCTTTAGGCCTACTAGGTAGGCTGGGTGAGACAGGCACACAGGCAGCCATGCATGGTGCAAGCAGCCAGGCTGCAGCTAGCCGCGACGCAAGAAGAATGAATTGAGACAGGCAGACAGGCCAGGTTCAGACAGGCAGAAACAGGTTCGCAGATTGGCGGACCGAGGCCAGGCAATACAAGACCAAGAAGGTGAGCGAGCAAGGCAGTGGTTCCAAGCGGTCATGGGCAATACCACGGAATGTGTGGCTTCTCTTCTGACGGCAAGGCTGCACGGGGAAAGACTGCAACTCCCCTTGCAAGGTCAGTACCTAGGCCTTGCTGCACGGGGCTGGTCGGCACTTGCCGCTTGCCTGGTCTGGATGCCTGGCTGGCAAGCTGAATGACTCGTTTCAAGGGCTTGCAGGGCTGGCTGGGCTGGATGGATGCTGGGCACTGGGCATGGCTACCTGTGGGCCCCCTTACGGGCATGTATGTATGCCCAGGAAGTCTCTAACGGCATGGCGGGGCAGGACCAGGGCAGATCCCTGGCTGCGAATGGCTGTATGCCGCGGGTGTCCCTGCCTCGCATGGCGTGCAGGCCAGGGCAGAGAAGGCAGACAAGCCACATTGCGTGACAGCGTCACGCAATGTGGCTTCTCTGACATCAAGGCCTGACCGCAATGGCTGTATGCGGCAGGGTATCCCTAACTTTGAATTGCACGGCGTGCAGGCCAGGACAGGCTGCCGACAGTGTCACGCAGTGTGGCTTCTCTGACAAGCAAGGCACTGGCTGCAATGGCCGAATGCAAGAAGGACCGGCTGTGGAGCCTGGCCACCTGCCTTGGGCTTGCTTGCTTGGCTTGCTGGGCTTACCAGGAGAAGCTTTGGGATGGATCTCCAGGGCCATCGGCTTGTGTTGAGCCTTCCAACGGCGTCTTCCTTGATCTCTGTTCTAAGAGAAAGACAGAAAAACAAAGACGCACACAAATTTAGAACCACTTAAACCCTCTATATTTAATAAAATGCACAGGATCCTAAATTGCATTCTGGGCTTTTATTCCCTGACGGTACAGTTAAGTGTGAAGAAACAGCACCTTTGTCCTGTTCTTTCACCCCTTACATGGACTGCCCAGCAGGGGGAGGCAGTGTTACTCTTATTTGAGAGCACAACATTCTGACCAGTGATGAGAGATGATTATGATGGTCAAATGGTGAGACATGGCGTTAAAGGGATATTTCACTTAAAAAAAAAAACTTTTATGGTCTACTTAGTCTCATGTGAACACACCAGACAGTTTATAAGTTACTCCATTCAGTATTTAGATATTTGATGTTCATTTTAGCGTATCCGCCTCCTTCCTATACAAACCCATTATAACTTAAAACTCTATTTTAACCATGACAGATTATTCAAAAGCAAAACATATTTTTCACGGTGACTGATACTATCCTCCTAATACGTGAGAGGACCATGGATTTTACAGTTTTCATTTATTTTTTAAAATATTCTTTTATTAATTTGTGTAGACGTGCCCAAATATGAAGTCTGCTACATTTTCCAAAACAATATTTTAAAAATAAATGAAACTGTAAATTAAATTCCAGTTTTAAGTTATAATGGGTCTGTATAGAAAGGAGGCAGATGCACTGAAACGAACATCAAATATTTATATACTGAATGGAGAAACTTATAAACTGTCTGGCGTGTTCACATGAGACTGAGTAGACCATAAAATGAGCAAAAGTGTTTTTGAAAGTAGAATATCCCTTTAAACGTCATAGACGATAAATCCACTGAGAAATGGACCTTTGCGGTCACAGATACATTCCAACTACAGTAAATAGCTCTATATGGTGACAGTAATCATTGCTAGTGCAGTGGTTTTCAACTAGTGGTCCGCAACTTACTTTTGTGCCATAAAATCCACCGTAGACATTTTATGAGCTACTTTCTGTCCTGGGTATTCCTCAACAACATCATGAGCTGCCATTTTGAAAATAAGAGCTGAGGGGGAGTGCTTGTTTTATGAGACACACCAGGTGCACACCTGGTCCGTGCACACGCAGTATCGCCACCTGCGGTTTGTGTGTGTCAGTTTATAAAACAAGCACTCCCCCTTGGCTCTTATTTTCAAGATGGCAGCTGTGATGTTTGTTGAAAAATACCCAGGACAGAAAGTAGCTCATAATATGTCTACGGTGGATTTTTATGGCACAAAACCCTTGCAGATCGACAGAGGATGTGTCAAGCTTTCTCTACAGCTGCAAAGTTGGTGAGTTTGACGTTGTTTAATACAAGCAGATCACTGATGACATTTCCCTTGATGGGCGAGTGAATGGACGGTGATGCAACTCTAGATGCAATTCCAATTATCAAAGCATCTAGAGTTGCATTGTGGCTACTACCAATGAAAGGTTTCATTTGTGATCCGATTGCGTTAAACAACATTAAAGGGATATTACACTTTCCAGAAAAACCTTTGGTCATTTTATGGTCTATTCAGACAGGTTATAAATTACTCCATTCAGTATTTAGATATTTGATGTTCATTTTGCTGCCCGAACGTCCTTCCTATACAAACCCATTATAACTTAAAACTCCATTTTAACCATGACAGATTACTCGAAAACATTTTTCTGGTGACTGATATTGTCCTCCTAATACGTGAGAGGGCTGTGGAATGTCATTTACAGTTTTCATTTATTTTTAAAATATTGTTTTATTCATTTGGGTCGGTATGCCCAAATACGAAGGCAGCTACTATTTATTTTAAAAATAAATGAAAACTGTACATGAAATTCCACCTCCCACGTATTAGTAGGACAATATCAGTCACCAGAAAAAATATGGGGTTGTTTTCGAATAATTTGTCATGGTTAAAATAGAGTTTTAAATTATAATGGGTTTGAATAGGAGGGGGGCAATGCAGCTAAAATGAACATCAAATATCTAAATACTGAAAGGAGTAACTTATAAACTGTCTGGTGTGTTCACATGAGACTAATAGACCATAAAATGACCAGAAGTTTTTTTGAAAGTGGAATATCCCTTTATTAAGGCGCTCACCAACATTGCAGCTGTATGGAAAGATTGAATTATCATCTTTCTATATGCAAACCGTTTGTTTGATAAAAATCCACTGTAGATGTTATGAGCTACTTTCTGTCACTAAATTCTCTGCGGGTGATTCTTTTTTTTTTTTTTTCAAATTTGGCCCCGTGTATCACCTGTTTAAGTGCACTTTTATTTACTGAGCAAGAGAAAGTACCTCATAACATGTCTATGGTGGATTTTCATCAAACGTTTTGCAGATAGACAATTATTAAAGCTTTCACTACAGCTGCGGGAAAGCTTTGTCATTGCGGAGTCATCTGAGGGTATTACAACTCTAGATTTATCCCATTATAAAAAGAAAATCTAGTTGCATTGCAGCTATTAAGAAGTATTTTACCTTTAGACGACAGAGATGCTCGACGTGGCAGCTGTATCCAAAGCAAGACTCGAACTGAGCAAACCGAGGATGGCGCGTGCGCACTATTTATACCCTGCCCACATTTTTCCGGTATGACGCCGGTTAAGCGCGCGAAATTTTCCCGCCAACATACGATAGCCCCGCCCCTTAAGGGTTGCCATGGGGAACCCCAGTTATGTGATGACTGTATGCACTGCTAACCACAGTAGCCTACTGACATAATTCATTTGTGGAATCGTGGTTCACAATCAGTAATTAATTAATGAATTAATTATATGACTTGAGTGCAAGGTTAAACACAACTCAACAACAAACCTTTAAAATCGAAGTCTGAAACCATTCATAGGGTGACACCAAGATTGACCATTAGATGGAAGCAGTGTAGTCTGAATTATTGAATTATATAGCTCAACCATCACAGCAACTGTAATGAAGACAAATCAATCAGTCCAGTGTCCAACCCAGTTCCCAGGCTGCTACTGTAATTAATACCAGCGCACTGGCATTACACAGAGAGAGAGACAGATTTTCATTTCCATGATGTCATTCAGCAATACTGTTGTCTGAGAAACTATCTAAATTATATGACTGTCCAGACTCGGTGTAGGCCTATATGCCACAGGGCTCTCAAGTCTCACGCACTGATGTGTGACACTCTCTTCAGAGTGTTTTCACACGCTCACACGCCACACATGCGTTTTCACACGACCGTCAAAATAACTCGCCAAAGTCATTTTTTGCATGGGCGGAGTTTATGGGGGAGCAGGGGGGGCAGGGGTGAAGGGGTCTTCAGTAATCTACCACAGAAAAAATCGCGGACAAGAAATGCGGTAAAAATAAAAGTTGTGACAACTCTGTTCTCTCCATGGGGTCAGTCCAATGGCGGCTCCTCTACATAGACTTTAATGAGAATGGGGACATAAATGGGGACAAGCATGCACAGTAAGCACTCAGTTTCTGCCCCCTCAATGGCGAAACTCTACTGTATATCTCTATAGGCCTAGTGGGCACAATGATTAGCCTAGTGGTGGGGGATTAGGGAAACAATAGGAAGGACTTTCCAAGGTGTTAAGGCTCATTCAGACTGCTTGACACCCCGCCCTTCATTAATTCAGGCTTTTGTTATGAAATGTGTCAAAACCTGTTTAACTGGTCCTAGAGACTGGGGGTGTCAAAGATGGTCCCCAAAACAACAGAAACGCTAATGGCCCATCACTATTTCCACTAAAACCTGTTCTACTTGGCTGGAGAGACTAGGGGATAAAAGGTTGCTCCAACAACATCACTTATAGTAACAACTCACTTATAGTAATTCTATACTTGCATTCTGTAAGTTTTGCATGTTTTATTCACATTTCTCTTTCTTGCATTACTCATTAGAATGTTACAGTGGCTTTATCTCAAAATCGTCAGGCTTAGTTAGCCAGCTGCAATGCATATGTGGGCTCGTAGTACAACTGTTTTGATGAACATTGAAGAAAATAAAAGCTTGTAAAATTAAAAATGTTCAAAAAAGCTTTGTTTGACACAGAAGGAAGTTTTCCCCATAACTACTGCTTCTACTGTAGAGCCTACAGGTTAGTTATTACCACTTTGTGTCTTCATGTATTTAAAATGACAACAATGTGAAGATGTATTAAGTTAAACCTGGGGCGGTTTATTATTATAGATTTCATTGTCCAATAATAATGTTAGATCAGTCATTTTATTGTAGTTTACTTCACTAGCTTTATTTATAATAATCATTTCTACTTACACAGACCCTCGCGGGTCCATTTGGTTTAATTTTACACTCAAGAGTTAAAATATTCCTGATCTAAATTAACCCACTCAATTAAGAATTTTACACAACTAGAGAATGTAGAAGATGAATGGTCATTTTGATCTGTATGTTTTGTTTGCGAAAATACAGCCTGAAATTGTGGACAAAAGCAAAATAAATCTTTAGTTTTGCATCTCTGGGTTGAAAATGTCATCAAATGGTGGTCCGTGGCTCAAATGCTAAATAAATAGTGGGCCCTTGGATCAAAAAGGCTTGAAAACCACTGGTCTAGTGGAGCAGCAGCAATTCTTTCAATATTCCCTCTTTATCTGTCCCTTTGATTAAGATGCACAGGCAGCGCAGCTGAGGTTGGACTTATGTGTTGATGTTGGAATGGTTACAATAACATGAACTATAGTGCAGAAGTTTTATGCAGCTGGCTTGAGTGTGCACGCAGTGCGCACACATACCATCCGACGTTTCGCCCCCCTGAGTTCAAAATCAAACTACGCCCATGATTTTTTGCCCCTGGCAGCTTTCTAGAGTTTGCTAAGGGCATAGGTAGACCCCTGCAGGCCCTGGCGCGCAAGACACGTTTAAAATCTAAGGTGAATGCATTAACCTAGACGTGTTGTGCGCCAGCTTTCATAACAATGGTGACAACTCTTTAAAATATAAATAAACCCATCCACCCCAACACACACACACACACACACACACACACACACACACACACACACACACACACACACACACACACACACACACACACACACACACACACACACACAATTTAATACTTTTGAGTCTCATCAGATAGGCAATCATTACAGATCTACCTATGATTGCAGAAATTGAGCAGTATTTAGCAAGGTTTTTTGATTTGTCCTTAGAACCAGTCCATTCTATATTGTTGAGGATTCTTGCAGTTCTTTGATGCCCTGTGAAATAATGTTGACTAGTCTGTCATGACGTGCTATGTACAGTCCTTTATAGAATTTACACCCATTCAAAATGTGTGCATTTAGTTTATTAAAAAAGAAAGAATTCACTTCTTTGTCCGTGTGTTCATATATCTGTATGTCGTGCAGTATTTCACTGGAAATATAATAATTAATGAATAAATGTCAGTGCCAGCACCCATCTTTTGCATGGGCCTTTGGGTTTCTCGAGCTAACTTGGTTGTTTTGAAAGGCAATATATAAAATTATTATTATTATTATTATAACACACACAAAATAGTCAACATATTTTCGTTTTCTTTACTAGATGGAACAAATGTCATAACTAGGCCTATTAGTGCTACTCTGTTATTGTTGTAATAACCGGCCGATGGGCCGGTTCGGTGGTGCCCTCCCCCCTCCACCCACCCAGTCTCACACCCAACAAACTTCAAAACTTGAGAGCCCTGCTTATAGAGGTGCTATGGTACCAAGAGGTGAAGGCAAATTCGAAGAAGCCCTACATATGAGGGGTCGTGTTTTTGTTGACCAGTGTGTAGGAATCTTGTTCCGTGGTTGACCTTTTTGATTGCGTTGGTGGCCATTTTTCCCTGGAACGATTCGCCCTCCGGGATGAGACATAGATTGTTCCGGTTTGAGACCAGCAGTGCAGCAGCTTCTGCTACAGGTAACTGGAAAGCTTGGGCACTTTTCCAGTAGGCCTACTACACTACTTCTGGATCTATTAACTATTAAATTTAAACTTATATGACTGTGCTGTATGTCTAACTGTGCTTCGTGCTAATCACTTAAAGGGATATTGTAACTAAGCAGTCCATTGACCTATAGTGGTGTCTGTGTTCCGGTAATTGATTGCCAGAGGGAGCCATAATTTTGTGACCGGAACTTAGTTGATTTAAGTTTATATGTGATCTTAATGGACGGCAGATACAAGAATTTAGAATGTTATCATTAAATACGATTTTGCGCACTTATTACTACAGTGCACAGTCCACTTGCCAGTGAGATCCCAGGCCATAGGACTGCTTCATAAGGGCAGCAGCCAGCCAGGTGAACATGAATATCCATGCAGTCCCCCAGTGTCGCCGCTGGAGGGAGCTGTTCCATCGTTTTTGTAGCGCCGTCTGGAATACAGTATGTAAATGAGCTGTGTTCATTTTGATTGGCAGTCTAGAATGGTTTCCCCCTCCCCCTCCCAGTGATGGTGACACCGTGGCCCAACGCACTGGCTCCTTTGTCTACGTGACACACACACACACACACACACACACACACACACACACACACACACACACACACACACACACACACACACACACACACACACACACACACACACACACACACACTAAAAGGTGTTTTGATAATTTTATCAATGGGCTAAGACTACATACTGTGAATGAATGAATGAATGAATGAATGAATGAATGAATGAATGAATGAATGGATGAATGGATGGATGAATGAATTACTTTTATTTCTCAGCAGGAGTGCTTTACAGCAATAACAATAAAAAACAAACTACAACTAGGTCTATATACAGCAGGCAGCCATTATTAAGTTTAAACACAGCAATCAGTACAGAGACAAAATAAATTAGGAAAACACAGATGAAACGCAGCGCAACAGTAGCAAATCAGGGGGTGGCTATAAATTAGATTGGGAATTAGCCTTAGCTATGACTAAGACACAAGGGAGTCTTGTGAAGATGTCACTGTATGTCTCAATTTGAAAATGATACACTATAGTTATTAGTGTAATAAAACAAAAAACATCAACTTGACAATAGGCTATGCACACTGCACAGTATAAGTGCAGATAACCTATATTTATCACAACTATTCACCTGTAGTGCTCCACTAGCCATGTTTAGGACCTCACAGGAGAAGATTCAATGTCTAGCGCCTAAGACTAATTGAAATCCTAATCACCTGTGAGGTCCTGTAAACATGGCTGGTGAAGAATTACAGATGAATAAAGCAAAATAAAGGTAGCCTATGTATGCCAGTGTTTCATGTACTGTATGAAATGCAATCATGAACTAGCATGCTGTCTTGATCCCAGACAACATACTTGTAGAAATACCCTGTGTTCACTGTGTGTTTCTAATTTATTGATTTTCTCCATGTTTTGCTTTAAGAAGAAGAATAATAATGCATTGCATTTAATAGAGTGTACCAGAGACAGTAAAACTGAGACAGAGGCCATATATTGGGTTATAAGTAGAAAGAGTTTTGCCATTGTAGCTAGCCGCAATGCAACTCTATATTCTTTTATAGGCTACAGTAATTGGGCTGAATCTAGAGTTGCAATTCGGTCCAACAACTCCCCATGACAAAAATTTTCATCTACGATTTTCCTTGTATTAAACAACATTAAACTCACCAGCTGTATGGAAAGGTTGAATTATCCTCTTTCTTTATATCTGCAAAGTATTTGTTTGATTAAAAAAATCCACCATAGCCATATATTATGAGCTACTTTCTGTCAATGAATTCTCTGCATCTGATTCTTTTTCTGTAGTACTGGAGTTTGGAAGCGCTCATCATTAGTCACTGAAGGCCCTGTGTACCACCGGTTTGACTGTTGGTTGGGAGAGTGTTCATTTGTTTGAAGGCGTCACTTCTTTTTCTGTAAATATAGTCTGTGATTTACTAAAAAGCTTAAGTTTGCTGTCATCTGTCCACGGGACAGATGAGAGATTATTTACCCAGAAGGATGTTGGCTTGTTTAGGTGTGTTTTGGCAAACTCTAGCCAGGCTTTCTTGTGCCTGCAGTGCAGGCTTCCTTCTGGGTCTGCTACCATAGAGCCCTCTTCCATTGAGTTGGCGAAGGTTGGTGCACATTGAAAAAACTGTACCTTGTGTCTGAAGGTCAGCCTGAATCTGTTATGCAGTTGTCTGAGGATGTTCTGTCACCATTCGATCAATCCCTCACTGCAATCATACAAGGAGGTTGATTACCGTACCATGAGCCTTAAACTTCTTGATAACATTTCGCACAGTGGACACGGGGGAGTCTCTGGAGATGGACTTGTAGCCTTGAGATTGTCTATGCTTTGCTACAATCTTCTCTTTGACCTCCTCTGACAATTATCTGCTTTTCTTTCTTTTGTCCATGCTCTGTATGGATCATGCAGTGACTGACACACAACAGCAGAATGAGGGGTTTGCTCCATTTAAACTGGTTGGATGACTGACTACTAGACTACTAAACTCACTACAGGTAAGTTCAACTTATTTTGCTGTTGTTTGGTCTATGTGCAAGGGTGCCAATACTTTTAACCATGACGGTATCATAACGATTCTGATATTCTACAGAGGACCACAATGGAAGCTGTTAAAAAGCTTTTGGTAAATTTCATGCGGCCACGAGCAGCTTGCAGGAAAGGCCTTCCACTGCCGAAAATTCAAGCCGGAACAAGCCGGAAGTGCCCATTGAAACCCATACAAAAATGCAGGACATGACGTCACAGCTCGGCGGACTGTGCAAAAAACAGTGTTGAGGCACCCTAATCCTGGGCTCTAAACTGCCTCCCCCTGGCCAGCCGGAGTGCCTGATGGAGGGGACTAGAACTGGTTGGAATAACGTGTTCCTTCCACTACGCTACATCCAACCAGGGAAACTCTCCCCTGTCAGGTGAAAAGAAGGCAGCTTGGACTCCTCATACATTGAGGGAAGCATGCTAGTCTGCTGCCTGGGTGTGTAGGATCACATTAGGTAATTGGCAGTGGATGAAAAAATGGGTCACAAAATCGTGGGATAAAAATTATTTAAAAAAAAATAATAATAAAATGGGTTGCAAAATGGTAGGATCTTGTAGTTTTCACAGAGCGTTCACCTATTAATATGACATGTGCAGAATTAGGGCGTCTATAGGGATCATGTGGTTAACATAAACGGCCATGATGGTCCCCCGTTGAGACATGGAGACCTGTACCTGTCCTTGAGCGAGACAACGAACCCCGTCCCTGCTCCGCTTGGTGTTTAATTCACTGTGGAAAACAAAGTGAAACCACGTCGTCGTCCCCCAAAAGGCAACCAGAAAGTGGGCTAATACTGAATAATGACAAAAGGGATGGCGTTTGGAATGAGAAACAAAGGGGGGCTTACAGGCACAGAGCACCTGCACTCATAAATTATCCAGAATTAGTTGTTTCAATTCCACCTTCCTTCTACACCGCCACTGTAACGACTGTAATACTGTGTGTGTGTGTGTGTGTGTGTGTGTGTGTGTGTGTGTGTGTGTGTGTGTGTGTGTGTGTGTGTGTGTGTGTGTGTGTGTGTGTGTGTGTGTGTGTGTGTAAATGTACATGTACGTGTGTGCATGTGTGTTGTGTTTGAAAAGTTTTCTTTTTAATTCATGAAAATTGTCTGCATGCATGCATAAAGTGAGTGGCAAGGTTAGTATATTGGTATTCTTTTGTTAAACATTACTTAATGCAGATCAGATTTACTGTGTGGATGTTATGCACTGTCAATCGGACGTTTATAGGACGTTTCTGTTCTGATGTATGGGGCCGTCGTCCAAGGCCAAAAAGTCATTTTCTTCCCCCATCGCATAACTTCCGGGAATTACAGTGCCCTAATACTCTCTATACCTCTATAATACCGTCTATACCTACCTAGCTGCCATGCTTGGATATATTGCATTTTCCCCCGATATTACTTTTATTACACTAGAACATTCTAAACAAGAATTGCACATCCAACACCTTACTTGCACCGATCCGCTCACTAGAGTAAATAAATGATTATTCAGGTCAAAAGCTGATCTACAAGCTCAAATGCATTACAGTGTAGCGTGTTTTGAGTTTGGAGATTGGCTATTTTTTGCTATATGACAGTAATATGAAATGTGGTCCTCTGGAGTGAGTGTGGAACTATAGTGGTCCTCTGGAGTGAGTGTGGAACTACAGTGGCCGTCTGGAGTGAGTGTGGAACTATAGTGGTCCTCTAGAGTGAATTTGG
>CM076970.1:47539688-47547188 GCA_039105355.1 Benthosema pterotum
AATGAAAAAACAGCAATGACATAAGAGTAACTAAAATGAATAGGGCGACTGTAGTGCTACAAGAAATGAGATTCCATACTGTACATAAGCCTATACAGTATGTCTGAATGTAGATCATGATTTTGTTTCTTTGTAAAGCACTGCCACAAAACCCTCAGGTTGGATTAACCCTTTCAGGACGGGAATCCATTTTTGGATTCTGTACAGTATGTACAGTATTCAAACATTCGATTGTTTTGATGCTGCTATATCAATATTTGAAGTTTTTCAGAAAACTTAGGTTAGGCCTAAATAAAAACTAGATGTTGTTCTGACTGATTCACTGACATATACCATGATTTATCACTTGAACATTTGTCCAAAAAATAGTGATGTGTTGTAATGTTTGCAATGTGGTGTGAGCTTGCCTGTTAGGCATGGTCAGGACTGGGATTAATTAGTGACTTCTTGTCACTGGCCAGATCAAGGAAATCCAAGACTAGTCAAATCTGGCCCATAATCAGGTGATATTCTGGGCCAGACTTGGACTGATTGATTTCACCGAGATTCTAACACTAAAATTTAGTATTGAGTGAAAGATGTGAGACCAAGCAATGTTACACAAGTATATACTGTATGTACTGCATTCATAAAGCCTGAATTTTGTTGAGAAGATGAATGTTGTCTGTCAGGTGGAAACCTCCAAAAGTCCATACCTGTTAATTATCAAGATCCAAATGAAATAGAAATCGCAAAAGTAGCAGATCTATAAGTGTCACCTCACAGTCTGCATGATCAAGTAGTCCCGTAATTTACAACGATTCGATTAACACAACAAGTTAAAAACGGCTGATATCTCTGGTCGACAGCATCGATGTGTAATATGACAGAATGACACGCCAGCTGCCCCGCAGCGTTGGAGGTTGAAGTGAGGCGCAGTGAGAGGTCAGAACGTTACCCGCGATAGCGCTGACTTGACTTCTCCATAAAAAGGCTTTTAACAGCAGCGGCAGCTACTGACCTTCCATGACATGTACCTCATGAGTCAGTGGAGAAGGAACAATAGCATGTAGATGTCTGTCTGGTGATGTGACCATGTGGTGATCCCTCTTCCCAGGCAGGTTGATCTCATGCTCAGGGTGCGAGGGTGCAGTATATGTTCGCCACTGGCCGAAAGGTTAAAAGGAAAAGCTTTTATTATACGAACCCTGACAGAAGACAGGTATAGTCGGTAGAGCTCTCGCCTTTGAGCCACAAGTTCATGGGCTCGATCCCGGCCACCGCCAACTTAGTGTATATGAGCACGGCTTGATGAAGCAAGTTGTGATGGGAGATGTGGAGCTCCACCTCAGCGATCCATCTCTCGATCCATGTCCTAGGGGTCTATCTATCTATCTATCTATCTATCTATCTATCTATCTATCTATCTATCTATCTATCTATCTATCTATCTATCTATCTATCTATCTATCTATCTATCTATCTATCTATCTATCTATCTATCGACCGACCGACCGACCGACCGACTGACCAATCAATCAGAGGTCTAGTTAACGGGGATAGACTCGCATGTGCCACCGGCCAATGCCGACAACAAACCACAAGCCACTTCCAAAGTACTTCTACGGAAGATGGAAGCACTTGAGTTTTACTTTCGGTATACTAAAAGTATACTAAAAGTCTATTAACACTCCGCCCAACACGACATCAGTGACATCAGTGGGATGGTATTGACCCACGCTCACCCGAACAATACCAACCATCTTATCACCTAAAAGTAGTCCTTTACTTAACCACCCCATGTGGTTGACTGGAGTCCCTCAGAGTTCTATACGAGTTCTATACGACACACCATGAACTTGTATGTCAGTCTGTTTGTATACAGTATACTGTGAATATATCTTCTTCCCCACAAAAGATGCTGCTGGGGCTGTATGCTGTTGTCCCTGTGACCCAACTACAGATAAGCAGTTGAAGAAGATGGATGGGACGGAGGGATGAACCAGACATTAGGCTACTCCTGTATGGGATGAAGTTCTGTCCATGGTAAACCCCTTATCCCTAAAGTGTGCCAGTCTCGCTGTACTATCAACTCATTTTGGCCCGTTTTTCCTTTCTTTTTTGTTTTTACTTCTTCAGCCTTTACTGAATAATGTGACAAATATGGAATAGAGATCATTTTCTGTACAACCAACTAACACACATTACAATTAAGTGATGAACGCTAAAGAACTGGGTCATGTACTGTATGTGCGTCGTGTATACAATACTGTATATTTGGCTCAGACAGCATTCCTGAGAAAAACACTAAAAGCAACATAATAGCATTCTTAGTTACTGTCTCAAATGTACCCTTTTTGTCAGGAGGGATGGGTGTGTGCGTGTGTGGGAGGGAGAGGGGGGTGCAGTTGTGTTTATGTGTGCTTGTTTGTCCAGACAACTAGAAGGGTCTCTTTGTCCTAGCCTGTAAGCCGTACGTAACAATCCTTCGATAAGGGATGATGTTACAATAAAGAAATAAAGTAAACACGACACAGTGCAGAACATTGCAACACTTCAGTCAAAACAAGGACATAATATTAATCCCACGTGAGAGACTATAGATATAGAGCAGTGGTTTTCAACCTTTTTGATCCCAGGGACCACTATTTGTTCAGCATTTGAGCCACGGACCACCGTTTGATGACATTTTAGCCCCACAGACCCCAAAACTAACGCAAGGGTCCATTTGGTTTCATTTTTACGCTCTCAAGGAGTTACATTTGGTTAACCAACTGTCATCATTTAGCTGGGGACCACCTGGAATCCTCTCAGGGACTACTGGTGGTCCCCTGACCACCGGTTGAAAACCCCAGATATAGAGACAGTAGTGTTCTTCTATCTAAAAGGTAGTAAGCAGCAGTAGCAAGCAGGCAGGCCCCTTGGTCAGGAGGTACCGACACTACGGTATGTTGTGATCAAATAGCGTAGCACGGAGCAGCAGCAGCACTCAGAAAAAAACCTGCGTGCCATTAATATTCATTGTGTGGCATGATGAACTCTGTGCACCCGTACATAGAAACATAGCTCCACCTACGCCCAGTAGCCTAGTGCTATCTCATTTGACGATCGTCTGCTCCTGGCTAACATGAGACAGAGAGAGACAGAGAGTAAAAGATTGAGAGTGAGAGACAATGAGACAGGGACAGCCAGAGAGAGAGAGGGAGAGAGAGAGAGACATGGGAGGTTGTAAAAGTACATTTAGGACGTCACAGAGACACGGGAGGTGTCTTTTTGGCAGCTCCTGGGATTTATGAGTGCACAAAAAAAGGGTTGTGGGAATCGCACCGCTTCACACAACACAGTGTATGTCAGGGCCGGATCTAGAGGGGGGCAGGGGTGACCCTTGCGGGTCCATTTGGTTTCATTTTTACACTCTCAATAATTAAAATGTTCATCATCTGAATTCCAAGTCTACATAGAGAATGTAGAAGATTAATGGTCATTTCGATCTGTATGTTTATCTGTTTTGTTTCCAAATCCAGCCTGGAATTGTGGACAAAAGCTAAAGAAATCTTTAGTTTTGGGGTCTTTGAGGCTAAAATGTCCTCAAATGGTGGTCCGTGGCTCAAATGCTGAATAAATAGTGGGCCCTGGTGGCAACAAGATTGAAAACCACTGCATCATAATATGAAAAACTTTGAAGTTGCCCACCCTGCCCTTATTCTTCCTGCCCACCCCAGTAGGGCTGGCTAAATCCGGCCCTGGTGTATATGTAGAGAGAGTATAGGCGGAGGAGCAGACAGGAAATGACTGACTGACTGAGTGACTGAAGGAGAGAGAGAGGTAGAGAGACAGAGAGAGAGGGAAATTAGCACAGCGACTACAACCGATTGGCAGGCCAGGCATTGAAGGAGGAGGGTGGGGTGTGGGGTGGGGTGTGTTAGGGGGGGTGGGGGGGCAGGAGCTCTGCATATTATGGGATGTTGCGGTGTTGTTAGGCGGGGGGAGGGGTGGAGGCTATGGGGAAGGGTGGGGGGGGGGGTGTTGGGTGGGTGGGGGGGGGGTGTTGCTGACTATTATGGTCTGGCCTAGGCCTGTTTTTTGTGTGTGCGCGCGCACCGTGCACGCACACAGGCACGCACGAGCGGGCCGTGCACACACACCACCCCAACCCTCCCCTCCCCCCCGAGCCCGCGTGAGAAGGAGGAGGAGGCGTGTGCATGTGTGTAATGCGTGCGTGCGCGTGTGCAATTACCCAGGGAGCCTTGCGTGAATGCGTGTGTGTGTGTGTGCGCACTGAGATCATGGCTTTGACGCTCGTGCACAGCAGCAAAGGACTCTCTTATGGCAGGGATATAGTGTATATATCTTCAGGTGCAGAGGAGTGAGTCATGCACATGACACAGAGAGAGGTGCTTCACTGGAGTTTAGTAGACAGCAGAGAGAGCCAGGTAGTAGAGAGATGATGAGGAGGAGAGGACGCCCCCTTGTTGAAAACCAGTTGCTGCTGCAACTCAAGGGGTGGATCTAGGCATGGGCATGAGGGGGCAATGCCCAAACACGATGCCATGCAAAACAACCCAAGATATTTCAAATTAAAGTGCTTCTATTTAAAATGATCTGAAACACTACTACTCCTACTAACTAACTACAGCTGTGTCACCACTAAACCAACAGCATTTCATCTTTGAAAACAGAAAACTCTCTGAGTCAGACCTTTAGCTTTGTGCATGCTGCGTGTCTGTTGCAACTTCAACAACAACTGATGTTATTAATGATGCTTTACTTGACTAATAAGAGTCCTGTAGCCGAAAAACAGTTGCTGCTGCAACTCAAGGGACTATCCTCCCTCAGTGAAATTACAAAAATAAACCCCTACTGTATATATATTCAATCTCGGCCAAATCTCGACAAAGCGAGCACGAGCTCTAGTGTATGATAAAACATGACCCAGGAACTCCAATCACAATCATACAATATAGCAGTATGGTACATGCAGGTGTGCAGTAGTTGTAGTTGTATACCTGTGTAATCCTTTCAGGATACAGCAGGCTTGTTTAAATTCCAACTTGGAAAATCCACAATGGTGGACATTATAAACAAAGTGGAAATGTGAATGGCACTGAAGACTGAAGAACAGGAGAAATGATACAAAGCAGGTGCATTGATGACATCATTACAGTATGAGGCCAAAATCAAGCAATTGTTCCTGAGAACAATTTCCATCAAAGCACCTGAAAGATTATTCAACCTAGATACATTGTGGAGATAAAAAAAACACATGGAAGCACCTAAAACACAACAAATAAAAAGTTGGATTTCATATTATTCCTCCTTTAATGAACACAAATCCCTGTTACAACTGTACTTGCATTGTGTATGTAATGTATGCACACAATAGACACACTTGCTCTTATATACAGTATTCTATCGGCTGTAGCATTAGTTAAACCGTGTGTTCTCTGTAGTCGACAGTAGTTGAAACTCTGAAGGGTTCCCACGCTCTGGTTTTGACCTTTCACTGTTATTGTTGGAGCATTTTGTGGCCTTTATTGATAGTCAACAGTAGGCAGTCAACAGGGAAGGGGGAGAGAGATGGGGAAGGCCATGGGGCTTGGGAGTTGAACCCATGGCACGCCGTCAGGTTGGATTACCAGGATGGGTGCCCAGGCGGTTGAGCTATAACCAGCTAACCAGCTCAAATTATTTGTATAAGTCACCCGAATTTTAACAGGATGTTGTTGCATTGCCTCTGGGTGGTAACTTATGAAAGCCTATAGCAGAGCAGTAGCCACTATTTGACTTCCATTTGCATTCCAACACCATTAAGCCTCATTGAGACCCATTCAAATGCTGGCTATCCAGGACAATGTTTTTGCCCTTAGCATGGAAATCAACCAGTAAGCTGGTCAGATTTTATCAAAATATACAGTATAAGAAAATCTTAGTAGTATTTTTTTTTATGTTCATTTTATGGCACCATACTTTAATATACAGTCATAAATGTTTTGTGTGTCATGATAACTGCCTGGAAATATAATATTCCTCTGTGCAAAATCATCCTGTGATGTTGTGACTGGTTTGGATGCTGGTTTGAACCCTGATTGTCAGTCAACCTGTTCGAGCTCTGCTGTCATACACATACTTCTTTTGAATATCTATTCAAAAGAAGTATAGCGCTAATATGAATGGCCAGGCCATCATTTGTAGATTTTGCCTTGATAGCTTTTCACTAGAACTGGATGACCATGAAGAAGGTTCTGTTTAGAAGGTTCTGGATAAAGGCTATTTATAGAGTGCCTTTATCCATCGATGGCAGAGGAATACTTGAGGCGCCAATCTGCACATTGGGAGCAATTAGGGGTTCAGAGTCTTGCTCAAGGACACTTCGACACTAAGGGGAGCCCGGGATCGAACTGGGAACCGGCAAATCTATCCCTGAGCTGCTTAGCAGTTAGCACACAGGTTGTCTGTGGCAGGTTGGCCTAATGGCCTAGTTCCAACAGACTGCTGCATTACGATGGGAAAAAAGGGACTAGGGACTTTTCTGTGCTTTCAGTAATGATGTCAGCATTGATGTCGGACTTTTGTCTCACTTTCAGCCTTGATATCAGACTTTACCATGTGTTGTTTGCATTTCTGACTGCTAAAGGTGTATTCGACCAACCAATCAATCCCTATCAAACATTAGAGAAAGATTTCATCCCAGCAACAGGCAACGCTTCTATTAATAATCGCATCTCCTTGAGCAAGGCCATCAAGAAACCGCTGTGTGCTGCTCACCCGCTGTAAGTAACACTGGATGGGAGTGTGTCAGCTACTGTAGATGACTCAAATGTAAGTGTATCTCTGGCACCCGGACGACACTCATGTTTCAATCATCTGCTCTACTCCCTTTGTCTCCGTTTCACATGGGAGATACTGTACTACGGTGCGTGACATTAGAAATAATTGCTTTGCATCGTCGACACTAATCCGCATTGCGTACGTACAGTACTCTTCGGCGCGTCACGTTTCAGCAACTTTACTTGTGTTTTTCCGAGTATTGCAAAGGGGGAGCTATGTTGTTCTTGAAAAAGAGACACGCCGGATATCCCCCTCCCTCCTGTTACCTGCAGTAGGTGTCTAATTATTGTTGGTTAACCAGATGTAACACTTTGAGAGCGTAAACATGAAACCAAATGGACCCTTGTGGGTCCATTTGGTTTCATGTTAACACAAGAGTTAAAATATTCATCTAAATTGGCCCAAGTCTAATTACAAAATGTAGAAGATTAATGGTCATTTTGCTCTATATGTTTGACTGTTTTGTTTCCCAAATCCAGCCTGGAATTGTGGACCAAAAAGCACAAATAAATCTTTAGTTTTGGGGTCTGGGATCAAAAAGGTTGAAAGCCAGTGCTTTTAATCATAGTGTGATACCACCACCACCCTATGGGTCATGGCCCACCGGGAGACCTCCCTGTACGCCCAATGGTCAATCCGGCCCTGATCATTGCATACAAAACACTGCATGGTTGAAATTTAAAGTGCAGTCAG
>CM076970.1:47552188-47692188 GCA_039105355.1 Benthosema pterotum
ACCCATTTTCAATATTTTACTATGTCATTGATGTACCTTCGAGGTGTTGAGTGGACATGATAAAAAGTTCCCCCAGGAAATGGAGGTCTGAAGAAAACCACTAACATGGTGAAACATCTTGATGACATCATCAAGGTGTATTTTCACCATGTTAATGGCTTTCTTTAGATGCTTCTATTTTCTGAGAGCGTACAAATGGGACCAAATGAACCCGTTAAGGTTCATTTGGTTGCATTTGTACGCTCTCAGAAAAAAAAAAGAAAATGGGTGGAATTCCCCATTAAGTCAACCATCCCTTTTAAGTCAAACCCACGTGACTTGACTTCCATTCTGGGGAAAAATCACTAGTAAGGGGCCGAAGGCGGCTAAGACCGGGCCGGGGCGGCCATCGAACACAGCACGAAACACAGAACAGGTGTTTGATACATGTGAATGAGGCCTGAAAGAGAGAGAGCTAGCTAGACTAGAGAGGGAGAGAGAGAGAGATGGCATGTCATCCGAACGCACGGTGCTCGCTGATCAGTCTGTGTGTGTGCGTGGCTGCTTGCCGTGCGTGTAGCCCTTAACGCTCACACGCATTTTTCAATTTGTTTAGCAGTGTTGGGATTCAGTGGATTATTTTGTCACCCTGTGTGCAAGCCAAACACAGGGAGGAGGAAGAAAAGTTGGACTGTATTTTTTTTTTTTTTTACAAGGAGAAGCACGTGTGCTGTTTGTTTACGTTACCCGGTTTTTTGGTGTGCTACTGCTAACTGTTTGACGTTTTATCGGTGCTAGATGTTCACTTTTCCCCCTCTTGTTTCTTTCTTTTTTATGTCATTGTGGGAACCAACCGTGCGTGGCATGTCCGTGTCCTGCTCCTCGCACGCACACGTACACACTCAACTCAACACGCACGCGACTGCTGCTGCTGCTGCTACCACCACGACCTGGGACTACTGTGATCACCAAAGAACACTGACTGTGGGATAATATTCATTTAAAACCAACCAAACGAAGGAATACTGGAGGGGAAGAGGAGGCGACTTTTGTGTTTTAGTTAGCTAAAGAGTTTTCTATATCAATTTGCAACTAAATCGGACAAAACAAAGTTGGCCTCTTTTCGGGGAGGCTTCTTTTTCGGCCGTTGCTGCTGCTAACAGCCATCATGTCTGGAAGTGAGGACGACAGAGATGACTTCGCACTAGCCCAGGAAGGCCGCATGATGCACGGTAAGAAAGGAGCAGCACGCACCGCCCGCCCCGGCCCGGCGCGGCGCGGCGCGGCCGGCCGGCGGTGGGTTCACGGCTGATGATCGGTCGGTGCGGTTAGCTAGCGGCTAGCCAAGCCCAGAGCCATGTAGTAGAAGAGTTGCGACATTGAGGGGGTCAGAAACTGAGCGCTCGAGCTGCTGTTCATGCAGCCAGAATAGGGACAAACTGAAGGTGGAAATGCATTGTTTTCAAATAACAAATAACAGCCGTTTTATGGTTGTTTTCAATATGTCAACGATATTGCACAGTAACAATGTTACTGTACAATAATGTTTGTTGTACTATAGCTAAAAACGTTCTAAAATAAAGCGATTTTAAGATCATTAACGCTGGGATGTTGCCTGAGTCCAATGCATTTCTGCCTACTTCGGGGTCCAGGACGTGTCCCTATTTGTTGTCCCCCAATAGAGAATGGGGGGGTCCCCATTCTCTATTCAAGTCTAAGTAGAAGAGCCGCCATTGGACTGGCTCCGTGAAGTGGACTGAGTTGTCGTAACTCTGTCTATACTATATGGCCCTGGTCGCTTGTTATAATGCGAGGGAAGGAGGAAGGGGGATAAAAAAAGGGACAGATCTACAAGCAGACAACGTGGTTGCGGTGCCACTGGTGGGTAGTTTGTAGATCTAGTATTTTCTTCCCCGGCCGACCCCCCTGCCCCCCACACAATGCTCGCAGGCGACGCCGACAAAAGCTAACTACCGCCGGCTGCTAGCTGGTTGACTGTTAGCTTTAGGTAGGCGCCCGAACTGTGTTTCATGTATAACAAACCGCCCTTTCTGTTGACTTTAATGTCATAAAGCAGTCGTTTTCAACGTTTTTGATACTATTTATTCATAATTTGAGCCACGGACCACCATTTGATGACATTTTTAGCCCCACAGACCCCAAAACTAAAGATTTATTATTTTGCCTTTGTCCACAATTCCAGGCTGGATTTGGAAAACAAAACAGTCAAACATACAGATGAAAATGACCATTAACCTAACATTCTGAGGCTTGGGCTAATTCAGATGATGAATATTTTAACTATTGAGGGTAAAAAATAACCAAATGGACATTTGGTTTCATTTTTACGTTCTCAAAGAATTACATCTGGTTAACCATCTTTCCATCATTCAAACGATTTCCACCATTTCGTTATTCTGACGTTGACTTTAATGTTATTAAACTAAACCTTTTAAATACTATTTAGTTTTTCCCCAACAATCTATACTCTTTGTCGGCAGTACTGTTGGTGGTAGAATGAAAGTTAAATAAACTACTTTACTGCCAACTTTAGGTGGTTTATGATTCATTGAACAAAAGCCTAAAATGAAGGTGGTTATGATTGTTTTGTTTGGGAACTGTTGTGAGATATAACGAAGTAAAGCCAGTATTTTATTCACAGACTGCTGCCTCACACACCGGCATTTTTTCCCGGCTAGTTGAGGCAGGGGCCTCCTTGCTTTTAGTACGTAGACATGTTGCCATGTCTGCTGGTTATAAGCGATTCTGGGCATTGGTAGTTGTTGCTGTTTGTTGTTTTTTGGGGGGCTAGTCTCCTAATTAAATCAATGGTTCTAAAATGTTTTATGCCCCCCACCCCCAAGTGATGTCATTTATCTGTCCACTGACCTAAATCTGGAAATATTATATGCCAGGTAGAGATTGAGTGCAGAGACACAACATTTGTCCTGTTGACTTTTTTTTTAAAGCTAGTAATGCCAGATCTGCAAGCTTCCAATGCATTGGGAGCCAAGCTTGTAGTTATGCTGTTAAAATTGGTTCTCAAACTTTTTCATGCTGTGGACCCCCAGAAAAGATATGCCTGCACCTGTGTAAGGGAAGACTTTTAGGCTACTGCTATAGCAGTGATTCTCAAGTAGCCTGGCATTTAAAATAAAAGGACCCCGTTTGACATGCACTAGCCTACAGGCCCCATTTAATGGCATTGTTTTCCGGGCCCCTAATTTATATCGTAAAATCCATTCTGATTTAACTTGGTACATGTGCAATTGCACCAAATTGACCCATTTGTACAGTGCACTCTGAGTTACAAACACTCCTAAGGGTGCAATTGGTTAGCAGGACAAACTCCATTGCAAACTGACAGTAAAGTACTAGATCATAATGTCATATCGTATCAGTCTATCATTTAGCTAGGGGAGCCCCTGGAACTCCCCCTCTAGGACCCCCGCCTGTCTCAAAATTTGTACTTGTTTTCATTAGACCCACGCTGACTGCTTTGCTTGTAGTTGTTTCCTCTCTCACGCACGATCTGGCAACACCGTTCCCGATTCATGTCTTTCTTTACGTGTCGATGACAAGATGGACGCCCGGCCAATGAGCGGCGGGGCTGCCCTGTGACGTAGCACCCCCCCAGTCCCCCCTCCCCCCACCAGACCAGAACACCCACCGTTGTGTGTGTGTACTGTGTACTGGCGTGGTGGGGAAACAAACAGCCGATCTACAAGCCCACGGCGCGGCTCTTCCGCTAGCCGCCGTGAGCTTGCAGATCGTGGCTATTTTCGCCGCGCGACGGTAAAAATAAAATGAAGGGAATCCGGTCTATATCGCTCCGCCGCCCGGACTCCCACTCTTCTTCCTCCGCTGTTTGAATTCTTCTGCTTGAGTTGATAAAAGTCCGTAAAAATAGTTCTTTTTTGGGGGGGTTGGGATTATCTAAGAGATTTTGTTTAGATTATGTGAAAATCGAAACAAAAAATCACACCTTCTGGGTTTGTTTGTGGTTTTATTTGTATTATTTACGTTACAACCGAACGAACGTTAAAAAAAAAAGAACGGGCACGCGCGTGCACTTTTAGGAACAGAAAGTACTGGGAGGAGGAGGGAGGGAGCTGTGCGCGAGCACGCGCGTGTGTTGGCTTCACACGTAATGGTGGCTCTGCTGCTGCGTGTGCGTGCACCACGTAATGGTGGCCGTGTGTGTGTGTGAGAGAGACTGTGCGTGCAGTCGGTTCATAATGGTGGCTGTGCTCGGTGTGTGTGTGTGGCTGCGTGCACTTTGACCACCTTTTTGCCCCCAGTTTAACCTCATATAACGACTTTACCCCCAAATAAGTTGTCAACCTGTTAATCTCATTAAAACAAACCCATTTTCCAGATTGATACAGGTTTCATTCCATGTGTGCGTTCAGGTTTGACCTAAAAAAAAAAAAAGCTCAATGCAAATACCAGGTCTTCATTGAGGCATCTCAGACTAAAATAGACTACCGTTGTTCTATTAAGAGTCAGACATACTGCTTGATGCTCGACTTGGAGGTTCTGTGTTTGGATTTTGAACTGTAGTGTGGTTTATTATACTTTAATAACAGTTCAAAGCAAATTTTCACTGTTCCTCAGCATGATCCCTTAACACAAGCCCCTTTCGGTCTGGAGTCTTAGAACCTAGAATGTTTTGAAGTTGGGCATCTCCATCTATCTGACCCATCAGTGCACATCATTGGTCTTTATTGTTGGACACAAGTGTTTTATAAAATGATGGCCATCCAGAGAACAGGACCTGACTGGCCTTAGGGACCCTAAAATGGGTAGTTGTTCATCCCATCAGTCGATCATCACCCAAGATGAAAGTATCTTCAGTGTTATGTGCCTAAATTACTGCCAATTAGCAGACTGAAATGACAACCTGAGACAGTTTTATGCAATACACAAAACGCATAAAACTGAAGCATGCTGTACTATAGTAGGATTCCATGTCAGATCAGTGTTTGGGACCCTTTTCCACACAAGCCTCTGTTTCTTATTAAGGCATGTTTTAAAATTATTTCGGAGGATGATTATTTAATTTAAGCTTTTCATGTAGGGATACCCTCTTAATCAGGGGGTCACTCATTCAGGAATAGTATACACAAGCGAAATTGGACGTGACGGAAAAAGAAAATTTAATTGAAATGCTGTGTAATGATCACAGTAGCTGTCCTGATTGGATGAAATCATATGTTTCTCTATTATAAAATATTTCTGTTTACAAACTGTTCTAAATGACTATTATGGCCCAGAAGAAAGTAACATGGACACATAGTGCTTGCTAACCTAGGATTTGGGCGTACACGGTATTACACACACACACACACACACACACACACACACACACACACCTAACCCTGAACTGTCCTTATGTGTATGTGGTGGCCCACTTTCACAGATGACGAGGAAGACGAGATCTCGGAGAACGAGGCTCCCAAGGTGAAGAAAAAGAAAAAGGCAAAGAAGAGTCGAGACAGCAAGAGCAGCAAGAGGCGCTCACGCAGAGAAGTAAGGACGGACAGACGCCGTCACACTTGGTGTTCTAAATAACGACACACCTGCTTTTACCAATTTTACACACTGTCCAATGAACATTTCTAGTTCTACCACTGTACATTGAGCATGTTTTAACAAAGCGATTGTATAATGATGTATAATGTTGCTTACTTGTAGGCACACGGTAGTGTAAGTAGAGCCCGACTGATCCTATATGGTCATATCGGCCCCCAATATGATCATATAGGTTAGGATCTATATGGTCATATCGGCTGCAACCTGTTTATCGGTGGTTGTATACCTCTTATCGTATCTGTTATTGTATCGTTCCCAAAATTCCATATGGCCAGCAGGGCACCACTCTGTGGATGCAGTTTGGGCACCTATCGGCAGGTAATCCAGCCTGATGGCACACCACGGGTTCGAGTCCCGATCCCGACAACCTTTGCTGCACATCTCCCTCAATCTCTCTTCCAATTTGCTTGGAATTTTTCAACAAGAGCAAAAAGCCCCCAATAGCCATAGTGCTCTGATTTAATCTTATTTACTCTTTACGTGAGCAACTAGTGCTCATTTTCTGTCGTTTGCGTTCGTCCCTGACAGAAAGTAACGTGTAGATGTAGCATCCTCTTATACGTACGGAACTCACACCCAAATCTAACCCCCTCCTCTCCCTTCCTTTGCCCTCCTCCTCCCAGCAGGAGTTGGCCATGAGCTCCCCGGAGCCCATGGAGGTGGCGGGTCCCGATTTGGAGGACCTCCCGCCTCCGCCCGCGGCCCACCGCTCCGACAGCGAGGGCAGCGACTACACGCCCGGACGCAAGAAGAAGAAGAGGGCCAGCAGCGGCAAGGAGAAGAAGAGGAGCAGCTCCGGCGCCGACAGGAACTCCACGTCCAAGAGGAAAGAACCAGAGCCTGAGGAGGAGGAGGACGACGACGATGACGACTCGGTGAGGAAGACTAGGAGGAGATTATGTCGTGTAAACCAGGGGTTTTCAGCCTTTTTTTTTATCCTGGTGCCCACCATTTATTCAGCGTTTGAGCCACGGTCCACCGTTTGAGGACATTTTAGTCTCATGCACAGACCCCAAAACTAAAGATTCCTTTTGTTTCTCTCCTTGACCATTCGTCTTCTAGTTATGTAGATTTGGACTGATTCACATGATGAATATTTTAACTCTTGAGAGTGTAAAAAATGAAACCAAATGGACCCGCCAAGGTCCATTTGGTTTCATTTTTACATTCTCAAGAGTTACATCTGGTTAAACAACTTAGCTGGGGACCACCTGGAACCCTCTCAAGGTGGTCCCCGGACCACCTGTTGAAAACCCCTGGCGTAAACACTGACTTAACTTTCTCAGATGCAGATCTGGTCTACACTTGTCGGTTTGTCATTTGTGCTTGTAGATCTGCTGTTTTGGGTAATTTGCTGCAGTGTTGAGTCAGACCTGCTCCAGTTGTATTGATCGTTTAGCCTAGTGTCAATTTAGTCCTTCGCATAGTCCATCCCCAAGTTGTCCTTGTCCAATAGGCACGTTAGAAGAGGAAAGCTTTACCAGGAAAGCTTGACCTGCATAGAAACAGTTGCTAAAGTATTTGGATTGGCATTGGACAGTGACTAAACCCCGCCCCAAAGAGTGGAGTTTTGAGAAGGGCTCATTATATGTTTGGTACTCGGGTCAGAGTATCGGGTCCAGTTCCAGAGTACCCAATAATCAGTATCAGTAACTCTAAAGGTGTCATAGTCGCAATATGTTCAGAAGCATCTTCCGTACTATTGTTCTAGCGTGGGATATATTGTATAACGGCAAAGTTTGGCCTCAGTTTGTAATTTATTCGCCTGGTTGGCAGTATGTAGAAGAGCATGACCTTGTGTAGTGTCGCAAATCGCATCAAAGATACGTAAAATCAGTTGTGGAACTTGTATTTATCTTTCATTCATGATTCTTCTTTACAAGTGGCAATTTGGTTCACTTGTGTGAGGCGTGCTTTTGCATGTTACCGTACAGTGCCAGACGGGCTGTCTGGTTGACAAGTTGTGAGATGGGTCTGACACTCCCAGGGTTTCAAAATGGACCAGTATGTTGCCCACTTATGTCAGAGTGGCGATTCTGAACTTCTAAACTAGTTCTGCACTCCGGCCTGAATTCCCTCAACCCGCCTGGACCGTGAGCGAATCAGAACCACCTGACCACGTTTGTTGCTGTTGGAAGTGTTTCCACATCCATGTGACCCCTCTGTTGGAATGTCTGATGATGACGTGCTTAAACCTTACATCACCAGTGCGCTGCTGCTTTCATCTTGTTTTTTTGGGGTAAAATTGTTGTGATGGGTTGCTGCAGCTCTCGAGGATTGTGTGTGCTGCCTGCCCTCCCTGTATTATAATAATAATACTACCTATGCCCCCGGCATAGTGGTTGATGCATGTAATTATGGTGGACCGTCTCCATTGTAAAGGGGGTCTCTTTTTATTTGTCGAGTGAAATGATTTGGAAATAGGCCTGGCGACGTTCGCTTCCAATTTTCCTTTTGAGATCCAAATGGTTGGCGAGAGCCAGCGGTTCCTCGAGCGTCTTGACGTCCATATGTAAGCTGCACAT
Source organism: Benthosema pterotum (assembly GCA_039105355.1). Classification (NCBI taxonomy): domain Eukaryota; kingdom Metazoa; phylum Chordata; class Actinopteri; order Myctophiformes; family Myctophidae; genus Benthosema; species Benthosema pterotum. The sequence goes on from CM076970.1 coordinate 47,560,288, forward strand.
GTCTGGAGAGAGGGAGAGAGAGAGATGGAGGTAGAAAAAATGATGGCGTTGAACAAAGAGATGCCTCTGACAGACAGACACAGAGCCAGCCAACCAATGGGGGCTCTGGTATTTAATGACACTTATGCAAGGGGGATGGGGGGGGGGGGGGGATAAGGCATATATGCAGTTACCATGGAAACCCCACAGCCTAGCTGCTGTGCTGTTTTTTTTTTCTTCTTGACCCTTGTGTGTGTTTTCCCCCCCTGTTGTTGGTTGGTTAGATGAACACATTCTTGATTGTTTGGAACAAACCATCCGCCCTATGCTGCAATTCATCCTCTTTAAACAAGGCAGGAATGAAGGACTTATTTTTAGGAGTCAGAGTCAGATAGGAGTCCAAACAGATGGTGCTGTTGGTGGTGGTGGGACTAGATCCCTGAAATGGGTACAGGTGGAGCCAAAATGAGACATTTATCAATGCATGAATGTCTGATTTGGACCACAAGCATGCCCCCCACCCCATCCATCAGTCTCCAGTGAACAACATGCATCATTCACAAACAGTTTCCCTTTACACTCTAATCGTTTTTTCTGAATGGATTAAGGTCCATGTAGTGCCTGGTGTAAAGGGAAGTGGTGTTTAGATGCTGTTTTTTTTTTAAATACAGGATTCAGGATAATAAAGAAATTGGTTTGTACTTATAATGGTGTCATGTGCCGAAATTGGCCAATCTACAAACCTACAATCTACTAAAAAAGTTAATTTTTGAGACTATCAGGAGTCGAACCTGTGGCACGCTGCACCTTGGATGGTTTACCAGTTGCGGTGCCCACTAGGCGGTTAACCCAGCCGACTGGGCGATCTCCAAACTCAATGCAGACACGTTACACTTTGTTGGAGAACTTTTTAATGGCAGACATTTTTTTTACTAAACATTTGATATCAACAGTTTGGCATGTCATGTGGTGAGGGCCAAAGCATTGTGACTGAGAGAACAAAGATTATTGTTTCATATATAATTGTATCTGGCAGAGTGGCAATTTGCCACATAAGTCATTTGCTCTCTGCATGCTTAGTCATCCCTGTGCGGAGTGAGAGCAGACATGATTTGGGAAATTTAGCACTCTTGGAGTGCTTGGTTTCCATGTTTTGGATTTAAAAGTACACACAGAAGAGTGTCATTATTAATCCACCTTATGCAAACTATCTCTAGTACGTTCTGTACTAGAGACGTTCTGTAAAGCCGCTTCAAATATTATTTGCTGTTTTGTTATGTAATTTTCCTTCAGCTATTAATTAGTGATGTGGTCAAGCTGGTAAATCATACTAGCCAGCTAGTAGCCCCTTATTGTCAGTGTCGAGAGAATTTAGTATGTCATGGAGGCACTTTGTATGTTTTCATTTCAACTAAAGGCTAGCCTCGGATGGTTTCATTTTTTGGGGGGGCGTCCAGAGTCTTGCTCAAGGACACTTTGACACCAACTCTGGAAAGGACCCGGGTTTGAACTCAAACACACGGTTCACATCTGGCTCCTCTACACACCACTGACTCTACCGCTGAACCACTGCAACTCCATGGATTAGGTGGCACTGATATACAAAGAAGTTTTGATTTGTACTAGTTTATATACAAACTGCCTATTAGAAAATTCACCCCTAATAGTTTTTTTGTGCGTATTGTGATAATCTCATTGGGAATTAAATTAGGGAGAAATTTAACTACCAATTCATCTGGTAGGTGCCCCCACTTTTAAGCCCCTCTATAATATTAAGGCCACATCTCCCAATAGCCGAAAATACACATGAACAATAATTGTTAATTATTTTCTGTGCCTCTCGGCGTGGACCATGATGGCACACTTAACAACTCAGAGGGGAGAACAGAGCACAGAGGATGGAGGTGCCATGCTAATACGCTGTGACAGCGTGACACATGTGAGGCTTCAACAGCTTGGCCACGGGCAGCTGGCATTAAACCTGCTGCTATGTGTGACACCACGGAGACTGCATTAGCTCATTAGCCTGGCTTAAATAATTCAGCCTGAGTCGGGGCCGCCATCTCTCCCTCTCTTTTTTTTGGTACATGCGTGGGTCTTCCTTTGCCAAAGCGAGCAGCTCCCCTGCCTCTGCACTCTGTTCATCAGATCGATGGATAAGATTAGCGCCGCTGAGATGATCCAGCATCTCGGCGAAACTGCAGCGCCGCTCTCGGCTGACGTGGACTTTGGATGTTGGTGTGTGACTGCATTGAGAGATGGCGAAATCCGCTTGCGAACAACAGCCTGGTCGCGACCAGTTTCTGACTTTCTTTTCTTACTGAAGGTTGCAACTATTTTGTGTCGGGGCACCGCCAAGATACTCCATCCGAAACCTTTACCCTAGCCAGACCGAATTAACTCTAAACATAATCGCTAGTACAGAGCAGCGCATGTTCACCAACCTTTTCGCGACTCCTGGTCCCTAACCATACGTGACCAGAAACCAAACGTGATCCAGAAGCTATAGTTAAAACGCGACCAGGTGCATTAGTGATCGTCGATCACTACTGGATCTTGCCCTCCTTGTTTTTTAGTGTTAGCCCTCACCAGTGATGGGGATAACGCCGTTATTGATAACTTCGTTACGTAGTCAGATTAGTTTTATTAGTAACGGAGTAACCTAACGAGTTATTTTTGCAATTTAGTAGTTAGTTACTTAGTTACATTTCCAAAAAAGTAACTCGTTACTATAGTTCGTCACAATTCATTTTCTTGAGATTGCTCGGTGTTGTAGCGTATATTCCTCCTTCTGTTATGGTAGAATAAGCCGACTGCACGTTGTGGCTTCATCCTTCTGCGAGTGATGTGTGTAGTTTACATTTTCTGTCTGCACATCCTGTAAGTCCGCGGCCGCCTAAGAAATAAAAGTAAACCTACTGTCTAGCTAGTGTCTAGTTATACTCTAGTATGAATCTTTTATTTTGAAAAGGAAGAGGAAAAGGAAGTCCGCTGCTAGGATGGGTAGTGACACAGCTACTGTAGGCGCGACTTGCTAAAAGTCTTGTAAACAATGACGCCGTACACTGTTGGATTAACTTTTGGATTAACACGCGCACTCTCGATTGGGAATCGGCTATAAACTCTGGCTGCGTTATTAGGTGAGTAATGTTTAATTCATTGTTTGGCCGCCGTGCCTTGTCTATATAGACTACTGTAATTCATAGGCTGGGTTACGATGGTCAGTTGATAAGCCTGCAGGAGCTGTTGTTGTTGTTGCCGCCGTGCAGCATGGAGAGGGCATCATCATGCTATCTGACTGGTTGTACCGCGTACAGCATAATATTGTCTGTAGGACTACTGTGGATCTGACATAGCCTACTTTGTAGCAACCTAGTTCATAGTGGGTGATGGGTGACATGGTGTCACTGTTGACTAGTTGTTGTCGGTGGTGGTTCATGTCATGTGTGCAACATGGAATGCGACTCATGCACTGGTAATACAATGCAACTAAATTGTGCATACATTAAAAACAAAGAGAAAAGGGGTATTTTAATTGTGTTCAGGAACGGAAAATAACGGAAAATAATCTATTACGTTACTTTTTATAGAAAGTAACTTGTAACTTAACAAGATTAGTTTTAGGGGGCAGTAGTCCAATAACCTAACGTCGTTAGTTTATAAAGTAACGATACCCAACACTGGTCCTCACGATGGACATAGAAAAGGTAGACTCGTCTTCCAGTTCTTGGGCAAATGCCGTCAAGTGAGGGCAAGGTTCGGCGTTGGTGTTCAAGGAAGGGAATGTGAGTCACGTGACCGGACGCCGCCATGACACTTGTATGGTACGGACATGCATGTCTGTACAAGTCTGTGGGTTGCCTTCGGTTCAATGCACAGGTATAGACATTAGTTCATTCAAGTACTGAGATGATACTGAGGTTCCTCTCCAACTCTGTAAGAAGTGGAGTTGCCGCAGCTCTGTTGGCAAGGCAAATAAATCAGACTTAAATCAAAGTGTCATTCATCGTAATCATCGACGATCATTCAGATCAGTGCCAGAGTGTGTACGATGTGGACGGGTTGTGTTTAGTATGAGGACCGCGTGTGAAACACTCCAGCTGATGAAGTACCCTGCCCGTACGGGACATTAATTCAGGCTTGTAGACTATACACTTAGACAGCAGAGAACGCTGGCAGTTTAATGTCTTTAGGAAGTAAACGGCACTGGATTACAGTGACTGTAGTACAACAGTACCACTTACTAGTGGATATTGAAATATAAAGGATTTGTATAATATGTTGTCAACAAAGACTGGACTAAGCAATTTGATGTGACTAAATGGGAGCGAAACTGTGTGTTCAATGGGTCTAATCCGGGCAGAAGAAATGTTATCGCCGCCAGACACCAGGGTGGTGTATTCTCAGTAGAATAAACAACCTCTAAATGTTTTATTGATGGACTGCCATAATAAGTGCTGTGCGTGTGTGCCTGCAGGAGCCCAAGACATCCTCTCAGCTGCTGGATGACTGGGGAATGGAGGACATCGACCATGTCTTTACAGAGGAGGACTACCGCGCCCTCACCAACTACAAGGCCTTCAGCCAATACGTCAGGTACGCATGGATTGCAATGTTTTTACTTAATGTAAATTGCTCTGGATTAAGAGTTAATTGTAATTGCACCCACTCAGACAGACACATCCCACATCACGTTTTGTCATGACTAGATTCTAGTTTCTGACATTAGATTCTAGTTTTTATCAAAAAAATATGTTCCTGTGTTAGTGATGCTCAACATACTTCATGCCAAGGACCCCCAGATCTATCTATATTTGGCTGCGAACACCCCTCTGAACACATGTTCTAGGGATCCCCCAGAAGCAAAGATTTGAGTCACAAATGTTTGCTTCCGAAACAATATAGCCTAAGATTTGTGCCACATTTTCACAATTTTTTCAAAATAGCAGACCTACAAGCTCATAGCGCGCCACTCGGTGGCGCGCTATGAGCTTGTAGGTCTGCTATTTTTCAATAGCTAAAGGAACTCCAAGACACGTACAGAAAGCGTTATACACCAGAGAAGCTTGTGTTTATAACACAATGTTTATATTATACAGTAGCGTGGTTCAAGGACTAGTCCACTTGCTAATGCACTTGTTCCTGTTTCCTGGCATTTTCTTTTTATCGTTTCTTTGCTGTAAAGAGAGAAGGCGGCGTTAACCCTGTTGGTTCCATTGATTCAAGCCGGAACACATCCGATTGATTGTGTCATTGATTGATCACACACGATGCACGTGCACACACGCACACATACATGCATGCACGTCTGACCACTTAACACACGGCAGCCACAACCATAAAGGTACAACCGCAGGGCTTCACTGCTATAAAGTCATAAAGGTGTGATTGCAGGGCTTTACTGCTATAACGCTGTGAAGGTACAACTGCAATGCTTCACCGCTCTACAGCAGAGGAGACGAAACAATTAGCCCTCCGCATAAAATCCCATCCCCCCCAAAAAATGATTGTTCAAATAGATTTATTGACAGTTCCTATGCAGGTCAATCTTTGGCCACCTCATAGCTGTCTGAATGTAGTGTTGAACATTTGGACGGTTTGACGTTGGGGAAAGGTCCAAGACTGTCCCACCCAGGTGATGACAATAATACTAATGACTGTAGTCTGACCGTGTAACATGAACACTCCTGGTCGGGTGGTGTTTTAAAAGTTGGTTTCTTCCGCTGTCATTTCCTTGACATTTCTGGTTTATTTAAATAATGTCACGCACACTCTATTGAAGGCATGGTAGACTAGTTTTAGGAGACATTTTGATCCCATAATTTAATTGGGGAGAGGGACAGCTGTCTCCTGCTAACATGCCTATTGGTGGAGAGTGTGCTCTGGAGGGACTTAGCAGAGGGTCTAAGTGAAACCTCTCACCACCTATAGACTTGGTTACCGGTCGAGATCTAGGACAAACAAAACATCAATTGCGTTTCTTCTTAAAATCCTTCCTTCTGTCCTTCCTCCTTCCTTCCTTCCAGGCCTCTGATCGCCGCCAAGAACCCCAAGATCGCCGTGTCCAAGATGATGATGGTTCTGGGGGCCAAGTGGCGCGAGTTCAGCACCAACAACCCTCTGCGGGGCGCCGCGGCCGCCAACGCTGCGCTGGCCACCGCCAACGTGTCTGCCGCCGTGGAGAGCATGGTGTCGGAGGCCGCCACGCCTCCTCCCCCCACCGCCGCCGCGGCCCTGCCTGCCGCGGACCCCCAGCCCCCTCCCCCCGCACCGCCCCTACGCAAGGCCAAGACCAAGGAGGGCAAAGGTAGATGCTCCGGAACTGTAGGCCTGTTGGGTTTATTAGAAGGGCAATAGTCTGATCGCAAGTATTTGTGATAAGCGCAAGTATTTGTAAATAATCGTCAATCGCTCCAATGTCAAATCTTTCAAAAATGGCAGCTCTACAAGTTATAATATGTACCATTGTTGTAAGCTTGTAGATCAAGTATTTCTTCTATTTTGTCATTTTTTTTGAGAAGTCTCTTTTACAATGCTAAGTGTCAGTGATTTCTTCGTATATTGTGATTACGAAGCCAAAAAGTCAATTGAAAATAAAAATGTTATAAAAATGTTCAATGCAAATGACACGATTAGTGGTTAACTCGCCTTATCTGTGCAACAATGAATTGGTAATTGCGATCGCTCCGTTCCTGACTGACCCTTCCCCTCTGCCTTGCTCTACCCTACCAGGTCCAAACGCACGCAAGAAGCCGAAGCCGGCGCCAAAACCTCAGGAGAAGAAGAGCAACGCCAAGACAAAGAAAGTGGCTCCTCTCAAGATCAAACTGGGAGGATTCAACAGCAAGAGGAAACGCTCCTCGGTGAGACTCATCCTCCTCCTCTCACCGCTCTCTATAAAACTCTGTTTACACTGGCAGACAAACCACAAGAATCACAAACCATTCACATGTAATGTGACTTTTAACAAATTCAACTGAAGACTCATTCAGAATGCAAAAATCTCCTCTAAATCGGATTCCATGTGACTTGTTTGTGTTTTCAACTCGGTTAATGAACTGAGGATCTGGATGTTGTGGCACAGATTTGGCTGCCAGTCTAAATGGGGCCCAACTGTAGCCACCAGTAGGACCCAGATGGCCACTATGTTTCATTTTCTAATCTAATATGACGTTTCTCTGTGTGTGTTTCAGAGCGAGGAGGATGAGCCAGACGTGGACAGTGACTTTGACGACACCAGCATGAACAGCGTCTCCGTCTCAGACGGATCAAACAGCCGCAGCAGCCGCTCCAAGAAGAAGCCCTCAAAGTCGAAACCCAAGAAAAAGAAAAGTACGTCTCGTCCCATTGTTTTTTTTTTAATCACCAGAAGCGCCTCAAATCTGTGCTGCAGCGCGAGGAGACGCAGCCCCAGTTCTAGTATACTGAAATAATGTCTTGCACATTTGTCCAGTGCAGTGGACTTTTTGAAACGTCTGATTATTTATATGGATAAATCCCATCATTTAACGTGCATCTCAGTGGGTGACGGGCACACAGCTTGCATGGCACAGCGGAGTGCCAGGGGCTTAGCTGGTCCTTAACTGTTCAAGTTGCCATGTAAAGGATTACCGGGTTTAGTTCAGGCAAAATGGTGGAATTGGAATTAGATTGGACGTCAAAATAATTGCCTGTATAAACATCTGTGTTGGAGAAATAGAAGCACAGTGGGTTGAAATTGAAGACGCCCCATAAACCTGCTGCCAGTGTTGGTGACACACTGAGCTACATGCTAGTTAATTAGCATAAGGAACCCAGGCCTGGACATGTTCCGGTAACAAAATGTACTCGAGGAAGGAATGTGAAGGCAGTATGTATTGCAACACGAGGATGGACGTGTTGTGTGTGTGCGTGAATGAGGGAGAGTGTGAGCGTGCGTAGTCGACCGTTAGTCACTGCTGGGCGTGTGACTCAGTGCTTTTTAAGGCTGTATATTTAGACATCTCGGATCTTTGGAGAGTTCATAATATTAGCTTGTGTGACACATAATACTGGCATTAATAAATAAATGCATTCATTAGACCATGTCCACCAAACAGACAGACATCAGGAGAGCCTTTTTGGGTACAACAAGAGGACGATTGCAAGAAGCTAGATTGCTGGCCAGGGCTATGTGTAGTATTGTGCAGAGGAGACCTTAAAGTTCCTGGGGGTGTGAGCCTGTTAGATAAGCTCTCGAAGATACGTTATCTAATCCTTGCAAAGAGAGGTTTGGTGTAGATGAAGAGAGAGAGAAGGATGGGGACACGTATAGGCATGTTGGGGACCCTGTCAACAGGGTAAGGACCCTGTCAACAGGGTAAGGATTGATCCTCAATTGACATTTCATCCGTATCTGCCCCATTTTAAAGGAGTGCTTCGCTGGTACGGAATGCCCTTAAATGCTGTACAACAGCCTCTAAATATGTGGGAAAAAATGTATGTGTAACACTGTGGTGCTAGAAAAAGTATATTCTGTGCGTGCCTTGCTGCTCTCCTCTGCCTCCTTTAGTGTTCAGTGCTCTGGCAAACCTTTAGGTGGTAAACAGCCTGGCACACCCTCCTCTGGTGTTCCACTACAGTATGCGCTGAGACACGGGCACGGATGCACGACAGTATAACCATACAGACGAGGTTTAATTTCGGCGAAGTATCCTTTTAAGTGCAGGGTGTAAAGTGTGATGAGCATTCTCCCTTCTCTCTCAATGACAGTAGAAACGGAGGAAGGGGAAGACCTCTCCCCCATCTTTATAACTTCTCCATCTCCGTGTCAGCAGTAGACATTGAGGAAGGTGTCTCCTCTCTATAACATCTCTCTCTCTCTCCTCTCCCTCTCTGGTAACAGTAGAAACAGAGGACGGAGACGGCTATGAGACAGACCACCAGGACTACTGCGAGGTGTGCCAGCAGGGAGGAGAGATCATCCTGTGTGACACGTGTCCCAGAGCGTACCACATGGTCTGTCTGGACCCCGACATGGAGAAGGCCCCAGAGGGCACCTGGAGCTGCCCGCACTGCGTAAGAGACACACACACACACACACACACACACACACACACACACACACCACGGTGTACTTCACACAGTGGGGGTTGTTTTGGGTTGATGATCATTCAAACTGTGGGCCCCTTTTTCTCTGTGGTTGAACTGTTAGTTTTTTTTCCCCCCCTGCCTAATATTGAAACAGCGTTTCCACTTACAATTAAGCAAACTGGTGCCCACACTTTTTTGACTTGAGAGCTTCAAAATGACCGGCTCAACAAGATCTACACTTAAAAAAGAAAAAAGGAGAAGAAAAAAAAAAAACAATTATCGCATTGCTGAAAATAGTTTAAAAATCCATTCCAAGGTCCCCTAGAAAAAGTGGGAGCTTTGAAATAGCAGTGATGGTGTTACTGGTATCACAATCTACCTTTTGGGCACCCCTGATTCAGAACTTTAAAAGTTGGTTTGGTACTGGAAGCCACCAAAGAAGGCTGCCGGTTACCATGAAAGCAATAGTATCAAACCAAAGTAGTTTGAGTGTGTGTCACGGCCAAGCTACAGGATATTTTTAAGGACCAAATGATTGGGAAGCAATTAATGTTGCTGACTCTGAAACTCTAGTTTAGCGACGAGATCTGAGGGCATATGTAAAAAAATATCTCTTCTCATCAAAATGTGATGTCCCCTCTCCCCCATTCTCCAGGAGAAGGAGGGCATCCAGTGGGAGGCGCGTGAGGAGCAATCGGAGGGAGAGGAGGACAACGGTGAGGCTGCCGAGCCCGAGGAGGACGACCACCACATGGAGTTCTGCCGCGTGTGCAAGGACGGCGGGGAGCTGCTGTGCTGCGACACCTGTCCCTCGTCCTACCACATCCACTGTCTGAACCCACCGCTGCCTGAGATCCCCAACGGAGAGTGGATCTGTCCACGCTGCACGGTAAGACACCTTCCTCCTCCTGCCTACCATGGCCACTAGTCTGTCTGAACCCTCACGATGCACCGTAACACCCATTCCCCTCCCCGTCTCCCTTCCATGTCCAATAGAGAGTCGAAGTTAAGTTACAAGTTAACTTAAACGTCGCTACCGTCTGAACTCCTGTGCATCGCAGGCACTGGATCTGGTAAACTAAACTTGACTTTTCTTCTTGGCTACAAGTGCCAGCGTTGACTTTGTCGACTGGAACTATAACAATACATGTTGACTTTTGGATTTTTCCACTGACGAAAAGTAATGTTCTGGAGGGACTACTGGAGAAGAGATGCAGTTTGTTTGTGTTTTGCTATGAAAAACGATTTTATAATGGGCTTCATCAAGGGCTCTGCTTGACATACAGAAGGAGCTTTGACTGTGGGAATGGGTAGTGACTCAGTGCAGTACTTATCCACATAAGAGTCTGTAGTGTGGCAACAGTTTATGAAAGGCTTCATAACCAGCATGCCTGAAATGGCAAATCAAAACATGGCATTTGGTGGAGCAGCAGTTTGGCAAATCAAGACAGCAGCTGTTACCACCTGCGTGCTTGTGACACGTGCAGGCGGGAATGCATTACAAACCCGAGAGTGAATGTCCAAACGCAGCTGCACCACTTCAAATTTTTCACGTTTATACTTTATTACATGTACCGTAACAGCTTTTGCAGGCTCAGTTTTATAGACTTGCTGTTTTTCTCCAGATAGTTGGCTTTATTTGCCAAAGGTTTGCTATATGAGCTTATAGATATGCTATTTTTAAAGGTGTAGCAAGTCATTTCACTTAATTCAAATATTATCTTTCGTTTTTTGTCTTAAAAAAGTGTTGTGACCATATACGGAGTTCCTCCCTGTCCCCTGGAGTCAATAAAAGCTAGTTTCAGTTTGGCCTTTGGGAGAAAAGCCTTTCGTCCAATCAGGATGAGAGGAGGCCTTCCTCCCAATCGGGATAGAGTGGGGGTGTGCCTTGGTGTATGTGGTGTTGGCACATTGTACTTCCCCTCACCTTAGAGTGTGTGCATGTGCACATGATTCTTCCGGAGGATTTTCCAAATCGCTTATGATACCTTGAATAGTCAATGTATTTAATGATTAAAGAGGGCTAAAATCTAAAAACTGGGAAAAGCATCCACCTCACTGAACAAATTAATGTTTTTATCTGAACCCTAAAACACCATTTCTTCGTCCTCTCTCTCTCTCTCTCTCTCTCTCTCTCTCTCTCTCTCTCTCTCTCTCTCTCTCTCTCTCTCTCTCTCTCTCTCTCTCTCTCCAGTGTCCCAACATGAAGGGCAAGGTGCAGAAGATCCTGACGTGGCGCTGGGGCGAGCCTCCTCCCCCGACGCCGGTGCCCCGTCCCCCCGACCTGCCGGCCGACCAGCCGGACCCCAAGCCCCTGGCGGGACGCCCCGACCGAGAGTTCTTCGCCAAGTGGACCAACATGTCCTACTGGCACTGCTCCTGGGTCACGGAGCTGCAGCTGGAGCTGCACTGCCAGGTAGGGATGTCACCGTATTACCGGTATTACCGCTACGGTGGCACGAAACCGGTACTTTGCTTGCCCACCGAATGTACCGAAAAAACGAAAATATTCAATATTGCACGTTCTAACTAGATGTAACTCTTGGAGAGCGTAAAAATGAAACCAAATGGACCCTTGCGGGTCCATTTGGTTTCATTGTTTACACTCTCAAGAGTTAAAATATTCATCAGGTGAATTAGCCCACTCTACACAACTAGAGAACGTAGAAGAATTAATGGTAATTTTGATCTGCATGTTGGACTGTTTTGTTTCCCAAATCCATCTTGGTATTGTGGACAAAAGCAAAAGAAATATTTAGTTTATTAATATATACGACAGCGTTTTAGCCCCACAGAGCATAATGTTGATTGAGGATTTGGCCTGCATGTGCCAGGACTCTGAGGACATCTAGCGGTCAAACTATAAAACCGATAATACCGGTGTTAAAGCAAACTATAAAAATGGTGTTGAGATTCTAACACGGCGACATGCCTACTGCCAGGTGATGTTCAGGAACTACCAGAGGAAGAACGACATGGACGAGCCTCCGCCCATCGACTTCGGCCAGGACGGACAGGAGGTGGCCTGCTCCAAGAGGAAGAAGAAAGACCCTATGTACGCCGAGATGGAGGAGAAGTTCTACCGCTTCGGCATCAAGATGGAGTGGATGATGATCCACCGCATCCTCAACCACAGGTAAAAGCACACACCCCACTATTACAAACCATTTTCAACATTTTACTATGTCATGATGTACCTTCAAGGTGCTGGGTGGACATGATAATTATTAATATTTTCACCATGTTAATGGATTTCTTAAGATGCTGCTTTTTTATGAGTGTACAAATGGAACCAAATGAACCCGTTAGGGTTCATTTGGTTGCATTTGTACACTCTCAGAATTTTGTTTTAAAATGGGTGGAATTCCCCTTTAAACAGATGTACGTTTGTCAACACTGATCACCCAGATAATTGATACCGTTTATCTGCCCTGAGACTGGGAGGTCGGTGTTTGATTCCTGGCCGGGTCATACCAAAGACATTGGGACCCAATTTCTCCCTACGTAGCACTCAGCATTAAGGGTTAGATTGGGGGTAAATTTGCGCTGCCTTGCGACATACTAGCGCCATGTCCAGGCGGTGTACATGTAAAGCAAAGCTGCATGACGCTACAAAAACAGGAGATGGGTTCCTGCCTCATGGTTCGGCCTAGCCTCATGACATAATGACCCGGCAAGACTTATTTACTATTGCTGCGACTCGGTTCCTTTTATTGAATACTCCACTAGTCGTCAGTCAGATATATTACAAAACGCACACACAAACAGAGCAGAGAATGCCTATTTTCCGGGTTATTGTTGACGCTGACTCCTCTCTGTTGTGTTCTCTGACCTGCTCCAGTGTGGACAGAAAGAACAACGTGCACTACCTGATCAAGTGGAAAGACCTGGGCTACGACCAGGCCACCTGGGAGTCCGACGACATGGAGATCCCCGAGTTTGACACGTATAAACTGCAGTACTGGAACCACAGGTATGTAATAAGTATTATGACACTGTGTTCCAACTTATTATGCAAATCATGTTTTTGTTTGATTTTCCAACATAATTGATGCAAATGATATCAGCATAATTTTCAAGTCATTAGCTGTCAATTTATAGTTCAAATGTTATTGAACAAACCTCCTAATGAAAACAGAATTTAGAAAATAAATTAAAAACTTGGAACAGTGCGTTTCGCACTGTTCCAAATTATTATGCACATCATAGTTTCAAGACAATTTCTAGTTTGTAAAGAACTGAAAATAGTAATTTGTTGAATTCATAGCAATAAGGTGGTCATATGTACTGGGAAAAAAAGCTATTTCAATCCAAAACATGTTAACAGGACCAGTTACATTTGAACATGGGACCCCTTGTTTGAAAGCAGCTTGCGTCCATAAAACTTGTGAGTTTATGGAGAGTTTCTGCTTGAATGTCTTTGCAGGATGTCAGAACAGCCTCCCAGAGTTGCTGTTTGGATGTGAACTGCCTCCCACCCTCATACTGCACATTTTTCAAAACAGTCTTGTTCAGTGATGAGTGCTGTGCAACCCTGGATGGTCCAGATGGATGGAGTAGTGGATGGTTGGTGCATGGCCAGTTTGGCCACCATGTCCCAACAAGGCTGCGACGTCAGCAAGGAGGTGGCGGAGTCATATTTTGGGCCGGAGTCCTAGGGAAAGACCTGGTCGGCCCCTTTAGATCTTTCGCTCGAGGATGCTCCAGACATTCTCAATAGGATTGAGGTCAGGGGGGTGGGGTGGGGGCCACACCATGATTTTTTCCCCCTTTTATGCCCATAGCAGCCAATGAAGCTGAGGTATTCCTTGCAGCATGAGATGGTGCATTGTCGTGCTTGAAGATGATTTTGTTTCAGAAAGCATGATTCTTCCCTTTTGTACCGTGGAAGAAAGTGGTCAGTCAGAAACTCATCATACTTTGCAGAAGTCATTTTCACACCTTCAGGGACCCTAAAGGGGCCAACCAGATCTTTCCCTAGGATTCCGGCCCAAAACATGACTCCGCCACCTCCTTGCTGACGTCGCAGCCTTGTTGGACGGCACTCATCAGTGAACAAGACTGTTTGAAAATTGGTCTTCGTGTACAGTATGAAGTTGGGAGGCAGTTCAAATCCAAACAGCAACTCTGGGAGGCTGTTCTGACATCCTGCAAAGACATTCAAGCAGAAACTCTCCATAAACTCACAAGTTTTATGGACCCAAGCTGCTATCAAACAAGGGGTCCCATGTTAACATGTAATTGGACCTGTTAACATGTTTTGGATTGAAATAGCTTTTGTTTCCCAGTACATATGACCTCCTTATTGCTATGAATTCAACAAATTACTATTTTCAGTTCTTTACAAACTAGAAAATGTCTTGAAACTATGATGTGCATAATAATCTGGAACAGTGCGAAACGCACTGTTCCAAGTTTTTAATTTATTTTCAAAATTCTGTTTTCATTAGGAGGTTTGTTCAATAACATTTGAAATATAAATTGACAGCTAATGACTTGAAAATTATGCTGATCATCATTTGCATCAAATATGTTGGAAAATCAAACAAAAACATGATTTGCATAATAAGTTGGAACACAGTGTAAGTATTATGACGCGCTTAGGCATTTCCTACAGCGACCATAATGCAATGGGTTGAAGTTCTGAGTCGCCAAGACTTTTCCATTGATAGAAGTTGACATACCTTGTTTGATGTGTTTTGTACCAGCATACAAAGCTTAATGTTGTAAGCTTTTAGTTACCCCATTTCCAGTTATTCTTTTTTAAATAATATATTTGAAGTGCTAGATTACTTATGTTAAACCTTCATATATTTAATAAAAGCATGAAACTGCAATCTAACTGGTTGGCAGTATGGCTATGATCTGTGCTCTCGCTTTGTAGTACCTTATTTTCCGGACTATAAGGCGCACCTAAAAGCCTTTAATTTTCTCAAAAATCCACACTGCGCCTTATAATCCAGTGCGCCTTATATATGGATCGTTCGACTGCAGTAGCTTCTATTCTATGTTAACTGTAGTAGATTCTATTCTCTGCGCCTTATAATCCGGTGCGCCTTATATATGAAAACAATTCTAAAAGGTGCGCCTTATAATCCGGTGCGCCTTATAGTGCGGAAAATACGGTATTTATTTTCTCAAAGATGGGAATATTGTAATTTATTCGCTCCCTTGGCTTAATCTACATTATTTTTAGAGGGCCTTCTTTGTTTTTATTCTGCAAAGCGATTACAACTGCCTTTGTGGTGTCTGAAAGGTTACTGATATTGAATTCAGTGTGCTGTGCTGTGCTGCGTTTCTTTGACGTGCTGTTTGTAACTCTGTGTACTGTGTGTGTTTCTGCAGAGAGCTGATGATGGGAGACGACGGAAAACCAGGCAAGAAGATCAAAGTCAAAGGCAGGGTGAAGAGGCTGGACCGACCCCCAGAGAACCCCATGGTGGATGTGAGTAGAGCGCAGAGCCCTTATACCTTAGCTATTGAAAAATATCAGATCTGCAAGCTCATAGCGCGCCACCGAGTGGCGCGCTATGAGCTTGCAGGTCTGATATTTTTTGTAAATACTTGAATACATTATTTCAGAAGCAAACATTTTCAACTCAGATCTTTGCTTTTGGGGGATCCCTAGGACATGTTTTCAGATGGCAAAATATAGATAATTCTGTGTGTCAGAAATTACTAGGATCTAGTGTCAAGAACTAGAATCTAGTGTCAAAAAATTAGTCAGAAAATTAGCCCTGAACTTGAAACTACTGCCAAAAACTGGAATGTACAATCTGGAACTAGAATCAAGCATTAGAAACTAGAATCTAGCGCCTGCAACTTGAACCTAGCGTTGGAAACTAGAATGTAACATCAAAACTAGAATCTAGTGTCAGAAACTAGAATCTAGACAGGACAAAATAGGTAAAACTGCTCTGGTGTTTTCCTATGACAATCCACTGTATACTGTACAAGTGAGGAAGGATTTACCTCAACCCCTCTTCTCTCTGTCTTTCTCTCTCCACAGCCCACCATTAAGTTTGACCGGCAGCCAGAGTACCTGGAGTCGACGGGGGGCACCCTGCACCCCTACCAGCTGGAGGGTCTGAACTGGCTGCGGTTCTCCTGGGCACAGGGCACAGACACCATCCTGGCCGACGAGATGGGTCTGGGGAAGACCGTCCAGACCGCCGTCTTCCTCTACTCGCTGTATAAAGAGGTAAAGGAAGCCTTGCTGGTGCTCCTGACCTCTACCCGCTACCTACTGTACATAAACTGGATTCACACTGTGGTCTGGGATCTGCACTTGGCAGATGTTGTGGTACTGTGGAGGCTGAAGAACTGAGGAAACTGTTTGGGCCTTTCTTGGTCCGCTATCCTTTGTTTTTGAGAGTTACTCTCCTGTAGTCAAGTTTGACAAAGAGGAAACTAGACTGAAAAAGACTTGCTCAGTGTAAAAAAAAAAAAAAAAAAGAAAAAAAAATGGAAGTAATCATTATTTCATTTATTTGCTCATAATAAAGTGCTCCGTGCTCAAAGTGCTGGTTAAAAATAGCAAACGTTTCGGTCCTAAGACCTCCATCAATGCCTATTGTGTGGAGGCTGTGCAGTGTTCTCGGAAGCGGCTCACCCAACCTCCCAAACTCATTCCAGTTTTGAACAAACATACTCTGTGTGAATGCCCTATAAATGGGCAGAGAGTAGCAGAGATGACATTGGTTGGGCCTTGGTTGCAGCAGCTGATTTATAATATATATTTATAATAGAGTATTTGAATTTGGACAGACCAGCTCTAGAGTAGAATATGTATGTTTGGAATGCAGAGTTCCCTGAGGCCCCAAATGGTCTTGAATATTTCGTAAAACAGATACATTACCATTCTAATGTTGAAGTTTATAAACATCATAATTCTACATACCAGTACTGTGCTAATCGTTAAGGAGGCTGATTGTGGACAATTTCTTTCACACCTTGTCACAAATCTAAAGGCCTAAAGTCGGACCCTTTTCAGAAGTTTTGTTTTAATTCCCTGTGAGTTCAGTAAAGACCCCAGGTGGAGAATTATCTAGAGCTGCAGTGTTATAGGATCCATATAATTTGCCCCTTTGAGGCCTCAAGTGATAATTTGATATCACTTTTCAATCCCTTTGTTTAAAATGGATAACTTCTCAATTAACCAGTTTTAAAACAGCATCCAGTGCCATTGTGATAAATATATAGAACTCTGCTCCTGTCTATGAGTCCTCAGCCTGTCTTCCTATAGGCGTCTGTAATCCTCCTGGCCTCTGGCCAGGCAGCCATTTTGTATGTGTCAGCTGAAATGTGACGACATTAAAAAACAGCCCAATCTGAGACTGTAAACACACAGTGTGGTGCTGTGGTCACGTGGGCAGGTACTGCTGCCACCTAGTGGACAGAGGCCTAATGTAGATGGAAGCACAGGCTCTCCCTCCTGCTGAGATGCATATAGAGGCCACCCATCAGCCTTTTGTTAATGTTTTACTTATTTATTTCTTATTTTCTGTAATGGTTAACTAAGATGCGTGTCATTTGTTTTCTGCATTTAGGCACAGTCTGTACATATGTTTTTTTTAATGCATAGTGGGAAACTGAATTTTGTTAATGTTTTTCATCGTACCTAAAATGGGTTTAATTCCCACTTTACATCTATTCTATTGTGTGTTTAAAGACCAAAAGAGGAAAGTAAATATATAATACTACACGTAAACTGGATGCAAACTATTGTTGGACACAGAAAAGTGATTGTTTTATGGGCAACTGCCTGCTTGCTGCTTCTTGCTGTTTCTTTTGGTCAGAAACCTATTATATTTATCTCTATTTTTATCTCTATATTTTTAATGCCCTAGTACTGCATCATGTCTTCCTTCCTGCAACTGTTGCCATTTTGATCTTTAGTTGAATCCCAAAAAGTAAAAAAAAAAAAAAAAAAAAAAAAAAAAACTCTGACCTACAAGGTTTCCAGACAACAAGAGACAATACCGTATGCGAATGGTATTAATAAAACTATCTCTGTGTTCCTCCAGGGTCACTCCAAGGGGCCGTTCCTGGTGAGCGCCCCGCTCTCCACCATCATCAACTGGGAGAGGGAGTTTGAGATGTGGGCTCCAGACATGTACGTGGTGACCTACGTGGGAGACAAGGACAGCAGGGCGGTCATCAGGGAGAACGAGTTCTCCTTCGAGGACAACGCCATCCGCGGAGGGAAGAAGGCCTCCAAGATGAAGGTGAGGACTGAGGGCTCCATTTTTGTCACACTCTAAACCCCTTATCCCTCTTTTACTATCTTGATAAACCTTTTGGAATAGTTCAACATGCCAATCTACTGACACGTTGTGAGCTCGTAGACTGGCCATTTTATCTATTGGAAAAATGTTTTTTAGATTAGTTTAAAAAGGCAAAGAAGTTAAGGGATAAGGGGTTTAAAGAGGTGAGGAAAATCTAGGCCTATGAGCTTTCTTCTCATACCTGTTTTTATTTTATTTTATTTCAACAATCTGTGGATTAAACTGCCTGCCCAGAGGCTGGAATGTCACGGATAGATGGCCTAAACAAAAGAAAAAATATGTATATATATTTTTTTGCTTTTATCCACAAAAACGGAGTTACGGACTGGCAACGGTCAATTTGGAAACTCTTGAAGGAACCCTGAGGCTCCCAGAGAGAAGCCCAAGAGAAAGACTGTTTCTGACCCTCTGTGTTCATACGTTGGTGTCCTAACAGAAAGACTCGTCGGTGAAGTTCCACGTGCTGTTGACCTCCTATGAACTGATCACCATCGACACGGCCATCCTGGGCTCCATAGACTGGGCCTGTCTGGTGGTGGACGAGGCCCACAGGCTGAAGAACAACCAGTCCAAGGTGCCTACACACAAACACAGTACAAACACACTAGTGCAGCACAATTGTACAAAATGTGAATCTTGATTCTCACAAGGTAATTTTTACGTTTTGAGGAAATAATTGGCTGTTAGCCTGTAGTTGCTGAACATTACCATATTCAAAATGTGGCACCTGGAGTCACAGCTACTGTGGCTTTAATCAGACAACACCAATGTGCTTCACTTAAACCTCTCCTAAAACCAGAAAACATTAAGAGTAACTAAAAGGAATTGCACATTTAATTAATGCTGCAGGACTCTTGGTGAAAGATAGAAATGAGATTGATTTTGATGAGATGGATTTGAATTCTTCCTGTGGAACCATTTTAACGGAAGTGTTTTAATGTGTTCTTTTCCTCGTCTCTGCTGTCCACAGTTCTTCCGCGTATTGAACAACTACCCTCTGCAACACAAGCTGCTGCTGACCGGAACGCCACTGCAAAACAACCTGGAGGAGCTGTTCCATCTCCTCAACTTCCTCACGCCAGAGAGATTCAGGTAACCTGTGTGTGCGTGTGTGTTTGAGAGAATGTATGCTTGGGTGTGTGAGCTCACTATTTGTCTAGGGCAGAGTTCAAATAGAACTCTCAGTATTTCTTTGGCAGTTTCAATATTTCTTTGGCTGCCTGGAATCTCCAGAATGATTTTTCCGTACTGTATATCTGAAGTATTTGTGAAACTGCAAAGCAAATGCTACATATTGGATTTCGCCCAAGACTGGTTGCAATACGAGTGTACACAGCTTTTGACAACACTGCCCATGTCTAGGTTTGCCCGAGGCCCAATATGTTGGCTTCTAAAGTAGTTGGTTCTCAAACATTTGTATCACAAGAATGCATTATTAATGGTGTTTCTTTCCTTCTCAGTAACCTGGAGGGCTTCCTGGAGGAGTTCGCCGACATCGCCAAGGAGGACCAGATCAAGAAGCTCCACGACATGCTGGGACCTCACATGCTGAGGAGACTGAAGGCTGATGTCTTCAAACACATGCCCTCCAAGACGGAGCTCATCGTCCGAGTGGAGCTCAGCCCCATGCAGAAGTGAGTGGACCTGATGGATGTTTGTTTCGCTGTGTGTATGTAAAACCATCTTCTAAAATTGACTACAGGACTGCTAGTGGGGTTTGTCACAGTGCAACAGCCAATTAACACCAGAGAATTGACATGAGAATGTGGATAATTAACATATTTCATAGGAAGAACCCCCAGAAATATCTATTATTTAGCTGCAGAACCTCATCTAAAAACATGTTGTTCTAGGGATCCCCCAGAAGAAGATTTGAGTTGAAAATGTTTGCTTCCGAAATAATGTATTCAAAGATTCGCACCACATTTTCACAATGTTTCAAAAATAGCAGAACTACAAGCTCATATCGCGCCACTTGGTGGCGCGATATGAGCTTGTAGATCTGCTATTTTTCAACAGCTAAAGCACAAAAACGCGCTCAGTACAGAAAGGCTTTCTTCTCCTTCGGTATAAACCAAAACATCTGGTATTCTAACGATGACATGAGGTTAAATGTGCTCTTAAGGGTGTGATTTCTGACCTTCTGTCCGTTCTCTTGTGTTCCAGGAAGTACTACAAGTTCATCCTCACCAGGAACTTCGAGGCTCTGAACACCAGAGGAGGAGGCAACCAGGTGTCGCTGCTAAACGTTGTCATGGACCTCAAGAAGTGCTGCAACCACCCCTACCTCTTCCCCGTGGCAGCCACGGTACGACCCACACCCCACACAACCACCCCTACCTCTTCCCCGTGGCAGCCACGGTACGAGCCACACCCCACACAACCACCCCTACCTCTTCCCCGTGGCAGCCACGGTACGACCCACACCCCACACAACCACCCCTACCTCTTCCCCGTGGCAGCCACGGTACGACCCACACCCCACACAACCACCCCTACCTCTTCCCCGTGGCAGCCACGGTACGAGCCACACCCCACACAACCACCCCTACCTCTTCCCCGTGGCAGCCACGGTACGAGCCACACCCCACACAACCACCCCTACCTCTTCCCCGTGGCAGCCACGGTACGAGCCACACCCCACACAACCACCCCTACCTCTTCCCCGTGGCAGCCACGGTACGACCCACACCCCACACAACCACCCCTACCTCTTCCCCGTGGCAGCCACGGTACGACCCACACCCCACACAACCACCCCTACCTCTTCCCCGTGGCAGCCACGGTACGACCCACACCCCACACAACCACCCCTACCTCTTCCCCGTGGCAGCCACGGTACGACCCACACCCCACACAACCACCCCTACCTCTTCCCCGTGGCAGCCACGGTACGACCCACACCCCACACAACCACCCCTACCTCTTCCCCGTGGCAGCCACGGTACGACCCACACCCTGCACAACAGAACGGGAACCTCCTTTGAAAGGGGTGTCCAGATCTGATCACGATCTGATCAGCAGTGATTTCTGCATTCTGAATTTCAGAATACCAGTGTTATCTCGTGTTGTTTATAGCAGACTTATCACTCATATGTGCACTTGGACCTTGTTCAACTCGAAAGCAAACTCCACAGGTCCCAAAATATTATTTACCTTCCATAGTGTCCTTACCATACGTCTGGGTCGCGTCAGTGGTCTATACATTGGTCCGATAGAGTATCAGGAGATCAAGGATTAAGTAGCCATCGAAAAATAACCCATCTACAAGTTTGTAATGAGTGCAACACTACAAGCTTCTACATTTTAACTCAAATCTTTGCTTCTGGGGGGTCCATGAAAAAAAAACATTTTCATGTCAAGGTCCTTGACATGAAAATGTTTGCTAATGACAGCTGTAAAAACAGGCACTATATATTATATTGCAATTATTGCATTAACACCAAGTTTAAAACAAACTTATTTCAACCTACTGGCAGTGTGCGCAAGCTATGTGTTGCTGATCTGTCCCAGTCAGTCTCACAGAGGTTAGCCGACGCTGACGTTTCTGTACCCCTAACATTTCTTCGTCCCCAAACAGGAAGCTCCCAAGCTGCCCAATGGGATGTACGAGGGCAGCGCCCTCACCAAGGCTGCTGGGAAACTGGCACTGCTGCAGAAGATGATGAAGAAGCTGAAGGAAGGAGGACACAGAGTCCTGATCTTCTCCCAGGTAACACGGATCACATTCAGTCTGTTCATCTCTGTTTTACACTTAACTCTGCACCTTATGTGGCTTTTTAAAAGTTTATCTAATTCACTTCACATCGGTGTTCACAATGTTTTATTTATGTCCTGATGCATACACAGCTTTCAAGGGGCAGAATTGTGTCATACACAATTAAGCTTGTATATCACCACATGCAGTAACACAATCAAATTGTAACATAGTTTAAAATCTTAAGGTGATGAGTAGTCTGGAGCTAAGCTTATCTATATCCTGTGCAGATGCAATTTGGTTGTAATTCCAATAATGATTAACGCTATTCAATGGTAAACCATCGAAAGAATGTTTCGGAGGTTGAAATATTAGAAATGGATCAGAATCCACACACTGGATCAGGCTTGAAATGTAGGTCATTTATGGAGATGAGTTGGTGGTAATTTGGATAAAACTGTACCACTTGCAATTTGTCTAATAACCAAATTCCATTTTTTCTCGTATTTTCCAGATGACCAAGATGTTGGACCTGCTGGAGGACTTCCTGGAGAACGAAGGCTACAAGTATGAGAGGATCGATGGAGGAATCACTGGAAGCATGAGACAAGAGGCTATCGACCGCTTCAACGGTGAGAGCACACGGGCATGCACACACACACACACACACACACACACACACCATGCTTGTATTGCCGTACTAGAGAGGACTTTAACGTTTTAGGTTGCTGTTTGAGAGAAAAATCTTTCCAAGCTTTGAACAAAACTTCCTACAAGCTACCAGTGTGCTTGTAGATCGGCTTGATTCTGTCTGGCATGCAATATGGTATACCTCAGTCTTATGCCTCACAAATATCTTATTTCTAAAATTCTACTGTGTACATGTGGCCCACAGTTGTCTCTCTCAGTGCCTCATTTTTTTTTTCGGAATTATCATTTACTTTATTGATGGAAACTGCATTTCTAAATGGATGAATAACTTCATTTCTCAGCTCCGGGAGCGCAACAGTTTGCCTTCCTACTGTCGACCAGGGCAGGAGGTCTGGGTATCAACCTGGCCACCGCCGACACTGTGGTCATCTACGACTCCGACTGGAACCCTCACAACGACATCCAGGTACGACAGAGAGACTCACGGATGTCTTTGGCGGACACAGAGAATATTAAACTCCTACAGTTTAATATTTTACAGATGCATCTATTTGAGTACAGTTTGCGCTGCTAAATTCACGGTGTGTGTCTGTGTGTGTACATGCTGACCGTTGTCCTGCTGGTCATCTGTTTTCCAGGCCTTCAGCAGAGCCCATCGTATCGGTCAGAACAAGAAGGTGATGATCTATCGCTTCGTCACCAAGGCCTCCGTAGAGGAGAGAATCACTCAGGTAAACTCTTCATGCAAACGTTCATCACTGTTGGTTTATTCATAGTCCCAAAGAATGTCATTATGAGAGCAGCATCTTCTCCTTTCTTCTTGGTCCCAATTCACAATTGTCTGTGCATGAGGATGCTCAACGCACACGGACCTCCTTATAGTGGTACCAGACTACACTTGAGTTCAGATCTTGAAAGAAAAGGGAAGTGGCAATTGTTGTATTCTCGATATCCTCGCATATTTGTGTCAAGAGTAGGTTTATCTTAATCTGAGAATCAGAAAATAACACTGGTCTCACCTTGTTTGATAATTATGAGTATGTCCGTGAGTTTAGGATTGACCGATATTCTGCGGTGTCCATTGCTGATGTGATGCGATCTACAACATTACAAACGCGCCACAGTTAGATGGGATACCGATGTAGATCAGTATCGTCGGCGAACGATGCCGTCAACAAAAGCGCACCAAATGAATGTTGGTTTGACTGGTTTTCACAGCGATATGCATGTGTGTGTGTTCAACCTATAACAATAACTGTAAATCCTTCTCCTCTGCGCAGGTTGCCAAGAAGAAGATGATGTTGACCCACTTGGTGGTCAGACCCGGTCTGGGCTCCAAGACGGGCTCCATGTCCAAGCAGGAGCTGGACGACATCCTCAAGTTCGGAACGGAGGAGCTCTTCAAAGACGAGCTGGGGGGCGTCACAGAAGGTGAGCAGCATGGTGGTGGTGATTAGATTATGGCTGGTCCCCGGTCCCAAATGGAGCCTGGTGTGGATAACTGGTCCCTGGCCCTAAAGCATGAAACCTACAACCCTTACCAAGCAGTTCAGAGGAGAGTGAATCTCATTTTTAAATTCTAAAAAAGAAAAACACATTATTGTCTCACAGATTCTCCCAGAGTTTCATGCATTTCCCCATCAAAATATGTATAGTATTTAGTCAGTAGTTGCTGAACATTACTACACATTCAAAAAGTGGAACATGGAGCAGCAATGTTCCACTGCTGATGCTGTCCGTTTAAAGCCACCGTGTTGGCTTTAAACGGACAACATCAGCCGGTTAGAATGTCTCGTTTAATTCCCCTGGAAAAGTGAGTTTCTCACATGTTCCATTTTTCATTTGTAACACAAAACGGAGGAATTAAAAAGGACTGATTTCGATAGATGGCGTCATTGTCTGAATGTAGATCATAATGGTGGTGTATTGTACCCGCAGGTGAGTCCAAGGAGGAGGACACCAACGTCATCCACTACGACGACAAGGCCATCGAACGGCTGCTGGACCGTAACCAAGACGCCACGGAGGACACGGAGGTCCAGAGCATGAACGAGTACCTCAGCTCCTTCAAGGTGGCCCAGTATGTGGTGCAGGCAGAGGAGGAGGCTGTGAGTACAACACGTCTGTGTGTCTGTGTGTCTGTCTGTGTGTCTCTGCATGCCTGGGGTGGGGACTGGGGAGGGGGGTCAGTAGTGACGCAAATGGCGTGCATTCTTAAGGCCTTACAACACCAAAGGGGGGCACAGTGGTTAGTGCTCACAGCTAGAAGGTTCTGGGTTCGAGTCCCGCTAGGGACGCTGTGGGCACTGGCGGTATGTCGCCTCCTCCGCGTCATCACCGCCCATACCCACGGTGGGGCTGGCGAAAGGGTCTTTCTGTGTGCAATTTGCATGTTCTTCCCGTGTCTCACCTTATAAAAACATGCAGTAATCCTGGGCTCTAAACTGCCTCCCCCTGGGCAGCTGGGGTGCCTGATGGTGGGGACAAGAATGCGCTACTCCAACCAGGGAAACTCATTAGGACCACATTAGGAATTGGCACTGCGTGGGGAAAAAAATGGGTTACAAAATCGTGGAATAAAAATTTAAGAAAGAACACCAATGTAATCGTCTCTCTCTTGTTACCCACCCCATCCAGGAGGAGGAGGTCCAGAGGGAGATCATTAAGCAGGAGGAGAGCGTGGACCCAGACTACTGGGAGAAGCTGCTCCGCCACCACTACGAGCAGCAGCAGGAGGACCTGGCCAGGAACCTGGGCAAGGGCAAACGCATCCGCAAGCAGGTCAACTACAACGACGGCTCCCAGGAGGACAGGGGTACGAAAAAACGTTGTAGGTAGCATGGATTAACGTTACCCAGCGGCTGATTTTCCTTTTCAGCCGTGGTGTTTTTCAAAACTCTGAATGACTAACTCTAGACCGTAGTGCCGTGTGTGGTGGTTGTTCCTGTCTGTGAGTATGTTGTTCCTAGAATGTTCGCCGTTGCTAGATTAGACCCAACGCCCCTTTGGAAATCAGCTCCTCGTGCCGTCTGTGTAAGGCGAGTGGCGAGGAGCTGGTTTTAAAGGGGGGGGGTAGTATATCCATGGTTGTGCCTGTCTTCATGCCTAATGGTTATCGTGGCCCAAAAATCCATTCTCTCCATCCACTACTAGTGCTGCAAGCCTGCAAACGAATATTCCATAAAGAATAATCAAATGAATAAAATGAGGTTAGAATTTAAAACTAATAATAATGAAAAAAATCCATACAAGTTTTTGCGAGACTTTGGGCAAGCAACATAAACTGAAACATTATACAAAATCTGGTTTATCTTTGATCTTGCAAGATTCAAGAGAACTAATTTTTTTAGCACCAACTGTGGCTAATACAGGGCCTGAGCACATAGAGAAAGAAAGGGGATAGCATAGCATTTTCGGCTGCAATATTTCATGGTGAGATTACATAGATTCGATTAGAATCATTCGGCATTTGTTAGAGCCCATATGGTGTTTTAAAAGGCATTTTCAAATGTACGCTTTGGCCAATTCTTACAGCGCTATCCACTACTATATGGAATATCAGTTCAGTTGCTTCGCATTGGTATTCTCTGCATTGTTATTTTAAACTTGGAAAAAAAATACCTTAAAACAAAGTAACATCCCAAGGTGCAGCATGGTAACTCTGCGCATCATGTTTGATTTTGAGTTTCCCCCCCAAAAAAATCTTTTAGCAAGTTCAACGTAAACGAGGTGGAACAAAGCAGAAAGGGTGATTTGGCCTTCATCTGACCCAGCACAACCTCAGGGCGAGGGGCAGAGGGTGTGGATGGGGGTGGGGGAGACCCTGGTTCTCTGTGTGGAATGATTTCACCAGAACGTACATACATACAGCTGTTGGGGTTGGAATTTGACCTTTCCGCCTTGCGTCACGGTGCTGTCTCAGACGCTGACATGAAACGGGTGCCAGAGCCCTGCTGGCTGCAGCACTGTAGTTATGTCTCCACTCACGGTCACTGGAAGCTGTGCTATTTATTCAAACCATCTACTAAACCAGTGGTTTTCAACCTTTTTCATACCAGGGCCCACTATTTATTTAGCATTTGAGCCACAGACAACCATTTGCAGACATTTTAACCCCAAACACTAAAGATTTCTTTCGCTTTTGTCCACAACACCAGGCTGGATTTGGGAAACAAAATGGGCTAACATACAGACCAAAATGGCCATTGAGCTTCTAATTGAAATGGACCCCCAAGGGTCCACTTGTTTTCATTTTTTACGCTCTCAAGAGTTACATCATCTTAACCAACTTTTCATCTGGTTAACCAACTTAGCTGGGGACCACCTGGAACCATCTCAAGGACCACTGGTTGAAAACCACTGTTCTAAACTACACTACCCAGCATGCATAGCGCGGTGGCAACCATGATGTTGGGCCCATTCAGCAGAGAGGGCCCTAAAATGCCGGCAGCCGCCCACACACACACACACACACACACACACACACAGTGTGTCATGTAATAACACCCTTGTGTGCGTGCGTGCGCATGCGTGCATGTCTGCGTGAGCTACATAACAAGACAGACAGATGAGTGTTTACAGTGTGTGTTTCCCTGTGTTGTGCTCAGGCTTAGCTTCCTGCCTTGTGCGTGTGTGCGTGCGTGCGTGCGTGCGTGTGTGTCTGTGTGCACACGTGCATGCACAGGCTTGTCTGTGTGTGCGCGTGCGGGTGACACTGCATTCACGTGAGTCATACACTGCGTGTGTTTACACAAGCATATTGCTTTGTCCCACATTGAGAAATGGGCACAAATTACTTCTTACAAGCCAGTGGCCGTTATAGTTTCAAAATATAGTATTAAAATATAATTCAGACAAACAAAAAAACTAAAGCAAAGCTATGCTTGTGGATCTGCTACTGTTTTGATGCTTGTATGTGTACTCTGTAGTATGCTCACACTTGTTTACAGACTACCGTAATTTCCGGACTATAAGCCGCACCTGAATGTAAGCCGCACCAGCTAAATTTGGGGCAAAATACAGATTTTTCCTTGTATAAGCCGCACCTGACTATAAGCCGCACCAGACAATAATGTTAGAGCAGTGGTTTTCAACCTTTTTGATCCCAGGGTCCACTATTTATTCAGCATGTCAAAAAAACACCTGTAAAAATCCATAGATTGGCCACACCGTTGTATGAGCCGCTGGCTCAAAAGCATGTGAAAAAAGTAGCGGCTTATAGTCCGGAAATTACGGTAGACTAGTTCTATCAATGGGACGGTTCCAATCACACTCCACGTTTGTAACCCGCCGCCATAGGCACCCGCTTTGCGGCGAGATCATGGCGTGTCGCCACTCTACCTCTATAGCACGCTAGTTTACTTTACGGTAAACAAAATCTAAATTGAGCTTACAGAGATGAGAGCTTTCTGCCTGACGACAGCAATATTATCCCAGCAAGCACGGTCAGGACTTGGACAAATTAGTGACGTCTCGATTGGCCCTGAATATCTCCTGATTTCAAACCAACATATTTTAAAATAATGTCCACTAAAGAGTCTTGATTGAGGCCAGATCAACTCAAACCAATTGTAATTTGTCAATTCTAGACAAGAATAAGCTTTATTATCTCAACTGGTGAAGACATCCTGGAAATTCCGTAAAGATCTGGAGGTACTTCATCAGTGTCCAGGCTTGCTAGGAAGCCGTGGTTGACCTGGCTCACTCCCAGTCCCACTGGATGTTGTTTTAACAAGTGTCCCGTCTCTCTCTCTCTCTCTCTCTCTCCACAGCGGATTGGCAGGATGACCAGTCCGACGGTCAGTCAGATTACTCCGTGGCCTCCGAGGAGGGAGACGAAGACTTCGACGAGAGAACGGAAGGCGGTAAGTTTATTTCTATGATTATTATTCTTGAGTCTGTACTGTACTGTGTGTATCATGTAAGCCACTCCAGGGCAACGGTCTCACAACAACCTGACTAGTGGTGGGAATCGCCAGGTACCTGGCGATGCGATTACATATCGATTCTGAGGGTCACGATAACGATTAATCCCGATTAATTGGGCAATGTAACGATTTCGATTAATCCCGATTAATCATGATTAATCACTCACTATTAATCACTAAGTCACTGTGTAACTAATAAACAAAGTGTGTTCTAATCATTAAGAACATATATAATTTTCATAGTGCACATATTTAACTCAAATCTTTGCTTCTGCTTCCAAGGGTCCATAGAATATTTTCACATGGGGGTCCGCGACCAAATAGAGTATAGCAATAGCAATTTAAGTGAACACCCAGGCCATCTAGGCTACTTCTCATGAAACTCTAAGAAACTTTAAGCAGCTTTCTTAAAAATGAGATCTGTATTATGTACACTACAGATAATACAGATCAATACATTTTCGATTCTTTGTCTAATTTTATTCTATATTATTTGCTTGGAAGGTGACTTTTTTTCTTATTCAGGGTAGTTTTGTGTCATTAAGGAAGCTTGGGGTCAGTTCTTGAGACTATGCTGCATGGTTTGAGCATTTGGTTTAAAGCAGTGGATGTACCCACATGTTTTTCATACCCATTTTCGGAAGCACTGCTTTAGTTTTGGATTTGGGATGATATTGAGAGGACACTGGAACTCGACACAACTCATACTCAACGTGTGCAAGTTGTTGCCCACTGACTGACAGACAAGACAACCATCGTGCGGACACAGCTGCCCATGCATGCAGAAAAGGCAACTGGAATTACGAAGTCCGTCTGAACTTTTATCTTTAAAGAATTAACATCCAAATTCGGTCGTGGGTCGTACAGAGCAACGGAGCCCAGGCCGTGTTGCGCACTTATGGAGCCCAACTACAGCGTCGCGTCTCGGCCAGATTTCCGAGATGGTCGACGCTGTGAGCTTTCTCGAGTTCCCGTGTCCAATCAACCTCGTACAATCCATAGCGTTCCATTTCTGGGATATTATTTCTCTTTTCCTCCGCGACGGCGGCGACTTTGTTTTGATAGCTGAAGCGAAAGTATAGAGGGCGAGCGGTGGGTGCGCCACTCTAATCGGTCCGGTATGGAACTGGAGCGCACTCGTACATTAGTTCCGCCTTTTTGCTCCGCTAAAAATAATAATTATAACAATCGATTTTTAACAGCTGCACATCGATGTGTAATCGCCTATGACGTCATCGCGATTAATCGATTAAACGATTAATTGTCCCACCACTAAACCTGACTATCTAGTCTTGTCCACTTGTATACCACTTCTGTACCACCCAATTGGGGTAAAAAAAAAAAACAGAATGTCCCTTTAGATTTAGTGTGGGTAGCAAGTGTCGTGGAGCAAGGGACAGTGTGCGTTTGATGTATAGTACCTGCTGTCAGCTCTGAAATGGCTCACTCTTCTGTCCCTGTGTCCTGTCCTGTTCGTATGTCTGTCCGTCTGTGTCTGTTTTCCCCCACACAGCCAACTCTCGAAGGCCGAACAGGAAAGGCCTGAGGAATGACAAAGACAAACCACTGCCCCCTCTGCTGGCCAGGGTGGGAGGCAACATCGAGGTGAGGAGTTATGATGTTCTTATGGAGTTGTTGTTTTTCTTACAGGCACATGGGACTATTATGACATTTAGAAAGCAGTTTGGACTACTCCACCAAAATTAAAAGTAAACAACTTGGAATTCTCCAACCATGTTCGAGAGTTCCTCAACCATGTTGGAGAGTTTGCAATAATATTAAATCTAATCACTCGCATATCCTCTGGAACTGCACTACGTTTGTTTTTGGTTGTAAGAAAGAACGTGTCCTTTTTGTGTTTTTACTTTATTTATTTTGTTTTTCCTTTCTTGTTTTCGCCTAAGGGGAAAAAAGCGGTTAACATTTTAAACGAATGAATATATCCATATTCATCCCTTGTTTACCGATGTCCGTCCACAGGTGTTGGGATTCAACTCGCGGCAGAGGAAGGCCTTCCTGAATGCAGTGATGCGTTATGGGATGCCTCCGCAGGACGCCTTCACCACACAGTGGCTGGTCAGGGACCTGCGAGGGAAGTCTGAGAAAGAGTTCAAGTACGGCTTTTCTTTACCTTTTCCCCCCTCTCTCTCTGTCCCTCTACGCTTCCATTCACCAACTTTGATTTCTCACCTGCTCAAATCGACTTCATGCATTTAGAGAGATGATAATGCACAGTGAATGCATGCCTTGTTTTTAAAACGTGGATTTAACAATGGCAGATAATATAGTACTTTTTTTTCACTTAACCTGAATCCTATGGGAAACACGGCGTCAGTGGACGCCTTCTGTAAAATTAAACAACGTAGATCCAATAAAAAAGCTTCGTCAAACCATGGTACACAGATGACAATAGTTTTTTTTTTTTTTTCTTTTCTTTTCTTTTACTAAAAAGTCTCATATTCGTGGTTTCAGAGGGCAATTGGATCTAAAATTAGTTTGAGTGCTGGATTTATGTTTTTATTGTCACTGTGAATGTGTTCCCCCTGCCATACATAACCAGATCGTTAACGCGTGTCACTGAATGTCTTCCCCAGGGCCTACGTGTCTCTGTTCATGAGACACCTGTGTGAGCCAGGGGCCGACGGGGCCGAGACCTTCGCCGACGGCGTCCCCCGGGAGGGGTTGTCACGGCAACACGTCCTCACCCGCATCGGCGTCATGTCGCTCATACGCAAGAAGGTACGAACTAATAATACCTGCTGCTGGAGAACTGATCACACGTTTATCGTTACTGTGGGCAACTTTTGTTTCTCATTCCAAAGGTAATGTCTTGTCATTATTCAGGATTAGATTTAGAATTCAATCCAAAACGATCCCTAATACCATCACTTTCACCAAACAACATCCCTCCTTCCTAATTGTTTTCACCATCGTTTCTACAAAATATTAGCTTTGAAAGAACATACTAAGAATGTAAGAATGCAGCACAAATGTGCTGCATTCTTACATTCTCCCCAAAAATAGCAGGCGTTCATGGCGTGAACACCTGCTATTTTTCAATGAAAGTTAAAACACAAGTACAGGACAGAATGGTTTAAATCAGAGGTAGTGAAGTCAAGTTGAGATGCGTTCAGGAATTTGGGCACATTACCGGTTAGTGGTATATGATGTTAATGTGTGTGTTTGTGTTTACTAGGTCCAGGAGTTTGAGCACGTCAACGGACAGTGGTCCATGCCGTGGATGGCAGAGCTGGAGGAGAACAAGAAGGCAGCCGCGGCCGCCGCCAACCCAGAGTCCCCCGGGAAGACCCCGTCTACCGGCACGCCCGCCGACACGCAACCCAACACGCCCGCTACAGGTAACATATTACATAAACACAGCACACACACGCAGGGTCATCTAAGCCAGTGAGGGTCATCTCCTCAGAAATATTCACCCTGATGGAGATAAAGAATTGCACTTTAACTGAATAAAGTCTACTGCACTTTTTACTCTTGAGTTTTAATTGAAAAACACATCAGTTTCTAAACTGTTTCTCTAATCGATCTGTCCTCCCCCCACAGTGGACGAGTCCGTAAAGAGCGAGGACACGTCGGAAAAGGAGACGAAAAAGGAGCCAGCGGACGGAGAAAAGGAGGCCAAGACGGAAGCATCGGCCAAGACGGAAGACGAGGTATGGAACTATTTTGCTGTCATTTAAGCAAAAAATATATATATACAGTAACTGATATTTGGAAGCAATAACAGACTATTAGTGATACTCTTGACTTTATAACTGACCCGTCCACCTCTCCTCCTCCTCCAGGTGATAGCCATCCCAGACGACGAGGAGAAGAGTCCGCCGGGGGGCGAGGCGACGGAGCAGAAAGACGAGGACAAGAAGAAGAAGAACGGCGTGTCCTCCGCCGAGCCCATGGACACCACGACGGACGCCGTTAAGCCCAGCAACGGGGAGACGGCGTCCACCCCGCCCCCCGAGAAGGACGCCAGCAAAGACGGTGCTGAGACGGCCGCTAAGGAGAAGGAAGGAGAGAAGACCAACAACTCTGAGGCAGCTGGGGGAGACGAGGAGAGCAAGTCACCGGCTGAGGTCAAGACTGAGGGCTCAACCGAGGTCAAGTCAGAAGAATCGGACGGGAAGTCTGCCACAGGTACGTTGCGCTGGCTCTCTGTCTGCCTTGGTGGTATTGCACAGTTCTTGTTGGATTCTCTGCATTTGCTCTAGAGTTGAAGAACTAGTGCCTCACAATTCTTTACAAAATGATATTGCATAGGTCCGATTCTAGATCACATTCTGTTTTCGAATAATAGCGCAGCTCTACTCTGTATTCTGTACTCTGTGCTGCAACTCAACGGTATCGTACAGATTGATCAAAAGTTTGCATTTATAGAACCCAAGTTCAATAAAATCCCATTGAAATCGTAGTACAGTCTTCTACAAGGTGATGATGCTTTCAAAAGCCCATCCATAGTTTTCATACTCCAGTTTCAAGGTGATAAAGTAATGACATTAGGTGTTAAGATGTCCACATTATCACCTAAAACTTCTAGTACTACTACTTACTAAACATCTTCAGTGGTTCTTAGTGGAGTGAATGAAGTTACCGTCTTTGTGCATGAATGACTTCACTCATTATGCCTTCTTGTCTCTTGTCACCTCCACAGCTGAGGACAAGAAGGACGAGAAGACAGAAAAGATGGACACGACTCCTGCTGCAGATGAAAAGAAAGGTACCTAAACCTCCCATCTGCCACAAGCATAAGCTCCTGCTAAGCTACTCCACCATATAGATGCTGATAGATAAGTCATGTTCTGTATGTAATCATCTCCTCTCCTCCTCCACCTCCTCAACCCCCAGCAGAGCCAAAGGACGACAAGGAAGTGTCTACCAAGACAGAGGAGGGCGGAGCTAAGCTCCAGAACGGTGACAGCACCAAGGAGGAGAAAGCTACAGGCGCCGCCGCCGCCCTGGAGGAGAAGAAGAAAGCCAAGACCAGGTTTATGTTCAACATCGCTGACGGTGGCTTTACAGGTACACACACACACACACACACACACACTCTATAGTAACATTTTGTCTTCCAAGTACACCTTATAAAAGCCAAGCAAAGAAGCTGCCATTTCCGTTCATGGATATTTTATCTGTACATTTATTTACCGTATCCATTTCTGCAGCATGTTTTACATGCTTAGATCAGGGGTGTTCAACCATTTTCATACCAGGACCCACTATTTATTCTGCATTTGAGCTACCGGTAGTTCACATGATGAATAATTTTAACTCTTGAGAGCTCTCGGAGAGTTCCACCTGGTTAACCAACTTTACATTTAGCCTGGGGACCACCTGGAACCCTCCCAGGGACTACTGGTGGTCCCCGGACCACCTGTTGAAAACCCCTGGCTTAGATGATTGTGATGATTAGGATATATTTGCACAACCGTAAAGACGATACAGAAGTGTTGAATAGGCTTTACTTCCACTTTTTGCCCTGCTCATGATCTGATCTTACTTGTATGACCGAAGCATTTGAATATTGCGAGAGGCAACAGTCTGGCAACACAAGACTATAGTAAAATATAAGCTCACTAATAAATATGCCACAGGCAAACCCTAACTCAGGCTGACGCATAATAATCTCTCTCTCTCTCTCTCTCCAGAGCTCCACTCCTTGTGGCAGAACGAGGAGCGTGCTGCCACGGTTACCAAGAAAACCAATGAAATCTGGCATCGTCGCCATGACTACTGGCTGCTGGCCGGTATCATACAGTATCCTTTCCTCTTTACGGTCCATATCAGTCAATCATTTAGCTGGGGACCCCCTGGAACACCCTCAAGGTCCCCTGGGGGTTCCCTGTCGGAATCCACTATTGAGAATCTGCTGCTTTCAAGCTGTTTTTAAATGTAATAGTTGGTTGCCAGCCTGTGTGTTTTTCTGTGGTTGTTCCTTCACTCGCCTGCCCCTCAGACACGGCTACGCTCGCTGGCAGGACATCCAGAACGATGTGAAGTACGCCATCCTCAACGAACCCTTCAAGGGAGAGATGAACAGAGGAAACTTCCTGGAGATCAAGAACAAGTTCCTGGCCAGGAGGTTTAAGGTAAGGGAGAGGAGAGACCTGGGTATCTAGGTAGGGAGGGAGGGAGGTTAAAGGTAAGGGAGAGGAGAGACCTGGGTATCTAGGTAGGGAGGGAGGGAGGTTAAAGGTAAGGGAGAGGAGAGACCTGGGTATCTAGGTAGGGAGGGAGGGAGGTTAAAGGTAAGGGAGAGGAGAGACCTGGGTATCTAGGTAGGGAGGGAGGGAGGTTAAAGGTAAGGGAGAGGAGAGACCTGGGTATCTAGGGAGGGAGGGAGGGAGGTTAAAGGTAAGGGAGAGGAGAGACCTGGGTATCTAGGTAGGGAGGGAGGGAGGTTAAAGGTAAGGGAGAGGAGAGACCTGGGTATCTAGGTAGGGAGGGAGGGAGGTTAAAGGTAAGGGAGAGGAGAGACCTGGGTATCTAGGTAGGGAGGGAGGTTAAAGGTAAGGGAGAGGAGAGACCTGGGTATCTAGGGAGGGAGGGAGGGAGGTTAAAGGTAAGGGAGAGGAGAGACCTGGGTATCTAGGTAGGGAGGGAGGGAGGTTAAAGGTAAGGGAGAGGAGAGACCTGGGTATCTAGGTAGGGAGGGAGGGAGGTTAAAGGTAAGGGAGGACTGTCCTGGGACAGAGGGAGGGTGTGTTAAAGGAAGCGGTTTTAGCAGTGTTTGGAAGGTAGTTTTGACCTGAGCTAACTTTGACTTTACTAGAGAAGAATTTCAATTTCTTGAAACTTCTCCCCTCCTTACCTAGCAGACATGCATTAACCAACTTTAAGAAGTTCTACCTGCTTATATTATATGATATTAGAACCTATTAGTACTTGACACTATTTTCATGTGGTGGTATAGGTACTAGTGTTTTCCATCATTGTACTAAACCAAGCGTATCCCCTCCCTCCCCCCAGCTTCTGGAGCAGGCGCTGGTGATCGAGGAGCAGCTGCGCCGTGCAGCCTACCTCAACATGTCAGAGGATCCCTCCCACCCCTCCATGGCCCTCAACACACGCTTCAGTGAGGTGGAGTGTCTGGCCGAGTCGCACCAGCACCTCAGCAAGGAGTCCATGTCGGGCAACAAGCCTGCCAACGCTGTGCTGCACAAAGGTAGGAGCACTCTTAAAAACGATAAAAAGAAAACGATATTACTTTGTTTTTGCAATTAGTTCTCAGATGAAGCATACAGATAATCCTGGGAGTCCCTTGACATGAAAAATGTAAAATGTTGAGCACTACTGCCAGTTTGTGAAATGTTCTCTGAGCACTGAAGGTTTTAACATGGTGTAATGTTCTCTCTCTCTCTCCCTCTAGTCCTCAAACAGCTGGAGGAGCTCCTCAGTGACATGAAGGCAGATGTGACCCGTCTGCCTGCCACCATCGCCAGGATACCTCCAGTGGCTGTGAGGCTCCAGATGTCTGAGAGGAACATCCTGAGCAGGCTGGCCAGCCGAGGGCCTGAGACGCACACGCAGCAGGTAGGCAAGGTGGGCAAGCGCACGTACACACACGCGCACACACACACACTTCCAAAGAAAACATTAGGGGTGGAGCGATTCACTTACCTCACAATACAATATTGATATTTAGGCTTATGAATCGATTTATATTGCGACTCTTAATTATGCTGCGATTCGATTTGACAAATTGATATATGACATCTTTTCCCTTTTTTATTATACTAGAACATTTAAAGGGGAATTCCACCCATTTTCAAGATTTTTCTGAGGGTGTACAAATGGAATCAAATGGATCAGGCTAACGGGGTCTACTCGATTCCATTTGTACGTCCTTAGAAAAAAGAAAAATCATTAACAAACAAAACTAGATGATGTCATCAAGTTGTGTTTCACCACAAGCTCAATCAACTAGAACATTTTAAAACAATTTAGACAACAAAAAGTTCAATCATACACATCAATGCAGCCTGATGACATCAGTCAGTCTTTCTGACATGAACACATTAATGAATAGGCCTACATAAGTATAACACAAATGATTTTGGACCTGGCGATGATATTTATATCATGGCATTAAGCATTGCAATATATTGGTTGATTGATTTTTTTTTGCCCACCCCTAGAAAACTTCTTATTCAAAGAATGTAATGTCCAACTGTTTTCTAAGCATGCCTCTTGTCTCCTCCTTGCAGATGTCACAACAGTAGCCACAGCTGCCCCGCCCGTTACCTCGTTAAGAACCTCGCCCCTTTGACATTCCTGATTGGTGCACAGCAAGATGACGGACACGCCTCCCACTGTGAGGCCACGCCCTTCGTTCCGTTCGCCTCTTTTTCTTTTTTCTTTTTTTTTTTTTCTTTTTTTTTTTTCTTTTTTGTTGTTGACTTTTTTTTTCTTTTTTCTTTTTTTCCCTTCCCCCAAACGGACTTTGTTGCTGAGTTACCAGGGTGGGATTTTCCTCTCCCCTCGGAGAGCCTCCACTTTTGAGGCTGGACATAAAAAAAAGCTATTTTATTTTTATTTTTTTTGTCCTTTTTTTCAATTTCTTTATTAATATTATTGATATAATGTTATTATGGTTTTTTGGGACCTAAATAAAAAAAATGTAATAAAGACTTCGCCAGTTGCCAGTTTTCTTGTCATTGTGAAGTAAATGATTGATGTGTTTACATGCAGCCTTCATCCAAAGCACCGTAACAACGTGGAATGTTAACATTTACACACCTACGTCGGCGGAAACCATGCAAGGGACCATCCTGTTCATAGGGAGCATTTAGGGGTTCACTCCAGTGTCCAAGCCTAATGGACACCTCGCCCTGGCCACTGGGTTCGAACCGGTTCACTCACAGCGGTTCGCTCCCGAGACTTTGCCGCCGGAGCGCGACTCGTGACAAGCTGTCAGGCTGTTAGGATCACCCTTGTTGGAGAATGCTTAACTCTTGGTGCTCTTTTGGTGTTCTAATCATTGTCATACTTTAGCTATTGGAAAATAGCAGATCTACAAGCTCATAGTGCAATGAGCTTGTAGGTCTGCTATTTTTCAAAAATCGTTAAAATGTGGTGCACATTTTTGAAAATTATTTCAGAAGCAAACATATGAACTTTGCTTCTGGGGGATGTTTTCAGATGGGGGTCCGGAGCCAAATAGCGACAATTCTGACACCAAAATCTGTGTTTTACCGTCGAAGGACAGGCTCTGATGGCCACGAAGCATATGCCTCGAGTACCGAGTCATTCATTCGCTGGTGGTGGCGTAAGTTGGACGATCGAAAAATCTTAAACTTGTTATTATTTAAGACAGTCTCTGGTTATGTCTGTCCTTTTCGGAAATGACTGGACAGTTAAATTTGCATAGTGATTATCTGCTGATAGAGTTGTACTTCTTGATTAATTAGAGCGAGTGTGACTGAATGGTTTAGTTTACAGCTTGTTGATGCTCGTCACTGAGCATGTCGACAATGAAGATGAAGGATTTGACAGTGGTGTGACTGTTATGCTATGCAATATGAAAGTAGCATATACTCAGTCATCTGCGACTGGCACTGCTCTGTATGCAGACCTTGGGAGCCTCTGAATAGAAATATACAGTGTTTGTTGGAATGAATGCATGTTCATGGTTCTCTCCTTGATCAGACCTCACTGCTGGTACAGTACAGTATGTCTGCTTGGCACTAAACTTTGCTTCAAGGGCAAATTGGGGGGTGCTATGGGGGCGGCTTAATCGCTCGTGTCGCTTTGCGCCACGGATGATGAAGCCGCACCGATAACATTTTCAGTTACAGGACTTTTATTAGGCAAGTAAAGCATCAATAATAACATCCGTTGTTGTTGAAGTTGCAACAGACACGCAGCATGCATAAAGCTAAAGGTCTGACTGGAGAGTCACAGAGTTTTCTGTTTATGAAATGGTATTGGTTTAGTGGTGCCACAAGTGTAGTTAGTTAGTAGCAGTAGTAGTGTTTCAAATCATTTTAAATGTAGGCACTTTAATTAGAAATATATTGGGTTGTTTTGCATGGTGTTGGGGCATACTGGGCATTTAGTGGGGCATTGCCTGCCCATGCCTAGATCCGCCCCTGCTTTGCTTACGTCTCTGTCT
This sequence comes from Benthosema pterotum, assembly GCA_039105355.1. NCBI lineage: Eukaryota > Metazoa > Chordata > Actinopteri > Myctophiformes > Myctophidae > Benthosema > Benthosema pterotum. Next base: position 47,599,006 of record CM076970.1, read on the forward strand.
ACCGTTCCATGACAACAGTTATCCTTCTCCTGTTTCCTTTGCCTGTCATTCAAAGTACAGTAACAGCATCCAACCACAGTCGCATTGGAAATTGGAACTAGTTAAAAAATGCAGGTGGTTAACTAAAACAAAACAAACCAATCTCCTCTCCGATTATTTTTGTTTTCAAAAATGGAAATAAACATCCTACTTGATCACACTACAGGAGCAGATCCACGTGAAGGAACACATTTCAAACTTGAAAATGTGCTACTTTTGATGGTTATGAACACTTGTACATTATGTCCTCATTGGACATAATGAGGATTACACAATGCACAGTATTGAAACTAATGAATATTATAGGCTACATTGTATAACAGATTACCAACAGCAAGTTGGATCACAATGCAAACATCGAGCCTCTGCTTTCTCTCAGTTCAAACAATAAAATACACTTGACACGCAAAAAAAGGAAAAACAACTTGATATATTTAATTCAAATCGTAGATACAGTATCTGCTCCAAAAACACATTTCAGTCAACCAGGCTGGTCTGTTGTGGTGACAACAAACTGTTCTAAATACCTCAGAGGGACAGTACATTACAAGACAGTAGAAGTCCAAAGGTTTATAGGACAAAGGCAAGGATATGACATTTCATTCAGCAACATGTTTTAAAATTATTTCTGCACAAACAACTACTTTACATTAAGTGCTCAGAGTAATGGAGGAATACTTTGTGTGTATGTGTCTCACTGATTTGTTGTTTGCATGAACTATTTCCCTCGGACTGTAGTTGCTGCCGTTACTAATCACTATCATTCCATCCAGGTTCAGTATTGTTTCTGTCAAATCTATGAAACAAACATTGATCAATGAAAAATCTTCTTCACAGTGACGTCAGAGCAAGGAAGGTAATTGTAAACCAGGAAGGAAGGTATTTGTAAACCAGACTCTCTCTCTTCCAGGTGTTTACCACTGCCCAGGTGGCTCTGAGGTTTGGTTTTAGGCATAGTTTTTTTGTGAGTTCATGGTTAGGTTTGGGCATAGTTTTTGTGACATTTAATGTGAGGATTTATAGGCACCACCTATAATAATGTGACTTTTGTCCTCTGTCCTCGCTTTGGTATCAGACATTTGCAGTCATCAGGTTGAGGCTGTGAAACACTAAGTTACATTGTAATCGTCATCCTAGCTTAGTTTTTTATTTTGCCTTTTTTATTTGAGAAACATGCTTCATCGTAGTTTCTGTCAGTGAAAGTAACACTACAGCAGAACAGAGTGAGAAAGAGAAGCCTGATCGCAGGCTACAATTGAAGAATGGAGAATCCATACATGATTATTACACGACTATGGTTATGACAGCGACAGAGATTAACTAGCATCAAAGTGTTATGTACACTGTTGCTGAGTGTGGGGGTTTACGTGTCCAAATCAGGGTACAACTCGGACGGGGCTGAGTCTGTTCTCCCGAACTTGAGTCACAGAAGGAGGAGAGACGTCGTCGCCCCTCTGTCATTGTCTATGGAGAGGTATTTCAATCTTGTACTGTATGTACACATTGGCCCTTTTTCTATTCGTGCATGTATGGATTTGCAGTATCTATGAGGTATTTGTGTGAGATGGGGTTGGAGAGAGGAGAGGTTTGGTTTGTCTTGGTGGAGGAGCAGTTGTCCATGAAGCTCAGTAGAAGAAATACACTGAGGAGAAAAGAAGTGTTGTCAAAAAAACAAGACAGAGAGACCAGTTGTGAGCTTGTAGATTTACTATTTTTACCTTTTTTTAATGTTTCAAAAACACAAATGGAAAAGGAAATGTTTTGATGCGGGTGTATTACACTTCCACAGTGTATAATATGAATGTGATCTGATCATTAAGCAAGTGTTTGTACTCACAGAATATGACTCCGAAACATATAACTCCTATGATGGCCATGATGATCATCATCTGGAAGAGACACACATTCACAGAGGTCAGTTTAACACACACACACGCACACACGCACACACACACGCACACGCACACACACACACACACACACACACACACACACACACACACACACACACACACACACAGGAATTTACATAAATTGTTACATGCTCTATTTTGTTTAATATTAGTGTTGCACTTGCATTACCCTGGCAGTCCACCAGAGGGCACCAGCCCACAGGTAGTGAACGGCTGGTGTTGTAGATGTGAATGTGTTATTTACAATGTAGGCCATTTAGCAGACCCTATTAATCCTTCATATTTAGACCTACATGTGATCCATAGAGAAAGGACAGTGTCTCTGTAATCTAGGTCAGTGCGGTCCCCCAACCCTTTTCATGTCATGGACCCTCAAAATGATACCAATTAGCCTGTCGGAAATAATATTGCCAAGGAACACAATAGAGAAGCTGTTTAAGCCTCTGGCAGTGATTTTAATTTCAATGGCCACCCCAGTTTAAATTTCCCTGGAACCCTGAAAATTGCCTCTGAAACTCTCAAGGACCCCTAGGTATAGAGCTCAGCAGTCCCACCCCTTCCATGATGTTGCCCGTGGTCCAGAAATGAATTCCCCATTAATTTTCCTCATAGACTTTTCCAAAATGATTTATATTAAGACGATTACGCAACAGACGAAGGCAACTCGGGTTGTGACAAATCATGACCACACAATGTTTTGGGACAATGAAATAATTTGTAAGGAGACTTGTATCCTGTCGGTTTGCTTTTATTCCTTCTTTGTCTTCTTACTAATTAGATATTGTATAATAATATTGTGTTTGTGTGTCATGATATGTCAGAAGCATTGCCCCCCATGCCCATGCCTAGATCCGCCCTGCTTCGCTGAACGACAGACTGTGCTGTTACTGTACCAGACGAAAAGAGTGCTTTAGCATTGTTGATGTTTGTGTGTGTGACTGACAATGATTTTATATCACAGAGAAAAAAAAAGGAAACAGTAATCTCATCACCTGAATGGATGTGGTTGGGAGGATATAACTGATGAGTGTGTGTGTGTGTGTGTGTGTGTGTGTGTGTGTGTGTGTGTGGGTGTGGATGTGGATGTGGGTGTGGGTGTATACGTGTGTGCATGCACATGTTTTACACAATTTATACTGATGTGAGGACCAAATGCCACCAGAAATATTACAAAACCTTAAAACTACATTTAAAGTGTGGGGCACTCTCGGTCAGCCCTAGTGTGTGTGTGTGTGTGTGTGCGCGTGTGTGTGCGTGCGCGTGCGCCCTTGCATGGCATGCAAACGTACTATCTATAAATAGTGAGTGTTTGAGATTAAATGAGTATATAGTGAGTGAGGGGGGAGGAGGCAGCTGTGTCACATCCCAGCTGCCCCTGTAATCCCTCTACTGCAGCTCTATAATCCAGATTGGGATCTTTTCCTTCCTGACCCGCCTACACACACACACACACACACACACACACACACACACACATGCACGCGCACACGCACGCGCGCACAAACACGAAAGGAGACAGCGAAATCCACTAGCGCCCAATGAACTGGTCACAACCTGGGTGCAATCGTGACTAGTTGCTTGTGAGCTCGCCTAGTGAGAAACTAGTTGCAACTAGTTGCTGGTCTCGACTAGTTTAGGGGTCAGGGCAGACGCTAAGCCTAAACATAACCCTATCTCTAACCCTAAGCCTAAACATACCCATAAGCATGGAGCAGAAGATGTTCACCAACCTGGCCGCAACTACTTAGAAACTGGTCCTTTACCAAACGAGAAGCTATAGTTCGAACGTGACCAGAAGACCTGGTTGCGACTCGTAAGCAAATGGCTGCAACCTAATCATTGGTTGCTACTGGATCTCGCCCTACCTGCATGCACAGCATGCACGCACCCCACCCTCCTGTGTTATAGCCGCTGTCGTCTGTCAGTCATAAATCTTATCTTATCTCCATATTTCAACTAAATATGATGACGAAAGTATTGACAGGATCTCTTGCACTGTAGTCGACAACAGCTAGTATGTTTGTACTAACTATTGGAACACAACAGTGACCATATCTATCCTTGCTTCGCAATGTTATAATCCAGAACATGAAGGTCCCCCCCCCCCCCCTCTCTCTCTCTCTCTCTCTCTCGTCCCCTCACCCCCTCTCACCTACATCCATCAACATAGCATGTCCTGATTCCAATCCAAATACAAGCTCTTGTTATCTTTAAAAGATCTGATGGATATGTTATTACCAATGGGGATTAAATGGTTATTCCTCATTGATAAGGAAAGTGACATGGGTTGTATTTTGTTGTTCAGCCTGTAACAGGACAGCCATATTCTCAGTACTCGGGACAAAGTGTATTTAAGTGTGTGGGGGCATGGTTTTAACTAAGATAATGTAACATTTGGGCCTTTTCCTGGAGATGCACCAATAGGGAAATTGTTGGACGAAACCCGAATACCATATAGTAAACAGTTGGCCCAAAAACGAACACATGAATATGATTAATATTATCATCATTCCTACCAATGCATTCATGACAGCACCTTAAAGGGATACTTCGCCGAAATTAAAGCTCGTCTGTATGGTTATGCACTGTCGTGCATCCGTGCCTCTGTGTCCGTGTCTCAGCGCATACTGTAGTGAAACACCAGAGGAGGGGGTTCCAGACTGTTTACCACCTACGTCACTGCCCTGAAAGTGACGTAGGTGGTAAACGTTTCCCAGAGCACTGAACACTAAAGGAGGCAGAGGAGAGCAGCAAGGCACGCACAGAATATACTTTCTCTGGCGCCACTGTGTGGCTTTTTTTTTTTTACATGTATATATTTTTTCCACATTTCGATGCCGTTGTACAGCATTTAAAGGCATTCCGTACCGGCGAAGCACTCCTTTAAATGTGGTGTGGAACTGACCCACCTTGTCTCTTTCTGTCATAGTGACGTCCTGCATCAGATCATGTATGTATCCTATGCAAATCAGGTTCTCCAATAGCCTTTACTTTTTGTTTTGTTTTTGTTGTCCATCCCTTCCATCATCAATCTGTCTCAGGCCCTAAATTGTGACTTCCAATTAGCCGTTCATTAAGTCCTGCCCGAATCCGGACTTGTCCAATAGGCACCTTTAGAAGAGGAGAGCTTGGCCAGAAAAGCTTGACCTGGATATAGCAACAGTTGCTAAAGTACTTAGCAACTTTTTTTGGGGGACCTTGAAAAAAGGGTGGGATTTTGAGATGGGCTCATTGGATCTGAGCCTGTTGAATTCCAGTTCTACTGAGTTATGTCAAATTCACAAGCCAACAGGTTACAATGTCCCATGAATGATGCATCATCACCTGACAGTCACACTATAACTTGGAATGTGTGTATGTCTCCTTAGAATTAAACCAGCTGACATGGGAGTGAAGGTGACCTTGGCTATAACGATTTAAATTTAAGATCCACTGATGCACTCTTAATGGTGTTCACTGTACGATCCCATAATGAGTGACGATGCTTCTCAGACATGATGGGGTACCAGAAGGAAATAGGATATAGGTTTTTGCCACTGATAGGAAAAGTAAAGTCCTTCTGACCACACAAGCTGTAAGTCTGTAATGCCATGCTGCATTCACACAGGCAGATCCAGTCTACCATTAATTCACAATGGAAGCCAATGGCAGATGTCTGTACTGTAACTGCTGCAAACATACAGTATACAACAGCCATTGAGTGGTGCGCTTGTCACAGACATGCGCGGAGCAACTTCAGTCATTGCAGTTACTTCAGGTCCTTTAGTCGTGCCGCCTCAGCTTCACGTTCATGTGATTAATTTCATTCAATCGCGCGCCAATACCATCAATTTAAACTTGAACTGCTCATTCTGCTTGTTTGCTTTCTGCTGCACATACTGCTGTGCTCCCGTCTGCATTAAACTTCTGCTGCTCGGCTACCACCAGTCGTTTAGGATCTGCTATTCCTATGTCCCTGTATGGGACTTTTGCGCTTGAGTACCAGCAAAGCAGATACAAATTCATACAACCATAATAAATATGTTCTGTATATTACTCATTCTATATTAAATAAAAATAAAGGTATATTACTTACTTACTCCTTGAGTTGTCCTGAGTGAACAATGATAGTGGCCAGCACATAGAGCTCCATTGTGAATCCAGGCATGTTGAGTACACCAAGACTTTTTATTTTTATTTATTTTATTTATTTATTAGAAATCTTGAGTAGGCGTTCCCAGCATGTAGAAACTGCCATATTATACCAATTATGAAAATTGCACAACATATACAGGTTATCATCCGTGCAGTTTCCACCTGCTGGGGACCCCAGTAGGCCTACTCAACGTTTCTAACATAAAACTCCAGTGTACTCAAAATGCCTGCAAAGTTCACATTCTGGCAAATGGTCTTTCGGCTTATACAGACACTTAATAGTCTCCATGGAAAGCACACTGACATTTGTTTGTATTTTGGCAATCAAGGCATTCTTTGGGATGTTATTATTTTTCCGGGTTGAAGGAAAGGATGTTTTCCTTTCTATTTGTTTCATGTGTTCTGGACTAAATGAATACAAGACAGAATAATCATCTGCCAACTAGATCACCTGTCGATTTCAGGCTTTCTTCCAATGTGGAAAGACCGGTTGGTGATGGGTTGGTGATTGCGTTATTTGCGTACCAGAATGATGCACTTAAACCAGTGGTTTTCAACCTTTTTGATACCAGGGCCCACTATTTAATCATCGTTTGAGCCACAGACCACCATCCGATGACATTTTAGCCCCACAGACCCCAAAACTAAAGATTTCTTTTGCTTTTATCCACAATACCAGGCTGAATTTGGGAAACAAAATCAGAATGACCACTAATCTTCTACATTCTCTAGTTGTGTAGACTAATTCAGGGCTAATTCAGATAATGAATATTTTAACTCTTGAGAGTGTAAACATTTTTACGCTCTCAAGTAGTAAGCAACCTTCCATCATTTAGCTGGGGACCCTTGCAAAGGCCCAGTGGTCCCCGGACCACTGGTTGAAAACCATTGACATAAACAAGGACCTCACCTTGCAGTTCTTCCACCAATACTTGTTCTTCAGCTTGGCGGCGCTGCTCTCAAACTGCGAGGCTCCGGCCTGCAGCGCGTCGGCGCGGTCATCCAGCTCCGACAGCTTCTGATCTCTCTCTAGGACCTTATCCACGTTCACACGCATGATGTCCACCACCTGCACACGCACACACACACACACACACACACACACACACACACACACACACACACACACACACGCACACGTACACACACACATGATGTGAATGAACACGCCATTGCAATCAGAACTGCAGACTCGCTCCCAATGTTCCACCGCAGTCTGAAAAGCCATCTCTTCAGACTGCACCGTGGCTCGCTCCCTTCTAATACACTCCCTATATATTTCATTTTAAGTACATTATTCTTAAACAGTGTATAAGAGGAAGTAATACCATAACCACTATTTCAAAGCTCCAACTTTCCAGGGGCCTTGAAATTGAATTACAGCATTGGGAGAATCACATTTTTGATGTGTAGGTCTTGTTGAGCCGGTCATTTTGAAAGTAGCTCTCTAGTCCAAAAAGTGTGGGCACTCCTGCCTTAAAACAAACCTCGATAGCCTTACAGGTGTGCTAGGGCTAACTGTCAGTATCTATTATTATTTTTTAGTCTATATACACAGCTGTACAGTACAGATTTTCTACACTGTTAGACGGATGTTAGGCTCTTAGCTTACAGTACGTATGATTGTTAATGACTATATTTCTATAATAGGTACGTTGGGAGTGGCTTATTGTCGATATCAGCCAGTAAGATGTGGGAGTCTGTCCCACAATGCACTATAGACAAATGGTAGATGGATTGCTGAGGTGGATCTCCACACCTACCATCAGCAACCAGTACTTACTGCAGCAAGCCGTGCTACTCATACACTGATGCTGGCATTCTAACCCATACTCTCAATGTTGTCATTCTACGTTGGAGAAGAGTTAGCCTATGACTATCATCGAGTTTATATTCTTATCATTCAGCTGATGATGTTTACTTTTTACTGTCCCCTGGATGTTTTTAGCCTTTCTAGATGGAGTCTTTCTTCCAAGGTGAAAACCAGGATCGAAACCGATTGAGGGTGAGTTTCCGAATTAAATTATACCATTTTAAGCTTTTTAATCATCCAACAGTCCAGCATGCCATCAAATGCATCAAGTTTGAAAGTCAAAATGTGAAACGCTCAGTTGTAACACCATCTTGTAGCCGGATGCATAATCATGGCTTGGTTTATGCATCCAAGGTCTTGGTGTTCTTGTTTCAACTGTGTACAATAATCAAGGTGTGTCCAGGTTGAGCCTGGTGTGATGGTTCATGACATGGCTTGGGTCTGTGATTCTATACACTCGGTTGGCAGGGAGCAAAAGTGAAGTTATGCTGTTTGTGCCCAAAAATGCACATGTGTCTCATCTTAGTGATCTAGGCCCCCTTGAGCCCTTCCTAAGACCAACTGCCACCAATCTATGGTTTAGAATTGATTATGACCTAAAGATGGACAAATAGATAAATGAGGTAGGACATATCTTCTTCTAGCTTCGAGGCTATCAAAGTTTAAATCTAATGTGTCCCACTTTGTGTTTGGTCGAGCTCTCGCCTTTAGACACCACAGGTTCATGGGTTCGATTCCGTGCACCGCCAACTCAGTGCTTGAGTAGCAGGGCTGGTGTGGGAAGTACTGATGGTATGTGTGATGCTACAACTCAGCAATCCATCTCTCTCTAGCGTTATAATTAGGGTGACCAGATCCAAACTGTTCATTTGAGGGACAGAAGGTCGCATGTGTGGGACAAGTGGAGTGTGGAAACGGGACAAAATGTAGTTCGCGAATTATTAAACATGTTGATGTCAATATTCCAAAAATATTTCAGGATTCCATTTGACACATTAGCATAAACAGCTGATCTAAAATCAAAAATAGCTGATCTACAATCTCAAAATCTTTTCAGATTGTAGATCAGCTATTTTTGATAGGACAGTATGCGATGTGGCCTCTCTAGAGTGAGTGTGGACATACACTGTATAGTGGTACCATGGGGGGATTATTAAAAAAAAAACACAGCAAGAAATGATACAACAGAAATCCAACTATTAGGGCACTACAAATTATTGGGGACATTTTGAACACTGATGCCTGTCAGTCACAATGTGGGACAGAGTCTCAATTTGTGGGACGCTTGAAAAATCTTGAAAATGAGGGACTGTCCCACGCAAAGAGGGACATCTGGTCACCCTAGTTATAATGGATATAGAGTCCTGTGTGTTACCGACAATAAGCCTCTCCCAACCTACTTCTTCCCTAGCCAGCCTGGTGGATGGGACAGAATGTGGTTGGAATGACGCGTTCCTTCAACACGCTACGTCCAACCGGGCCCTGGTTGGACATAATGCATAGAAAGAAACTACTGGGGTTACCAGGTTACAGGTAGATGTAAGCAAGACCATATTAGCCCTGCACTAGCCTGGCCTCCTGTGCAACACAGTATTGATTTTTTTAAGTGTCTACGGCTTCACACACATTTATCTCTCTGAACTGCTGAGATCCGAGGCTTGGAAGTTCGAATCCTCCTGTCCACATATTGCTTCTGATGTGCTGGTTGTTATCTAGCATGGTTTCCACTGCCGTCGTTGTACAGTATGAACGTTAAGTGTGAATGTAATGCAATATGTAAACTAGCACTTTGGATAAAAGGCTCTATATAAATGCACCATTCAGGGAAATTCTGGGGGAGAATAGAACTGCACTAGGGTTCCCATCCAACCAGCAAACAAACACACACATACACACACACACACACACACACACACACACACACACACACACACACACACACGTTCCCACACACCTCGTCCACTTGTGCCTGTGTCTGTTGTAGTCGTCTGTTACTGGTGAGGTTGGGTGCCGGCGCTGGGGGACCCCCTTCTCCGTCTGGACCCCCCGGGGCTCCTGGCGTACCTGCTGCATCTGGGGTTGACCTGGGAGGGAGAGAGAGGAATAATTAGCTGGATGGAATACTATATTATCATTTTGCTAAATGTACAGTATGATTATGGCAGATTGTTGCTGCTGTAGTTCTGTGCAATCAACTATTCTTTTACTTTTTACCAGTGACACTGTAGTGTGTGTGTGTGTGTGTGTGTGTGTGCGCGCGTGTGTGGCTGTGCGTGTGCATGTGTGTGCGCGCGTGTGCGCGCGCATGTGCAACGTGTGTGTGATGTTTTGTGTGGTGTAATTGTATTACAGCGCAATAAAGTAAACACAATCTGTCACAGTCAGTATATAATCTAGTTATGTGTGTCTCAAGCACTGGGTCACAGTGCAGAAGAAATGTTGTAGTTTTACGACTGCATTGAATTTAATCTCCTTTAGACCCCAGAATTGAACTCGGTTCTCTGTTCTAGTTCTGAAACGGTTGCCATTTTCATTTTTGTTTTTTTGTTTTTTTTTTAATCTAAATGTCTCAATAGAAGAGTGGGGAGAGAAAAATAACAACCCCAACGTCAAGTTATATTGTAATAACATACTCTAACATACGGATTAATTGAGATAAAATATGTCACATAGTGCCACTTTAATAAATAAATAAAAATAAATAAATTCCTATTTTGGTTGTGCAACATTAACTATAGACATACATTTTTAGAAAAATAGAGTTAAAGATCAGATCAGATCAAATGAGATCAGATGTTTCCATATTGTGCAGCCTATTTGAACATAAAACTAATGCTCAAGTGGTCAAGCGACTCAATATAATAGGATATTTTTCCAATAAGTGCCAATTATGCATGTTTATGTGTGTGTGCACACACACACACACACACACACACACACACACACACACACACACACACACACACACACACACACACACACACACACACACACACACACACACACACACACAGCTTGACATACCGTATTTGATTTATTGGTGCTGGTAAGAATGGGCACCATTTTATGTTTATGTATTTTATTTCAGATTATATTTGTTTTACAGGTCCTTATGCACACCTAGAATGGGCAGGTGCGTAGGAAAAAAACAAAAGTCCTGTACACTTCAACAGTAGAAACTTTATTTAACAGCATTTCGGTCACATCAGACCTTCATCAGGCATGATGAAGGTCTGCGTTGCTAATAAAGTTTTGTTGCTAAAAAAAAAAAGTTTCTACTGGTGAAGACAGTGTGTGGGACAGTTGGGGAGCCCAAATTAATGTAATCATATTTAATGACATTTAATTTGAAGCCCTACATATTGCTACATGTGGATCGCCATTCACTTTGGGCATAACCTGACATTTGAAAGCCTATGTCAGAAATGGTCTCTCATAACATGGATGTTCAAAATACTGTAATTCATTCACTCATTTACAGAAACTAAAACTGATATTTTACTTTCTAAAAAACATTTTGTCATCTAAATGTTCAATTCAGCCTTATGTGAATACTGCAGGCATTGTTTAAGCTGCTTGATTCATTATTTAAATATTTGATATTCATTTTCAGCTGCCCCGCTCCCTTTCTATACAGATCCACTATACATTTAAACTCAATTTTAACCATGATCACACATTTTTTTTGTCTGTTATGTCCTAACATGGAAGGGAAATGGATTTTCATTTAATTTTCATTTTAATTTCATTTTTTTTTTCATTTATTTTTAATAATCATTTTTGCAAAATAACCTCCTCTAGTGCTCAACAGAAAAAGAGATTGTGTGTTTTTGATAAATCTATTAGGGTTAAAAAGGACCTTTAAGTTAAAACAGTTTTGTATAGGAAGCAGGCAGGGCAGCTACATTTCCTTCCAATTCAATTAAATTTAAATTCTAAATACTGACTCCATCTACTAAAAACTGCCTGACTTGTTTAGTTCACATAGAGTAAAAGTTATCCCATTTAGCTGATATGCATGCATGATGCACTCAACCCGTAGAACGTAACGGCAAACACTTTTATCTGATCTGTAGCCTCCTCTGTCCTCTAGTCTCCACATACTGTAGTGTAGTCCAGGGGTTTTCAGCAGGTGGACCGACCGGGGACCACCAGTGGTCCCTGAGAGGGTTCCAGGTGGTCCCCAGCTTAGTTGATTAACTAGATGTAACTCTTGAGAACGTAAAAATGAAACCAAATGGACCCTTGCGGGTCCATTTGGTTTCAGTTTTACACTTTCAAGAGTTAAAATACTCATCTGAATTAGCCCAAGTCTACACAACTAGAAGGTGGACAAAAGCAAAATAAATCTTTAGTTTTGGGATCTGTGGGGCTAAAATGTCCTCAAGTGGTGGTCCGTGGCTCGAATTCTGAATAAATGGTGGGCCCTGGGATGAAAAAGGTTGAAAACCCCTGGTGTAGTCTAGTCTATATAACAGCCGCTGGTCAAATGGAACAGAGATTAGTGGACGCGACATCCAAGCTGCTGGATGTGCCCGTTTAGAACAAAGATGGATGGATTTGTCGCGCGCACACGCACACGCGCGCACTGTTCGCTGGAAATGTACGGGAGAAAATATAAATATTTAAATATTTTATTTTATTGTGTGTCAGAGTCTGAAACAATACAATAAAATATTGTAAAAGTGCAAAATCACTTTACAGGACCGCGTGTAACTGTTGTCGTCTATTTTGGAGCATAATTCAGCGAGTGAGAGTGAGAGCCGTGCGTCTGGCAAATATAGGATTTGTTTAACTTCAACCTGCGAAAATCAGAAAAGAACGTCATCGATATAGGCCTGCGTTATTTAATAACTAATGATTTAAAGCCATTAAACCACAAGTAACTTCATAAATATGTCCGTTTTGTTCTCATAAAAAAGAATATATAACAGCTAGGTACTCACATCTCTGCTGCAGCGGCTGGTGATTATCTGACTGACACACACACACACGCACACGCACACAGAAGGAGGGAGGGGGGGAGAAAAACAAACGATATTTCTCCTTATAGGATTGCTTTTTTGTAGCCTACCTTGTTGTATTGTTGTTGTTTGTAGCCTAGTTGTTTTAAAGGGGAATTGCACACATTTTAAACATTTTACTAATGCTGTTTATGTTGTGTGCGCACACGCACATAAACATGCATAATTGGCACTTAGTTCCTATAGCGATGGTAGTCTTTTTATATTGAAAAATATCCTATTATATTGAGTCGCTTGACCACTTTAGCATTAGTTTTATGTTCAAATAGGCTGCACAAAAACATCTGATCTGATCTTTAACTCTATTTTTGAAATGTTTGGAAATGTCGTAGTATGCAGGAAAACGATCAGATTAAATGTAGCAGCTCTGTTTATGTGGGCTTGGATGTAGTAGGCCTACAGACAGTAGTCATTAGTGTGGTTGTATTCAATTGATCAATCTTCTTTTGTAACAACAGTTCTTGCTGTACATCTTTCTCCCAATGGGAGTTTTTTTTTTTTTTTTTTTTTTTTTCATTGGTCATAGTTTCAAACTCACCTTTTGGTGGTCTCTTTCTTGTGCCAAGTAGTTTTCTTTTTGTTTTCTTTCGATAATAATGGTCACTCTCTTCTCCTGGGATGGACTGATGGTCACATTGATTGATCTGGCCTGTGGCAGCTCATCCTGGGTACTTGCAAGTTCAACCCCCCAAGACAGCCCGTTGCTGCCCTCTGGAGTCTACAGAACAGGCTACATTGGCAGTTGTAATTCTACTAGATTGTTACTGTATATCAGGGGTTTTCAACCTTTTTTATACCAGGGACCGCCATTTATTCAGCATTTGAGCCACGGACCACCATTTGATTACATTTTCACCCTAAAGACCTAAAACTAAAGAATTCTTTTGGTTTTGTCCACAATTCCTGGCTGGATTTTGCAAACAAAACAGTGTAGACTTCTTAATTAAGTGGTTCTAATTCAGATGGAGAATATTTTAACATTTGGTTTCTTGAGAACGTAAAATGAAACCAAATGGACCCGCAAGGGTCCATTTGGTTTCATTTTTACGTTACAAGAGTTACATCTGGTTAACCAACTTTCCATCATTTAGTCTGGGGACCACCTGGAATCCTCTCAGGGACCACTGGTGGTCCCCGGACCACCTGTTGAAAACCCCTGCTGTATATTACAGTCAGTCTAATTCATCTTTCAATCTGTCTATCTTCCTACCTATCTACCTATGTACCTGTGTGTGTAATCCATGTAACTTGGGAACCGTTCTTCGCACAGATTTGACACATTCCACACCACCACAGGGAGTGCAGTGCTGGGTGTTGAGTCGGTCAGAAAAATGTCCCAGTTGTCCAGAACTGCCACAAAAGGCCTGTCCTGTTATGACTAGTGTCATAACAGGACAGCTCATTTGAGTTACAGAAGTGTTGATTGCATGCATTTGGGACAGGACCATCCAACAGTGAACTTGAAAAAGTAGCCTCCTGTAGGCCTATATTATGTCAAGTGTGAACATGCTGACAAGTTATCTATGTCTATAAAAAAGATCTATCAACATAAATATCTGACTGAACACAAAGTAACAAAAAATACTATATGAACAAGTTTTTAATTTGAAAAATACGCTTTAATCATTATCATCACCACCATAACATGAATTGAAAGAACTGTAAAAGCTTTACAAACATTATTTACAGTATAGAAGTAGTAACAGGTATGTTTCCTTATTGAAGCATTCAGCAAAGAAAGCCACTGTCTTTAGTTCAAACTCTGGCTAGAGTAGCCTAGAAGTGGTGTGCCCCTGCAGCGTGCAGGATAAGAGTCTTAAGCAACGAACCATTCACTATATTGAGTAAAATCTTATGAGTTACCATCTACAGACCCATTCAAGTGCTTATTGTAATCGAAAACCATGCAGGGCAGGTGGTATTTCTATAAGAGAACATTTTGCTAGAATATACAGTGAGTGCTACACATGCAGTGTTCATTTTAATTTCAAGACTAGCTCTAATCGTAAACATAACCGCAAGTACGTCACCACGCTGACATGTTGTCAGCATGTTTTTTTCTTTCAAACCATACTATCAAAGGTCCTAAACTGAACTCAAGTAAAGCAAGTTTAAACCTGAGGTGGTGATTCATTGTATTGTGTGCCAACTTTTCACACCAGCATACAGTACAGCACATGAGTTATGTTAACTAATTTATATAAACTCAATACAAATTTGGACATTAAAACAGAGACAAAACATTTTAATGTGTATCTCATTAAACTAAGATAATTTAGACTGAACTGAAGTCATTAACGTTTGCAAAGGCAATACAACCACATTAAGTGATAGTGAGGGCTGTGCATGTGGACCCTGGGCCTCCAGTTGTCCATATATGGGCCGCTCATGAAAACCTAGTGATGTCACATGATGAACGCGTTTCGACCCAGATGGTCTTCCTCAGCGTTGTAAACGCTGAGGAAGACCATCTGGGTCGAAACGCGTTCGTTGACTGTAAATAAAGATACACAAAAAGGACATTCAGTGAGTACTGGCATTTCTCTTTTTCATATGCAGTGTTGGGACATGTGCACTACGTAACTTAATATATTACATAATATATTACCAAAATGCAGTAACTTGTAATATAAATATATTACTTAACGAAAAAAAATCTAATATATTATACTTTTCTTTTTGCGTTGCTGCATTACTTTCTGTCAATCAGTCTCGTTGCAAGTGTTCTTTTGAAATTATCTTGACAACTGCAGAAGTTAAATAATTACTTATTTTCTAATTCGTCATCAAATTATTTACTGGCTTCCATGAATTCAAGGAATACATTTAACTCCTGTGTTAACTGTCCATAGCTGAGTAGGATGAGGTAGGTATACGCTTGCTTTATTGTAGGTATGCCACTGGCCTACGCAATATTTGATTAATAGTGATACTAAATATTTAATTATATATTTTGTAAAATTTTTTTAAGTAATATGTAATATTAATATATTACACTTGCTCAGATAGTAATATTGTAATATAATATATTGCTTTAAAATGAAGGTAATAATTAATAAGTAATATATATATATTAACAAGGTAAAGTAATATTCCCAACACTGGCCATATGTAACGTAGACCCGTCTTGTACCGGAAGATATGCAACCCTTAAGGATCCAATCGGTTTCATTTTATGCTGTTGGGAGTTTTATTCGATTTTGATTCATTTATTAGATCCCCATTAGCTTAATGTACTAGCCAGCAGCTACCCTTCCTGGGGTCTCTGCAAAACATCCAATATACCTGTATTACTATAACATTACATCAAAATAATTCACCATTCATACAACATAACACAGGGAATGCTCAACAACATACATGACATCTCATCTCTATCTAATACATTTGGTATATGGCTCCAAGTATAATCCGTTACAAGCCTTTGATAAATGGCTTACCGTAGTTTGCTAATTAATTACCATTCTCAGAGTATAATGGGATAAAAAAGCTTGCATCTTTACATCTCCTGCATGAACAAAAACAACAATAACTTTCTCTTAAACTTGGTACACCCACTTTCATTGATCAAAAATACGTAAATATTTGACATGTTGGTAGCAAGAACCGGCCTTTTGACAACTGCCTGGTCAAATAATGATGCATATTGGAAAACACTGATAGATTATTGTAAAGTATTAGTGGGATTTGTGATTTTATTTGTTATATTTTTGACAAAACATAACAGTGAATACTCAAGCCTCTTTCTTTCATTTAATCACTCAAACTATTATTCATTATGAATACACATGTTCGATGTGGGAAGAGCTGCTTCGTTTATTAAGAGCTGCTTCGTTTTTGGACTCTTGTAATCAATTCAGATTAGTTTCTGTTGTGTTGGACCAAATTACTGCACAGTAATCTGATGATAATACTAATGCTTGTACTAATTGCTTAGTTAGATGTTTTGGCAGTTATTGTCTACAGTGTTTAATAGCACCCATACATGATCTGCCCATTTTTTTCATCATGTCTTCATCATTTGAGTATTCCATAACATTCTATTGTCAACCATGATTTCTAACAGCTTTACCTCAGTGACTTGCTTAAAGTGGGAATAGACTTTAACGAGTTTGAACAGTATTTTCTTTATCTAACACCAATTTATTTGTTTTCATCCATTTCTCTATTTATTTTAGCAATCTTTTTTTTATGTTTGATTCTGAACAAATATTACATTTTGGCTAAGTTTCCTAATTTTATATCCTTCAAAACAACTCAGGGCTATGCTTAAAATTTCTAGACCCATTTTTAGTATTTTGGTAATATCTGATCAACAGTTTGAATGTATTTTTTTTTCACCATTGTGCTGTTTTTGATGTTTGATCAAATATTTAAATATCGGTTTATACAGTATTCTGCAGTTTTACGATCCATTGGAGGGATCTTAGTATAATAGTGTATAAAGTATAGTATATAAAGCAGGCATCAGATATGGTCAGTGATTTATATGGGAATGGCATGTGCCATATCCCCTCACCAGTGACCATTGGAATGCTGTTTGTTCTACCCTTGCAGGATTGTCAGACTGTACAGCTTTGTAACGTACGTTGCATATCGCTTATACACTGATAGTAATTACTTGCACGAGCAGAGTGAGCGCAAATACCGTTCGTGGCTGGTCGGTTAGTTGGTGGAGCGCTTTTTAAAACATCTATGGGCTAGTTTAGTTGATGGTTAATATGGCACACGTTATAAATATCTATATACAGTATTAATATTATTAGCAGTGTCTCCTGGAGGTGTGAGGGGGTGTCTGCTCACTTACTCTGCTTGCTCTCAAGTAGGCCACTTGCACTCCTTGCACTCACTTGCTCTGCTTACGTGCTCTGCTTGTATGGCCTGTTTGTGTGCAATGCACAAGTTGGCACCCGACAGAGTGAAGTTTTAGTTCAGGCATGGGTATGGGGGGGCAATGCCCCCCTAAATACCCAGTCATGCCGCCACAAACACGATGCCATGCAAAACAACCCAAGATATTTCAAATGAAAGTGTACAACACAATCTGTTTAGCGACAACTAGTAAACAGCTGCGATAACTTAGTGTAGGTCATGTAGAATGCTGCGGTGGATTAGGATCTACACACAGGATACTGCACATGTCTTGGCAGAGTAACATATACTTGAAGCTATTACACATTTTGACAGAGTATTGTCTTTAGTCTTTACCTATATTACAGTAATATTTAATTAGTTACTGATGGCACAACACTGTATCTCTCAGTGCCATCATGCAAGTGTTAGGTTTATTGTTTTGTGAAAACCCAGAATGACACCATAGGTAGCTATTTAAAATGTTTTATTCACATGCACAATTTACACTTTCTCCAAATAATGTCTATTTCGGTTTAGGGTTCCCAATTGATCTGGACCCTCTTTTGGTTTGTGGACTATATATATATATATATATATATATATATATATATATATATATATATATATATATATATATATATATATATATATATATATATATATATATATATATATATATATATATATATATATATATATATATATATACTGTGTATATATATATATATATATATACTGTATATAATAAGAGCACTAATAACAATCAGAAGTCAAGCATTCCTCAAATTATTTATTTTTTTGCAGGAAAAACGTAAATTCATTATCATCACACGAATCATAGCAGGCATTTTCACCCAGTGTCAACTACGCTCCGTCTGCCAACCTGGGGAAAGCAAAGGACTTTTGCTTGATTTTTGTTTTACTTTTTTTATTATTGGCAATGTAAACCAATAAAGCTCATTTGAATTAAATTGATTAAAAATGTTCAACCTCTTGTCCCAATTGGACACAATTCTGTACTGTATATTTATTTTTCCAAATAGCTGTAGCCCATTTAATTTTCTACAAAAATAATGGAAGTTAACTTGGTTTTGTAACCCTAATCCTGAGTTACTGTTAAAGTGTTCTTGAGCTAAACACTTAAACCCTAATTGCTCCTGATGTGCAGGTTGGTGCTTTGCATTTGCGTTTCCTCCACAATCAGTATGTGTGTGAGAATGGGTGAATACATGGCACAATCCCTATAAAGTGCCTTGGGTAAAGGCACTACAAATGCACCGTTTAACATTTACATCAATTACACCAATCTGATCCATACAGGTAGTTGAGGACTAGGGTCCTGCTACAGCAGTTGCCTAAAATTTTGGTCCTTCTCAAGGATGTTGATCATTTTTGAGCTGGCTTCATCTCCCTTCATCCGTACCATGTCAATAATCGCCCGTGCTTTTTTTGCCCTCGGCTTCAGGTATTTGACAGACTCCATTTCGTGGTCATTGATGACACACGTATCCAGAAGTTGGTCCAGCAGAGAATCCAGGTTGGCCTTTGAGACCCTGTTGATGAACTCCACCCTCACAGACTTCAGCTTGTTCTGTGCACCTGGAAGGGGTAAATATTGCCATTGGTGATATGCGATTAGTCAACCTCTGTGCTCGCACACATGCGTGCATGATCATATGCTGTGGGCCGCATGAAATATCGTTGCCATCAAAAGGGACAAGACATATGTGGTATCATTACGTTTGTATGACTAGGAACGCAAAAATGTGTGATAGCAGTGTCAGAAGAGTAGCTGAAGTTTTTATAACTGATAAGAAAGGATAAAGGCATAACTCGGAAATGATAGCAATGGACCTTTCGCTACGACACCCACCCTTCACCTTTCCTCCATCCTTTACTTGACTACTGTTGCTAACTATGACAAGCTTTGGCTGGGAGAGAGCCTCCTCCGTTAACCAACGTGTCATCGCACTATTTATGGATGTTTTTATTATAAGTTCCTAGATCAAAAACATCGACAGCCCTATAATGCCATCCTTCATCCTGAATTCCAGTAGTGCCATAAAGTGTCCAAAACGGTTGTAGGAGGCAGTTTTCATTAGCTTTTCAAAGCCAAAGGAAACACTTTAGCTTAGCCCTGCCGCTGCAGCAGCTGTTTTGTGTTGTGATGTTCTGTGCACCGTTTGCCGTAAATCCCATTGCCGGGGGTGGTCCTGACTCGCGATAGGCTGTGAGTGGGTTCTGGTGACCTAGCAACACTCAATGCGCTGTCCCATTGGCCGTGTGCTCGTAACACGAGCCAATGGCTGCAGCTCTCGACGTCCCATAGGCCAGACAGAGTGTTCAGACTTCAGAGTGTTGCCATGTCGTATCGAAATAAGCTACTTTGGGCTTGTGTTTCATAGAAATTTAGGTCCTTTCAACAACAACAAAAACGTATATAGCATAATGTCATAAAGTTCATTATTTGCCATAATGTAATGAACATGAATAAAATCCATATGATTCGATTCATATATTTTAGATTCCTCACACAACTGAACTATATGAAGCCTTTTATTGTTTCAATAGAGTTGAAAATTGAGTATGGCTCTGACCTACAGATTATGACAGATTATGACAAATTATGAACTTCATTCTTCACATATGCTATCTTCTGAAAAGGACCTCTAAGTATGACCTTTGGTTTTGTGACATACTCTCCTGAAAAGGTTCACACCGTAGAAATGACATTAAACGCATAATCTGAAGTGTGACAAGTCGGTAAACCCCGCCCACCTGCCCCCACTTCCCTGGCAACTGTTTGATATATTATCGATGGTATCGGAACTATTAGGCTACTACTCATCTGGAAACAGCGAGATAACGCGGTCCTTTATAGAGGAGACCCCTAACAACAGTTGCCAGGGAAGGGGGGGCAGGTGGGCGGGGTTTACCGACTTGTCACACTTCAGATTATGCGTTTAATGTCATTTCTACGGTGTGAACCTTTTCAGGAGAGTATGTCACAAAACCAAAGGTCATACTTAGAGGTCCTTTTCAGAAGATAGCATATGTGAAGAATGAAGTTCATAATTTGTCATAATCTGTCATAATCTGTAGGTCAGAGCCATACTCAATTTTCAACTCTATTGAAACAATAAAAGGCTTCATATAGTTCAGTTGTGTGAGGAATCTAAAATATATGAATCGAATCATATGGATTTTATTCATGTTCATTACATTATGGCAAATAATGAACTTTATGACATTATGCTATATACGTTTTTGTTGTTGTTGAAAGGACCTACATTTCTATGAAACACAAGCCCAAAGTAGCTTATTTCGATACGACATGGCAACACTCTGAACACTCTGTCTGGCCTATGGGACGTCGAGAGCTGCAGCCATTGGCTCGTGTTACGAGCACACGGCCAATGGGACAGCGCATTGAGTGTTGCTAGGTCACCAGAACCCACTCACAGCCTATCGCGAGTCAGGACCACCCCCGGCAATGGGATTTACGGCAAACGGTGCACAGAACATTACAACACAGAACAGCTGGCTGCAGCGGCAGGGCTAAGCTAAAGTGTTTCCTTTGGCTTTGAAAAGCTAATGAAAACTGCCTCCTACAACCGTTTTGGACACTTTATGGCACTACTGGAATTCAGGATGAAGGATGGCATTATAGGGCTGTCGATGTTTTTGATCTAGGAACTTATAATAAAAACATCCATAAATAGTGCGATGACACGTTGGTTAACGGAGGAGGCTCTCTCCCAGCCAAAGCTTGTCATAGTTAGCAACAGTAGTCAAGTAAAGGATGGAGGAAAGGTGAAGGGTGGGTGTCGTAGCGAAAGGTCCATTTTGATGATTTTGACATCGAAGTATACATTTTCTGGGTTGCCTAGTTGATTTATGAGGTGACCGAAGCAATATAAGTTCAGGGTCATTTGTCAAAGGTCAATGTCATGGTCATTTTGGATCAGAATATCCTGTACTAATACTAAAGTGGTCCACATAAGTTCAGAAACCTAACTTTGGGAATTATTCTCTCCACCTTAATAATACCAATTGGGATTGTATCTTACATCATTTTAATCATTGATTAGTCACCTTTACAACAAGGTATGGCATATAGAGATTGGACATTCCTGGAATGAGTAACACTGATAAACATGTGGGTTGCACCCCCAACCAGTTTTCCAAAATGGCAAATGGCTTGCATCAACCCTTGCTTTTGAGGGTCACTAGGCCCAGATTCCGAAGATGTATTCTGAAGATACCTCTACCTGCATGTGCAACATGCATACAGCTCAGAAGACAACAGGGTAAAATGTGACAAAAGCAAATCAAAGACAAATATAAACTGTCCCACATAAGTTTGGAAATCTTAATAATAGAAATTCAAATTGTATTTTATATTGTTTTAATTGGTGATTAGTCACAACAAGTTATAGTGTGTAGAGATGAGACATTCCTGGAATGAATAACACTGTGTGGGTTTCACCCTCACAAAATGTGCCTAAATGAAATCTGTTCTGTTTGTGCTGGCAGGTGTGGTACAGTCACAGGTGTGTTCCACTCATGTGTAGCAAATAAGCACGAGCACTTTCCTGACTTTATGTTCCAAGCAGCAGCAATAAAGATGTTCGTCCCTTCAGGATAAGGCCCGTCCAATAGCACAATGAGCCCTTCATTAGGTCCAACAACAAACTGGCCTTGTCCAATAAGCACATTATTAGAGGAAAACCTGACCAGAAAGCTTGACCTGGATACCAATAGTTGCATAGGTATTTGGATTAGCATTGGACAGTGAACAGGCCCCACCCCAAAGGGTGGGGATTTAAGAAGGGCTCATTGAAAGCTGGTGTTTCAGGATACATTGTGGCAGCAAGCCGCAGCATCATTTGGTGTCATCCCTGGTACCTTTCACAATTTATGACCAAGTTGTGTGAGAACCCTTATCTTTAGAGTCTGGGCCTAGAGACCCTCAAAAGCAAGGGTTGATGCAAGCCATTAGCCATTTTGGCAAACTTTTGGGGGGTGCAACTCACATGTTTAGCAATGTTTAGAAATATCCAATCTCTATATGCCATAGATTGTTTTAAAGGTGACTAATCAGCGATTAAAATGATATAAGATAAGATATATTGGTATTATTAAGGTGGAGAGAATAATTCCCAAAGTTAGGTTTCTGAACTTATGTGTGCCACTTTAGTATTACAGGATATGTTGTTTCAAAATGACCATGACATTGACCTTTGACACATGACCTTGAACTCGAATTGCTTCGGTCACCTCATAAATCAACTCGGCACCCCAGAAAATACACTTTGATGTCAGAATCATCCAAATCGGCACATTCATCTCAGAGTTATGCTTTATATCATATAGAATTATGCTATTGTTATATATCATTTTCATCACAGATAAAGGCCAAACACATGTATTCAGCTACTCTTCTGAAGCTGCTATCCCCAATCCTGGGTGTCATGTGAACGTAATGAATGATGTGCGTGCGTGCGTGCGTGCGTGCGTGCATGCGTGCGTGTGTGTGTGTGTGTGTGTGTGTGTGTGTGTGTGTGTGTGTGTGTGTGTGTGTGTGTGTGTGTGTGTGTGTGTGCGTGTGTGTGTGTGTGTGTGTGTGCATGCGTGCATGTACATTCTACCTTCGAGTTGGTGGTTTATCTTCTCCAGTTCACTTTCTTTGTCCTTCAGCTGATCTGTGATCTGCTGGACGGACCACTTGTTCTTGCTCTTCTCCAGTTCTCCTGTGAGCCATTTAATGTCTTGGATAATAATCTGTTGTGATCCTATTACAGAACACACAGTGTAACTAAAACATACAGTACAGTATATTGTCACTGTCAGGTGGAAATTAACCATGTACGTCCAAAACTGTGGACACTTTGTATGGTTTTTGGATCTGCTACATTTTTCTCCCTGCTCAGGACAATTACACAACCATCATTATCCATTAAGACAAGGGGTAGACATGCAATAACACACATATTTTACAAAGATTGAAAAAACATACAATACCCTATAGCTGATACCAGAAACGCCTTAAGGTGCAGGAGTTAAAGTGCTATGAGTTAAAGTGCTATGAGTGCTAAGAAAGTAGGTACATATGCACAGAAAACGATTACAAAGTGCATGATCAGTCGATCCACAAGCTCACAACGCACCATGGTGCAACGCACATTGAGCTTGAATACCGGCCACTCATAGAACCAATAAATGCTTCATAATGAGCCTGATTATCTCAAAGACCTTCCTGTGGTACCATTCAGTGTACCTATGGATTTTTTGGAACCTTTTGGACCTGTTTTTGTGGCACAGGGGGCCCGAAAGTGAATACCAGATGGGAGGTTGTATTTCATTCCATTCCATTTAGTGTATGAGCAGTATCATAATGAACAGACAGGACATTGTTGCAGTGACTACCTGTCTGTTCTATGCTGCTCATCTGTGATCCAATTACCTTAGAGGCAACTAAAGTGTTTATACTATAAGGACAAACAGGAGTGGAACCTGAACAGCAGTCAACTCACAGAGACTATAGTCTTTCCACACGCCAGATTGATCTATCTCCCTGTTCTGGAGCAACAAATTGTGTGGCCTTGGCCTTCCCTAATGGCACTGATCAAGGTGCCAGGTCATTAGTCCGAAAGTTCATTGTTCCGAAAATAATAACCCTACATCTAACACTAACCCTAAACATAAGCACTGGAGCAGAGCATGTTTCAGAACAAGGAACCTTCATTACTATGGATATTCCACTTGATAATGGAGCGTAAATCAAGACTTCCTGGTTGGGGTGAGACATTATGCTAGATTGAATAAAGCAATGATAATATAGTATTAATGACACATGCAAGTATCTGGAAATCACAATACCAACTTTGAATATCAGTATTTTGTTATTCCATTTCCTGATTTTGGACATGGTTGGTTTCTTGAGAAATAAAATTGGATTAACAAAACATATCTAATCTGATCTTTAGACATAAATAAAACCTGTCCATACTTTCTCCAGAAAATGTTTCTAGACTGAAATGTTAGCCTGTGTGTATACACCTTGTAGTGTCTGGATGGTCTTCTCCAGTTGCATCATTCTCTCCATGTCTCTCCTCTCCTTTTCCTCCAGTCGAACTGTAAGCTGCTCCACTTTGGTCTCCAGTTCCCGCACTTTCTCTCCAACATCTTGTTTTATAGCCCTTGCTATATAAAACATACTGTATGTCACTGACATTTTGACATCCACAATTAATATATTTTCTTGACTGTATGTTGTATGTTTGCTGTAATACTGTAGTAGTCTGTAGTTCACTACAATGGTCTGTAGATTTGTTTATTTTTCAAACACAGTTTATACAAGGAAATACAAATCTTCAATTACAAACTGGGCGAATAGCTGACTTAGTAAGGGTCAACAAGACACAAGTGTGTGTTCAAAAGGAAGAAGTGAAATACAAATTAGGAAAACATCTCGATGAGAGAGAAGTATTTGAATAGAATAAGACTATAAACAAAGAGGGAGAAAAAACAATAAAGAACAAGAAGATCAAGAACGAAGATCACGAGTGTGTTCAAAGGGGAGAAGAGAAAGAAAACTTTGTGAAGAAAGAAGAATACTTGAAGATAATAATACTTGAAGAATAGCATATATGAGAGGATATATAACGAAATAGAGAGAAGAGGAGTGGATAGAAAAATGAGGAAACAACCTCAAAGAGGGAGAAGAGGAAATGAAGAGAAGAGAAGAAGAGAAATTGAATTAAAAACTAAGACCAGAAGAAAAGGATATAGAAGAGAATATATGAAGGAATATAGAAACAAGGAGAAAGAACAAGGTGAAAGAAACAAAGAAACAACAAGAAAAATGATAAAATGAGAAGACCTAAAGGAGGGAGAAGAAGCAATGAAGGGGAGCCCCAAGGGGAACCCCACTACTGTTACTGTGATGGCTGTAAACTTTGCATTCATTCTAGTTTAATACTGTCCTTCAGTTCCTGTATCATTTCCAGTAGTGTTGCTTTTACAGAATATCAAGAACATAAATGTAGACAAATCACCAGTTTAACGTGTGTGTGTGTGTGTGTGTGTGTGTGTGTGTGTGTGTGTGTGTGTGTGTGTGTGTGTGTGTGTGTGTGTGTGTGTGTGTGTGTGTGTGTGTGTGTGTGTGTGTGTGTGTGTGTGTGTGTGTGTGTGTGTGTGTAGAGACTATGTGTGTGTGTATGTTTGACAGTCACTAAATGTACAGTATAATAGTGTAATAGTTTCAATTAGGGCTGGGAGTGTATGCATACCTCATGATACAGGTGGCGATATTGGGATATTTTTAACGATATTTGCTGACGGCATAGCATTTACTTATCATGGGAGGAGTAGCCTATACGATATATATCATGAGAGCAAACATGTGAAATATTTCACAACATCGATATTTCAGCACACCCCCAGTTTCCATTGAGCGTTAATTATAATTATACTTACCAAACACATGAGCTGATCTCTGTCTTCTAATCTTCTGCTCTGCTGTCTCCTCCTTGAGGTACTGTTTAGCTTCAGCTTTAAGTCTTTCTACAAACACAAAGAGAGTTGATCTGTGTTGTAACAAAGACTTTTCATCATGTGATCGGCCTGCTGACTGGAGAATAAATACATTTAACATGTAGTCAACATCAGCCTTAAATACATACAAAATTGTTTCTAATGTCACACCAGGAGTTTCAGGCTACGAAAGATGTTTACATCTTCTAAAACAGGACACATTATATAATGCAAGAGGGGAGGAACAATATTACTTAGGAGAGTCATATCTTTAGTTTACTTACTGATCCCTTAGAAAAAGTAATAATATTACATTATTTATTAATAAAATCAAAGAATAATATATTCCATTATAATTTCCTAAGACCCCTCTCACACAAACGAAGGAATAGAGATGTAATTCACAATCTGTTTAGTGACAACTTGCGACAACTGCCATAACTTGTAGTGTATGTCCTGTGTGCAGAATGCTGTGTTGGGTTAGGATCTACAAACTGCAGTGCATCTCTATTACACATTTTGGCAGATTACTTTACTTTTGTTGGAAAAGGTAATATTACAGCAATATGTAATATACTAAGGCCCAGCACTGTTCATATCATATAGGAGCTTTAATGGAAATTGCTCTCAGGAACGGCTTGTCTGATTTTGGTCTTGTGGTGATGTCATCAATGCACCCTACTTTGTATAATTCCTCCTCTTCAGTCTTTGCTCTTCCACTTTGTTTACAATGTCCACTGTAGATTTTCCAAGCTGGCTTATTACTCTATTTCACATACTACACTATAAGACATATTTCACATGGCATATTCGCTTCCCATACTGTATACACTCCATATTGTGATGCACAGACGCAGTGTGATGCACAGACAGACATTTCTGCCCGGCTTACATTTGCAAAATATGCAGAGCAAATTTAACACTAAACAGCACAATCAGTTTAATAACTCCCGACCTGTTTACGTTAGCAAACATGTGTAGGTCTGTTTCTTGAAAATATTAGTGATAAAAGGATCTTTGAGCAACAGAGTGAAACGTGGTAAAATGTGACAATTGTGGTGCCTCTCCATTATCTATCTGTTGCACCATTTGAATCAATGTCACAAATGTCTTGCTCTCCCCAGTCTGTAAAAGTACCTAAATGCTGTATCTGAAGAATCGTATTAGATACAGGGCGTACTTGGTACCCAATTGTCTGTAATGCCCAACTTTATATTAACCTTCAATACATTTATGGGACTGGGAACTCATTCATTTCAAGTTATAAAGTAAAAACATATTTCTTGACAGTCATCTTGGATTTTGGTGGGCTGCCGACTTGCAACTTGTTACAGTCAATCTTGTTATATTGTAATGAAGTAGCTAACCTACTGTAAATGCTTGTGTAAGACCTGAGGGGATTTATATTGTGTTATAGGTTAGTTAACTGTGCCAAAATGCATTTCAGGGCTATTGCATGTGGGGTTTGATTTACCAACATGTTTTGGCAAAGGCCAAAAGATGTCAAAGCCACTTTCACCACTGCATTTACAGTAACTGTGTGTCTCCCTGTAACCATAGAGTATACTGTAACTCGAGGGATCTAAAGCATTGGGGGTCACCTATTTCTTCCCACATTATTATTATTTTTAAAACATTCTAAACCTGTACAGGGAAATATGGCATATTTTGGACATAGTTAGAATGGTGATTAATCATGATTAAATTATTTTACGCTGTGATTAATAAAAACACACTTTTGATTAATCAGATTATTTTTTAATCATTCAGCCTAAGCTAATTAAATACAAAATAATAGCAATTGCTTCATATACGTGATTATTCATCATTCTAATTACAGTTGCTTCACACATCAGGAGGACATGAAGTAGAATATGTTTGATACTCACCAGCTAGTAGATCACATTCATGATGCATGAAAAGAAAAACAAAACAAACCTTTGTTTAGAAAACTGGTATTTTAAACAGAGATGATTTTAATAATGGTAAGATGACAAAACATTACATTAAATAAATGTTACGGACGAAGTGTTCATCGTACAATTTACAGCTAAACTCTTAAACAAATGGTTTAGGGTTGAGACTTAAATCTGTTTTGTAACTCACTCTGGATAAAGAACAAAATAATAGCTTATCACTGATCATAATGATTTATTGTTCCAATTACTGTAGCTAGCTGTAATTACACTGGTTGAGAACCACTGCTGTACTGGTTTCACATCTCACGTGGTGGACATTGTTTCAAATGTGTGTGCGTGCGCACGCGCAAGATATCATTGTGGCTTTTTTGCGTTTATTGATAGAACACAGTAGTTTGACAAGAAGGGGGGGCAGGGAGCAAAGGTCATCAGGATCAGGACTTGAATTCACAACAATATCAGGCTGGATTATCAGTCTAGATGCCTGGACTGGCTTTTAGATTGGCTTTTTGCCTCTATTGATGAAACTCAGTAGTTTGACAAGAAAGCAGGGAGGAGGTTATGGAGCAAAGGTCGTCAGGATCGGGACTTGATCAGATCATAAGTGATCATGGCAGTTTCAAAGATTTGAGTTAAAATGTATATTCATTGAATTCAAAGAGGGAATGCAAAAATGTAATGCTTTAAAAGAATGAAGTGACTAGTGACATCTCAGGTAAAAACATGAAACTCTGTGTGTGTGTGTGTGTGTGTGTGTGTGTGTGTGTGTGTGTGTGTGTGTGTGTGTGTGTGTGTGTGTGTGTGTGTGTGTGTGTGTGTTTCACACACACACACGGGGGGGCAGGGTGCACGGAGGCACAGAGCAAAGGATGTCAGGATTGGGACTTGAATCCACGACACTATCAGGCTGTATTATCAGCCTAGATTCCTGGACCGCTATATAGGCCAGCCCAGGCCGATCGACTATATTCAAATGACAATGACTAAATGATCATGATAGTGGCAAAGATTTGAGTTAAATTGTTTGCTGTGAAAGAATATATTTTCAAAGTAGGAATGCAAAAATGGAATGCTTTAAATTAATGAATTGACTAGCTTGATTAAAATGCAAAATAATATTGGCCGTTTATCATAATGATTCATTGTTCTAATTACAGTTACTGTAATTACACATCAGGAGGACATGAAGTAGAATATGTTTGATACTCACCCCCTAGTAGATCATCACATTCATGACACATGAAAAGAAAAAACAAAACATTTCTTCAGAAAACTGCTATTTTAAACAGATACAGGTATTTTTACAAATGGTAAGATGACATGAAACATAACATGAAATAAATGTTACAGATGAATTGTTCATCAGTAGCATTTACAAACAGCTGAACTCTTCAACACATTAACATTTAGACGTACTGTAGATCAAATGAGTGAAGTGATCCTGTCAGTTTAAACACATAATATCAATAAAGTCATTATTCTACAGTATAAAACCCAACAACTGATATGATGATAGTATATGTTCTCTTTGAGTCATATCTTAATATTGTTAATTTTTTCTCAGTCTTAGAAATGTAAATCATTGAACATCTATAAAGGTCCATGTGGTTACCAACTCTAGATCACAGAGCTGGGGACCACCTGGAAGGACCACCGATGGTCCCCAGACCACTGGTTGAGAACCACTACTGTATTGGTTCAGTGGATAATATGTCTCACATGGTGGACATTGTTTCACATCTCAAGTAAAGACATGAAACTTCAAAGTTTCAGAGTGACGATATATTCTAGCCTATCTGATGACTTGTCATCAATGAAGTGTGCGCAGTGTGTGCGCACACGCAAGCGTTAGTTACTGTAATTACACATCAGGGGGACATGAAGTAGAATATGTTTGATACTCACATTCTAGTAGATCATGACATTTATGATACATGAAAAAAAAAAAAACATTTGTTCAGAAAATTGCTATTTTAAACAGATACAGGTAATTTTACAAATGATAAGATGACATGAAACATGACATTAAATAAATGTTACAGATGAATTGTTCATCAGTAACATTTACAAACAGCTAAACTCTTCAACACAATAACATTTAAACACAACATTTAGTGTACTGTACATCCAATGAGTGAAGTGATTCAATGTCAGTTTAAACATATGATTAATAATTAAGTCATTATTCTACATAATTCTATAACAACAACTGGTATGATGATAGTACAGGTATACAGTATGTTCTCTTTGAGTCATATCTTAATATTGTTGGTTTTGTTTCAGTCTTAGAAATGTAAATCATCCAATATCTATAACGGTCCATATGGTTACCAACTCTCCATCACGGAGCTGGGGACCACCTGGAAGGACCACTGATGGTCCCCAGACCACTGGTTGAGAACCACTGCTGTATTGTTCAGTGGATGAAATGTCTCACATGGTGGACATTGTTTCACATCTCAGGTAAAAACATAAAACTGTGTGTGTGTGTGTGTGTGTGTGTGTGTGTGTGTGTGTGCGTGCGTGCGTGCGTGCGTGCGTGCGTGCGTGTTTCTAAGATATCATTGTGGGCTTTTTGCCTTTATTGATAGAAAGTAGTTTAACAGGAGAGGGGCAGGGGGCACGGAGCAAAGGATGTCAGGATTGGGACTTGAATCCACAACACTATCAGGCTGTATTATCAGCCTAGATTCCTGGACCGCTAGGCCAGCCCAGGCCGGATCGACTATATTCAAATGACTGTGAAAGAATATATTTTCAAAGAAGGAATGCACAAATGGAATGCTTTAAATGAATGAAGTGACTATCTTGATTAAAATCCAAAACAATAGTTTGCTGTTTATCATAATGATTCATTGTTCTAATTACAGTTACTGTAATTACACATCAGGGTTATGAAGTAGAATATGTTTAATACTCACCATCTAGTAGATCATCACATTCATGTGCATGAAAAAAAAAACAAAAAAACAGAAAATTATTATTTTAATATTTTAAACAGATACAGGTAATTCTACAAATGATAAGATGACATGAAACATGACATTAAATAAATGTTACAGATGAATTGTTCATCAGTAACATTTACAAACAGCTAAACTCTTCAACACATTAACATTTAAACACAACATTTAGTGTACTGTACATCCAATGAGTGAAGTGATTCAATGTCAGTTTAAACATATGATTAATAATTAAGTCATTATTATTCTATAACAAGAACTGGTATGATGATAGTACTGGTATACAGTATGTTCTCTTTGAGTCATATCTTAATATTGTTGGTTTTGTCTCAGTCTTAGAAATGTAAATCATTCAATATCTATAAAGGTTCATGTGGTTACCAACTCTCCATCACGGAGCTGGGGACCACCTGGAAGGACCACTGATGGTCCCCAGACCACTGGTTGAGAACCACTGCTGTATTGTTCAGTGGATAAATGTCTCACATGGTGGACATTGTTTCACATCTTAGGTAAAAACATGAAACTGTGTGTGTGTGTGTGTGTGTGTGTGTGTGTGTGTGTGTGTGTGTGTGTGTGTGTGTGTGTGTGTGTGTGTGTGTGTGTGTGTGTGTGTGTGTGTTTTCTAAGATATCATTGTGGGCTTTTTGCCTTTATTGATAGTTTAAAGTAGCTTAACAGAGAGGGGCAGGGGGCACGGAGCAAAGGATGTCAGGATTGGGACTTGAATCCACAACACTATCATGCTGTATTATCAGCCTAGATTCCTGGACGCTAGTCCAGCTCAGGCCGGATCGACTATATTCAAATGACTATGAATAAGTGATCATGATAGTGGCAAAGATTTGAGTTAAATTGTTTACTGTGAAAGAATATACGGTATTTTCAAAGAAGGAATGCAAAAATTAATGAATTGACTAGCTTGATTAAAATCCAAAATCATAGTTTGCCGTTTATCATAATGATTCATTGTTCTAATTACAGTTACTGTAATTACACATCAGGGTTATGAAGTAGAATATGTTTGATACTCACCCCCTAGTAGATCATCACATTCATGATACATGAAAAGAAAAAACAAAACATTTGTTCAGAAAACTGCTATTTTAAACAGATACTGGTAATTTTACAAATGGTAAGATGACATGAAACATAACATTAAATAAATGTTACAGATTAATTGTTCATCAGTAACATTTACAAACAGCTAAACTCTTCAACACATTAACATTTTAACACAACATGTAGTGTAGATCAAATGAGTGAAGTGATTCGATGTCAGTTTAAACACATAATATCAATAAAGTCATTATTCTACAGTATAAAACCCAACAACTGATATGATGATAGTATATGTTCTCTTTGAGTCATATCGTAATATTGTTCATTTGTTCTCAGTCTCAGAAATGTAAATCATTGAACATCTATAAAGGTCCATGTGGTTACCAACTCTCCATCACGGAGCTGGGGACCACCTGGAAGGACCACGAATGGTCCTCAGACCACTGGTTGAGAACCACTGCCGTATTGGTTCAGTCCACATGGTGGACATTGTTTCACATCTCAAGTAAAGACATGAACCTTCATAGTTTCAGAGTGACGATATATTCTAGAGCCTATTTGATGACTTGTCATCAATGAAGTGCGTGCAGTGTGTGCGCGCACGCGCAAGCATTTGATGATAGAACACAGTAGTTTGACAAGAAGGGGGGGCAGGGAGCAAAGGTCATCAGGATCAGGACTTGAATTCACAACAATATCAGGCTGGATTATCAGTCTAGATGCCTGGACCGCTAGGCCAGCCCAGGACGGATCATATGTGTTTAGAAGATGTTATTGAGAGCTTTTTGCCTCTATTGATAAAACTCAGTAGTTTGACAAGACAGCAGGGAGGAGGTTACGGAGCAGGGAGGAGGTTAAGGTCGTCAGGATCGGGACTTGATCGGATCATAAGTGATCATGGCAGTGGCAAAGATTTGAGTTAAAATGTATATTCATAGAATTCAAAGAGGGAATGCAAAAATGTAATGCTTTAAATGAATGAAGTGACTAGCTTGATTAAAATCCAAAATAATAGTGTGCTGTTTATCATAATGATTCATTGTTCTAATTACAGTTACTGTAATTACACATCAGGAGGACATGAAGTAGAATATGTTTGATACTCACGGTCTAGTAGATCATCACATTCATGATACATGAAAAGAAAAAAGAAAAAATTTGTTCAGAAACTTGCTATTTTAAACAGATACAGGTAATTCTACAAATTGTAAGATAACATGAAACATAACATTAAATAAATGTTACAGATGAATTGTTCATCAGTAACATTTACAAACAGCTAAACTCTTCAATACATTAATATTTAAACACAACATTTAGTGTACTGTACATCCAATGAGTGAAGTGATTCAATGTCAGTTTAAACACATGATTAATAATTAAGTCATTATTCTACATTATTCTATAACAACAACTGGTATGATGATAGTACAGGTATACAGTATGTTCTCTTTGAGTCATATCTTAATATTTAAGGGATCAAGCAGTCCACGAAGTGGACTTGGACTTTTTAATATTTGTATAATTTTACACTGTGGTTCGGTATTCTTCAGGTGCCCTCTGCATAGGCCTCAGTACTGCTCAAGAGCCTCTTTTGTTTGTTTCCTTGCACTTAACCAGAGGTATGTTTTGAGCAAGGAGCTTGTAGATCGGCCATTTTTAAATGTTCATGTTTGAATGTTTTATGATATATTGTGATTTATGTACTCATATGGGTTTTTGTTACACTTCCAGTGTAGCCGGGTGTAGCCTACATGCAGGCTGGTTGTGTAGGCCTACAGCCATCCCCACGATGTTCCCTGCATTGTTTGAGCCTCTCACCATGTCCCTTGTGTAGCTGAGCTGGTCCTTGCTAGGTACCGGGCCCTGAATATTGAGGTAAAACACTAGTATGTAGTTCAATAATTGTGTTTTAATGTCCAACTGTGGTGCATGGTGGGGATTAACTGTTGTTCTGTTTGTTTTATAGGATTAGTCCTTGCTGTACTTGCCCCTTTAAGATTAGTAGCTTTTTATTACGTTGTATTTTACTTTTGATAACCCCACTGTGCTAAATATTATAACTTTGTGCAACAACTAGTTATTGACAATAATGGCCACTTAATTGTTCTCAATTGCCACTTGGCTGTTAAATTGACACTAATTGTTGTTTCTTGTGTCCTTCAGGAGCCACCGTTGTGCTGTGGGGGAGACTTACTTGGAGGGCTCTTACCCTCTAGTCACTGCATGCTGTGTGTCTGTGTTAGTGTGCACCTAACCCACCAGAGTGTGTAAGTGTTTGTAGTGTATTGTGTGATTTGCCGTGTATTTACAGTTTGAACTCACTGAACTATAACTTAACTTAAAAGAAGTTTGCATTGTATCACTCGAATTAAATTGAATTATTGTATTTAATTGTATGAACTATAATTGACATTTTAACGTTTAACAATAAATTGTAAACTCTCTTTTGAAGCACGTCTCTGCTCTTGCTTAAACGAACCTGTGTTGCACTTTACCTTAGCACTTTTATTTGATTTCCTTGGGTTAAATTCCTGAGGTGGCGTAGTCGCAGATATTATGTATTCATGTCTATTCGGCCAAGGTTACATATATAAAAATGTATTTATTTATTTTTTTTTTTTTTCAGGCTTTGCTAAGGCTAGCTAGATTGCATTGCATTGTGGGTCATTTAGGTCCTCTTACAGGTGGGTTTACCAAAGATAGTATATAGCAAGATGAGAAGACACATTTTGAACCACTAGATCACTCCAAGATGGCAGTATAACACCACTCCATGAGATCTTTCCAAAAAGTCACTCCAAAATGGTTGAAGCTGGGAGGTGGTTGTTACTATGGGAGTGTGAATGAATGAATGAATGAAATTTTTATTAACAGAGATGAGAGTTACAGTACAAGTCAAGTACACACTGCTACAAAACTGATAACAGCTTGGAGAATTACAGTACAATTCAAGTACACCTACATCAAATCTGAAAAACTGATTGGACACACTAGTTAAGCATACACTTGTTTACAATAGTGGCCAACTTGTTCATTTCATTGAGGCATTCAAATACCGTATATACAAAACAACTACTTCAGTAAAATCAGAAGCAGCAAATCATGGAGGCAAAATCATAGTGGGGGTAAAAAAGGGAAAAGAGAAATGTACAATGAGGGGAGGCGGGGTGGGTGGGGGGATTTTATATACATTTTAGTTTTACAGAGGCCAGTTTAGAATTGCAGCCATCCCCTCTTGTCTTTGGTTTCACCAAGCAGTCACTTCAAACACATTGTTTGAAGTGAGTAAGATGAGATGTAAAATGACAGCCGGTTTGAATTATTTTACAGTAACAATTAAAGTCTCTGCAATGTGTATGATTTGCTATTACTTAAAAAGACCTGACATAAAAGGATTCAAGCTGGGCTTTTACTTTGAGTCCAATGCATTTCTGCCTACTTCTCAATAGCACTGAGTTACACTCGCATATCATGAAAGTGACATTCACGGAAATGTCACTTTGTGATTGAGATGCTATTTCTCATGCCAATAAAGCTCCTTTGAGTTGAACTGCTGTTGGAGAAACTACTATTCTCCTGTTTGAAGACAATCAATATAATGCAAACAAAGTATCCAAAAATAACATGTGGCATGTCTTCTTTCATTTGTATCCATCAATTATTTTCTAAAAAGGAATAGTCATTAATACACACCACTGGCCCCATGAAGTGAACGTAAATGGTGTAACTCTATTTCTAAATGGCTCTGCACTACACAATGCTAGCAATAGCTTACCCCAGGGACAAGCATACCTGCACATCAAAGATGGCTGTGCTGAGATATGGTAATTTTTTTTTGAGAAGGACGTGTGTGTGTGTGTGTGTGTGTGTGTGTGTGTGTGTGTGTGTGTGTGTGTGTACACACACACACACACACTTGGTCTGGACCATTTTGTTTTTATTGCTTTAGTTTCTATGTTTCTATGTGTAACCCAGGGTAAAACTCAATGTAATGGTAATGGCACCAACTCAGTGGCCTTGTGGTTAGAGCGTCCGCCCTGAGACTGGGAGACAGGTCATACCCCGACATTCTAGATTTCCAGTAGTAACCTACCCAACGAAGGCTTTGCATTGTACAAGCCTTGATCATGTCATGTAACAGTGTAGTGGTTAAAACATTGTGCCAGATTATGTTAGATTAACTTCTTGAACAAAGTGGCCACTAAACAACTGTTGTTAACTAGTGTCCAATCACATTTATTTCACAATTTCTTCTAGTTGTACTTGAATTGTACTGTAATTCTCCAAGCTTTTATCAGTTTTGTATTGTATGGATCCGGGGCAAAAGCACCCCCCTCTCCCCCCTCAGATAATTTCTCAAAAATATGTTCCTTCTTCTGCATATTGTTCTGACTCCTTATTGCTGCTTGCTTGATCCCATTTTATTGCTGCTTGCAGCTATATTGTTCATTTGTTCTCAGTCTTAGAAATGTAAATCATTCAGTATCTATAAAGGTCCATGTGGTTACCATCACAGAGCTGGGGACCACCTGGAAGGACCACCGATGGTCCCCAGACCACTGATTGAGAACCACTGCTGTATTGGCTCAGTGGATGAAGTGTCTCACATGGTGGAC
Source organism: Benthosema pterotum (assembly GCA_039105355.1). Classification (NCBI taxonomy): domain Eukaryota; kingdom Metazoa; phylum Chordata; class Actinopteri; order Myctophiformes; family Myctophidae; genus Benthosema; species Benthosema pterotum. Next base: position 47,635,884 of record CM076970.1, read on the forward strand.
ATTGTTTCACATCTCAGGTAAAAACATGAAACTGTGTGTGTGTGTGTGTGTGTGTGTGTGTGTGTGTGTGTGTGTGTGTGTGTGTGTGTGTGTGTGTGTGTGTGTGTGTGTGTGTCTAAGATAACATTTTGGGCTTTTTGCCTTCATTGATAGAAAGTAGTTTAACAGGAGAGGGGCAGGGGGCACAGAGCAAAGGATGTCAGGATTGGGACTTGAACCCACGACACTATCATGCTGTATTATCAGCCTAGATTCCTGGACCGCTAGGCCAGCCCAGGCCGGATCGACTATATTCAAATGACAATGGGCCGTATTCTGAACGGGGTCTTGCGTAAGGGACACCGTGTAGCACATGCGTAGTGGTGAAGAACAAAGACCTCCCGAGCAAGGATCTGCCGTGACGCAAAGACTACCTCTAGGCCCGGGCCTGCTAAATTTGGATTAGAGGCCTATACAGGCCGAAAAGCCTGCATGAGGCCTACAGGCTTTGGGGCCTTCGCCCTGCATGACTTTATACATTTGTCTTTTTTTTAAAGGTATAAACTACACAGTAAAATATATAGCATTGCAATTATGCTTATAATTATAGATAGGACTTGAAGGTATTATGTGGATGTTCTGACAGCCATTTGACTGTTATTTGCAAGTGAATTAATTAGGTTGATTTGTTATTTCATTTGTTTATAGGCTACTGTAGCCTGATCTGATTGTTATCCAACATCAAATAAAATTACTTTGCTGTTGTTCATATGCATATGCAATGTTATACAGTTTATAGATCCATAGGCAGCAGTTGCCATGTGCAAAATACATTTGGGTTTGCAATTTAAAAATAGCGGGCGGCAACGCTTTTAGTAACAAGGAAAAAACGTATCGTCCAATCCCTTCATCCAATCCCTTCAAATGAATCCGGATCAGCCTATATGCAACACTATGCAATGTTTTGTCTTGGCATCAATATCAAACTCTTCCTCTTCATGGCGTTCAGTGAGAAACCAACAAATAATTTGAGAGGTGGAAGTGCATGTTCAGAACAGCCGCCTGTTTATCCCAACACACAACAGCACTAGTAGTCACATTATCAAAATAAAGATTTCATTCTACCATAGCCTACTCAGCCTACAACAATTGTTTTAATTCAAAGTGGTGATTCTGAGATTGCAAACCTCCCGTGTACAGTCAGGATTGTTACATACTAGGCCTGTCCCCGACTAAGGATTTCTATAGTTGAAATTAATATGAATAAATGTGCCGTTAGTTGCCCCCCGCGGGCAAAAAAAAAATGGGCCTATAGCCCTTAAGCCTTTAAGTTTTTTTTTTTTTTTTTTTTACTGAACAACAAAGCACAAAATACTTCGAATCTACACAATTAAAAAATGTAAACGAATTGTTATTTTTTAATAATAAAAGACAAAAAACACTTATTTAAAAACTGAACAACAAAACACGACTTTGTTTCTTTCGTTGAATAAAACAAACATGTGCTATAACACAAGAAAAACGGCACGGTTATCTTGATCGAAATATTAATTTACCAGCAAATATACCTAGAATGACGGGGCATTTGCGGCCAGTTTGCCGTCCTCACCCTCCTCCTGCGCTAATCCTCACATAGGATTTTCACAATGGGATATTTGCATTTCATTTGCGATGAAAACTTCTAGGCGAAGGAATTCACGCTGCATCGCTTGTCGATGCCCGTGTTACCGCACGGCCATGCCGCTGGCTCTGCAGTGGCGGAGTTTCTGGTCAAATCCAGGGCCGGATATACATGGGACAGGGGAGGGCAGTGCACATCCAAACGTGCGTCTTTCTCCTCAAATAAAAGGTTACCGGGATCAAATCTCTTCTCTTATGACGTTTCTGACATATGTCATCAAATGAGGATAATTCCGGTTCCTTGGTGTGAAAAACCTTGGAGTTGCCCCACCTGGCAATCTTCCAGCCCCCCCTTGCCAGGCTCGATGAGTCCGGGTCTGTTTTTTTCCCTTCTTCCCAAAAAATGCGTCTCTTTTTTTTCTCTCTTTTACACTGGGGCGCAGACGAATGTTATAGGCCTGTGCAAAAAAGAAGAACGGCTTTTTCTGTCTTTTTAATGGATTAACACGGGCAGAAAACTGACTATAGCGATTACGTTTATTAATCATACCTGTGCTTTTATGAAGAACATAGCGGAGGAGGGCCTGTTGAATACGCCGGTCGGTGAGAAAAGAAAGATTTATAACGGGCGACAAATGGATGTAAATACTCCTCGGGATGACTGGATCTTTTAGACTAGGCTTTGGTGGAACGAGTGGTCCTTGAGAGTGTTCCAGGTGGTCTCCAGGCTAAATGATGGAGATGTGAGTGTTTTTGCGACTTTTTTGCAATTTACTTCATAACATTTCACAGACTTGGGATAAATGTTCGCTACATAAAGCAAAAACACGGAACATTTCTTTTCAACATAACATATTTGGTTTCACGTTTCTGCTGTCAAGAGTTAAAATATTTATAGGCTATCATCTGAATTAGCGCCACCCAATTGAGAATGTAGGAGTTTAATGTTCATTTGCGAGAATCCATGCAGCCTGGAATTGTGGACAGAACCAAAAAAGGTTTGGGGTCTGTGGGGTGAAAATGTCCTCAAATGGTGGTCCTTGGCTCAAATGTTGGTTAAATAGTACGCCCTGACAAGGTTGAAACCACTGTCGTAGCTTAATAAATTATTTTAGTTTAATCTTGGCACGACTACTCACTTGTGTGTCCTGCTGCAGCCCAGTCCAAATGAATGAATGTAAATAGCCTACTCTTACGAGCTTCCAATGCGACGCAATTGCACTGTGAGCTGGTGAATCTGCTATAATTCTGTCTGTGCCCATAATTTATAATTATACATAAAAAAGAAACATTAAACGAATTTCCCTAAAAGGACTGTCAGGGATATTCAAATGAAGAATAATAGTGAAAATTGCGGACGATATTGAGTAAAGTTAATTTAATTAAACATTGTCCACATTTGAATGAAATGATTAAACCCACCGCTTATATTTAATACAGCCACATGTGGACAGGTGTGTGTGTGTGTGTGTGTGTGTGTGTGTGTGTGTGTGTGTGTGTGTGTGTGTGTGTGTGTGTGTGTGTGTGTGTGTGTGTGTGTGTGTGTATAGGAATGGATTGCTTCTACATTTATTCATATGAAGGCCTTTACAATGTTGGTGGTCTATCTATTTTGGCCGCAAATGTTCGGGAAACGGCGCCTCCGCTGTTATTCCTCAGGTATTCCCAGAATGCATTGAGGCACTTGGCAAGAGCAAACTATCTTGAGAGACTATATGCTGCGTGAGCCACGGCGTTTCCCAAAAAAGGACATGGTTTGGGATTCGCTGCACAAGGAGCCAATGAACAATTAGACAGGCTTCATTTGCGGCCTATGGACATATGTGCGCATGTGCTACACGTTTGTCGTACGCAAGACCCCGTTCAGAATACGGGCCAATGACTAAGTGATCATGATAGTGGCAAAGATTTTAGTTAAATTGTTAACTGTTAAAGAACATATTTTCAAAGAAGGAATGCAAAAATGGAATGCTTTAAATTAATGAATTCACTAGCGTGATTAAAATCCAAAATAATAGTTTGCCGTTTATCATAATGATTCATTGTTCTAATTACAGTTACTGTAATTACACATCAGGAGGACATGAAGTAGAATATCTTTGATACTCACTCCCTAGTAGATCATCACATTCATGATACATGAAAAGAAAAAAACAAAACATTTGTTCAGAAAACTGCTATTTTAAACGGATACAGGTAATTTTACAAATGGTATGACATGAAACATAACATTAAATAAATGTTACAGATGAATTGTTCATCAGTAACATTTATAAACAGCTAAACTCTTCAACACATTAACATTTAGATGCAACATGTAGTGTACTGTACATCCAATGAGTGAAGTGATTCAATGTCAGTTTAAACACATGATTAATAATTAAGGCATTATTCTACATTATTCTATAACAACAACTGGTATGATGATAGTACCGTATACTAGGCTGTGGGCCGCCGGAAAAATTACCGCCATCAAAAGGGACAAGACATATGTGGTATCATTATGTTCGTATGACATCCAGGAATGCAAAAATGTGTGATAGCAGTTTCAGAAGAGTAGCTGAATACAGGTTTTTGGCCTTTATATCTGATAAAATGTTGTAATAACTTCATAACTTGAAATGCATTGATTTTACTGAACGTTAATATAAAGTTGAGCATTATGAACGATTTGGTGCCAAGTACATGTCTGTATCTCCTACGGTTCTCGAGATACAGCATATAGGTACGTTCACAAGCAAGACATTTGTAACATTGATTCTTAAGTCAATCAAATGGTGATACAGGCATGGAAATTGGTACACACACTCTTTAAACCCCACTATTTCTAAACGTTCTGCTTGCCCTGCAAAATTCCAAGATGGCAGCCCCCAAAATCCAAGATGTCCGTCCAAAAATGTGTTTTTTCATTCATAACTCGAAATACAAAGGTTTTAAACCCCATAAATGTATTGAACGTTAATATAAAGTTGGGCATTATGGACATTTTGATACATGTTTGATACATTGATACAAGTACATGTCTGTATGTACTACGGTTCTTGAGTTACAACATATAGGTAATGATGAAGTACCATAAGGGTAACATTTTGGCATGTTTCACTCTTTTACTCAAAGATCCCTTCATCACCATATCTACCATTTTCAGGAAACTGACCTACATGTCTGCTATCATAAACCACTTCAAGTTTTTGAATTGGTGAAATGGGTCGAAAGTTATTAAACCAAATGTGAATGCACCCTTGAGCGAGGGTGACCACAGATTGAACAAGGTCTGGTCGCAGGTTGGTGGATGCGATCTCAGTTGGAGTTTCTTGTCCAGGTCTGCCAGCAGCTTCCAGTCCTGTGCTCTGCCCAGCTGCCCGGTGTCAGCTCTTATGGTGGTGAGGCTGGCTTGGTCTCTCAGACAAATGATGTTCGCTGCCAATGGGATGACAAGGGAGGAAGGGCATTCACACTTGTTCTTTGATGTTCCAGCACTGCTGCAAGGCACTTTAGCACGTAGTTGTGCCACCTCGTTGTGCCAGGCTTGGGTGAGGCTGGTCTTGCATCCCACTAAGATGTGCTTCAGTGATGGGCTTGGACATAGGGGTCAAGTGGGCTCTTCGTCATACCACTGTCTTACGTTTGCAGGAGAGGGCAACACATCATAGGCAGCCCTGATGGTAAAACTGAACGCCTCCATATCCCACAGATCTTTCCAGGAGATCTTCCTCTTCTCCACTCCTTCCCATGCCATCCACTGCTTTGCCTACGCCACAGCTTGTGTGTGCCTCCCTGTTTCAGCTTTCCACCGTACCACCTGGACCACCAGCTTGCGTCTCTCAGGCAGATTAGCCTTGCTCCAGGCCGGTGTACTGGGCCCAAGACCAAGAGCTCCTCCCTTCCTGAACTCTGCCCCCGATGTCCCTGTGTCTGAGTTACACAGGTGTGTGCCACTCATGTGTGGCACATAAGCATGACTCCTGTCACTTTCCTGACTTTGTTTATACTCATGTTTAAGCAGTAGCAATAAAGATGCTATGTTTGTCCCTTCAGGATAAGGCCCGTCCAATAGGACAATTGAAAGCTGGTGTTTCAGCATACACAGTGGCAGCATCATTTGGTGTCATTCCTGGTACCTTTCACAATTTAAGACCAAGTTTTGTGAGAGCCCATATCTTCAGAATCTGGGCATAGTGACCCTCAAAAGCAAGGGTTGATGCAAGCCATTAGCCATTTTGGCAAACGTTTGGGGGTGCAACCCACATGTTTAGCAACATTACTCATTCCAGGAATGTCCAATCTCTATATGCCATACCTTGTGGTAAAGGTGACTAGTCATTGATTAAAACAATATACTGTAAGATGCAATACCAATTGGTATTATTACGGCATTATTACGGCGGAGAGAATAATTCCCAAAGGTAGGTTTCTGAACTGATATGGGCCACTTTACTATTACAGGACATTTAGATACAAAATGACCATGACATTGACCTTTGACACATGACCCTGAACTTGAATTGCTTCGGTCACCTCATAAATCAACTTGGCACCCAAGAAAAGGTATACTTTGATGTCAGAATCATCAAAATCGGCCCATTAGTCACCATGTTCACCATATACTGTATCATTTTTTAAAGGCCAAAAACATGTATTCAGCTACTCTTCTGAAACTGCTATCACACATTTTTGAATTCATGGATGTCAGACGAACGTAATGATACCACATATGTCTTGTCCCTTTTGATGGCGGCATATTGCCATTTTTTGGCCGGTGGCCCACGGCCTATACAGTATGTTCTCTTTGAGTCATATCTTAATATTGTTGATTTTGTCTCAGTCTTAGAAATGTAAATCATTCAAGATCTATAAGGGTCCATGTGGTTACCAACTCTCCATCACGGAGCTGGAGACAACTGGAAGGACCACAGATGGTCCCCAGACCACTGGTTGAGAACCACAGCTGTACTGGTTCAGTGGATAAAATGTCTCACGTGGTGGACATTGTTTCACATCTCAGGTAAAAACATGAAACTGTGTGTGTGTGTGTGTGTGTGTGTGTGTGTGTGTGTGTGTGTGTGTGTGTGTGTGTGTGTGTGTGTGTGTGTGTGTGTGTGTGTGTGCGCGCGTGTGTGTGTGTGTGTTTCTAAGATATCATTGTGGGCTTTTTGCCTTTATTGATAGAAAGTAGTTTAACAGAAGAGGGGCAGGGGGCACGGAGCAAAGGATGTCAGGATTGGGACTTGAACCCACAACACTATCAGGCTGTATTATCAGCCTAGATTCCTGGACCGCTAGGCCAGCACAGGCCGGATCGACTATATTCAAATGACTATGAATAAGTATCATGATAGTGGCAAAGATTTGAGTTAAATTGTTTGCTATGAAAGAATATATTTTCAAAGTAGGAATGCAAAAATGGAATGCTTTAAAAATCAAAAAAATAAAATAAATAAAAATAAATAAATAATAGTTTGCCGTTTATCATAAAGATTCATTGTTCTAATTACAGTTACTGTAATTACACATCAGGAGGACATGAAGTAGAATATGTTTGATACTCACAGTCTAGTAGATCATCACATTCATGATACGTGAAAAGAAAAAACAAAACATTTGTTCAGAAAACTGCTATTTTAAACAGATACAGGTAATTTTGCAAATGGTAAAATAACATGAAACATAACAATAAATAAATTGTTCATCAGTAGCATTTACAAACAGCTAAACTCTTCAACACATTAACATTTGTGGTTACCAACTCTCCATCACGGAGCTGGGGACCACCTGGAAGGACCACCGATGGTCCCCAGACCACTGGTTGAGAACCACTACTGTATTGGCTCAGTGGATAATATGTCTCACATGGTGGACATTGTTTCACATCTCAAGTAAAGACATGAAACTTCAAAGTTTCAGAGTGACGATATATTCTAGCTAGCCTATCTGATGACTTGTCATCAATGAAGTGTGCGCAGTGTGTGTGCGCACGCGCAAGCGTTTGATGATAGAACACAGTAGTTTGACAAGAAGGGGGGGGGGGGGGGGGGGACAGGGAGCAAAGGTCATCAGGATCAGGACTTGAATTCACAACACTATCAGGCTGGATTATCAGTCTAGATGCCAGTCCAGGACAGATCGTATGTGTTTATAAGATGTTATTGAGGGCTTTTTCCCTCTATTGATAAAACTCAGTAGTTTGACAAGAAAGCAGGGAGGAGGTTACAGAGCAGGGAGGAGGTTAAGGTCTTCAGGATCTGGACTTGATCGGATCATAAGTGATCATGGCAGTGGCAAAGATTTGAGTTAAAATGTATATTCATAGAATTCAAAGAGGGAATGCAAAAATGTAATGCATTAAATGAATGAAGTGTCTAGCTTGATTAAAATCCAAAATAATAGTTTGCCGTTGATTAAAATCCGAAATAATAGTTTGCCGTTTATCATAATGATTCATTGTTCTAATTACAGTTACTGTAATTACACATCAGGAGGACATGAAGTAGAATATGTTTGATACTCACATGCTAGTAGATCATCACATTCATGATACATGAAAAGAAAAACAAAACATTTGTTCAGAAAACTGCTATTTTAAACAGATACAGGTAATTCTACAAATGATAAGATGACATGAAATAAATGTTACAGATGAATTGTTCATCAGTAACATTTACAAACAGCTGAACTCTTCAACACATTAACATTTAAACACAACATGTAGTGTACTGTACATCCAATGAGTGAAGTGATTCAATGCCAGTTTAAACACATGATTAATAATTAAGTCATTATTCTACATTATTCTATAATAACAACAACTGGTATGATGATAGTACAGGTATACAGTATGTTCTCTTTGAGTCATATCTTAATATTGTTGGTTTTGTTTCAGTCTTAGAAATGTAAATCATCCAATATCTATAACGGTCCATATGGTTACCAACTCTCCATCAAGGAGCTGGGGACCACCTGGAAGGACCACCGATGGTCCCCAGACCACTGGTTGAGATCCACTGCTGTACTGGATCAGTGGATAAAATGTCTCACGTGGTGGACATTGTTTCACATCTCAGGTAAGAACATGAAACTGTGTGTGTGTGTGTGTGTGTGTGTGTGTGTGTGTGTGTGTGTGTGTGTGTGTGTGTGTGTGTGTGTGTGTGTGTGTGTGTTTCTAAGATATTGTGGGCTTTTTACCTTTATTGATAGAAAGTAGTTTAACAGGAGAGGGGCAGGGGGCACGGAGCAAAGGATGTCAGGATTGGGACTTGAACCCACAACACTATCAGGCTGTATTATCAGCCTAGATTCCTGGACCGCTAGTCCAGCCCAGCCCGGATCGACTATATTCAAATGACTATGAATAAGTGATCATGATAGTGGCAAAGATTAATTGTTTACTGTAAAAGAATATATTTTCAAAGAGGGAATGCAAAAATGGAATGCTTTAAATTAATGAATTGACTAGCTTGATTAAAATCCAAAATACTAGTGTGCTGTTTATCATAATGATTCATTGTTCTAATTACAGTTACTGTAATTACACATCAGGAGGACATGAAGTAGAATATGTTTGATACTCACAAACTAGTAGATCATCACATTTATGATACATGAAAAGAAAAACAAAACATGTGTTCAGAAAACTGCTATTTTAAACAGATACAGGTAATTCTACAAATTGTAAGATAACATGAAACATAACATTAAATAAATGTTACAGATGAATTGTTCAATGTTCATCAGTAACATTTACAAACAGCTAAACTCTTCAATACATTAATATTTAAACACAACATTTAGTGTACTGTACATCCAATGAGTGAAGTGATTCAATGTCAGTTTAAACACATGATTAATAATTAAGTCATTATTCTACATTATTCTATAACAACAACTGGTATGATGATAGTACAGGTATACAGTATGTTCTCTTTGAGTCATATCTTAATATTGTTGGTTTTGTTTCAGTCTTAGAAATGTAAATCATCCAATATCTATAAAGGTCCATGTGGTCCCCAACTCTCCATCACAGAGCTGGGGACCACCTGGAAGGACCACCGATGGTCCCCAGACCACTGGTTGAGAACCACTGCTGTATTGGCTCAGTGGATAAAATGTCTCACGTGGTGGACATTGTTTCACATCTCAGGTAAAAACATGAAACTGTGTGTGTGTGTGTGTGTGTGTGTGTGTGTGTGTGTGTGTGTGTGTGTGTGTGTGTGTGTGTGTGTGTGTGTGTGTGTGTGTGTGTGTGTGTTTCTAAGATATCATTGTGGGCTTTTTGCCTTTATTGATAGAAAGTAGTTTAACAGGAGAGGGGCAGGGGCCACGGAGCAAAGGATGTCAGGATTGGGACTTGAACCCACAACACTATCAGGCTGTATTATCAGCCTAGATTCCTGGACCGCTAGGCCAGCTCAGGCCGAATCGACTATATTCAAATGACTATGAATAAGTATCATGATAGTGGCAAAGATTTGAGTTAAATTGTTTCCTGTGAAAGAATATATTTTCAAAGAAGGAATGCAAAAATGGAATGCTACAAATTAATGAATTGACTAAATTGATTAAAATCCCAAATAATAGTTTGCTGTTTATCATAATCATTCATTGTTGTAATTACAGTTACTGTAATTACACATCAGGGAGACATGAAGTAGAATATGTTTGATACTCACGTGCTAGTAGATCATCACATTCATGATACATGAAAAGAAAAGATGACATAAAACATAACATTAAATTAATGTTACAGATGATTTGTTCATCAGTAACATTAACAACCAGCTAAACTCTTCAACACATTAACATTTAAACACATCATGTACTATACATCAAATGAGTGAAGTGATCCTGTCAGTTTAAACACATGACATCAATAAAGTCATTATTCTACAGTATAAAACCCAACAACTGATATGATGATAGTATATGTTTTCTTTGAGTCATATCTTAATATTGTTAATTTTTCTCAGTCTTAGAAACGTAAATCATTCAATATTTATAAAGGTCCATGTGGTTACCAACTCTCCATCACGGAGATGGGGACCACCTGGAAGGACCACCGATGGTCCCCAGACCACTGGTTGAGAACCACTGCTGTATTGGCTCAGTGGATAAAATGTCTCACATGGTGGACATTGTTTCACATCTCAAGTAAAGACATGAAACTTCAAAGTTTCAGAGTGACGATATATTCTAGCTAGCCTATCTGATGACTTGTCATCAATGAAGTGTGTGCAGTGTGTGTGCGCAGGCACAAGCGTTTGTTGATAGAACACAGTAGTTTGACAAGAAGGGGGGGCAGGGAGCAAAGGTCATCAGGATCAGGACTTGAATTCACAACACTATCAGGCTGGATTATCAGGCTGGATTATCAGGATATAGATGCCTGGACCGCTAGGCCAGCCCAGGACAGATCGTATGTGTTTATAAGACTAGGACCTTACCCGTTTAATATGTGAAGTCCAAATCATGAGAAGCGTGGGTAATGTGATGTACTAATCATTCCAATAATGTAAGCTTGAGTTGAGGAACAATTATTTTAATGTATATTGTAACATGGGAAATGATAAATCAGTTGTGGCAAAGCAAGGCGTACAGAAAAATGGTGATAAATAATGTTGTTGCATAAAAATGGTTGTTTCTGTGGACATCATGAAGTATTGTTCCAAGTGTTCTATTTATCTGAATCTTCCACAAACATAAGTTGTCAGAACCTGTTATGATTACCTGGTTGTGTTTCATGACTGAATGTTAATCTTTGGTGTTGCCTGCCAGCCGAAGGTATGCTGTGTTCTTAACTTCTTTGTGGCATGATGTGCGATGTGAGTTACAGTACATCTGGTTAACCAACTTTCCATCATTTAGCCTGGGGACCACTTGGAATGCTCTCAGGGACCACTGGTGGTCCCTAGATCACTGGTTGAAAACCACGGTGTTAGTGTAGAGTCGACACGTGCACACACACACACACACACACACACACACACACACACACACACACACACGCATAGAAAAAAAGAAACGATGATGGCCATGATGGCGAACTGCCTGTACATGTCTATGGAGTTGTCGCAACTCTGTCTACACTCTGGCCGTTCAAGGGCATGCAGAGTCAACGTTGCGACATCAATGGCATGTAGAGTCACAGTTGCGACATTGGGGAGTGAGAAACTGAGCGCTCGAGCGCTGTTCGTGCAGCCTGAATAGGGACAGACGCGTAGTCGAACATACAGTTTATTATTAGACAACACAACAGGTGTGTGATAGGCATTGTTCGAAAAAGAGTGAAATACGATCGTGTTTGCACTTTGCAGTGGGTAGTGTTGGAATATGGACATTGGGCAGCAGCGGCAGAGGCTGGATGTGGCTAAGTGGATGATGGTAGCTTTGGCTGCTAGCAGCGCCCTGCTGCTCCTCAAACACCGTGTCGAGTAGGCTAAAGCAGCCGACACGCCGCGAGTCGAGGTTATGTTTTATTTTCTTCATTGACGGAGCAGCAGAGCAGGCAATGCAAGGCGTTGAGCGAGGGTCGGCGATTCGTTGTAGTCGTTGTGCTCGCGTCTCAGTCGTGTCCATTGCGCTAGCGTCTCACTCGTCTCCATGCGCTTATATTTCTCGCAATGATAATTCCATGTCGGTGTGACGTGTGTGATAGGGGGCGGGTCGCTTCCCGCATATAAAGCTAATGGGACGCACAAATAAATTCATTATAAATCAACGGTGTGTTAATTTGGCAAAAGGGCTCCGTCAGTCTCTTCATGACATTATGGTGAACGGCTGTGTGAAAACTTACGGCGATGGCTCCAGCCATCGCGGAGATATTTGTGTTTCAGACATTCATTCATTCATTCATTCATTCATTCATTCATTCATTCATTCGGACAGACAACTCCTTAATTTTAGTATGGATGTTATTGAGGGCTTTTTGCCTCTATTGATAAAACTCAATAGTTTGACAAGAAAGCAGGGAGGAGGTTACGGAGCAAAGGTCTTCAGGATCGGGACTTGATCGGATCATAAGTGATCATGGCAGTGGCAAAGATTTGAGTTAAAATGTATATTCATAGAATTCAAAGAGGGAATGCAAAAATGTAATGCTTTAAATGAATGAAGTGACTAGCTTGATTAAAATCCAAAATAATAGTGTGCTGTTTATCATAATGATTCATTGTTCTAATTACAGTTACTGTAATTACACATCAGGAGGACATGAAGTAGAATATGTTTGATAGGCCTACTCACCAACTATTAGATCATCACATTCATGATACATGAAAAGAAAAACAAAACATTTGTTCAGAAAACTGCTATTTTAAACAGATACAGGTAATTTTACAAATTGTAAGATGACATGAAACATAACATTAAATAAATGTTACAGATGAATTGTTCATCAGTAACATTTACAAACAGCTGAGCTGAACATTTAAACTAAGGCTGTTGAAAATAGTTAATTAATGGGATTAAATTAATTCTGTTGATTAATCTGATTAAAAAATTTAACGCAATTAACTCATGTGCACACTGACTCAACCCACTGAGCATTTTCTCATTGAAAGAAATGGGTAGAGCACGGTTTTTCAGAGACATATAGCTGTGTGTCTCCCTGTAACCAGAGCCATAGAGTACAGCTGGAGGATCTACAAACATTGAGGGCTTGTAGATTACCTATTTTGATACATATTTTAAAGATAAATGGTTATTTTTTTCAAAGATTCTGTTTCTTTTTTTAAATGTTGAAATCCTGTACAGGAAAGCATGCATATTTGGACATAGTTCGAATTGTGATTAATCATGATTAAATTAATTTTGAAGCTGTGATTAATTTGATTAAAATTTTTAATCATTCAACAGCCTTAATTTAAACACAACATGTAGTGTACTGTACATCCAATGCGTGAAGTGATTCAATGTCAGTTTTAACACATGATTAATAATTAAGTCATTATTCTAAATTATTCTATAACAACAACTGGTATGATGATAGTACAGCTATACAGTATGTTCTCTTTGAGTCATATCTTAATATTGTTGGTTTTGTCTCAGTCTTAGAAATGTAAATCATTCAATATCTATAAAGGTCAATGTAGTTACCAACTCTCCATCACAGAGCTGGGGACCACCTGGAAGGACCACCGATGGTCCCCAGACCACTGGTTGAGAACCACTGCTGTATTGGCTCAGTGGATGAAATGTCTCACGTAGTGGACATTGTTTCACATCTCAGGTAAAGACATGAAACTGTGTGTGTGCGTGTGTGTGTGTTTCTAAGATATCATTGTGGGCTTTTTGCCTTTATTGATAGAAAGTAGTTTAACAGGAGAGGGGCAGGGGCACGGAGCAAAGGATGTCAGGATTGGGACTTGAATCCACGACACTATCAGGCTGTATTATCAGCCTAGATTCCTGGACCGCTAGGCCAGCCCAGGCCGGATCGACTATATTCAAATGACTATGACTAAATGATCATGATAGTGGCAAAGATTTGAGTTAAATTGTTTGCCGTGAAAGAGTATATTTTTAAAGAAGGAATGCAAAAATGGAATGTTTTAAATTAATGAATTGACTAGCTTGATTAAAAAATAATAGTTTGCCGTTCATCGTAATGATTCATTGTTCTAATTACAGTTACTGTAATTACACATCAGGAGGACATGAAGTAGAATATGTTTGATACTCACAGCCTAGTAGATGATCACATTCATGATACATGAAAAGAAAAACAAAACATTTGTTCAGAAAACTGCTATTTTAAACAGATACAGGTAATTTTACAAATGGTAAGATGACATGAAACATGATATTAAATAAATGTTACAGATGAATTGTTCAATGTTCATCAGTAACATTTACAAACAGCTAAACTCTTCAACACATTAACATTTAAACACAACATGTAGTGTACTGTACATCCAATGAGTGAAGTGATTCAATGTCAGTTTAAACACATAATATCAATAAAGTCATTATTCTACAGTATAAAACCCAACAACTGATATGATGATAGTATATGTTCTCTTTGAGTCATATCTTAATATTGTTAATTTGTTCTCAGTCTCAGAAATGTAAATCATTGAATATCTATAAAGGTCCATGTGGTTACCAACTCTCCATCACGGAGCTGGGGACCACCTGGAAGGACCACTGATGGTCCCCAGACCACTGGTTGAGAACCACGGCTGTATTTTTCAGTGGATAAAATGTCTCACATGGTGGACATTGTTTCACATCTCAAGTAAAGACATGAAACTTCAAAGTTTCAGAGTGACGATATATTCTAGCTAGCCTATCTGATGACTTGTCATCAATGAAGTGTCCGCAGTGTGTGCGCGCACGCACAAGCGTTTGTTGATAGAACACAGTAGTTTGACAAGTCTAGAGGCCTGGACCGCTAGGCCAGCCCAGGACGGATCGTATGTGTTTATAAGAGGATATTGAGGGCTTTTTGCCTCTATTGATAAAACTCAGTAGTTTGACAAGAAAGCAGGGAGGAGGTTACGGAGCAAAGGTCTTCAGGATCGGGACTTGATCGGATCATAAGTGATCATGGCAGTGGCAAAGATTTGAGTTAAAATGTATATGCATAGAATTCAAAGAGGGAATGCAAAAATGTAATGCTTTAAATGAATGAAGTGTCTAGCTTGATTAAAATCCAAAATAATAGTTTGCCGTTTATCGTAATGATTCATTGTTCTAATTACAGTTACTGTAATTACACATCAGGAGGACATGAAGTAGAATATGTTTGATACTCACCCCCTAGTAGATCATCACATTCATGATACATGAAAAGAAAAAACAAAACATTTGTTCAGAAACCTGCTATTTTAAACAGATACAGGTAATTTTACAAATGGTAAGATGACATGAAACATGATATTAAATAAATGTTACAGATTAAACTCTTCAACACATTAACAATTAAACACAACATGTAGTGTACTGTACATCCAATGAGTGAAGTGATTCAATGTCAGTTTAAACACATGATTAATAATTAAGTCATTATTCTACATTATTCTATAACAACAACTGGTATGATGATAGTACAGGTATACAGTATGTTCTCTTTGAGTCATATCTTAATATTGTTGGTTTTGTCTCAGTCTAAATCATTCAAGATCTATAAGGGTCCATGTGGTTACCAACTCTCCATCACAGAGCTGGGGACCACCTGGAAGGACCACCGATGGTCCCCAGACCACTGGTTGAGAACCACTGCTGTACTGGTTCAGTGGACAAATGTCTCACGTGGTGGACATTGTTTCACATCTCAGGTAAAAACATGAAACTATGTGTGTGTGCACGCGCGCGCGCGCGCGCGTGTGTGTGTGTGTTTCTAAGATATCATTGCGGGCTTTTTGCCTTTATTGATAGTTTAAAGTAGTTTAACAGGAGAGGGGCAGGGGCCACGGAGCAAAGGATGTCAGGATTGGGACTTGAATACACAACACTATCAGGCTGTATTATCAGCCTAGATTCCTGGACCGCTAGTCCAGCCCAGCCCGGATCGACTATATTCAAATGACTATGAATAAGTGATCATGATAGTGGCAAAGATTAATTGTTTACTGTAAAAGAATATATTTTCAAAGAAGGAATGCAAAAATGGAATGCTTTAAATTAATGAATTCACTAGCGTGATTAAAATCCAAAATAATAGTTTGCCGTTTATCATAATGATTCATTGTTCTAATTACAGTTACTGTAATTACACATCAGGAGGACATGAAGTAAAAAATGTTTGATACTCACATGCTAGTAGATCATCACATTCATGATACATGAAAAGAAAAACAAAACATTTGTTCAGAAAACTGCTATTTTAAACAGATACAGGTAATTTTACAAATGGTAAGATGACATGAAACATGACATTAAATAAATGTTACAGATGAATTGTTCATCAGTAACATTTACAAACAGCTAAACTCTTAAACACATTAGCATTTAAACACATCATGTACTATAAACCAAATGAGTGAAGTGATCGTGTCAGTTTAAACACATAATATCAATAAAGTCATTATTCTACAGTATAAAACCCAACAACTGATATGATGATAGTATATGTTCTCTTTGAGTCATATCTTAATATTGTTATTTTTTTCTCAGTCTTAGAAATGTAAGTCGTTCAATATCTATAAAGGTTCATGTGGTTACCAACTCTCCATCACAGAGCTGGGGACCACCTGGAAGGACCACCGATGGTCCCCAGACCACTGGTTGAGAACCACTGCTGTATTGGTTCAGTGGATAAAATGTCTCACATGGTGGACATTGTTTCACATCTCAGGTAAAAACATGAAACTTCAAAGTTTCAGAGTGACGATATCCAGCGAAGCGTTAGTTCATTGAGGCACGGAGGGCAGAAGGTTTATTTAATTCCCCTTATTCTCAATCAGTAATTCATTCTGTTCCTTTAAATCTGCAGTCTCTCCATGTCAACTCCCCTCACTCTCATTGGCTGTCACCATGTCAACTCCCCTCACTCTCATTGGCTGTCAGCTAAGTCAGTCACACCCACATTCAATCATGTGCTCCTTATAAGCAGTCTCTCTCTCTCTCTCTTCCTGCTAGCTGCTCTGTCCTGTTGATCAGATATGTGTTCAAATTTCCTCCACCTCCCCGGCCTCCTCCCTGTGGCACCAGTTCTGAGTACATGAGTCTCTGATTAATCATGATTTAAGGGATGTAACATTTGTGGTATCTGGTATCTGTGTTTACTGTGGAATATGATATTTCTGTATCCATGTGGTTCATGTATTTTGGATATTGTTGCAATGTCTCTTGTCAGTCTGCACTGGATATGATGCCCATGTGTTAATGTCTTGTATTTTCGGTTACTGTACCTTGGCTCTGCTCAGGGGGGTTGTTGATATCAGAGCTGCACCGCAGGTGTGCAGGTAATCGGAGATATCAAATGCGATATCAGACCTATGACTCAGTTCATAGATCGTCTGATATCACATGAGCAGAGCCACGCCGCCAAACAATCATGCAAAAGCTTTGCAATAAATGGTCTATGGTCAATCGGATTTCTGAGCCGAAGTGTGTCAATGAAATATTCTAGCCTTCTGATGACTTGTCATCAATCAAAGAAGGGGGGGCAGGGAGCAAAGGTCATTGGGATCAGGACTTGAATTCACAACACTATCAGGCTGGATTATCAGTCTAGATGCCTGGACCACTAGGCCAGCCCAGGACAGATCATATGTGTTTATAAGATGTTATTGAGGGCTTTTTGCCTCTATTGATAAAACTCAGTAGTTTGACAAGAAAGCAGGGAGGAGGTTACGGAGCAGGGAGGAGGTTAAGGTCGTCGGGATCGGGACTTGATCGGATCATAAGTGATCATGGCAGTGGCAAAGATTTGAGTTAAAATGTATATTCATAGAATTCAAAGAGGGAATGCAAAAATGGAATGCTTTAAATTAATTAATTGACTAGCTTGATTAAAATCCAAAATAGTAGTTTGCCGTTTATCGCAATGATTCATTGTTCTAATTACAGTTACTGTAATTACACATCAGGAGGACATGAAGTAGAATATGTTTGATACTCACCAACTAGAAGATCATCACATTCATGATACATGAAAAGAAAAACAAAACATTTGTACAGAAAACTGTTATTTTAAACAGATACAGGTAATTTTACTAATGGTAAGATCACATAAAACATAACATTAAATAAATGTTACAGATGAATTGTTCATCAGTAACATTTACAAACAGCTGAACTCTTCAACACAATAACATTTAAACACAACATTTAGTGTAC
Source organism: Benthosema pterotum (assembly GCA_039105355.1). Classification (NCBI taxonomy): domain Eukaryota; kingdom Metazoa; phylum Chordata; class Actinopteri; order Myctophiformes; family Myctophidae; genus Benthosema; species Benthosema pterotum. The sequence goes on from CM076970.1 coordinate 47,654,259, forward strand.
TGTACATCCAATGAGTGAAGTGATTCAATGTCAGTTTAAACATATGATTAATAATTAAGTCATTATTATACATTATTCTATAATAACAACACTGGTATGAATATAGTACAGGTATACAGTATGTTCTCTTTGAGTCATATCTTAATATTGTTGATTCTGTCTCAGTCTTAAAGTCATTATTCTACAGTATAAAACCCAACAACTGATATGATGATAGTATATGTTCATGGTCATATCTTAATATTGTTAATTTTTTTTCTCAGTCTTAGAAATGTAAGTCGTTCAATATCTATAAAGGTTCATGTGGTTACCAACTCTCCATCACAGAGCTGGGGACCACCTGGAAGGACCACCGATGGTCCCCAGACCACTGGTTGAGAACCACTGCTGTATTGGTTCAGTGGATAAAATGTCTCACATGGTGGACATTGTTTCACATCTCAGGTAAAAACATGAAACTTCAAAGTTTCAGAATGATGATGCCTGGATCGCCAGGCCAGACCAGGACGGATCGTATGTGTTTATAAGAGGATATTGAGGGCTTTTTGCCTCTATTGATAAAACTCAGTAGTTTGACAAGAAAGCAGGGAGGAGGTTACGGAGCAAAGGTCTTCAGGATCGGGACTTGATCGGATCATAAGTGATCATGGCAGTGGCAAAGATTTGAATTAAAATGTATATTCATAGATTCAAAGAAGGAATGCAAAAATGTAATGCATTAAAAGAATGAAGTGTCTAGCTTGATTAAAATCCAAAATAATAGTTTGCCGTTTATCGTAATGATTCACTGTTCTAATTACTGTTACTGTAATTACACATCAGGGTTATGAAGTAGAATATGTTTGATACTCACTCCCTAGTAGATCATCACATTCATGATACATGAAAAGAAAAACAAAACATTTCTTCAGAAAACTGCTATTTTAAACAGATACAGGTAATTTTACAAATGGTAAGATGACATGAAACATGACATTAAATAAATGTTACAGATGAATTGTTCATCAGTAACATTTACAAACAGCTAAACTCTTCAACACATTAACATTTAAACACAACATTTAGTGTACTGTACATCCAATGAGTGAAGTGATTCAATGTCAGTTTAAACACATGATTAAAGATGCAGTTCCGTGAAAATTGGTCTTTTCCCAGTTTTTCACGTGTTTATTAGGTCTCAGTACTTCATTAGACCTCCTGAGATCGTTTTTATGGCAGTGGTGTACAAAAAACGCAGTTAGTATTTATTTCTGGGGGCGGGGCCGTTGGCAGTGGCACAGTCCAATGGAGTCAACACGAGTAGTGTGACGTATCAATCTACCACGTGTCAACGCCCCTCCCCGTCATTGTCATATTTTTAAATATGCCAGCCTCTGGGGGGCGGGGCTGCCACATAATGGTTACGTTTGATCATGGCGGATCGAGGTGGCTTCAAACATTACCAGCTGGTGGAGGATTAATGCAATATTATTAGTTAATACTTCTTAATGAATGCCTGCGGTGCCATAGGAACTCGGGTGAACGTAAAAAGGCGAGAGAGAGAAAAAAAGAACGTATCGGTTTTGCTGTTGTATACTGCTTTTTGTGTATGTCTATGACATGCACCATCACAGATAGAGCTGTAGGATTTAGTTTCTCTTCTCTAAGATCACCTCTAGTCTAAACATCGTGTGTGGGGCATATAATAGTAGTCGCACCAACCCCCAGGTGTCTGCTGTTAAGACGCTGTGAATAAATGAGTTGATGTGTTGAAGAAAACTTTTAAAACGATCTGGTATCATCTGGAGCCATAGAGTATAGACAGAGTGACAACTCCATCCACTTCATGAGAATGGGGACAACTCCTGGACCTGAACCATTGGACTCAGGCAACAGCCCAGCGTTAATGATCTTAAATCGCTTTATTTTATATTGTTTTTAGTGATAGTACAACACAAACATGTCAGCGGTACAATAACAACGGTACTGTACCGTTGACATGTTGAAACCCTGCCTAAAATAAGTCCCTATTTAGCTGCATCATATGAGCTGCATGAACAGCAGCTCGAGCGCTTAGTTTCTGACCCCTCAATGTCGCAACTCTTCTACTATGATCAGATGAGTCTAAGCGGCGGGGCCTGCGCATGCACCGCTGTTTACTCTGTCGGCTGCGTTGATACGTGTACTCTAGGTGGACAAGAGTTGCGACATTGAGGGGCCAGAAACCGAGCGCAAATGAGATAAAGTGACAAACTGTTAGAAATGCATTGTTTCTCAAGGAAGGACCACCGATGGTTCCCAGACCACTGGTTGAGAACCACTGCTGTATTGGTTCAGTGGACAAAATGTCTCACGTGGTGGACATTGTTTCACATCTCAGGTAAAAACATGAAACTGTGTTTGTGTGTGTGTGTGTGTGTGTGTGTGTGTGTGTGTCAGGGTTCCTACAGGTTTCTTAAAGTAAAATTCAAGTCTTTTTAAGACCCATTTCACGGCCATCGTCAATAAGCAGCGTTTTATATATTACTAGCACTGGTCACCCTTACAAGATGATTCGATACGTATCGATTTACATGGTCTCTACAAGATTCAGAAACGATTTATTTTATATACAGAACGATACAATTTGATTCAGTAGAATTTCGATACAATTTCGATTTGTTGGAATTTAGTACAATACGATTCGATACAGTGCGATCTGACGCATTAAAAACCCTAGGTAATTAGGGTTAGGCTACATAGGGTTTCTTTTTTATTATCTACTACAGTCCTAATAAGCCCCAGGAAATTATAAGGGGAACATGAAAAACAACTACCGTATGTGTTTGGACTTTGAGGTGGTGCAGGTCTGTCTGAATATTCAGGAGTGCTTTGACAGGTCTGCCTGCTGTGTAGATGCAACTACACTAGTATACATTCATTATTAAAGGAAGCCAAATGACTAGACCAGTGGTTTTCAACCTCATTCATACCAAGGCCCACTATTTATTCAGAATTTCAGCCACGGACCACCAATTGATGACATTTTAGCCCCACAGACCACACAACTAAGATTTCATTTGGTTTTGTCCACAATTCCAGACTGGATCTCAGAGAAAACAACACAGTGAAATACAGATATACAGACGCCTCTTAAAGGGGAATTCCACTCATTTTCATTTTTTTTCTGAGAGTGTACAAATGTGAACCAAATGGACCCTAGCGGGTCCATTTGGTTCACATTTGTACACTCAAAAGGAAACTCATTTAAAACCCATGACACACATCTTGATGGTGTCATCAAGATGTATTTCACCATGCTAATGATTTTTTTCAGACCTCCATTTCTAGGAAACACAGAATGGGGGAACTTTTTTTTATCATGTCCACACAACATATCTAAGGTAGGCTATATTAATGTAAAATATTGAAAATAAGTGGATGCACACGTGCATTTGCAGTAAGTATAGCATATTGAGAAAGATTCTTTACAATGCCTAATTGTATCCATAAAAGTAAATGACAAGACAAAAAAACATAGACCTACTTTTGCCCCAAAAATATTTTAGATGTGGGAAGTGGGGGGACTCCGTCCCCCCGCGTCCCCCCTCCACTACACCCCTGATGTTTACACTCTCAAAGAGTTACATCTGACCAACTTTCCATCATTTAGCCTGGGGACCTCCTGGAATCCTTTCAGGGACCACTGGTGGTCCCCGGACCACATGTTGAAAACCCCTGCCATAGACGCGAGCTGCTCATCGCGTTAGCTATGGCTACGCTAGCTAGTCTCAACAACAACAGACAACAACACCACCACCACCACCACCATCCCGTGTATCACGTTGTCCCGTGGATGGAAAATACGATTTAAAAGGCTATGGACGTGAATGGAAGCACAGATGTGTGCAACTATCCAATAAAGTTGTGTAAAGCTGTCGGTCCCGACAGCTCTGCTCAGATGATCATCTGTTGCGCTGTGGTGTCCGAGGCGTAGAGTATAGAGAATTGCGACATTGAGGGGACAGAAAACAGCCCGGTCACGTGGTTCAAGTACTCGCGTGAGCTCAAAACTCCAGCTGTCCATATTTTCGTTGTCCTCATTCCGTAGACGTCTATGTAGAAGCGCATCCAATGGACTGGCCCCATGAAGTGAACGGAGTTTGCGTAACTCTAAGACCCTGAATACTACGTCACACAGACACTTGCACTGAACGTAGATGATCCCCATTGCAATGCATGGCTATATGAGCTTGTATATCTGTGGCTACTGTTTTTTGCGCAGCTGATGGAATCATCGATTCATCTCTTTAGGATCGATCTATAACGTCCAATACAGACGCTGTTTTGATCGTTCCGACACACGTGGCTCGATGTAACTGCGCAAAATTTAATACCTAGATATAGAAATTCAAGACCTTTTTAAGTCTTTTTAAGGTATTATTTTCAAATTCGTAAATTCAATGCTTTTAAGACTTTTTAATATCCCGCGGGAACCCTGGTGTGTGTGTGTGTGTGTGCGTGCGTGTGTGCATGTGTGTTTCTAAAATATAATTGTGGGCTTTTTCCCTTTATTGATAGAAAGTACTTTAACAGGAGAGGGGCAGGGGGCACGGAGCAAAGGATGTCAGGATTGGGACTTGAATCCATAACACTATCAGGGTGTACTATCAGCCTAGATTCCTGGACCACTAGGCGAGCACAGGCCGGATCGACTATATTCAAATGACTATGAATAAGTATCATGATAGTGGCAAAGATTTGAGTTAAATTGTTTCCTGTGAAAGAATATATTTTTAAAGAACGTATGCAAAAATGGAATGCTTTAAACTAGCTTAGACTAGCTTGATTAAAATCCAAAATAATAGTTTGCCGTTTATCGTAAGGATTCATTGTTCTAATTACAGTTACTGTAATTACACATCAGGAGGACATGAAGTAGAATATGTTTGATACTCACCAACTAGTAGATCATCACATTAATGATACATGAAAAGAAAAAAAAAGGTTCAGAAAACTGCTATTTTAAACAGATACTGGTAATTCTACAAATGGTAAGGTGACATGAAAAATAACATTAAATAAATGTTACAGATGAATTGTTCATCAGTAACATTTACAAACAGCTGAACTCTTTAACACATTAACATTTAAACATAACATGTAGTGTACTGTACATCTAATGTGTGAAGTGATTCAATGTCAGTTTAAACACATAATATCAATAAAGTCATTATTGTACAGTATAAAACCCAACAACGGATTGATGATAGTATATGTTCTCTTTGAGTCATATCTTAATATTGTTATTTTTTTCTCATTCAAATGTAAATCATTCAATATCTATAAAGGTCCATGTGGTTACCAACTCTCCATTACAGAGCTGGGGACCACCTGGAAGGACCACTGATGGTCCCCAGACAACTGGTTGAGAACCACTGCTGTATTGGCTCAGTGGATAAAATGTCTCACATGGTGGACATTGTTTCACATCTCAGGTAAAGACATGAAACTTCAAAGTGACGATATATTTTAGCCTTCTGATGACTTGTCATCAATGAAGTACACGCAGTGTGCGCACGCGCAAGTGTTTGTTGATAGAACACAGTAGTTTGACAAGAAGAGGGGGAGGGGGGGGGGGGGCAGGGAGCAAAGGTCATCAGGATCAGGACTTGAATTCACAACACTATCAGGCTGGATTACCAGTCTAGATGCCTGGACCGCTAGGCCAGCCCAGGACGGATCGTATGTGTTTATAAGATGTTATTGAGGGCTTTTTGCCTCTATTGATAAAACTCAGAAGTTTGACAAGAAAGCAGGGAGGAGGTTACGGAGCAAAGGTCTTCAGGATCGGGACTTGATCGGATCATAAGTGATCATGGCAGTGGCAAAGATTTGAGTTAAAATGTATATTCATAGAATTCAAAGAGGGAATGCAAAAATGTAATGCTTTAAATGAATGAAGTGACTAGCTTGATTAAAATCCAAAATAATAGTTTGCCGTTTATCGTAATGATTCATTGTTCTAATTACAGTTACTGTAATTACACAGGACATGAAGTAGAATATGTTTGATACTCACGAACTAGTAGATGATCACATTCATGATACATGAAAAGAAAAAACAAAACATTTGTTCAGGAAACTGCTATTTAAACAGATACAGGTAATTTTACAAATGGTAAGATGACATGAAACATGATATTAAATAAATGTTACAGATTAATTGTTCATCAGTAACATTTACAAACAGCTAAACTCATCAATACATTAACATTTAAACACAACATGTAGTGTACTGTACATCCAATGAGTGAAGTGATTCAATGTTAGTTTAAACATATGATTAATAATTAAGTCATTATTCTACATTATTCTATAACAACAACTGGTATGATGATAGTACAGGTATACAGTATGTTCTCTTTGAGTCATATCTTAATATTGTTGGTTTTGTTTCAGTCTTAGAAATGTAAATCATCCAATATCTATAACGGTCCATATGGTTACCAACTCTCCATCAAGGAGCTGGGGACCACCTGGAAGGACCACCGATGGTCCCCAGACCACTGGTTGAGAACCACTGCTGTATTGTTCAGTGGATAAAATGTCTCACATGGTGGACATTGTTTCACATCTCAAGTAAAAACATGAAACTGTGTGTGTGTGTGTGTGTGTGTGTGTGTGTGTGTGTGTGTGTGTGTGTGTGTGTGTGTGTGTGTGTGTGTGTGTGTGTGTGTGTGTGTGTGTGTGTGTGTGTGTAATAATAAATTTTATTTATAATGCACTTTACATTCGTCAGAACCTCAAAATGCTACAAGGTGTCCAAAAAGAAAAAAAAAGAAACACAAAACCACTAAAACCACAAAGTGCTTAAAAACAAGGGGCAGTTACGGAAACGCTTTACTAAATAAAAAGGTTTTCAGTCTGACAGTGTCCGTCGACTGTGGTGCTCTGAGATGAGCGGGAAGAGCGTTCCAAAGGTCAGGAGCGACTGAACAGAAGGCCCCGTCGCTCATAGTGCGAAGTTTGGTTTTGACGGGTTTGAGGAGGTAGGTGTTTGAGGAGCGGAGGTTGCGTGGTGATGGTTGGAGGGAGATTAGTTCTTTGAGGTAGGTGGGAGCGTTGCCGTGGATGCACTGGTGGATGTGTAGGGAAATTTTGTATTGTGTCCGGGATGCGACGGGAAGTCAGTGGAGTGCTTTGAGGATGGGTGTGATATGCTCTCTTTTTCGCACTCTCATCAGGATCCTGGCAGCGCTGTTCTGAATGTATTGTAGCTTTTTGAGGCTCTTGCCAGGGATCCTGATGAGAAGTGCATTGCAGTAGTCTAGCCTGTGCGTGCGTGTGTGTGTGTGTGTGTGTGTGTGTGTGTGTGTGTGTGTGTGTGTGTGTGTGTGCGCGTGTGTGTGTGTGTGTATGTGCGTGTGCGTGTGTGTGTGTGTGTGTGTGTGTTTCTAAAATATCATTGTGGGCTTTTTTCCTTTATTGATAGAAAGTAGTTTAACAGGAGAGGGGCAGGGGGCACGGAGCAAAGGATGTCAGGATTTGGACTTGAACCCACAACACTATCAGGCTGTATTATCAGCCTAGATTCCTGGACCGCTAGTCCAGCCCAGCCCGGATCGACTATATTCAAATGACTATGAATAAGTGATCATGATAGTGGCAAAGATTTGAGTTAAATTGTTAACTGTTAAATAATATATTTTCAAAGAAGGAATGCACAAATGGAATGCTTTAAATAAATGAATTGACTAGCTTGATTAAAATCCAAAATAATAGTTTGCCGTTTATCGTAAGGATTCATTGTTCTAATTACAGTTACTGTAATTACACATCAGGAGGACATGAAGTAGAATATGTTTGATACTCACCACCAACTAGTAGATCATCACATTCATGACACATGAAAAGAAAAGCAAAACATTTGTTCAGAAAATTACTATTTTAAACAGATACAGGTAATTCTACAAATGGTAAGATGACATGAAAAAATAATTAAATAAATGTTACAGATGAATTGTTCATCAGTAACATTTACAAACAGCTAAACTCTTTAACACATTAACATTTAAACATAACATGTAGTGTACTGTACATCCAATGTGTGAAGTGATTCAATGTCAGTTTAAACACATAATATCAATAAAGTAATTATTGTACAGTATAAAACCCAACAACTGATATGATGATAGTATATGTTCTCTTTGAGTCATATCGTAATATTGTTTTTTTTTTTTCTCATTCAAATGTAAATCATTGAATATCTATAAAGGTCCATGTGGTTACCAACTCTCCATCACAGAGCTGGGGACCACCTGGAAGGACCACTGATGGTCCCCAGACAACTGGTTGAGAACCACTGCTGTATTGGCTCAGTGGATAAAATGTCTCACATGGTGGACATTGTTTCACATCTCAGGTAAAGACATGAAACTTCAAAGTGACGATATATTTTAGCCTTCTGATGACTTGTCATCAATGAAGTACACGCAGTGTGCGCACGCGCAAGTGTTTGTTGATAGAACACAGTAGTTTGACAAGAAGAGGGGGAGGGGGGGGGGGGGGGGGGCAGGGAGCAAAGGTCATCAGGATCAGGACTTGAATCCACAACACTATCAGGCTGTATTATCAGTCTAGATGCCTGGACCGCTAGGCCAGCCCAGGACGGATCGTATGTGTTTATAAGATGTTATTGAGGGTTTTTTGCCTCTATTGATAAAACTCAGTAGTTTGACAAGAAAGCAGGGAGGAGGTTACGGAGCAGGGAGGAGGTTAAGGTCGTCGGGATCGGGACTTGATCGGATCATAAGTGATCATGGCAGTGGCAAAGATTTGAGTTAAAATGTATATTCATAGAATTCAAAGAGGGAATGCAAAAATGTAATGCTTTAAAAGAATGAAGTGACTATCTTGATTAAAATCCAAAATAATAGTGTGCTGTTTATCATAATGATTCATTGTTCTAATTACAGTTACTGTAATTACACATCAGGAGGACATGAAGTAGAATATGTTTGATACTCACAAACTAGTAGATCATCACATTTATGATACATGAAAAGAAAAACAAAACATTTGTTCAGAAAACTGCTATTTTAAACAGATACAGGTAATTCTACAAATTGTAAGATAACATGAAACATAACATTAAATAAATGTTACAGATGAATTGTTCATCAGTAACATTTACAAACAGCTAAACTCTTCAACACATTAATATTTAAACACAACATTTAGTGTACTGTACATCCAATGAGTGAAGTGATTCAATGTCTGTTTAAACACCTTCCACCTGGAAGGACCACCGATGGTCCCCAGACCACTGGTTGAGAACCACTGCTGTATTGGCTCAGTGGATAAAATGTCTCACGTAGTGGACATTGTTCACATCTCAAGTAAAGACATGAAACTGTGTGTGTGTGTGTGTGTGTGTGTGTGTGTGTGTGTGTGTGTGTGTGTGTGCGTGTGTGCGTGCGTGTGTGTGTCTATGTGTGTGTGTGTGTGTGTGCGTGCGTGTGTGTGTCTATGTGTGTGTGTGTGTGTGTGTGTGTGTGTGTGTGTGTGTGTGTGTGTGTGTGTGTGTGTGTGTGTGTGTGTGTGTGTGTGTGTGTGTTTCTAAGCTATCATTGTGGGCTTTTTTCCTTTATTGATAGAAAGTACTTTAACAGGACATCCACAACACTATCAGGCTGTATTATCAGCCTAGATTCCTGGACCGCTAGGCCAGCCCAGGCCGAATCGACTATATTCAAATGGAATAAGTGAATAAGTGATCATGAAGTGGCAAAGATTTGAGTTAAATTGTTTGCTGTGAAAGAATATATTTTCAAAGAGGGAATGCAAAAATGGAATGCTACAAATTAATGAATTGACTAGCTTGATTAAAATCCAGAACAATATAGTTTATCGCTTATCATCATGATTCATTGTTCTAATTACAGTTACTGTAATTACACATCAGGAGGACATGAAGTAGAATATGTTTGATACTCACCATCTAGTAGATCATCACATTCATGATACATGAAAAGAAAAAACAAAACATTTCTTCAGAAAACTGCTATTTTAAACAGATACAGGTAATTTTACAAATGGTAAGATGACATGAAACATAACATTAAATCAATGCTCATCAGTAACATTTACAAACAGCCAAATTCTTCAATACATTAACATTTAAACACAACATTTAATGTACTGTACATCCAATGAGTGAAGTGATTCAATGTCAGTTTAAACACATGATTAATAATTAAGTCATTATTCTACATTATTCTATAACAACTGGTATGATGATAGTACCGGTATACAGTATGTTCTCTTTGAGTCATATCATAATATTGTTGGTTTTGTCTCAGTCTTAGAAATGTAAATCATTCAATATCTATAAAGGTCCATGTGGTCCCCAACTCTCCATCACGGAGCTGGGGACCACCTGGAAGGACCACTGATGGTCCCCAGACCACTGGTTGAGAACCACTGCTGTATTGGTTCAGTGGATGAAATGTCTCACGTGGTGGAGATTGTTTCACATCTCAGGTAAAAACATGAAACTGTGTGTGTGTGTGTGTGTGTGTGTGTGTGTGTGTGTGTGTGTGTGTGTGTGTGTGTGTGTGTGTGTGTGTGTGTGTGTGTTTCTAAGATGTCATTGTGGGCTTTTTTTACCTTTATTGATAGAAAGTAGTTTAACAGGAGAGGGGCAGGGTGCACGGAGCAGTCTAGTTTGTTTGAGAATATTTTGTCTTAGTCTTAGTCTTTTGAGTAACACATATTTCGTCTTTTAGTCCCAATTAGTCTTGTGAAATTCATTTTTAAAGTGGTGCAACCACTTTCCTTAAACGCTTCTCAAGATAATCTATCTGCGTGGCTGCCTGCTAACCGGCACTGTTTTTGCTGCTTGTTGCTGCTTGTTTCTCTCTTATGTGGCAACATGCAGAGCACACCGTCGCCATGGCATCGTCATTGTAGCTGTGTATTTCTATTGGCCGAGGCTGCCTGCTAACCGGCACGGTTTTTGCTGCTTGTTGCTGCTTGTTTCTCTCTTATGTGGCAACATGCAGAGCACACCGTCGCCATGGCATCGTCATTGTAGCTGTGTATTTCTATTGGCCGAGCACACCGTCGCCATGACATCGTCATTGTAGCTGTGTATTTCTATTGGCCGAACCATCTATCTTTACAGGCTATGGGATGGCACACTGGTCTATTGGCCAATTGTCCTAGCCAGACGACCTATCCATATCCTTACAAGCTATGGGATGGTTATGGTACACCGCTCCATTCACACTCCGTCCAGACTACCGGATTGCACATTCTCCGTCTCGGACCGGGGTGTGATGTCACGTCCTCCTTTTTTGAATGGGTTTCAATGGGAACTTCCGGCTACTTCCTGTCTGAATTTCGGCCGCGGGCGGGTCTTTCCTGTTGCCTGGCCACGGTCCAAACTTCAGACCAGCTTCGGACCAGCTTCGGACAGGATACGAGTGACTATCACCCGGTAGTGATAGTCAACAGCCAATGGAACAGATGCGGCATGCAGCCCAACCAGTGGGCGGACTTAGCTTGTAGTCTTTTTGTTCACAGAGCCAAACGCTCCTGGGACTTGTGAAGCCACGTCGAGGATACAGGGGAACATCTATAGGCACCACTGCTCAAAATCCACATCTTAATTAATGAATAAATAAAACATGAGGAAAATCGTAAAGCAGTGGTTTTCATGTTTCATATCACCCCTGTAATATTTCCATCCATGGCACCCTGAATCACATTGTTATTTCTTTACTGTAACCCTGTTCCAAGATGACATTGAAAATAACTAGCCTGTCATTATCATCATTATTATTCCCATGCACTGTCTCCCTAGGATTATCTATCTATCTATCTATCTATCTATATCTATATATATATTATATACCGTATATAGATATATATAGATGTAGATGATGAAATGAACAAGTTGGCCACTATTGTAAACAAGTGTATGCTTAACTAGTGTGTCCAATCAGCTTTTTCAGATTTGATGCAGTTGTACTTGAATTGTACTGTAATTCTCCAAGCTGTTATCAGTTTTGTTGCAGTGTGTACTTGACTTGTACTGTAACTCTCATCTCTGTTAATAAACAAATTCATTCATTCATTCATTCATTCATTTATATATTTATATATTTATATATATATATATATATATATATATATATATATATATATTTATATATTTATATATATATATATATATATATATATATATATATATATATATAATATATATATATATATATATATATATATATATATATATATATATATATATCACGCCACTTCACCAACCAAGAAGTAGACAGACAGAGCCATCTAGTGGAAGAGTTGCGACATTGAGGGGTCAGAAAACAGCCTGGTCAAGTGTTTCATGTACTCGCGCGAGCCCATAGGCTTCAATGCATTCAGTAACTTCCGGCTGTCCCTATTCGTGTCGCTATCCAACAGAAGTCTGTGTAGAGGGACTGGATCCACTAGAAAACTACACGCCAATGAATAGACTTCCGTGTACGTCTGTTCCGGGACCGCCCAATGGCCCGGAAGAAGTCCTACTTCCGGCAGCCCTTCAGGCCGAAGGCAAAGTATAGTGTAGAGCTACCCTCATTGCTCCAGCTTGCCGACTGGCAGTGTAGCGAACGAGACGACTGACAGACAGCCGACAGCACATAGCGCAGCTGTAGTCAAACAGCGCTGGATTTATGGACTGGACTTTTTTTAAATGAAGTTTTACACGAAGACAGTTTGCTTGCAAGCAGCTGTGCATGATTTTGTGTCGCCGTGACGCCGTGATATATAATAGTCTGACGGATTTGTTGTCCTCCTCCAGCATGCTAACGACGCTAACAGCTGGTTTACTGACCACCATAGTTCTATATTGCGGCCAACATAATGCGATGCAACGGCAGTGCGTCTCCCTTTACCCATTCCCAACCAAGTCTTTGATGGATTAACCGTTTACAAAATATAGGCTACTAAATTTCAAGCACAACTTCATTCAAAGGCCGTTAATACTCAGAAGTTTCCCTTCTCAGTTAGCTAAAATCACACCCATGTGAAATGAGGGGCACTGTTCTGTTTGTCTACACCAGTGGTTTTCAACCACTGGTCCTTGAGAGAGTTCCAGTTGGTCCCCAGGCTAAATGGTGGGAAGTTTGATAACCACATGTAACTCTTTGAGAGCATAAACATGAAACCAAATGGACCTGTGTTGGTCCATTTCGGGGCTCTGTGGGACTAAATTGTCCCCAAGGACTCCTTCCTCAGCAGAAGCGTCCGCCAAACTTGCACACCCACGCAGTTGCACCACTTTATTCACACAGGGTGTGATTTTTTTAGTCTTAGTCTCGTCGACGAAATATCAACATCGATTTAGTCTTAGTCTCAGTCTTAGTCTTTTTAGTCTTAGTCTTTGAGGTTTAGTCTTACTCTTGCACTTTTGTCTGCCTTGTCAGTAACATACATATTTTATTTTATTAGCTATAACTCTCTTAAAAGTATGAGCTTTGACTAGTTTTACGTTTTTCACATAGTTGGACATGCATTGCATATATTATATTTTCAGGTCCGGGCAGTTGACACAGACGTACTGTAATGTTGGTGCATCATAGCCCAGGCACCAAACACCCACTCTTCTTCACGACATCAAATGGCTCTTATGATGACTTTGTCACCTGGATTCGAGAAGCTCTCAGTGAAAAACAGAGAGGCTACCTGGTTTTCTGTCACGCTTTCACTGGGTGTGATATCACACATCAAAGGACATGAAGTAGAATATGTTTGATACTCACAATCTTGTAGATCACATTCATGTCATTATCACAGTATGATAGTATAGTATAGTATAATAAAATTGTTATGATGATATTATTATTTTAATATTTTATGTTTGTGAGTCAGATCAAAATATTGTTGATTTTGTCTCATTCTGAGAAATGTAAATCGTGGACTATTGAGATGGTTTCATTTTACATTTAAGTTCTATAAGGGTTCATGTGGTTAACCCCCCCCCCCCCCCCCCACACACACACACACACATCTCCTGAAAAGTAACAGTTTGGGACATGCAGGGTTTCACCCAGATAGAGACAACATCATTGTTAATGATAATGTACAGTGACAGTACAGTACGTCACTTACATGTTGTTAATCCCACAGCAATCTCCTCCACCTGATCTCCATGTTGAACTTGACAGATGTAAACTCCATTATCTGGAAATGGTTCGTAGTTTCTCAGCTTCAGAGACACGTTGCCTCTCTGTAGCTCCTGGATGTCCAGGGTCAGTCTGCCCTTGTAGCCTCTCCCCTCGACCTCCTGACCATTCTTATAGAGATAAATACACTCTGACTCCTTAAACCAGGTGACTGTCATGGAAGACGCACTGGTCTGAGGAGAGAGCTGACAGGGGAGGATGACATCACCACCCCTTGCAACCAAAACACCTGGAGAAAATATAAGACACAGTTAGTGAAATATGAAAGAATCGCTGCTCGTTTAAACATAACCATAATCTAAAGACATGCAGTGATGTAACCAACAGTTAATGACACCTCCCAAAAAACATGTGCACCCACGTGCAGTCACACTAAACGTGCACATGCACACACACACACACACACACACACACACACACACACACACACACACACACACACACACACACACACACACACACACACACACACACACACACACACACACACACAAGCACATGAACACCCACGTGCACTCACACTAAACGTGCACATGCACATGCACATTCACACACATTATATTATTCACTTTATGTTATTTCATCATCACTGGAGGCCACACTCACGTGAACCGCTTGAGGAACTAATGAAATAATAGTTTAATAGAGTGCAACCTTCAGTCAACTTTGACCTCTGTGTCACATGGACACAGAGAACAATTTTTACGACAGCAACAGTAAAAAAAAGCTCTGCGTAACGCTTATCAAAGCAAAACAAAAAACAAAATAATGACAGTATTTTGGTGTATTTTTTTGGAGTGGCCCCCGATGCACCCCCACCAAACGAACAGAAGCTCCTAATTATTTAATATTCACCTAAACCAGCTAGAGTAGAACTATTAGACTAATCAATTAATCAATTGATCAATTAATACCTTTAAAATCACTATATTAATGGCAGTATAGCTTTATATCCAAACATCTGAACTATATCTCCCTCCTCCTCACATGAGTTGATGTTCATCTAACCATAACAAACAAACAAACAAACAAACAAACAAACAAACAAACAGTGTTGTGACCTACCATGACCTCCACCAGCCCCTGCCATGTCTCCTGTATAGAGAGAAAATAGACAATTTACATTACTGGTACATACATTCATAACATTTACCTGTAAATAGTTTATTCAGGAGCAATGACAATGACAGGTCTTATACGCCTGTCATTGTGGAATTTACAGGTTTTTTGTAAATTTGTAGTATGTTCTTAAGCATGTCCAGCGGTACGAGAATAAGTTGAAAATATGTTGCAAAATGTTTTCCCCTTAGCCATGTAATCTCTGTTTGCGATGCGGTTTTGAAAATGACGGATTTCTGGGTGGTAGATTCGGGTAGACTTTGGGTAGTATGTTTTTTAGCTTGCCCGATACTACCAGAATCCATTGAAAAACTTTTGCATCAATTTGTTGGGGTTAATGAATATAATGAATTAAAAATTTATTTCCAGAAATTGAGATTTACAGTACGAGTCAGGTACACACTGCAACATAACAGCTTAGAGAATGAATACACTAGGCCTCCAATTAAACCAGTACAATTCAATTACAGCTACAACAAATCTAAAAAACAATGATTGGACAGACTAAATAGGAATACACTTGTTTACAATAGTGGCCACTTTGTTCATTTAATCAAGACATTAAGAGACATACAAAATTATAACTAAAGCTATAAAGCAAAGGTGGTAACAGTTTGTATAATGACTCCTGTTTCAAGTTCACAAACACTGAAAACTGCAGTGTTTTTGCAGACAGATTCCTACATTATGAAAGGTTGAATAAATGCCAAAAATAATCTCTTACATCGTTCACCATTTGGCGTAGGATGCTTAAAAGTGCAAATTCTCACGCATTACAGATTCCTTTACAACTAACCAGCATAAACACATATGGTCAAAGTTTTAATTTTAGGTTCTTCTTGTTCTGTTTGTGGGGGGCTGGCATCGCCATCTGGGGGGCACATAGGCTGCCAATGTCACCTGACAGTGTGTTGTGGGGTTTGACTCCTGATGTTCTTTCAGAGGTTGACACTAAGGTCTTCGAGGCACTTGCCCATCGGGCAAGTGCAAGTCAGGTTCCACTTGTCCTCAGGTCATGGTCACTTGCCCCCAAAAATATATTGTAAATTTTGCATTTAAGTATACTTCCTACTTGGATGCTTTAAAACCAGGGGTTTTCAACACGTGGTCCCTGAGAGGGTTCCAGGTGGTCCCCAGCTAAGTTGGTTAACCAGATGTAACTCTTGAGAACGTAAAAATGAAACCAAATGGACCCTTGCGGGTCCATTTGGTTTTATTTTTACACTCTCAAGAGTTAAAATTCATCATCTTAATTAGCCCAGGTCTACACAACTAGAGAATGTAGAAGATTAATGGTCATTTTTATCTGTATGTTAATTTGCCTGTTTTGTGTCCCAAATCCAGACAAAAGCGCAATAAGTTGCATACTTGCCCGATCGGGCAACCAGGTAGCAGTCTTCACTTGCCCCACCAAATGGACCCCGCAAGGGTCCATTTGGTTTCATTTTTACATTCTCAAGAGTTACATCTGGTTAACCAACTTTCCATCATTTAGCCTGGGGACCACCTGGAACCTTCTCAAGGACCACTGGTGGTCCCCGGACCACCGGTTGAATACCCCTGCCTTAGACTACTGTGTCTAAAAATGAAGGCAGAAAAATGGCCTCAAAATATATTTTTTAAAAGTATTAATTAACAGGGGAAGAGGTTATTTAGTATATAATCTTTAGCATAATCTTCATCTTCTACAATAAATCACACCCGTGCGAAAGTAAGTGCTGCCTGTGTGGTGGTCTGTGGGGGGTCTACTGTACTGTCCTGCTCCTGCAGAAAAACTCCTGTCTCGTTCGCTACACTACTAGTCGGCAAGCTGGAGCGATGGAGCAGTGTAGCATAACCATCCCATAGCTTGTAAGGATAGGGATAGGTCGTGTGGCCTATGCAATGCGTGTGGCTCACACCGTCAGTCAGCGGCTCCAGGCTTGAAGCAGGCGGGCACCTGGTGGTCAAGTCTGGTACTGCAGGCGGGTGGAATCCATGCACGACCGCCGGAGAGCACGCACGCTCGTTTGCTTTGTGCACGCGGACAGGGCAGTTTGTTTTTAAGTTGTTTTCTGAATAAACCAGCGGTCCTCACGTCATATACTACCTCTCAAAACATAACGTATATATTATATGACAGATAATAAGCTCAATGCAAACCCACAAGCTTGTTTTTTGATGCTTTTTGATGTTTTTTTCCTTTGCTCGTGCGCGACGGCGCTCGTTCGTGGTTCCCATAATCCCTTGCTTCGGGCGCGTTCATGGAGAAATACTTCCGCATTTGGACACCAAATTTTGGTGTCCAAATGATAGAGTAATAAAATAACAGAGACCTGACTGGAGCGACAGCCCCGCCCCCTTGTTATTCATTTCAATACAAGTTGCTCATTGGCGCATGAAGCACCCGGAAGACCGCCGGAAGTGCGCCTATTTCCGCATTTGGACACCAAAATTTGGTGTCCAAATGCGGAAGTATTTCTCCATGAACGCGCCCGAAGCAAGGGATTATGGGAACCACGAACGAGCGCCGTCGCGCACGAGCAAAGGAAAAAAACATCAAAAAGCATCAAAAAACAAGCTTGTGGGTTTGCATTGAGCTTATTATCTGTCATATAATATATACGTTATGTTTTGAGAGGTAGTATATGACGTGAGGACCGCTGGTTTATTCAGAAAACAACTTAAAAACAAACTGCCCTGTCCGCGTGCACAAAGCAAACGAGCGTGCGTGCTCTCCGGCGGTCGTGCATGGATTCCACCCGCCTGCAGTACCAGACTTGACCACCAGGCGCCCGCCTGCTTCAAGCCTGGAGCCGCTGACTGACGGTGTGGTCCAAATGCGGAAATAGGCGCACTTCCGGCGGTCTTCCGGGTGCTTCATGCGCCAATGAGCAACTTGTATTGAAATGAATAACAAGGGGGCGGGGCTGTCGCTCCAGTCAGGTCTCTGTTATTTTATTACTCTATGGTGTGGCTAGGATAGAGCAGTGTACCATCCCATAGCCTGTAATGATAGATGGTTCAGCCAATAGAAATACACAGCTACAATGACGATGTCATGGCGACGGTGTGCTCTGCATGTTGCCACATAAGAGAGAAACAAGCAGCAACAAGCAGCAAAAACCATGCCGGTTAGGCATGAACGACTCGCAGCGACTTGCAATTCATTTCCAATGGGAGCGTGCCCGTTCCGTGAGGAGCGTGCCGTTCCGTGAGGACAAGCTTGTAAATCGTCTAAGGAAGTGCTGAGGCAGCACTTAACAAATGCACTGAATCTTGTCTGTGCGTCTATTATTCACCTATCAGTCCAGAACTGACTAACATCAAACTCTGCACACACGTTGCCTGCGTGGAGGTGAGCGCGCAGTACCCTTGTCTGTCTGTGTTCCTTTTATTCCCATATATGGAGATGGAGATACTTTTCTATTTCACTGTAGGGAGGGACCTGATCAACTGAGACACCATCATGTCCAAGTTGTTTCACAGTGCAGGGAACCACCGCAAAAATAAGAGATCTTTAATACTCATGTTGGAAACAGCAGTAAATCAAGCAAAGAGCAGCCATGCAGCTGGTGCTCTTTAGAGTGTTTGGTTAGGCAGAGGTCTGTTATAGAGCAGACCGGTCGATTATCCAGAAATATCAGACCTCTGAATTCTGTGATCTAGTTGAGATCTAGTTAATTAATGTTCTCTTCAAATATAAACAAATAAAACAAACACATGCATTTCAAAGAAAAGGAAAAAAAACTGCAAAGGATGTCAAATGAATGAATGAATGAATGAATGAATGAATGAATGAATGAATGAATGAATGATATAACAAAAAACATTCTCAGAAAGATATAAAAAAACAACACTGAATGCTAGTAATTAATTCTTTCGCAAGGTTCTGTACTATGTCTGAATCTCAGAAGCCAACCCTACTGCACCGTCCTTGCCGTGAGAGGTGGAATGTTGACCAACAGGTCTCTGGTAAAACTCATCAACTATTTTCTTTTTTTTCTCCTTCATTGACAAACGTACAGCAGAGAGAGATGTGCTACTCGAATCCGTGACACGTTGTCAGGCTGGATTACCTGGATGACCACCAGACCTTATCTCATAGTCCTCATTAACGGTCAAGACCGTTTTAGCGTTAACTCTTGCAACTGTTTAGAGTCGCTTTGGTGTAAAAAGGGATTAACGCCAATCACCAAAATGTGCATTTTAAAGTTAAATGAAATTCAACTCTCTTTTTGGTGCTCCCATGTGTGTTTTCTATCTCCACAAATTATCTAGTGGTCCTTGAGAGGGTTCCAGGTGGTCCCCAGCTAAGTTGGTTAACCAGATGTAACTCTTGAGAGTGTAAAAATGCAGTTGGAAATGGAAAATGGAAATGGAATTTTTTATGAATATTTTACAAATATTCATCATCTGAATTAGCCATTTTGGAATGTATGTTTTGCTTGTTTTGTTTCCCAAATCCAGCCTGGAATTGTGGACAAAAGCAAAATAAATCTTTAGATTTGGGGTCTGCGGGGCTAAAATATCATCAAATGGTGGTCCGTGGCTCAAATCCTGAATAAATGGTGGTCCCTGGGATGTAAAAGGTTGAAGAGCCGGCATCCGGTTGAAACGTTGAGGCGAAATGGACATAGTGGCCAAAGTTGGGAACTGCAGCCTGGGCCATATTCACTCGCACGCTTCACGCACGCGTATTCACACGCATACACGCGAGCGTGTATTGAAGTCTATGGCATGTACGCGCATAGGCTCCGCCCCCTCCAGAGCACTCCGCTCTGAGCTCCCTTCTGCTGCTCCCTGCTGCGGTCTGAGTTGGATCGCTTGTTACTTGCATTAAAACCAGGAAATGTTGCCTCGAATTTTCTCATATTTCTTATTAATATGTGCATATAAAATATAGCTAACTCGGCGAATCTCTTAGGTTCATCAATATTGTTCGTATAAATTATTTGGTTTGGACTTAAATATTACGATTATGAAGATAGATTTTGTTGTTTTGATGTCCAGGGAAATCCCATCCCATTCACTTCAATTGGCTTCTAAAAGTCCGAATTCGAAAAATGATCTTTTTAAATAGCAGCTGTACATGAAATGTTGATGGAGATTTTACACTGAAATGAATATTTACTGATATAAACACATGGTTTGATAACCTACAAGTAGGCTAAAGTCATTTTCTGCTAGGCTTATGCCTCTCCATCCACGCCGTCTGTAAGTCACTCTCCCTGGGGACAGCCAGAGCAGTTTGCCGGCGGTGGTCGTGGAGCTCTGTCTACTGCATCACACAGTCTACACGCCAAAGCAGGGGTTTTCAACCAGTGGTCCTTGAGAGGGTTCCAGGTGGTCCCCAGCTAAAGGAGGGTTAGATCTTTATTGAGTACGGGTCAATTTGGTATCATTTTAGGCTAAAATCTGCATTAGGCCTACTTAATTTCCATAAATCTACACAATTAGAGAATGTTACTGTTACTTATCAGGGCCGGATCTAGAGGGGGGGGCACCCAAGTGTGCATCCTGCCCACCCAATGAAAGGCAATATCAGTGGTTTTCAACCAGTGGTCTGGGGACCACTGCATGGTCCTTGAGAGAGTTCCAGGTGGTCCCCAGCTAAATGGTGGAAAGTTGGTTAACCAGATGTAACTCTTTGAGAATGTAAAAATGGAATGGATCCTTGTGGGTCAATTTGGTTTCATTTTTACATCATCTGAATTAGCCCAAGTCCACACAACTAGAGAATGCAGTAGAGAATGTATTATCATTTTGATCTTTATGTTTGCAGATCAAAATTCCAGGCTATGTTTCCAGCCTGGAATTGTGGACAAAAGCAAAATAAATCTTTAGTTGGTGGTCCGTGGCTCAAATGCTAAATAAATAGTGGGCCCTGGTGTAAAAAAAAGGTTGAAAACCACTGCTTCATATAAAAAACTTTGGAGTTGCCCGCCATTCTTCCAGCCCACACTAGAAGGCTCGGGCTGGCTAATTCCGGCCCTGATTGTTATTTTGATTGACAAAATGGTCATACTGCTGCTTTAAACAGTACTAAATTTAAATTGAAAGTTGCCACTCAAAAGAAAATATGAATTGTGTAATGGCAGATTATGGCACTGTGTTTGGAAAGAGAAAGTGCTTTTAAAAACGGTGAATCTCAATGGAGAATTGCTCCATCACATACTGTATGGGCTATGTAGAAGTGTTAATGAGAATGTGAATCAAAACAATACCAAACATGGGTTGCTAGCCTATTGATGCTTTGAGGTGTAGAGATGTTAGGCCAGCCTGAGAACAATGGATTTTAATGAATATGAAGTGGCTGTGTAAAACATCTTATCAAGTTGTATTGTATACCACTTGTTAAGAATGCATGGCCCCTTCATGAAATTGATTGTCCCGTTTTACTTGGGAAAAGGCCATCAAATTAATAAATGAAATGGCACACCACATAATACAAAAAAACTTCATGTAGGCCTATACAGAAGGTTTAAATGTTGTGTCCCTATCCCAGCACAATTAAACAAAATTGACAGCCAATTCATTCATTCATTGCCCACCCTCTGTAGTTAGCAGTGTCTACCATACGCCAAAACAACTGTTTCGGAGTGATCCTGATCTATTAATACATACTGTAACATGCCTACAAATACAACAGAGTTACTGCATTAATAACAAAAAGGTGCTCCAAATATAGCTGAGTAGCTCACAACCTCAGCCTAAAAGCGAAATATCTCTCCATAATCCCAGGGAAACCCTCTTGGTTTAACTTATTTTCTTCTAAAATGAGCAATCAAAAGTATAAATCCCTTCAAATCCAAATATTCAAAATAGCAGTCACCACAGTGACCACACAACAACACACGAGTGTGAATGAACTTCAGTTTATTGCATAAACATATAGTTTTATATGCCTTTGCATGTAAACAGTGTTTAGCGAGTAATTATGAAAATAACTAATTCATTTGCCTCAAAACATCCATGTTTTCGAGTCAAAAGGCTAATATAATAAGCATAAAGCATATCTAATGGAGGAGTTCCAGACCACAAGCGGCGATTTTCCAAAATATAACCCGAAATGTGTTCTCTTCAAGCGGGCAAACGACTGCAGTAGTAACCAACGGTAGGAGGAGCGCCGCGCGTTCACGGTGAGTCGCACGCACGCGCGGCGCTCCGGCGTGCGTGTGGGCCATATACACAGAGCGCGCAGGCTCAAATCAGGAGTGAAATCGCCTCATGCGCTGAGTGAGCAACTTCATGCAAGTGGACGAGAGGGGAACTTCCGGTGTCAGATCTTTAGTTTAATATATCTATGGTTGAAACCCCCTGGTTTAGTGAATTTGTTTAGGCTAGTGTGATTGGCAGAGCAGAGTTCATACATTCACACAACGCATCCAGAGTATACAGAGCAGCTCCTACTGGTGCGGTGCTGGCGTTGTAGACAGGTCCGTGTACTTTTCGGCCATTCAGGATTCTGTTTTATACTTGTTAAATTTAAAATCAGAATACACTCCAAAACGGCCCGTTTCGGTATTCTGTTTTGAAAACAAAATGTAGAGTTGTGAATTGTAAGAGCAACATACGACCCGTTTCCAGGTTCTAATTGTTGTGGTTCGAATCAAGAATGACAAAATTTAAAAACGCTGCTGCTCTGGCGAGGTGGCGAGCAAAACCTGAAATCTGTTTTGTGTCCGCTGCTCCCCCCCCTCCCTCCTCCGTGCTGAGGGCGGAGGCGTGGCACGGAGCTCTTGATTGACAGCTCGGTTACTGCTGCAGTTACTACAAGGAGACACACGCGGCGCTGTTGGTACTGGCAGATGATATTATGAATTATTGAATTAGAGTAGACAATATTATTATACATTTATCCTGCCGTAATTTCAAATAAATTACCCCACTTTTTGGATGCATATTTACACAGGGCTGTTATTACATTCATGTCAACTCTTAAGTAATTAAAAAAATTAATAGAGACAGACAGACGAACAGACAAGACAGACAGACAATGAATACTAAACTTTTTAATTAATTAACATCCTAAAGTAAGTCTACTTTGTATTCAACATATAGGGTAAGTGTCCCACCATCATCATGTGTGTCATTGTTATGCAACCCGCTATGTTTATAGTGTATTCGTTATTCAATTAAGTGTTTATGAGGTGCGCCAATTGGGCCGCCAAGGTGCCAACCGAACTAGGCATTGAAGTAAATGAATAGGAGTAATGCCTCACCAGGGCTCATCATCAGATTGTTTTCAACATTCTAGCCAACTTTGTGGAAGATGGTAGGGTATAGATAGTGTCTATAAAATCAAGTGAGTGTGTGTGTGTGTGTGTGTGTGTGTGTGTGTGTGTGTGTGTGTGTGTGTGTGTGTGTGTGTGTGTGTATACCTAGTGAATGAATACAGGAACCTACATTTGAATTAAATATTAAATACATCATCATTGAATTTGAATGAGTTTGGACGTGCACATCCGCAACAACCAGGGGAACCACTTGATGCTGTTTTGCAATTGTCCTAGCCAATTGCATCTCCTCGGACTACTGTAGGCCTACTGTCTGTCACTGTGGTCCATCCGTGACACCATGATCACGCCCTCGCTGCAGTGTGCGCTGTATAGGCTACCAGTAGGTAGAAATAATAGCTCTGTGGCTGGTTATGACCCGTTAAGATTCAATCAAAATGCCGCTAACGCCAATGTATTTGTAATGACAGCAGCAGTCATAAATATAATCTAAATGATAAAGGATAAATGTATACAGACTACATTACTTCAATGATTAGTTTGGCACCTTGTTTGGCACCATGTCGGCCCAAAACACTTAATTGAACAAATAAACAGGCCTACCTGTAACATAACGCGTTGCATAATAATGATTAATGACACAGATGACGAGGTCCCGGGTAGGCCTCTTTAAAATGTCTATCTGTCTGTATTACTTTATTAATTAAGAGTTGACACAGAGGAGGATGCATCAATCATCAATGTCTAATCAGAATGTAATAACAGCACTGTATTAATATGCATTAAATGCAGACTAATTTATTCAATTTATTAACGGCAGTGCTAAATGGTATAAATAAAATCTAAATATAAAGGATAAATGTATAATAACTACTCTAATTCAATAATTCATAATATCATCTGCCAGTACCAACAGCGCCGCGTGTGTCTCCTTGTAGTAACTGCAGCAGTAACCGAGCTGTCAATCAAGAGCTCCGTGCCACGCCTCCGCCCTCAGCACGGAGGAGGGAGGGGGGGGAGCAGCGGACACAAAACAGATTTCAGGTTTTGCTCGCCACCTCGCCAGAGCAGCAGCGTTTTTAAATTTTGTCATTCTTGATTCGAACCACAACAATTAGAACCTGGAAACGGGTCGTATGTTGCTCTTACAATTCACAACTCTACATTTTGTTTTCAAAACAGAATACCGAAACGGGCCGTTTTGGAGTGTATTCTGATTTTAAATTTAACAAGTATAAAACAGAATCCTGAATGGCCGAAAAGTACACGGACCTAGACACAACGTGAAAGCGCACCTTCAGCCGTAGTAGGAACGGCTGCGACGGCAGGCAGGTTTATACATCGAGCACTGATCCATTTCCGGTTACCGTAGCGCAATGACGTAGCGGTCCGTGCTTAAACTCCCTATTAGCACACGGAAAGCCACAACGATCACCAAACAATCACTGCTAGCTAGGGTGCAGTGTTGCCAACTGCAGAAATCCAAAATGCACTAGTGGCACTTCCAAAATGCACTAGAAGGCGCTAGATCACCAGGAGTTTTTCAATAATTTTGGAGCTAGGGGGGTCTGAAAAAATAAATAATAAATATAGTGACAAATGCGCCAAGTTGGCAACACTGCCTGACCATTTTTTCTTTGGAGGGACAGATATTGCGTGTGTTCTGAGATTGTAGATCGGCTATATTTGATACAACAGAAAGCCATATATTAGGGCATTTGCACACTGATGCATGTAAGTCACAATGTGGGGCAGGGTCTCAATATGTGGGGTGCTTATAAAGTTTATAAGGAGGTATACTGGCCCACACAACGTGGGAAATTTGTTCGCCCTAACCACAACCCTGTTTACTTCTGTTGCATTTTGTCGTTCTGACTCCAAACACCAAGCCAACAAGCGATGGGAACAACATGATGAAACGTATAAGTTTTTACACAAGACATTCAGCACATGACAAACAAAAAAACAACAACTGTGTTTTTATCTGCGGAGGTCGATCTGCCCTGTAAAGGACAACAAGCCGCCTTGTAAAGCACCACAAGCGGCCTGATCACCAAACAACGCCCAGTCATCAAAGGAAACCAATAAAAACACAGCAATCACATATAAAAAGGGGTGTTATTTCGCACCTTGTCGTGGGAGTAGGTCGTATTGAAGACAGGACGTGTTGCAGAGAGGAGGTCGGTAGTCCAGAGAGAGAGAGAGAGAGAGAGATCACAATTTTGTCCGAGTTCGAGTTGATAATGTCGGCTCGAAAGCGTATGTGCGTTCCTGGTGGGCGAACGAGCGGTGGTGGTGGTGGAGAAGGAGGCAACGATGATGATGATAAGCCAGCAACAAGTGGTGTGATTCCCGCAGCTCGTAAAACTACACCCCGGTGTCCTGCAACGCGTGGAAAAGTCTCCAAAAAGGGAGGAGGCAGCGATGATGACTACAAGCCAGGTACAAGTGGTGTGGTCCCCACAGCTCGTAAAACTACACCCCTGTGTCCTGCAACGCGTGGAAAAGTCTCCAAAAAGGGAGGAGACAGCGATGATGACTACAAGCCAGGTACAAGTGGTGTGGTCCCCGCAGCTCGTAAAACTACGGGTGATAGACGGACGCTCCCAACTGAGTTCGCTCCCGGACGTTTGCCCCCAGACGATCGCTCCCACGGATTCCCACCCGATTGTATTTCACGTATTATCATATATATACACTGCCCCCTGATTATATTTCACGTATTCGTATCATTTATAGCATATATTATGTATGGCACACGTCCGGAGTTGTTGGTCGCTCTTTTCTCAAGCATAAATGGTCGGGAGTTATAGAAATGGTCCGGAGTTTTCTACTACACCGCGGTGTCCTACAGGGCGAAGAGAACTGCCACAAAACAGCGGCGGCGGAGGTGCTGCTGCTCGTGGTGGTGGTGGTGGTGGAGGAGACGGCGATCACATTGAATCCCAGCCGGGTACAAGTGTTGTCGTTCCCGCAGCTCGTAAAACTACACCACGGTGTCCTGCAGGCCGTGGAAAAGTCTCCAAAAAGCATGGAGGAGGCAGCGATGATGACTACAAGCCAGGTACAAGTGGTGTGATCCCTGCAGCTCGTAAAACTACACAGCGGTGTCCAGAGCAAGGAAAATCCTGGTGGTCGTTGCAAGGACTTGAAGAGCTTCATACACTGTGATCCTGTCGTGGTCATCGCCCAAAAAAAGAGAACAGTCGAGTGCCCTACAAGAACCCAAGGGTCAGGCTGTCAGCCAACATCGAACCTCTGCCGACGCGCCACCAGCTGACGAAGATTCCCCGAACTGGAAAAAAGCAACATCCACAGAAAAGGTGCAGAATGTGCAGTACGGCACGCCATGAGACAACCTATCAGTGCATGGTGTGCTTCGTCCCCCTCCACAAGGGGGAATGCTATGTCAGGTACCACACCGAAAACAGGCTGCCCTACGAGTGGTTCTTTTTCAATGCACGTGATGGTGAAGCTCTGCATTTTTCTCTGTGGGCGGGGGGAGGAGTGTAGTGACAAATGTTGTGTTTTTGCTTTTATGTAGATGATGATGTGGTGTGCTACTCTGCATTTTTCTGTAAGGGGGAAAAATAAAACCAGTTGAAGTGACAGAAATGTCTGTGTTTTTTCTCATTCCATGATGTGTGCAGTTGCCTAGAGGTAAATGACTGACTATGCTAGACGGATGTTTATTTTATGTGTGTATAATGTCCTTGAGGTTTCATTTGAGCTATTCTGCATCATAGCACATGTTTATCTTGGGCTTGAAGAGTTTATACAGGGCCCTTTGTGGTCAAACTAGCATGTATTCAAGTGCCTAGGTTCTAGAGAGGCCAACATTTCAAAAACCCTTTTCTGTGTAAAATGGACACATGGTGCTTCAAAATCATATTTGATTAGTATTTGAGGTGAGTGAAAATGGCCTTCAAAAATACCTATTTAGTCAGAGCAGTGTATAAAAGACAAGATGATGGGACCTTTCTAGAAGCATTTACTATACTAAGGACTTTTTGAGGGGAAAGTGGACAATTTTAGCTTTCAAACGAGGTATTGTGTGTCAATCTAGTGAAATCACACAGTTCTATAGGTCTAAAAGCATTTACTACACTCAGTGTATAAAAGGCAGCATGATGGGAGCTTTTGACAATATAAATGTACTGTTCTTCTATGCCAACATAAATTCAGGTGATGTGACAATACTAACACACAATACCTTATCTGAAAGCTATGAACCTATATTTTCCCCACAAAAAAGAATTATGTGTCTACCATCCTCCATTGTCTACTTATAAGCGTTTTTGTACAGCATGAGCTGAGTGAAAAATGGCCTGCAGATGAATGACGTTTAGTATGACATGTTTCTGGACCCATATAACACTGTGTGATTTGACTAGAGGGATGATCTATAGCTTGTTTGAAAGCTATAAATGCATAGGTTCCTCTGAAAAAGGCCAAATGTTTCCATCACATTGCATTTGTTATTTCTGGGTCTTTTTATACTGGGTGTTCTACTAGAGCAGATCTGCTGTACAAATATGGTTATAACTCAACAATGGAAGATGCCAGGCACATATTTCTTTTTTCTGGGGAAAGTGGAGACTTGCAGGGTTAAAATGAGACATTTGTGACATTTGTGGTCATATCACACATTTTTATATGGGCATTCAAATATGTACTTTATTAGGGTTTTTAGCTGGTCTGACTACAACAATTAGGCCTAATTAGCTGGTAAGTAAAGGGTTAATTAATTCATTAATTAATGTACATTTTGTCTTTTCTTTATATTACACGAATTTATTTGTTTTCATCCATTTCTCTATTCGTTTTAGTTCATAATTTATCACTCAGTGTTAAAGGTCAGTTCAATAGTCTGTACTGTATATATTGTATAATCGTCTGTGTAAATCCTGTATATATTGTGTGGTCGTCTGTGTAAATCGGTCTGGGCCCCTCAGTATAATCTGACCAATGACTGGGAAATTGTCAACTTAACAACTTTTTTTTCTGTTTTTTGATGTTTGTTTCTGACCTACAGTAGCCTGGCCTAACCTGAAATGATTTTAGCCTAGGAGGGGCAGGTGCCGTACCCACACGGCAGATGAGCTGATCTGATTTAATCACACTAACATGTCGTCATCCCCGGCCCCTCCACTGCTGTTCTACGTCACATCATTTGGAGCTACGCCCACCCTGGAAGGTTAAGCCTGGACAAATTAGTCCAGGCTTTCAGTTTTCGCACAACGCAAACAAAAATGAAAGCCTGGGTGTCGAGGCTAGACCCACAACAACTCATGCTTCAATTCTCTAGACCTGTAGACCGTTTTTGATGTTTAAATAAAATATTAAATATTGGTTTATTTTCCTAATATTCTAGCACCCACAAAACATCAATTGGAGAGTTCTTAGTACAATTTGATATTTGTTACAGAACAAAACAGCAAACATTGGGTAATTGTTTTTATTTGGATCTGACATTGTTTTTTATCGCAATACAAAAAAAAAAAACAACAACAACACAAAGACAGACAGATCCACACTCTGTGTGCTATCATTCAGTTTATTTTATAATATATATGGTAAAAGGGAAAAAAGGTCCCGCACACCGTCAAATACTTGCCATAAAGCTCTTTATTTGTCAACGTTTCGGTCAATAGACCTTCATCAGGACAGACATACAGGGCACAAACACAACCAAACATTTAAAGACTACACCCCAGTGAGGTGGTCAGTGGGATGAACATCATACACCCCACTGACCACCTCACTGGGGTGTAGTCTTTAAATGTTTGGTTGTGTTTGTGCCCTGTATGTCTGTCCTGATGAAGGTCTATTGACCGAAACGTTGACAAATAAAGAGCTTTATGGCAAGTATTTGACGGTGTGCGGGACCTTTTTTCCTTTTTGCATTTGACTTCCACTGCCCTACGCACCCGTCACCAACAATTTGAGGTGTGCATTGGCCTTTTTCTTTTTTAGAATATATATTCTGAAAATGACATGAGTCACTCAGTATGAAGACATACTCATTGAACGCAAGCTCTTAGTATCTTAGACCACTCTTACCCCAATTTGGTCCCCCCTGCACCCTCTCATCCAAGCAGGTCAAAGCAGGCATCAGATAATATCTGATGCAGGTCACTGATTTTCATGGGAATGGCATACCCCCTCACCAGTGACCCTTGACATGCTGTTTGTTCTGCCCTTGCAGGATTGTTGGAATCATCCCGTGCAGCTTTGTAATGTAACGTTGCATATTGCTTATACACCTACAGTAATTACTTGCACGAGTAGAGTGAGTGCCAGTACCGTCCGTGGTTGGTTAGTTAGTGGATCGCTTTATATACAGTATATTGTTATTATTAGCATTGTCTCCTGGAGGGGTGGAGGGGTGTCTGCTCACTTGCTCTGCTTGCTCTCAAGTAGGCCACCTGCTACTTGCACTTACTTGCTCTACTCACTTGCTCTGCTTGTATGGCCTGTTTGTTGCAATGCACAAGTTGGCACCCGACAGAGTGCAGTTTTAGTTGCTCAGCTGCATTGCAAAACTTCCATGCGGGCAATGTTAGTGCTCCTCCCACTCTGGTGTGGATAATGTCCGTCATGCAAATTGAGATGTCACATGACAATACGTAGAGGCTGGTGAGCATACTGTAGAAAAATGAATGACGATGAGGACAACTATACAATTCTGAAATGTTGCGCATAAGTTACACATACTCAATTTACCATGTAGATATATTGAGTGCTGAACAGAAAGATTTTACCTCTTCCATATTCACACAGGATTCTGTACAGCAGCTAGAATTAAAATATCCTTGATGCTGTTTCTGTCCTTAGCTGAAGCATTTTAAAGTGCTGAGATCTCCATTCATGGCTCACAGTGTTTTTAAAGAGATTTTTCCTTTACCAAAATGGCAAAATAAGCTGAGTGTTCTTTACAGCAGCTACACATTAATCCCCTGATCAATTTTTGGTCTCCTCTCTTCCCCTCACAAGTACTGTCTTTCACTTCCCGAGGGCAGTTTGTCCTGTAATTTAAGGCGTATTTCCAGTGAGTTGTCATAAAGCTCCTCCAGTACTGAACAACGGCTGTGAATCTCCTTTAACCTTTGTCTCAGTGTCGTCATCTCTCTGTTCTTCTCCTCCAGCTGTCTGTTAAACTCTCTCTGCATCTTTGTGTTGGAGATCATGATGTTCCTCTGGAGCTCAGGCAGGAGAACCTTCATCAGGTTTCTCTCTGCTTCCACTCTGGCCTCTGCTTCGTAGCTCTCTCTCATCTCCTCCATGTCCTGTCTGTGTCTCTCCTCCCTCTCTCTCCTCTCATTCTCTCTCTTTACTCTAAACCTCTCCAACGTTCTCTCCATCTCCTCTCTTCTCTCAGACTCCCTCCTCAGCTCTGCTTGCAGCTCTCTTTTCTTCTCTTCATCCCTCTCCTCCCTCACTTGTCTCTCCAGTTCACTCGTTCGACGGTCAATCTCTCTGATGTCCACCTCGTGTTCTTGGATGGATCCCTCAATCTTCCTCAGAGAGTTCTGAAGCTCCTTCTCAAACCTCTCCTTCATCTCCTGCTCCTGCACATGTCTCCTCTCCTCCAAGTCCCTCTGGATCTTTCTCTCCATCTCTCTGACCTGGGCCTCAACCTGCTGGTAGATCTGAGTGCTGTAGAAGCTCTCTGTGTTTCCTGCCACCATGCTCTCTATCTTCTCCAGCAGCTGTGAAACCTGACCAGCATCTCTGCTGTCCGTAACGTTGAGGATGTGGTGTCTGTTCCCACATTTTTCTACCAGCTGCCGAAGTTCCCGACTGCCTGCATGGAGGAACTCCTCAGTACTCTGCTCTTGAACGCTGTCAGTATGGATAAGGATGACCATGCTGCGTTCCCAGCAGCTCTCTCCAAACGCCTCCTGCATCTTCTCCATCATCCTTTTCCCCTCCTCTCTGGAGGCTTCTGTCGGTATGACCAGGAGGAAGGCATGGGGTCCCGGGGCGGACAGACGTAAGCACAGCCCTGCATCCTGCCTTGTGTCCTCCAGTGAGCGTCCAGAGAGGTCTGGAGCGTCCACCAGCACCAGCCGTCTCCCACAGACGTCCTCCTCTCTCCTCCTACTCCTCTGGCTCAGGTCAGAGGAGCTGGCCTCGGTGCCAAACACCTCCCTGCCCAGGATGGTGTTTCCTGCTGCGTTCCTCACAGCTACAGTCCTCCCCAGTAGCACCAGTCTCAGCTCAGACATGGAGGGAGACACTGGTGGGTCCAAGGTGTTGTCTGCTGACACTGAAATACAACACAATGGAACTTCAGTTATGAAACTACACATGCTGTACAAACTTGGTTACTAAACATGCAGTATAACTATATGTATATACTACCTATACAGAGTGAAAATGACACAACATAATCATTTTCATATAATCTTGTGAAATATTCATAATCGCTGTCATTAGAACACAAGGCATGACGGATGGCGGTGGTTCAGGCCAGGTTCAGAGTGGCCGGGAGGTTCCCAGTTCGATCCCGAGCTCCCCCAGAGTTAGTGGCCCTGAGCAAGCCTCCGAACCCATAATTGCTCCCTATGTGCAGGTTGGTGCCTTGCACGGCTTCCTCTGTCATGTATTTTAAGTTAAAGTAATGTGGCAATGCCCCATCTACGCAAATCTGTGCAGACTTGGATAAAGTCGCTACTGTATATGCGCCATTTAATTCCCCATGCACATGGAGAATTGGCAGTAACAAAATAAAAAAATGGAACAAAAAAGAGAAAAATTGAAGGCATATTCTTCTTTCTTTAATGGCTATATTTAAACCTTATATAGTTACTATTTGAGAAAAGCATCATAATACTGACTTTCTGGAGATTCTTCTTTACTGCGTCTCCTCTTCCTCACTAGAGACACTTCATCTGTGGTCTCTGCACCCACTGCAACACAACACACAGTGTTGGGAATATTACTTTACCTTGTTAATATATTACTTACTTATTAAAGCAATATATTATATTACAATATTACTGTCTGAGCAAGTGTAATATATTAATATTACTATTACATATTACTTAAAAAAACTTTTTACAAAATATATAATGAAATATTTAGTATCACTATTAATCAAATATGTTTAGACCAGTGGCATACCTACAATAAAGCAAGCCTACTTGGCTATCTGGCCAAATCCATATGAAATCAACTTGAACAAACGTCAACTGCAACACAACACACACATCAACCACACAGTCTAGGTGGATTGTACACCAAGTAGAGTGAAAAGTGCCTTTGCTCGCAAAATGTGAATAGCCTCCTGTCCCAAATAAATACATAGACATCCTTGCCAGTCCTTGTGGTGAAATCCTGCATATGGATTCACGGGTCACATGGTGCAGGGCTGTATTGGGGTTCTGCTCCTGCTGTCTTGAATGATTTACTTTGGCCTGTTCTTTAGCATGGATCCAATATTGTGTGGTTAAATGATATCTCTTTTGCAGTGTGTGTGACTGAGCATGTGTGGCGTGTTGCCTCCTGGTGGCGGTGCTTTGTTCCCTCACACCCTGCCTTATAAGACCCATTGCGGCATTATAGGCCAATGTCTCTTGATCTTATTCCAGTGGGACTGGAAACTCTGTTGTAGTGACAAGCTCAATGCACTAAATAAGCTCCACAGTTTTGTTAAAAGAAGTCCTTTACTTGAGTCAAGATAAAATCACAATACAACAAACTTAGTTCTATCGGCCTCTGTGTTACAGGGTGTTGTCAAAAACTGTGTTTCCTCTTGGCTACTTCACTTCACAATGGACATCCCACCAAACAAAACAGCCAAAAGCATCCCATTGGTCAATAAACAAATTGATTAAACATCATGTGGCATCCTATTGGCTAACAGACCTAAACGAAACAAGTAGGTCTACAGAACATGTTAATCCCTACCATAGGTACGCACTCCCCCTGCTGGAGGCTAGGTGCACATAACAGGGCTCAATACAATTCTAGAAACTATGGGCCCTATTTTGATTGTCTTAAGTATCAGTTCTTAAGTCTTCGGTCAAAACTTGGAGGTGTGGCAAAGCTGAGCATTGGTGCCAAGGTCACACTAACCTGAACTTCCTGGAGGAATGTTGATGTTGCTCCATCTTCTGGTTTGTAGTTTGGGGCCTGCTGTAGAGGTATGCTCACAAGAACAAGACAACATGACATAACTGTTAAGGTAATAAACTTACTAACTTTACAATTTAATTTCACAGATATATAAAAGTATTTCAGGTTACAGACCGGGCTTTTGGTCTGATTCAGTCTTCAGTTTCTCTAATTCCACCTTCTGATCACAGATCTGCTGCGCTGAAATGACAGGAGGAAAAGTATTCAGTATTTAATGAACCACTGACCAAAACAAACAAAAGAGATGAGGAGAATCCAATTCTCACCAAGCTGTTTGTTTTCAGAGATGACATCATCCAGTTCTCTTTTCCTCATCTTCAGCTCTTCATCTCTCTGATTCATTTGGATGTCTTTTTCTGTCAGTAGTTTATTCCTTTCATCTAATTCCTGTTCTTTTTCTGTTAACAGATTTGTATAGTCCTCCAGTTTACTATGTTTATCTACTAATAGTTTAATACTTCTTTTCAATTGACTGTCTGTTTCAGCAAGTAGTGTATTTCTTTCTTTCAGTTGGTTGTCTTTTTCTGCCAGTAGTTTATTACTGTTCTTCAGTTCTTGGTCTTTTTCTGTCAGTAGTTTATTACTGTTCTTCAGTTCTTGGTCTTTTTCTGTCAGTAGTTTATTACTGTTCTTCAGTTTCTGGTGTTTTTCCATCAGTATGACCTGCTGGTCCATGGTCATACCCAGGATCACTTTTCTCTGTTCCTGGCTCGTTTCCTGTAGTATTTCTTTCATAAACAACATAAACATAAAATAACAAATCAATCGCCGACGTCTTAGTGTGTGTGTGTGTGTGTGTGTGTGTGTGTGTGTGTGTGTGTGTGTGTGTGTGTGTGTGTGTGTGTGTGTGTGTGTGTGTGTGTGTGTGTGTGTGTGTGTGTGTGTGTGTGTGTGTGTGTGTCTGTGTCTGTGTCTGTGTCTGTGTGTGTGTGTGCTTGTTTGTTATGCTACGTACCAAACACACAAGCTGATCTCTGTCTTCTCTCCTTCTGCTCTGCTGTCTCCCTGATGAGGTACTCTTCAGATTTAGCTTTAGCTCTTGCTCCAGCTACATAAGGAGAGTTGAACTGTGCTTTAACAATGACCCTTCCTGACCCTTCATCATGCTATACTAACTGGAGTCTTACATACTGTACATACATACATACAGTACATATGTATTTTGACAAAATGTCAAAAAGGATTTAGTCTAGTCTTAGTCTTTCAGTCTTAGTCTTGGTAGTTTAGTCTTACATACAAATACATTGTAGGTTTATATATGTTTTATAGTTTTTAGTATGAAACATGTCTCATTTTATTTCTTGTATAAAATTACTGCAACAGTAATAAGTTCCTTCCTGAAAAGGTATATGCAATGTATACTGCAGATACTGTATGTTCACATATCGAAAAAAAAAAAAAAAAAAAAGATAAAAAACAAGATGTTTCCTTTAGTCTTAGGTTATGATTTAGTCTTAGTCTTTTGAAAACACACATCTTTTAGTCCCATTTAGTGTTTTGAAATTCATTTTTGTTAGTCTGGTCTTAGTCGACTAAATATCAAAAACCTTAGTCGACTTAGTCTTTATAGTCTTAGTCAACAAAAACAACACTGATACATACCATACCTATCATACATACATACGTTGTACGTACAGTACATACATACGTACGTGTGTGTGTGTGTGTGCGCGCGCGTGTGTGTGTGTGCGCGCGCGCGCGTGTGTGTGTGTGTGTGTCATTTATTTTATTCTCCTATGGAGAAAACGTGAGTCTGAAAACACATTGGAGGCCATGCAGTAAAAATTGATTTGATACTCACCATCGACTAGTTCATGTTCGCATTTACCATTCACAAAAGGAAAAACACATGGATGGAATAATTAGAAAAATGATTCTTCACAAGATGACTAATAATTAGCAAATTGTTAAGAAACCTGAAACATGAAATGGTTTTAAATGAATTGACTAACTTAATTATTATTATTAAATTGCTTCTTATAATGATTCTGTAATCTAATTACAATTACTGTAATTACACACCAGGACATGGAGTAGAAAAGCTTCAATACTCACAACCTAGTAGATCATCACATTCATGATACATGGAATGAAAAACAAAGCAACATTTGTTTAGAAAACTACCATTTATGATTTTACATTGTAAAATGACATTAAATATTTTTGTAATATTTACAAACAGCAAGTCTTCAACACATGAATCTATGAAGTTATTAGTCCAACGTTATTAGTCTAAAATATTTTCTGATTCCCAGATTGTAATCTTGTTAATGTTTTGATTTTGCCTCAGTCAGAACACAAGGGAATGAGGGAGTGTCAGGTTACATTCCCAACCATTTCTCAGTTTAGCAGTAACATGACTGGAGCTGCTCATTAAGACTTACTGTCAGAGAGCAGTATTGTCAAGAGTCATCTAATTTCATGTGTTGTTAATTGAATAGGTCACACTATATACACTCAACAAAAATATAAACGCAACACTTTTGTTTTTGCTCCCATTTTTCAGGGGATGGACTTAAAACCCTAAAATTCACTCCAGATATACAATATAACCATTTCTCTCAAACACTGTTCACAAATCTGCCTAAATGTGTGATATTGAGCACTTCTGCTTTGTTAAGATAATCCATCCCACCTCACAGGTGTGCCACATTAAGATGCAGATGTGACATCATGATTAGTGCACAGGTGTACCTCAGACTCTCCACAATAAAAAGACACCCTGAAATGTGCAATTTTCTTTTGCCTTATTGGGTGTATGGGCCTCCGAATCAGTCAGTATCTGGTGTGACCACCATTTGCCTCATGCAGTGCAACACATCTTCTTCGCATAGAGTTTATCAGATTGTCAATTGTGGCCTGTGGAATGTTGGTCCACTCCTCTTCAAAGGCTATGTGAAGTTGCTGGATATTAGTGGGAACTGGTATGCGCTGTCGAAATGGTAATAATGTGGTAATAATGTGTTATTACCATTTTTACAGTGTGTACCAGTTCCCACTAATATCCAGAAACTTCACATAGCCATTGAAGAGGAGTGGACCAACATTTCACAGGCCACAATTGAGAATCTGATAAACTCTATGCGAAGAAAAAGTGTTGCACTGCATGAAGCAAATGGTGGTCACACCAGATACTGACTGATTCGGAGGCCCATACACCCAATAAGGCAAAAGAAAATTGCACATTTCAGGGTGTCTTTTTATTGTGGAGAGTCTGAGGTACACCTGTGCACTAATCATGATGTCACATCTGCATCTTGATGTGGCACACCTGTGAGGTGGGATGGATTATCTTAACAAAGCAGAAGTGCTCAATATCACACATTTAGGCAGATTTGTGAACAGTGTTTGAGAGAAATGGTTATATTGTATATCTGGAATGAATTTTAGGGCTTTAAGTCCATCCCCTGAAAAATGGGAGCAAAAACAAAAGTGTTGCGTTTATATTTTTGTTGAGTGTATTGATGTCATACTAAGAAATCAGTCATAGAAATAACTCCATGCAGATTCTAAAGAAAAAACAACTAAATTTTAAAAGTTTCCTGAAAACCCTATCTTTTTAATGTTACTGTACACCAGTTTTCAGTAACCCTACATGTATTGGGGTTACATGTCATAACAATACATCTGGCCATGGACTACCATCTGTAATGTGTTTTTCCAGGGACCCCAGAACCAAGAAAGATTTGAGATATAAAAAAAAAAAGCTCACTATGAACAAATATTATATTAATAGATTTTGCCACATTTAGTCCACTTTTGAAAACCATCTTGTCGAGAGACATCCAAATCTATTTGTGACTGCAGCAGACGGCCACGGCTGATAGTAAATGAGTCCTGATCTGCTATTTATCATTTTAAGAGCTATAACATAATGCTGAAAACACCAACTGAATTTATTAATAATTATCCATGGGATTGGGGTTATCTATGCAAATGATCAAACATATAAATTTAAATTAAGATTAAACTAAAGCAATAGCACACTTGGAACGCAGATTCATGGGAAATATTGAGCAAAAATTACTTGGCTTATGGCGCTTATGTGAGCTGATAGGTCTGCTATTTTTAACAAACAGATATGGTAGAGGTAAAAAGTGGTCCAAGAACAGCCTTACAGTAACTCTGTTTGGTCTGTTTCATTAAGTATAGCCTAGACTAGAGGGTTTCATTAGTTTACTTAAGATTCCTTCAGTTTATATTTTGATATGGAGAAAACTTGATCTGTGAACACATTGC
>CM076970.1:47694688-47774688 GCA_039105355.1 Benthosema pterotum
CACCATGCATGTGAACCCGCTTGTCGTCTTGTTTTGTCAGACATCATAGAGCACAGCTTTCATTAACTGACGTTAGTGTCCAGTGTTCACTATGCCATGCAGTGGTACAACAAATGGTTCTACGTGACAAACGGATCAAAGTTGAACAACATTTACGCAATAGTAGCCTATATGGGGCAGAAATAGGTCAACAATACAAAAATAATGACGGTAGTTTGCTGGTGGCACCCCGTGCCTTCTACCAAATGACCAGAACTAATATATAATAATATTCACCAAAACCAATCCAGAACTCCAACCACTGGCAATTATTAATACCTTTACAACCACTATATTAATGGCAGTATTTTCAACAGCCTTATATCCAAATTATTATCTAATCCTTAACCACATATCTCCTCCTCGTATCAGTCAATGATGGTTCATTCATCTAATAGGAAAATTAAAAAAAAGAAACTCTATTGTGACCTACCATGACCTCTGGCCCCTGCCATGTGTCCTGTGTAGAGGAAAAATAGACGCATTAGCACACCTAACATAAGATAACAGGTACCGGTAGATTGTGATTTGTGAACTGCAATAGTCTGCAATGGGAATGGAGATCGCTTTCTTGCACTTAAGTCACAAAGTAGTAGTAACCTACAGTTTGTACCAGCCGTTGCTTTCTGCTCACAAACCATGCAAACCCTACAGTGGTTCTGCAGACACATTTCTACATTACCGTAGTTGAATTGAAATGTTGATATAAGAGACCTTATAAGAGATATAAGGTCTCTTATATAAGAGATATAATCTCTTATATCGTTCTCCATTTGGTGTACTGTACTGTAGACTCCAAATGCAAATTCATACAAATCCACACACATACAGTACAGCCATTAGCTATAGGGATAGATTTAAGCTTAGTTTTACTGAGATTACATTTTGGTATAGGGTTATATTTAAGCATAATTTTACTGAGGTTAATTACTTGCATTATTACTTATTGCATAATTACTTGCATAGCGTCTCTTGGGGCACTCCGATTGGCCAGATGGGCGGTGATGTAATTGGGTGATGTAATGGTGACGTAATTGTGAGGTACATAAGAGACCTTTATAACTAAAGTCATTAGTATTAGCCCGCTCCGCTCACACACAAGTAGGCCATGGTCTACTTGTGTGCAATGCACAAGTATGCACTCTACCAAGTGCTGATCTAGTTTTGGGTTTAAGCATAGTTTTACTGGGGTTCTAGATGTTTAGGTATAAGGTTAAACCTCATGAGATGCACAAAGGACAGATACATGCATTCTAGCCTGGCCCAGCCACCATGTTTTCAGGTCTAGACTAGAAGGGTGGGCACAGGGTCGGATTGACCATTGGGCGTACAGGGAGGTCTCCCGGTGGGCCACGACCCGTAGGGGGCCGGTGGTATCACGGTATGATTAAAAAGCACTGGTTTTCAACCTTTTTGATCCCAGGGCCCAGAATTTTGAGCCACGGACCACCATTTGATGACATTTTAGAACCAACAGACCCCATTTTGCTTTTTGGTCCACAATTCCGGGCTGGATTTAGTAAACAAAACAGTCAAACATACATATAAAATGACCATTAATCTTCTATTGTACATTTTGTAATTAGACTTGGGGCAATTTAGATGAATATTTTAACTCTTGTGAGTGTTAACATGAAACCAAATGGACACGCAAGGATATGTTTACGCTCTCAAAGAGTTAGATCTGGTTAACGAACTATACCAGGTATAGAATAGGTCCATCACGTGCTGGTTGTGGTGGACCGGCCTAGACCAAATCACGCTAAAAATGTCCGGACCGATTTTTTTGCCCAGTCCACCACTGGTCGGGCATGCAATGCATGGAGCAAGCACTGGAGAAATATTTGCAAACCA
Source organism: Benthosema pterotum (assembly GCA_039105355.1). NCBI lineage: Eukaryota > Metazoa > Chordata > Actinopteri > Myctophiformes > Myctophidae > Benthosema > Benthosema pterotum. Next base: position 47,696,582 of record CM076970.1, read on the forward strand.
TCCTGAGAACCCCAGGCCTTTTCAGACATTCTCAAGGCATTTAGCATAAAACTAGAAGAGTGCCAACACAAGTAGGCCTACATGTGCGCGAGCAGAGCAAGCGACCAGAGAGCAAGCACCCCGACACCTCCAGGAAATAATACTCATGACAATACTTAAGCATTACAGGGAATGCATGCAGTGAGTGAGATTACAATGTATGTTTATTTTCCTGTATGTGAAGATCTCTGTAATATGTTGATGCAGATGTTGTGAGATGATAGAGCACCCCTCACACACAGGTGTGATTTTTAGTTTAAATTTTGTTTGTTGGACACAATAAAACCTTATTTCAGGCTTATTTTAATTTGGTGTATGGAGAATTGGCGTCAACATACTGATCGCAATGACTACATACAGTACATGACTGATATCCTAAACTGGCCATAATGTTCACTGATAATTGGCAATGAGCTATTATTTCTATAATGGAAACAATGTTAATGCCTGTCACGGTGTTACATCAGAACAACTAACTGTGATGTCATGCCAATGATATAAAAGCCGCTGAATTACCTTCCCCTTCGTATTCTATTCAGGCAGGCTTGTTTTTCAGTAAGGCATAACGGTTCTCAGCTATACTCATAATTCAAGATGTCTGCAGCAAAAGGAACCGCCATTGGCATTGACCTGGGAACCACCTACTCCTGTGTGGGCGTCTTCCAGCACGGCAAGGTAGAAATCATTGCCAACGACCAGGGTAACAGGACCACCCCGAGCTATGTGGCCTTCACCGACACGGAGAGGCTCATCGGAGACGCCGCCAAGAACCAGGTGGCGATGAACCCCACCAACACCGTGTTCGATGCCAAGCGCCTCATCGGGCGAAAGTTTGACGATTCAGTGGTGCAGTCGGACATGAAGCACTGGCCCTTCAAGGTGGTGAACGACGGAGGAAAGCCCAAGGTTCAGGTGGACTATAAGGGGGAGAGCAAAAGCTTCAACCCCGAGGAGATCTCCTCCATGGTCCTGGTGAAGATGAAAGACATTGCCGAGGCCTACTTGGGCCAAAAGGTGAACAACGCAGTGGTCACGGTCCCGGCTTATTTCAACGACTCCCAGAGGCAGGCCACGAAGGACGCCGGCACCATCGCCGGCTTGAATATATTGAGAATAATCAACGAGCCGACCGCAGCCGCCATCGCCTACGGGCTTGACAAAGTCAAGTCGGGAGAACGCAACGTCCTGATCTTTGACCTGGGCGGCGGCACCTTCGACGTGTCCATCCTGACCATCGAGGACGGCATCTTCGAGGTCAAGGCCACGGCTGGAGACACTCACCTGGGCGGAGAGGACTTTGACAACCGCGTGGTCAACCACTTCATGGAGGACTTCAAGAGGAAACACAAGAAGGACATCAGCCAAAACAAGAGGGCTCTGAGGAGGCTGCGCACGGCTTGTGAGAGGGCCAAGAGGACCCTGTCGTCCAGCTCCCAGGCCAACATTGAGATTGATTCCCTTGCTGAAGGCATCGACTTCTACACCTCCATCACCAGGGCTCGCTTTGAGGAGCTGTGCTCGGACCTCTTCAGGGGAACGTTGGAGCCCGTGGAGAAAGCCCTCAGGGATGCCAAGATGGACAAGGGAAAGATCAACGACATTGTGCTGGTCGGAGGCTCTACCAGGATCCCCAAAGTGCAGAAACTCCTCCAGGATTTCTTCAACGGCAGGGAGCTGAACAAGAGCATCAACCCGGATGAGGCGGTGGCTTATGGAGCCGCCGTGCAGGCCGCCATCCTGTCGGGCGATTCCTCCGAAAACGTGAAGGACCTGTTACTGCTGGACGTGACACCTCTCTCCCTGGGTATCGAGACGGCCGGAGGGGTCATGACCGCCCTCATCAAGCGGAACACCACCATCCCCACCAAACAGTCCCAGACCTTCAGCACCTACTCCGACAACCAGCCGGGCGTCCTCATCCAGGTGTACGAAGGTGAGAGAGCCATGACCAAAGACAACAACATGCTGGGCAAGTTCGACCTGTCGGGAATCCCGCCTGCTCCCAGAGGGGTACCCCAGATCGACGTCACCTTTGACATCGACGCCAACGGAATCCTGAACGTGTCCGCAGCCGACAAGAGCTCGGGCAAGGAGAACAAGATCACCATCACCAACGACAAGGGCCGCCTCAACAAGGAGGAGATCGACAAGATGGTGCAGGAGGCCGAGAAGTACAAGGCCGAGGACGACGTCCAGAGGGAGAGGATCTCGGCCCGGAACAACCTGGAGTCGTACGCCTACAGGATGAAGAGCAGCGTCCAGGAGGACAACATTAAGGCCAAGATCAGCGAGGAGGAGCAGAAGAAGGTGATGGATCGGTGCGACGAGGCCATCTCCTGGATGGAGAACAACCAGCTGGCCGACAAGGAGGAGTTCGAGCACCAGTACAAGGAGCTGGAGAAGGTGTGCGAGCCCATCATCGGCAAGACCTACGGAGGAGGAGGTGGAGGAATGCCGGCAGGCGGCAGCAGCTGTAGGGAGGACGCGCAGGAAAGCTCCTCCTCCCAAGGCCCAACCATCGAGGAGGTTGACTAAGACGAGACGTGAAATTTTGGTTCATCTTTAAAAAAACAAAAACAAAAAACGATTTAACTTTTTTTTTCCCCCGACGCGGTATTTGTGTTATTTTGCTATACATCTCACTACATCTGACAACTTTAGCCTTCCACTAAATTGGGAGGATTTATACATACAGTATCATAACCAAAGGAAGAAAAGGAAAACTATTCAAACGCCAACAGTGGGCTTGGCAACAAAAACAAATGATGAATCTATGAAAAAATATAATAAAATATATAGGGCCTTGCAAAAGAAATGTGAAAACAAAGCTATCACAAAAAGAAATCTGGCTCCAAAGGGGTCTTGTTTTGCAAGGTTCTATACTGTGCCTCTCAAAATCCAACCCTACGTCCCCGTCGTGAGAGGTGGAAGCAGCTAATGCTGACCAACAGGGCTCTGGTAAAACTGCTCATAGTTGCCTTCAAGATTAAATTAAATAATTAAACCAGATAGTACCACTTTGTCTCTTCGTCTCATGGATCTACAGATCTTCCATGGGTCACACTTTGGACATGATCATCAAAGTGTCCAAAGTGTGACCCACGGGCTTCATACCATGAAACATGAAAAAGTTTTTTGTGATAACAAAAGGAAGGCTTCAGATTCAATGAGTTTTTTCAGCTGTCAAAACGGTCAAGTTTTAAAAAATAAATAATCTTTACTGAATTTGTTGTTTGAATTAGCTTAGTTGTCATAATAAATCAAACTCAGGTGATTATTATGCAATGATTTTTACTTGTATGTCTGAACCCATAAACACAGGTGATGATACATACACTTGAAAGGCTGATGTGAACACCCCACACAGTTTAAATGTTGCTTTGCTTGATTAAGTATTAGATATTTACCCTGCATCGGTTACTTTTAAAATAGTGTTGATACTGTCCTCTAATACACAAGGGGCTGTGGAATTTCATTTACTTTAGAATAGTGTTGATACTGTCCTCTAATAGATGAGGGGCCATGGAATTTCATATAGGCTACTTTTAAAATTGTTTGGGAAAATGTAGCAGCCTCTGCTCCAATCGGGTGAGCATGAAAGAATAAAACAATATTTTAAAAATAAATCAAAACAGTAAATACAGCCCCTCACCTACTAAGGTTGGTATGGGGGACAGCTAAAATTAATATGAAATATCTAAATACTGAATCAACTTATAAACTGTGCATTTTATTGTTTACTCGGGCTCATGCGAACACTTATTGTTTACTCGGGCTCATGCGAACACCCATGAGCCTGAGTAAACAATAAAATGACCAAAAGGTTTTTTTGAAAGTGAAATATCCATTTAATTTAACTGAATAATAGGCCTATATACGAGATAAAATCTACTGAGATAGCATTGCAATGTCAGTAGGCTATTTGTTGATTTTCCCCTGATTTTTAACTGATATCCTTATTGAATATCAGTTAAAAATTAATATCAATATTACAATTGTCCAGTCCAGTGCACTGCTGTCAGCTCAGTCAAGTCTCATGCACAATCCTACCTTTATTTTCTCACTAGTCCCATAGTATGTACTGTAGCAATGCTGCAATATACATAATGTATAATATTCTGTTACAAGTAAAATTTCAAAATGATTTCAAAATGTACAAAGGAATTGGCATTGAAATGTACTTAAATACTAAAAGTAAAAGTTTAGTCATTATTCAAACTATTCCAAATATCGATAGGGGGTTAGTACCATAGAGTAGGTTAGCACTGACAAAAAACAGAGCCCAATGAAGCCATGCTATGGCATGGCACTTCAAGTTTTATCCCCTAGGCCCCTAGGTTTTGGAAGTGCATAATTATGACAGTTTGAGATTAGTCCCCTTTTGGGTGGGACATTCCCTCTTTCCCAGGACCAGGCATCCCACACAGACCCCATCCCACCTCAACATTGTGACTGGTGGCAGGCCAGGCATCAGTGTTCAAATCCCCTAACAATTAGTCCTCTAATAGTTTGGCGTTCTTATTATCTCTTCATGCATCTATCTCTTTTCTTACCATGTTATTAAAACTGTTAAAATAACATGAGAAATATCCCCTGTAGACCTTTACAGTTCCAAGTCAGCCATATAGCACGCACAACCAAAATTTGCTTTTAAAACAAAAGGGGTTTAACAAAATGACATGCACAATTACGCCTTGGGTTGAATATGACATCAAGGCATTCGAGCAGGGGTTTTCAACAGGTGGTCCGGCGACCACCAGTGGTCCTTGAGAAGGTTCCAGGTGGTCCCCAGGCTAAATGATGGAAAGTTGGTTAACCAGATGTAACTCTTGAGAATGTAGGCCTAAAAATGAAACCAAATGGACCCTTGCGGGTCCATTTGGTTTCATTTTTACACTCAAGTCAAGAGTTAAAATATTCATCATCTGAATTAACACCACTTAATTAAGAAGTCAACACTGTTTTGTAGGCAAAATACAGCCTGGAATTGTGGACAAAACACGTTCACTCTGACAGTTGCCATTTAAAGTAGCACTTGTTGGCCATGCCATAAAAGCCCAGCAGTTATCAAAGGTGGAGCTTTCAATCTGAACCATCCATTTTCAACAGTTTACTCAGTTTACTATGTCATTAATATACCTTTGAGAGATAGAGATGTCGTGTGGACTAAAACTGAAAAACTGAAAAACTCCTTTATTTTTTTCCCCAGAAACTTTTCTTTTATGACCTTTTTTTCTGAGAGTGTACAAATGGAACTAAATGGACCCGTCAGGGTCTATTTGGTATTGGTTCACATCTGTATACTCTCAGGAAAAAAAGGGTAGGATTCACCTTTAAGCACTTATTAGGCTTACATTTTTGCGGCTCTAGACATATTTTGAATTTAGTTTTTGGTTGGCTCTTTCAACATCTTGGGTTGCCCAATGCCGACCCCTGCCTTACCTGTTGATGTTCGTCACTGCTGACTGTCTATCAGGCTCTCAGTGCAGGATGTCTGAACATGAATCTGAACTGCACGGACATGGCCAAATGCTGTCTCTGCACGGAGCTTGGAACAGAAACTGTGTTCTGAGTTGAGATTCTGGTTGGTTTAGATTCCTGCCCTAACCCACTGCTGTTTATGGGAATGCCAACCAACCAACCAACCAACATAGTTGGAAGTCCGTGAGCCAGATAAGAGCATTTGGGCAATGATTTCCTCATCCGAGTCCCATCTGAGCTTTTTATTGTACATTTAAATATGCAATAGGTCTATTTAATATTGCAGACCCATATGGATAATAATATGTGCGTCCTTTAAAATGAAATGGGTTAAGGATCCCTGCTAGAGCCGTAAAATCTTCTATTATGGAGGGTCCTTGACATGAAAAAGTCTGGGCACCACAGCACCTAAATTGGACACAGCATTTGCACCCCCTTGTGGTCGTGGAAATTAAGTGCATACACACAGGCTTCGCTTGTAGAATGCTCTTTTATCACAATTCTTTCCATTATTATAAATCTCGGCCAGTCAAACACACTCACTCCAGCATCATAGTGTTATGGTGAAATTGGTGATCTGCCAGAATTTGTAGAAAAAAGCCTTGTGCACACCTACAGGGACAGGTGCGTCGGAGCCAGCAAACTAATGCACGTATATGGAAGAAGAGGGGGTCCCGCACACTGCCTTCACTTATAAATGCTTTTATTAAGGATGACAACGTTTCGGTCTACATGACCTTCATCAGGTATCTCAGGTGATACCTGATGAAGGTCATGTAGACCGAAACGTTGTCATCCTTAATAAAAGCATTTATAAGTGAAGACAGTGTGCGGGACCCCCTCTTCTTCCGAAATTGGTGATCTGCCAGAATATGTGACCAAAATATCACAGGTGGCAAGGCAAGGTTGACCTCCATGATTTACATTCGGACACACTCCGAATTCACTCAGTGATTATTTGTCACATACTTCAGCAGGTCACCAATTTCACTGTTAACACCACCATACTGATTGTGTGTGTGTGTGTGTGTGTGTGTGTGTGGGGGGTGTGTGTGTGTGTGTGTGTGTGTGTGTGTGTGTGTGTGTGTGTGTGTGTGTGTGTGTGTGTGTGTGTGTTCGAGTGCTCAATATTTGGGGTGTTGAAATTTGTCTTATGGAATGTCTCTTTCGCATAGCCTACTGAGTAGAAGGAACACACAAGGAATTAAGGAATAAAATCCCTCACACTGGGTGGAAGACAAAATCAAAAAGGCTCATTTATTACAATACTTTTGATCAAATACCTGATCAATATTGGGTCAATAACATTGTATTGTGACTATAATACAGTAGTTTTTGTCAAAAAATAATAAGTCTGGTTAAAAAATAGCCCTTCTACACTAGGGATTGTGAATGCAATCATGATGTCCTCTGGTTCAGCAGCCATAGCATTCTGCAGTAGGGTGAATTTATAGAATATACCTCTATACTGAACTGTGAATGTATCCAAACACTTACTCAGACCCAATAACTTATTTAATCTTGCTCATGTACACTAGGTCCATTTAAAAACAAGACACTAAATATACATTGTTCTCTTGTATACCAACAAATTGACAATACACAGGCTCCTGATGAAATGCCATTGATCGAGCTGCTGTTTCCACTTCTCTTTTTAGATTAGCTATCATTAACCGTAAACCAGTGGACTGGAAACATCAGAAATACTCGTAGATTGTGATTGATAACTGGCACTACAGAGGAGTCAGCCCTCAGCCCTGGCGGTTGGCTAGACAGTGATTTTTAATCCTCATTGTTATCATGATAAAAAAAAGAAAATCACGTTGCCATTGTTTTCGCTGCAATCATCTTGCTGTGTAATCTTCACATTATTGTCCGATCCCTTGGTGATGTGCATTCAATATCACTATATCCAAACTCTCAGACATTATGTAGTCTCATATTCTTGTATCCAAAATATCACCAAAACGCTAATGTACTGCCCGACTCTACGCTGTCGTTTATATTTATTAAGGCTTTTCAATGCAGTCCCTCAGCACTTCTACTAAAGGCATATTTCACTTTCAAACACTTCTGGGGTCATTTTTAGTGCCTACTCTGGCTTTTGTTTGTACCCTAGAGAAAGTTTTTCAGTTGTTTCACTCAATATTTGGTGTTAATTTGATCGGACATGTCCTCTTCATATATGAACTCTCACTTTATCTATGACCCATTTCTTAAAAAATAAAATATTTGTAGGGAAATGACAAAAAAGGGAAATGACAAAAAAAGATGTCAGAAGTGTTTTAAGGTGAAACACCAGTTGTAAAAATACCCCAATTATCTGCATATAGTATATGTATATACTGTACAATCTATTTTTCTCCTATTCGTTCGGTGTGTGCTGGTTCAGGGTGAACCATGGGTGAGTCTATTTCAGGCTGCCTGCTGCTGAGCGTCACTTTTCCGCTTCTTCTTGGACTTAGGCGTTTGGGGGTCCCCGTTGACAGGGGTGTCTTCTCCCGTGGCTTTCCTCTTCTTGCCCGGCTTGTCGCTGAGGTATCCGCTGGAGTCGCTGTTGGGATGGACCTCCGTAGGGGACAGTTCCACCACGCTGTGCTCCTCCTCGGCCTCCTGCTGTTTATCCTTCTTTTTCTTTTTCTTCTTCTTCTCTCCGTTCAGCTCCGGTGTCGCGTCGGCATCAGCCTCCTCTGTAAGACAAGATAATGTACAATGTTTATAGTCATCATATTGTACTGTGTCTAAGTAACCAGGATGACTGGAAGCGACGATGGGGGGCTTGTCTCAGGACCAGCTAAGGGACTATATGGAGTACAAAACTATTTCTGTTTAGCGCATCGAGAGTACATTTCATCATGGCGGTTTTCTGAAAAAACAAACTACTGTTTCTACTGTTTTCTACCACAGGTCGTCCAATTTTCCATGGGTTGGCAGTTTGAAATCGGCTCCTCCTGTCTAAATGTCAAAGTGTCCTTGGGCAAGACATTGAAACCCACATTGTTCTTGATGTGCTGGATTTGCATTGCATGATTTCTTCTGCCTTTGGTGTATGAATGTGTGTGCACATGGGTGAATGTAATGTAAAGGGCCTTGGATAAAGGCATTATATGAATGCACCATTTATTTCAGTAGTCCCCAAACAATTGCATGTAAGGACCCCAAAACATCCGGACCCGAGCTGAAAATATTTTTGTTCCAAGGACCCCATGTTCTGTATATACTCCCAAGATTTGCCCACATTTTCATGATTTTTCAAGAATACCAGATCTCCAAGCTCATCTTCAGTATTTTGTCAACAGATTAATTAAGTTTTACATTTAAAGCTTTCTGACGACATGCCAGACGTTTCTACAAAAAAACAACTCAAACAAACAACAAAAACTATTTGCATTCTATGCAATGAAAGGTTTCTGGCCTTACTTTTCTTCTTCTTCTTCTTCTTGGGGCCTGGTCAGTGGTGTCCTGGCCAGCTGGTTCAGGCACCGCTGTGGGGTCTGGCACCTCTGAGCTCTCTGCCAACGCCAACAACTCCTGGACCCTGGCATGAAGGAGAGACAACCCAACAGGTCAGAGTTCTCTCCAGTAATCTCTCAGGCCAGACCATCGACTCCTACCCTTAACTCAGTCCTTGCAAGTCGTACACATTTGTCCGGAATGCGAATTTTAAAATACAGATTTTAATATATATTCCCGCAAACTGAAATGACGAGCTAATGGAAAACTTCCTTTCTCGACTTTCAGCGTAGTGTAGTTGCAGACACTATAAATATAACATTCAAAGATTGTGAAACGTGGAACTAGATCTACAAGTAAGGTGACTAGAGCTTAGGTGACTAAGTATGGGTTGGCCAATCACGACACAGTATGCAAACATAATTGAACACTGTGTCCTGATTGGCCACCCCAGTTCTCTGGAGTAGGAATTGGGCGTACAATTGAGCTATTCCAGACAGGCACTTGGTGCTGCAAGCGAATATTCCATATTCGAAAGAATATTCAAATATTAAAATGTAAAGAATATTCAAATAAGTCATAATTGAAGGTTTGAATTTAAAATAAACAGTAATAAAAATGCTGTGCGAGTTCCCACAAAACTCTGGGCCACATAAACTAAAACCATCATACAAAAATAGATAATTATGAATCATTGATTTGATCTCACAAGACTCAAAAACACATTTCTCAGCACCAACTGTCGGCAAAACTGAACTGGAGCAAGTAGAGAAACAAAGAGAATGTTTTGCAAGACATTGGGCTGCAATATTTCATATTGAAATTATATACATTCGATATTCGAATAAATCAATATTTGTTCGGACCCACATTGTGTTTTAAAAGGAACCTTTGTGTACTGAACGCGTTCTGGTGTTCTAAACATTATGTTATACTTTAGCTATTGAAAAATAGCAGATCTACAAGCTCATAGCGCGCCACCGAGTGGCGCGCTATGAGCTTGTAGGTCTGCTATTTTTTGAAAAATCGTGAAAATGTGGCACGAATGTTTGAGTATATTATTTCAGAAGCAAACATTTTTCACTCGAGTCTTTGCTACCGGGGGTCCCTAGAACAACATGTTTGCTTCCAGGGGATCCCTAGAACAACATGTTTTCAGATGGGGGTCCACAGCAAAATATAGATAATTCTGGTGGTCCTTGGCATGAAATATGTTGAGCATCACTGACACTGGAACAGTTCAGTGACAGTTCAGTGACATTCCAGTTCTGACATTCAGAACTGCAATCTCTAGCATCAGAAACTAAAATCTAATGTCGGGAAAATAAGATCTAGCGCCAAAAACTAGAGTCTAGTGCTGTAAACTTGAAATCTAGCATTGGGAACTAAAACCTAACATCGGGAACTAGGATGTAGCACCGGAAACCAGAATCTAGCGGCAGAAAGTAGAATGTAGCGTAAGAAACTAGAATTTAGTGTCAGAAATTGGAATATCATGTCAGAAACTAGACTCTAGTCAGGACACTATGGGTTAAACAGAATATTTGAATGTAATTGTTGTCCAATTCTTACAGCACCGAGGCACTCAAGTGTCATAAATGTGCGCACACACACACACACACACCTCGTCCTCTCCAGGCGTCCTCTGATCAGCAGCACTCCGGCCGTGTCGGCGTCCAGCTGAGACACCTCAAACTCCAGCTGGGATCCGATCCTGGGCCCGGCGTCCCTCCACACGTCCACTGACACCAGGCCGGGTTTGGGGATGCTGGCGTTGAAGCAGCCGTGCACCAGGCAGCCCACGAACGTTGTGCCCAGTTTGTTCACCGTGCCCTGGACAAGACAAGCACATCCACAAGCTCATGATGAACTCTAACAAACACAAGACTGGAGATCTTCGGGGAAAGCACTGCTTACAATTCAAATAGGTCCCAAAAAGAAAGGCTCTTCCCCCTTTGGAACATCTTCCCCCTGGACGGCTCAGGCTCCTGAAAACCCAAACTTTAGAATGCTACATTTAACCTCCAACACTGGCAGTATTTTTCTGCATCTTTTGTTTTTTATCTATTATTGCATTATTCGTTTCTTGTTTTGCATTCTCATTTCTGCTAAGCAGTTCACTTGTTTGGCATTGGTGTATGTCATGTTTTGTGATTCCTGCTGTCAAGCAGTTGTAACTCATTATTAACATGGTTCTATAGTATACAGATAGTGTGTTAAATAGAATAAATCATGAAAAGACGTATTAGTTGAAACGATCACACACACACACACACACACACACACACACACACACACAGGCCTAGATTTGTCACTGCTAAACCCCTTATACCTTAACTTCTTTGCCTTATTCACCTATTTAAAAAATATATTTTTCAGTAGTTAAAATGGCCAGTCTACAAGCTCACAATGTGCCAAATGACATGTTAAACTACTCCAAAACATTTTTCAAAATAAAATAAAAAAAGTCAAAGAAGTTAGGGATAAGAGATGAAGCGCGTGACAAAAATGGAGCCCTCAGTCTCCCTATGTCAGACCCTCTGACAGCACAGTTAATGTGAATGTAGCTTGGCCTAACCTGAAATGATTTTGGGCGGAAATCGAGCTGATCTGATTTAATCTCACCGTGTCGTCATCCCCGGCCCCTTCCCCTCCACTGCTGCGCTATACGTCACATAATTTGGAGCCACAGCCACCCCGAAAGTTTGACTCCCCCATATGGGCCACTGTGGGTAACAAATTAGTCTAGGCTTCCCGTATTCGCGCAACGTGGACGAAAATGAAAGCCTGTGTGTCGAGGCTAATGTGAATAAGACCTCCTCTCTCTCACCAGTAGTCTCTGTCCCTGTTTGGGCTGGAAGATAACGAAGTTGGCCTGTACGTCCAGGTGGATGTAGCCGCTGTCGTCGTAGATGTCTCCATGTTGGCCCACGATCCTGATGTCGTCGTACGCCAAGGGCACTCCGTGGAGACTGTGTGAAGAGGTCAAAATACAGAGAGCACACATGGGTACATTAGACAGAGTCAGGGGCTGAAATTCCCTTAAAAAAGAGGGCACTTTTGGCGACATTTGTTAAAATAAGAGATGTACAAGCTCCCAACCCTAACTGCAATCTGTTGAGAGCTCTTTCAAGCGTTCAAGTTCTCTAGACAGTTCTCCTGAATGATACCTTTGGTATGGTACAGTAAGATATTTGCATTTCTTTCACTAATAACTTGATCTGAAACCCTGCCATAGCCTCTGTGAGTGAAATACCGGGCGTCCCTGAAGGGGGTTCCAGGGGTCCCTAGCTAAGGGCCCAAAGGGACTTAGTCTTTACCCTTATTTTACAGTGTAGTGTCATGTAATGTGATCTCCACGCAACTCTGACAGTAAAATGTTGGAAATGGGTGGAATTCCCCTTTTAAGTGAGGTACTATTTCTACCATTTGGGTTCTTGACAGTCTGAGAACCACTGCGTTACAACACACACAGTTACAGTGTAGTAACTCAACTATAAAGTTAGTACATTACAACAAGGGTTTTCAACAGGTGGTCCGGACCACCAGTGGTCCTTGAGAAGGTTCCTGGTGGTCCCCAGGCTAAATTATGGAAAGTTAGTTAATCAGATGTAACTCCTGAGAATGTAAAAATGAAACCAAATGGACCCTTGTGGGTCCATTTGGTTTCATTTTTACACTCTCAAGAGTTAGAATATTCATCATCTGAATTAGCACCACTTAATTAAGAAGTCTACGCAAAATCCAGCCTGGAATTGTGGACAAAACCAAAAGAATTCTTTGATTTTAGGTCTTTGGTGTGACAGTGTAATCAAACGGTGGTCCGTGGCTCAAATGCTGAATAAATGGTGGTCCCTGGTGTCAAAAAGGTTGAAAACCACTGCATTACAACGTCAAAGAAACAGCTGCAGCACCAAACTGAACGTGTAATAACGACCCAGCAGTCCTAGTCCACCTCCTCCTCCTACCCCTCGGAGTATCTGAGCAGCTCGGTGTCCAGCTGCTGCTGGATGCCGCTCCTCTTCCTCCGCAGGAACATGGGGGACAGGGCCAGGTGTCTCCGGTGGACGGACAGCACCAGGCACGAGTAGGGCGCGGACACCAGCCCGCAGGCGGCCGAGAACGACGGCAGGAGAGCGGCCACGGGGGCCGGAGGAGGAGGATGACCGCCGTCTGGAGCTCCGCTGGACGAGCCGGGGGGCATTACTGCTGCTGCAGCTTCGCTGGTGGACATTGCTGTTACTCCCTGTTTCTTCATGTGGTCTTCTCCTTCAGCATGCTGCTGCTGGAGGTTCGCCATGCTGCTGTTCTAGAGGAAAACAGGAAGACGGCGAGAAGACAACGAGCGCTGACTTCCGTTTACACGGAGGAGGAGGCTCTGGTTATGTCGCCCCCGTGTGGGAGGGAGGGGGGACGACACCAACAGTGGGTGATATTAGAAAATGTAGAAGAATTGTTAAAGGTAGGGGAAGTGATTTCACTTTTGTCAGATAATCACCCAAAAAATATTTTTTTCTGTTAAAATGCTCTATTATAAGGTGTGGAAACCACACATGGAGTTTCCCCCTCCCCCACGTTAGCAGAGGAGCTAATAAAAGTTCCCCAGGTCACCACAATTCTCCTCCAATCAGGAGAGAGCAGCAGGTTCACATAGTATAGCTACTCTTTTGGGGCCCCTAGTGCACCAGGCTGGTACTACACCATGAATTTCAAATCACTTCCCCTACCTTTAACTTAAAAATCCTTGCTTTTGTGTCAGAGTAGCTTCGACATAACTTCGAATGGCATATGGTCAATTCCATATGGTGGAGATCTATGGGTGTCCAACACTACTGTCACTGCACTACTCCATTGCCTAAAACCAGCATATAATATTGCATGCATGCAGTTTATTCAAGTTATTGTGGCACCCCCTGCTGCTTATTGTTGGCAAGCTTGGCAGCTCCCCACTTATGTTCTTATTAAACTTCTTTTCCGTGCAGTGCATTACAGCAGTCTACAGTCTTCTCTCTGTCTCTGTCTCTGTCTCTGTCTCTCTGTCTCTGTCTCTGTCTCTGTCTCTCTGTCTCTGTCTCTCTCTGTCTGTCTCTCTGTCTGAGTTGCGCCATTGAGGGGTCAGAAAACAGCCTGGTCACGTGGTCCTTGTACTCGCGCGAGCCCATAGATTCCAATGCATTCAGTAACTTCCGGCTGTCACTATTCATGTCACTATCCAACAGAAGTTTACGTAGAAGGACCGGCCCCATGAAGTGAACGGAGTTGGCGTAACTCTGTTTATTTCCAAGGCTCTGTACAGTCTGTGTTTGTTTGTTCCTCCTCCTAACAAACTCTCTAAGTCTCAGGTGAGTTTCTTGTTAGCTTGCTTAGCCATTAGCTAACTATCAGCTGATTTTCGTGTCAAGGTGGTCACTCGACTCACTCCATAGGCCTGGTTTACATGCACAAAATCCATTCAGAGCATTGAGTTATATCAGAGTGAATACTTTATTGGAATTGTCTACAATTCCATACATGCTGCATTGACGTTGGTACCATTAGGAGAGATAACAAAATAACATCTGATGAAGGCCAGCAAATGGCCGAAACGTCGTCGAACATGTCGTGTTTTAGCACAATAAAACACTGGAGCAGAAGCTGTGTGCGGACTTTTTTCTTTATTTTTATAGCACTTGTTTTTAGTTCAGCACCAGCACTTTATGGATGTGCGCAACAACTCTGCTTAACTCGATAACAAAATAATATAACATTAACTCCATCATTTAGTCGGGGCCCACCGTGAAAAATCCTCAAAGACCACTGGAAAAAACTTTACAAAAACTTTATCTGCATTACAGTCCTATATATTTTACTACTTTTATTATGTTGGTCATGATGGCTTTATTTCATTTTGACATTTAACCTGTGGTTCTATCAGACAAGAGTAACTAACTCCTGAGTAGCTAACTCCATAGAATTGTGCGTAATTTTTAACGCCTTTTATCCAAGGTGCTTTACATAGTGTTACATAGTGTATTACATTCACCCATTCACACACACATTCATACAGCAGCCATGCAACCAACCATGGATCATTGGTCGACCTGCTCTACCTCCTGAGCCACAATGATGCATAGTGACAGTCTATATTTAATATACTGTAATTTAAAATCAATCCATCCATCCATCTTGCAAACTTCTCAAGTCCTTGTGAGCCAATCACGTCCAAAATCATGTACAAAAATGAATGTTTACATGTTTTTAATCTTATTTTATTCATTTCTTTTTTTTTTAAGGAAATGGCGGTGACGGGTGTCACCATCATCACTCGGGAGATGGGCTAGTTGGTCTGACACTTCCACATTCCCTCCGGTGCTGTAATGCTCAGACTTCGCTGTCCGGTTCTCCACGCGGTCCTTACACCTGCCATCTTGTCTGGAACCTTACTGCTTGTCCACCACGCGGTCCTTACACCTGCCATGCTCTCCTTACTGACTGTACTCCTGCCATCTCATCTGGACTCTTCAAGAGAAGAAAACAGCCTCATCCTCTGAAGACAACTGAAAGGTAGGATCACCCTTTAGGTTACTCACAATAGACCTTGCAGTCTCTCCCCATGAAAGTGTCCAACCATAGGCTGGACCGACCTCGTCGGCAAGATCGTGATTGCTGCTTCTAGGCTAGCCAATGAGACGACAGAGTGGCCCCTGTGCTATGGGGAATACTGAGAGCCAGACAGTATGACTCTGGGAAGGCAAGAGGCGAATATATCCCTAGCTTGAAGCCATGCAGGCTGCAGAAAGATAGAGTGTAATGCAGCAGAGAAGGATGATCACAGTCACACTTATGGTTTGGCGGGGCAGTACATGGCGCATAGTACAGTTATTTAGGCTAGTTTGTAGTGTTCAAGCGTCGCTCGATATAAATTCAAACCCAAACATGGCTGAAACTACAGCGCGCCCAATGCACCGCAAACACAATGTCGGAAACAGCCACAAGGTGCGAGATTGTGACGCAGTTAGTTTGTGTCCTCTAGCAAAGATACTGAACCCCTAATTCAGGGGTCGGCAAGCTGTGGCTCTGGAGCCACATGTGGCTCCACAACTAGTGGCTCCTTGGCTGTAGCATTTGCATTACATTTTGTGGCAATATACCAAATAATATAAACACTGACAGCAGCCGACGCGCGATGCCTGAAAGACAGTTACTCTATGTCGCCAGTTAAAGTAGCGCTGGTTGGCCATGCCACAAAGCCCAGGCCTTATCAGAGATGGAGCTTTAATATGAACAAGTCATGTTGTGTGGTGTTGTCGGCAGTGGGAAGGCTCAAAGGCTGGTGTGAGGAGTGTGGTCCATGGAGAAATACATTAGTAGCGCAGTGGGTTGACATTAAGGTCTCGGAGGCACTTGCCCATCGTGCAAGTGCAACTCAGGTTCTACTTGCCCTCAGCTCATAGTCACTTGCCCCCCAAAAATATATTCAAAATTTTGCAGATGTAACTCATGAGAACATAAAAATGAAACCAAATGGACCCTTGCGGGTCCATTTGGTTTCATTTTTACACTCTCAAGAGTTAAAATTCATCATCTTAATTAGACCAGGTCTACACAACTAGAGAATGTAGAAGATTAATGGTCATTTTGATGTCTATGTTAATTTGCCCGTTTTGTTTCCCAAATCCAGCCTGGAATTGTGGACAGCTAGAAAGCTATCTTGTGTTGTGTAACTTGTGTTATAGTGCACTAAGTTGCACACTTGCCCGATCGGGCAACCAGGTAGCAGCAGTATTCACTTGCCCCACCATTTTTTTTGACTTGCCCCGGGCAAGCGGGCAAGTGTTAGTGTCAAGCCCTGCATTAGTAGCGCAGTGTGTTCATGTTTTGGGGTTTACAGTCAACAGTAGTGGTTTTCTATGGTTATTGTACAGTTGTAAAAACCTGGAATGGAGTTTATGGTATGCGGTCATAAGCACTATAGGCTTATATTTTTTGCAGCTCCAGATAGATTGAGCTTGTTTTTTGGTCAAAAGTGGCTCTTTCAACAGATTGGGTTGCCAACGCTTGCCGCCTTGCCCTAATTGCTTCCTTCCGATGTGCTGGTCCGTTGCCTTGCAAACAAACAACCCTGACCTCCCAATCTCAGGGCAGTACAGTACAGTCTAGCCACAAGGGGGAGTACCATCATATCAATGCTATGAGGTCCACTGTTGTTGTTATTGATGTGAAGGCAGACAGGGTCAGGAAGGGTGAATGTCTGATTATAACCGTTTGAAAGACACTGACTCATTGGTTCTGCATCACATTTTCACCTCCAATGAATGACAGCCTGGAAATAACAGCACTAAAGGTGACCTGTGGTGTCACTTAGTTTCACTAGATGATGCTGAACAATCTCTCCAATCTCTCTCTCTCTCTCCCTCTCTCCCCACCACACACACACACGCACGCACGCACGCACGCACGCACGCACGCACGAACGCACGCACGCACGCACACACACACACACACACACACACACACACACACACACACACACACACACATGTCTGTGCACACTCGTTAACAGAAACACACTTCTACTGTTACAGCTTTGTGACAGAGCAGCAGCAAAGGGTCACATGGCCTGTATCAGCATTTACAATACAGACACACACACACACACACACACACACACACACACACACACACACACACACACACACACACACACACACACACACACACACACACACACGTGCATGCGCGTGAATGCTATGGGGGGAAGCAATTTTAATTCTAACCCCAGAGCCAGTTCAACTACTACAGGCTGTAAGATGGAATTCAGATTGCATTGGAGGGTTCATGTATGGCAGGGGTTTTCAACAGGTGGTCCGGGGACCACCAGTGGTCCTTGAGAAGGTTCCAGGTGGTCCCCAGGCTAAATGATGGAAAGTTGGTTAACCAGATGTAACTCTTGAGAGTGTAAAAATGAAACCAAATGGACCCTTGCAGGTCCATTTGGTTTCATTTTTACACTCTCAAGAGTTAAAATATTCATCATCTGAATTAGCACCACTTAATTAAGAAGTTTACACTGTTTTGTTGGCAAAATACAGCCTGGAATTGTGGACAAAACCAAAAGAATTCTTTAATTTTAGGTCTTTGGTGTGAAAATGTAATCAAATGGTGGTCCGTGGCTCAAATGCTGAATAAATGGTGGTCCCTGGAGTCAAAAAGGTTGAAAACCCCTGATGTATGGTATTCCTATTCTGAGGTTTTTGTTCAAGCGTGTACATTCTAGTGCTGCAACGATTAATCGTGAATCACAATCGAATCAATATTTCAATTAGTTGACAACTATTTTAGTAATCGATTGATCAGATCATCAACTACTCATTGGATGTTTTGCAATTTATGATGGTGTTTTCTAACTTAACCATAGTTTTCCCAGTGTCTAACTAAACTAAAGAGTGAGCCGTCTCTCTCTCTCTCTCTCTCTCTCTCTCTCTCTCTCTCTCTCTCTCTCTCTCTCTCTCTCTCTCTCTCTCTCTCTCTCTCTCTCTCTCTCTCTCTCTCTCTCCTTACAATCTGCTGATAGTTCCACATGCACAGTAGCGACTACAAAGCAACATAGATACCAATGATTATAGTATCAAGAACAAAACATTTGGCCTGAATATTTATTTTTCAATTAACTAAATATATTTGATTGATGTTCCTTTTAGACTGACACATGTAAATATTCTTGAATATGCCTAAAACTTGCTTTAATTCCCTTACATTTAGTTTGTCTTTCATTTCAATAGCAGTCTAATCTTTTTTTTTAAACAAATTATCTTTTTTTAGTTAGGTTATGTCTCAAATAACCTAAATATATTTCTAAGATTGTAGCTAAATAAGCTTCATACCCATGGGTTGGACACTTTCCAGAGGGCAGGGCTTATGGAAAGGTCTATTGCCAAGGCACTATAGTGGACAAGGGATCCAGAATAATTAAGACACAAGTCATTTTATACTTGGTTGCATGCTGAAAATAGCAGATATACACGCTCATGTTATGAGCTTGTAGATCTGCTATTGCGACACTGACACACACACACACACACACACACACACACACACACACACACACACACACACACACGCACACATACCCACACACAGGGCCTGGTGGCAAAACTGTGTGATCCTATCCAATTGGTTGTCTCGGTGATAAATAGTGATCTGGCTCCTTAGTCAGCAAGCAGACGTGCGTGCACGTGCACACGCGTGCACGCACAGAGAAACACTTGTGTGACTGATGGTGATATTGTCTTAAGTAAGCAAACAGTGTAATGAGCTATTGAGCAGCATTGATGTTGTCAAAGCAATTGTATATCTCTTTGTGTGTGTGTGTGTGTGTGTGTGTGTGTGTGTGTGTGTGTGTGTGTGTGTGTGTGTGTGTGTGTGTGTGTGTGTGTGTGTGTGTGTGTGTGTGTGTGTGTGTGTGTGTGTGTGTGTGTGTGTGTGCGCGCGCGCGCGTCAGGGCCGGATCTAGCCAGCACTACGAGGGTGGGCTGGAAGAATGACAGGGTGGGCATTTCCAAAGTTTTTCATACAAAGCAGTGGATTTCTCTCTTTTTTGACACAGGGCCCACTATTTATTCGGTATTTGAGCCCCGGAGGACCACCATTCGAGGACATTGGGCTAATTCACATGATGAACATTTTAACTCTTGAGAGTGTATACATGGAACCAAATGGACCCACAAGGGTCCATTTGGTTTCATGATTACGCTCTCAAAGAGTTACATCTGGTTAGCCAACATTCCACCATTTGGCCTGGGGACCACCTGGAACCCTCTCAAGTCCACTGGTTGAAAACCACTGATATTACCTTTGATTGGGTGGGCAGGATGCACATTTGGGTAGGCTGTGCCCACCCCTGCCCCCCTCTAGATCCGGCCGTGTGTGTGTGTGTGTGTGTGTGTGTGTGTGTGTGTGTGTGTGTGTGTGTGTGTGTGTGTGTGTGTGTGTGTGTGTGTGTGTGTGTGTGTGTGTGTGTGTGTGTCGGTCTGAAGAAATCAATGTGTAATTTGGTCAGATCCATAAAGCCTCGCCATAAACCCCTAAAGCAGTGGTGCTAAAACGGTTGAGTCCCAAAGACCTCATGATGAACCCCCATGAGTTACAGACCTGTAAGGGTGTTTAGAGAACCCTGAGGATCCCTTATAAACCCCATGGTGAAACCCTAGTGAGCAGCAGACCCTTAATCAAACAAACCAGCCTGAATGTATAGATGTTATACAGTACCGTAATTTCCGGACTATAAGCCGCTACTTTTTTCACATGCTTTTGACCCTGCAGCTTATACAATGGTGCGGCCATTTTTACAGATAACAGGAGTTTTCAAGTGGTTTTCAGGTGGTTCCATAGGGTTCCAGGTGGTCCCCAGACTAAATGATGGAAAGTTGGTTAACCAGATGTAACTCTTAGAGAGCCAAATGGACCCTTGCGGGTCAATTTGGTTTTATGTTTGCACTCTCAAGAGTTATGATATTCACCATCTAAATTAGCTCCACGTAATTAATAAGTCATGTTCATTTTGATCTCATTTTGATGTTTTGCCTCTTTTGTTTGCAAAAATCCATCCTGGAATTGTAAAGAAATCTTTAGTTTGGGGTCTGTGGGGTGAAGATGTTGAATAAATAGTGGGCCCTGGTATCAATAAGGTTGAAAACCAGTGCTCTAACATGAAGCTTATTGCCTGGTGCGGCTTATAGTCAGGTGCGGCTTATACATGGAAAAATCAGTATTTTGCCCCAAATTTAGCTGGTGCGGCTTATATTCAGGTGCGGCTTATAGTCCGGAAATTACTGTATATCACTTATTTGAGAGGGAATGGACAATGGAGTGTAACAGAGACTGATATTCACAATTGCTGCATGCACTCTCTCACACATTGTGTATGACTGTAGGCATGTGCATGTTCACTACACCAGTGGTCTTCAACCTTTTTGACACCAGGGTCCACTATTTATTCAGCATTTTAGCCACGGACCACCATTTGATGACATTTCAGCCCCACAGACCCCAAAACTATAGATTTCTTTTGTTTTTGTCCACAATACCAGGCTGGATTATGGAAACAACACAGGGAAACATGCAGATAAAAAATTACCATTAATCTTTTACATTTTCTAGTTATTTAGATTTGGGCTAGTTATGTAGATTCAGATGATGAATATTCTAATTCTAGAGAGCGTAAACATGAAACCAAATGGTCCCGCAAGGGTCCATTTGGTTTCATGTTTACGCTCTCAAGAGTTATTACATCTGGTTAACCAACTTCCCATCTGGTTAACTATCTTACCAGGCGACCACCTGGAACCCTCTCAAGGACCGCTGGTGGTCCCCGGACCACTGGTTGAAAACCCCTGCACTACACACATACACATTTAAGAAGATTTAAGCAAGGAAAGAAGCGAACCCATGCACCTCCTACTCTGCAGGCACGTGCATCACAACACGCTCACACACAGACCAATTATTCACTCTTGTACTCTTTCCGGTTTTAAGTACAGTCATCAATCCTGTGCTGTAATGAGAAGACATTTGTTCCAGTTGAGAGCTCTTGGGACGGGACTGGAGCCAAAGTATACATTCATCTTGGCTGCTGTGTGTGCGTGTGTGTGTGTGTGTGTGTGTGCATGTGTGTGTGTGTGTGTGT
This sequence comes from Benthosema pterotum, assembly GCA_039105355.1. Taxonomy (NCBI): domain Eukaryota; kingdom Metazoa; phylum Chordata; class Actinopteri; order Myctophiformes; family Myctophidae; genus Benthosema; species Benthosema pterotum. Next base: position 47,718,219 of record CM076970.1, read on the forward strand.
GTGTGTGTGTGTGTGTGTGTGTGTGTGTGTGTGTGTGTGTGTGTGCATGTGTGTGTGTGCGCAGTGTTCTTCTACCCTGGATTAAAACCCTGTTGCAGCAGGTGCTAAAAGGTTTACCTTTGATTTAATTGAGCCAGCCTGCTTGCTCAGGGGATGAATTGAATCTTGAATCTGTTCAATCCACGATTTTCCTCGCCAACGCTCTGGTGTGTGTGTGCTTACCTTCTGTTTGGGCAGTGTTGCCATGTTTACTTATTATAAGCAAAAGCAGCGACTCGTTTTATTCTGTGAAGTCACTTGCAAATAGTTGCTGTTTGATGTTTTTTGGACTTGCTGTTTCTCGAGTGTACATGTAGAACTTATTTGGGTTTGCTCTCTAGAGCTCTTTAAACCAGAGGTTCCCACATTTTTTCCACTCCAAGGAGCCCCAGATTGACCTGTAATCGTCCACACTCATCCATCTGAGTTTTGTGCCTTCTTTATTCAAATGTTAATAACAAATATTTCAATTTATTCAATGTGATTTTAAAATACAGATGCACAACCTCACGATTTGCTCTCTCGAAGAGTTACATCTGGTTAACCAACTTTCCATCATTTAGCCCGGGGAGTCGGGGACCACCTGAAATCCTCTCAGAGACCACTGGTGGTCCCCGTACCACCTGATGAAAACCCCTGATCTTATGCATCAGCATAATCCACCATACTTATTGGACGAAATTTCATTTTATTAACGAAAAGATCTTACTTTACAAACCAGACCACAAATAATACAAAAAAAAAACACATACAAATTGCTGGCATTTATACACTTCGATTTATTTAAGTTTCATAAAAGCTTTATGTTTTTTATTTATAAAAATATGTTTAATTTATTATAAGGGATAATTTCCCCCTGATATACAAGCATGGATATACTGTACTGTACGCATACATACACTGTTGCATGGCCATTATGTTCAGGATGATGTCAAAGCATTCCGTTTATCAGACACTATACTGTACACACACAGCTTACTGAAGGCTACGTCAATATCTGCATTCCATCAACCCATAAGGGAGGGGGAGGATAGATGGGGAGGTACGGTAGGCACGTTTTTTTTTTTTTTTTTTTTAATTCCTAGGATTGCTGTGGGAAGAAGCGCTTGTTCTAATCTGCCAGTTTTCTGTACTGCACTTGTGTGCAGTCCAAAACATAAGCCAGCTCCCTCCATCCCACAGCTATCATAGGAAAAGAAATGCATACGGTAGGTAGGTGGGTGGGTAGGTAGGTAGATGGATGAATGGATATATGAATGGATAGTGTTGTAGGAGTCAAGTTTTTGTCTTCACTCGAGTCGCTACACATTCTTGGCATTTTGGTTCCAAACAGCGTATATCCCATGGATCACAGCAGACACTATGGGCACTGTCATCTTACAACTACAGGTAGCCAATCATGTCAACAGGAAGTGAGCGAAAAGAAAAGAAATCTGATCTTGGTCTCGCCTCCCGCCACTCTCGTTTTGAACTCGACTAGGACGACCAGATGAATTAAATACCAGGGGAATACTGGAGTTATTTTAGCAGATCCCCCTCGACCAGATCTGTTAAAATAACTCCAGTATTCCCCTGGTGACACTATATTTCCACATTCACTCCATGGGACCACAATGCATGTACTGTCATATCAAAGAGGAGGTATCAAAAAGGTAATTCAGGATTTAAATTCAAATATAGCAAAAAATAACTGATCTACAAGCTCAAGATCTTGTAGATCAGCTATGTTTGCTATCTTTGAAACTAAATCCTTTACCGTTTTTTTGAATATGACATCAAGATCTTTTCTATCCCTCAAATGAACAGTTTAGGTCCACAGACTCGACCCAATCCCACACTGACTCGGTCTAGGCTCGGACTTGCTTTCTGGACTCGACTACAACGCTATAATGGATATAATAGATACTAGACAAGAGAGAAGGACAACAGAGGGGATGAGAGGACAGGGGGAGGAGTGATGGAGGAGGAGGACGGGGCAATAACATTGACATACTGTAACAAGCAGTATATACAGTACCGTTTCAAAAAACAAGTGAACAGCGACTTCATGCTGGGTTTGTGCTTCATCACTTTTGACTCATCGATCGTCTCGCCGCGGGATAGGTTAACGTCTATTGACCACTTTGATCTCTCACTGGTCGGTCGGCTTAAAGGTCAGCCCATGACGTACTGTCCAGTCTCTCACCCCCCCCCCCCCCCCCCCCCCCCCCCGAAGAGCAGAGTGTATAGAGCGAGCTCAGCAGTCCCGCCCCTCTCGTGACGATGCCCCTGGTTCCAGAAATGGATTCCCTATATTCATTTACTTCCTCATAGACTTTTAGAAAATGATCTTTATATAAGAGCAGGGGTTTTCAACAGGTGGTCCGGGGACCACCAGTGGTCCCTGAGAGGGTTCCAGGTGGTCCCCAGCTAAGTTGGTTAACCAGATGTAACTCGTGAGAACTCTCAAGAGTTAAAATATTCACCATCTTAGTTAGCCCAAGTCTACACAACTAGAGAATGCAGAAGAATAATGGATCAAAACAATGGTTTTGATCTGTATGTTTGACTGTTTTGTTTCCCAAATCCAGCCTGGAATTATGGACAAAAGCAACAGAAATCTTTAGTTTTGCGGTCTGTGTGGGGCTAAAACGTCCACAAATGGTGGTCCGTGGCTCAAATACTGAATAAATGGTGGGCCCTGGTATCAAAAACGTTGAAAACCCCTGATATAGAAGATTACGCCGTGTACAAAGCCAACTCGGGTCTCGACTAATCATGGCAACACACAGTTTTGTAATACAATATCTAATTCGCAAGAAGAAGAAATAAAACGTCAGGATACAACACTTTTGTTGTCGTTTTTCTTGTTAGAAATTATTTGATTGTCCAAAAACATTCTGTGTTTTGTCATGATTTGTTGAGGCCCGAGTTGGCTTTGTCCGCGGCGTAATCGTCTTTTATATAGATCATTTTAGAAAAGTCTATGAGGAAAATGAATGGGGAATCCATTTCTGGAACAAGGGTAACGGCACAAAGGGGCGGGAATGCTCAGCTCTATAGTGCATGTGAGCCACAGCCCTGGATAGCACTAGTCTTGTGTTTTATTTTTATTTTTTGTTTAGGTTTTATGATCTCCATTGCACCCAGAAAACCCAAACCTTGTCCTTTCAGTGGATTTTCTGTGTATTTTTTTGTTTGTTTGTTTTCTTTGGGGTTTGAAAGGCTATTGAGCTGCAATAAAACAGTGGAACCAGTGGAAACTGAGATCTGCTGAAATCCCTTTGACGTGGGGTTTACTGGCTGTGATATTCACCTTCAGCAGGATAGTCAGAGCACTTGTTTGAGCCAGGGAAAAAACAGATTACAGAAAGTTTGAATGCGAAAATATCATTTTTTGGTGCAATTGAGCTCAGAAAACAAAGCAAAAACAAACAAACAAAAGCAGTATAGAAAAGAAATGCACAAAAACATTTTTTTAACTGTCAGAATCCCTTTAAGGTCCAAACTGTACCAATGATTCTCTGCACAACTCCTTGCAACCAAACAGTTTGTAGTTGCATGTAGTTGCCCAATAGCAGTTGCAGGGACTTGCATTGGTGTGACATGCCTAAATTCCTTGTGTTCTTCATATCCATTTGGGCCTGCAGTGGCTCAGGGGTAGAGTGGGCCGGTAGGGTAACCACAAGGTTGCCGGTTCAAACCCGGGCTCCCCCAAAGTTGGTGTCAAGGTGTCCTTGAGCAAGACACCGAACTCAGAGTCGCTCCCCCATGGGCTGGCTGGTGCCTTGCATGGTTTCCGGCACTACCATGCGTGTGAATGCGATGCACAATGTAAAGTGTCTTGGATAAAGATGCTATGTAAATGCACCATTTACCGTTTTTATCCATACGAGTCAAACCACTGGGATCATTTGTTAATCGTTGTAACACAGTTCTTAGTTGACAGCAAATGAAGGAACAAATGATTAGAAAACAAGCTATGATACGTTTCCCTTTATATTCCTGAACTAATTATAATACATGGGTGTCAGTGGTTCATAAACAATGTTTGTTCATGCTCTGTTCCAGCTTACTCCTTTCACTGTGTTTTTATACAGTAAATGTAACTTCCGGTGTAAGATTTTCGCTTCCTGAAAGTGTCACGGCGAAGCACAGTCACGTGACCACAACACTTCCTTCTTTAAAAAGCTTCCTTGGGCCTGGTAGCGCCATGGAAGGAGCGAGAGACTGTGGCACTCTATAGAGCTGGCCAGTCCCGTCTCTTTCATGACGTCGCCCGTGTTCCAGAAATGGTATCCTCATTCATTTTTCTCATAGACTTTTTGAAAATGGTTAATATAAACATGATTACGCCAAAGCCAAAGCCAACTCGGGTCATGACAAATCATGACAACCAACACAATTTTATCATGCAATATATAATTAGCAATAAGTTTAAAAAAATGGCACGATACAACACATTTTGTTTCGTTTTTCTTTGATTGTCCCAAAACATTGTGTGTTAGCATCTTTTGTCATGACCCGAGTTGGCTTTGTCCGCGGCGTAATCGTCTTTATATAGATCATCTTTGAAAGGTCTATGAGAAAAATAAATGGGGAATCCATTTCTGAAATAGGGACGACGTCAAGAGGGGCAGGACTCAGGACTCAGCTCTATAGTATGATTGGAGGCCTGTTGCTTGGAGTGCAATGTTTGTTAAAGGTATTATAGGCAATTAGGCGACATATATTCAATAGGTAAATAATAATAATAGTAATAATAGCCAATACTGCCTTTCCCCCTCTACATCACTTCTACTTTAATGTTGCAGCTGTTGCCCTGCAGATGGTTCAGAAGGTCATTGTTGTCAACAAATTGTGTTGTCAAGACATCTGGCTCAGGACAAGGCGGTGCTAGTGTGTGTGTGTTAGCCAATCACAGCGCAGCAGTCTGCAGCAGTGAGGTGGAGTTAGTTTACGATCTGTTTACAAACAGATTTTGTACACACTAAAGTTGCCTATATTACCTTTAAGCGAACATTAAAAGAAAACAACAGGCCAGGCCATAGACTTTAGTGCCACATGACATCATATGCAGGTGCTACTGTCTTTCTTTTTAAATCCTTATTAAAAGTCCATAGAATCGGCAGCCGCGTTTCTTTTAGTCCCATGAAATGTGACACCAGGAGTAGGAGTGAACCTTCCGAACCAACCAATAGGAGTGCAGATGGAGGGGCATCGCTCCGTGTTTGCTGACATCAGTCTTTACGGGGGAAAGGGGAGGCGGGCTCATGGGTTTGCTGAACCAATAGGGAGCCACTTCAGGGTGACGTGGGCGAGTGTCCGTTGTAGGAGATCTGTGGGATGCCGTTGCTGGAGTTGTCATGGACCTCCTGTTGGGAACACGCACACAGACATACACACGTGTGAATGGGTATTAATAATCGTTTTACACTCTCAAGAGGTAAATGGTGCATTTATATGGTGCCTTTATCCAAGGCGCTTTACATAGATTGTGCATCACATTCACCCATTCACACACTGATGGCAGTGGAAACCATGCAAGGTACCTACTAGCACATCAGGAGCAATTAGGGGTTCGGTGTCTTGCTCAAGGACACTTCGACACTAACTCTGGGACCTTGTGGGTACTATCCGGTGACTCTACCCCTGAGCCACTGCCGCCTAATAATGTAATTGTGTGATGGTGTAGCGAGCCCACACAACACTTGACAATGTCCCCACTATACATTTTGGTCCTTTGAAAATAGATTATTGAATTTCTTTGTTTGATAGATTTTCAAATAATATTTATTTATCCAGTTGAAAGCTTGAAATGGGATATTTCTTCTGCATAATTGTTATGTAGTTTGTACTGTCGATTACAAAACCTATTTTCAGTTCCTGGACCTTTACTTGGATTATTTCTATATTACAGAATTGATACTAGCTGGGCATTAAGCAAAAAGTCTGTTTATCGAATCCCTAACACAAGTCGTCCCACTAGCCTGAGATGAAAAGTTGTTTTTTTCTTCTTCCTTGGAAAAGGAGGAAGGGGGGGTTAAACATTTACCTTTGTTTTCCCATGTATTCTTGCTCTGTGTGCGACGTGTGTGTACAGAGTTCAATTGTAATATTGGTCAGGGGCGGATCTAGGCATGGGCATGGGGGGGCAATGCCCCCCTAAATGCCCAGTCTGCCCCACCAAACATGATGGCATGCAAAACAACCCAAGATATTTCAAATTAAAGTGCTTATATTTAAAATGATTTGAAACACTACAGTACTACTGCTACTAACTAACTACAGTTGTGTCACCACTAAACCAACAGCATTTCATCATTGAAAACAGAAAACTCTCTGAGTCAGACCTTTAGCTTTATGCATGCTGCGTGTCTGTTGCAACTTCAACAACTGATGCTATTATTGATGCTTTACTTGACTAATAAAAGTCAAAAATGGTATGGGTGCGGCTTCGATGAAGACACCCCCATGCCATTTTTTCCTGCCCCCCAATTGGGAAACATTACTTCCGCCCCTGATATTGGTTATTGTAGCGGACAGAAGTCATTCAGCCTTAATTAACAACCCATCTGTCCCCAGCTGTGCTCTCCTTTGATCTCTGCACTCTCAGTACCACTAACTGACTGGCTGCAGCTGGATCGGATCTGTGTAGTGTGTACGTATTGATAGTTTGATTTTGGATTGGATCTTCCAAAATCAAACCATCAATACGTACACTGATCCGATTGAACTGCACAGTGTCAGTGATTGTATTCTGACGATGCTACCTGCTGTGTTAGACCTACAGTATGTCTTCTGTTGCGTTCTGATGTGTGGTCTGCTGTGTATCGGTGATGTTTTTTATGGCTGGCCCCCGTGTGGGCTGTGTTGTTGTGCTGCGCCGTGTGCCATTATTTTTATGTTTTGATATTAAAGATGGAGTGCCGTGAATTTTTTCTACCCTAAAACATGATCATCAGGTATTAATGTTATATGAAAAGTAAGATTTTTTTTTCCCAAAAAGTGTACAGTGTTTGTTAAACTGTCATTTTTATGATTCCACCCAGCCAGTTCATTAAGTATGCCTGGTTTGCCTGGTGGGTGGTGATGGGTGGAGATCCACCTGAACTGAAGCCACACCCACAGCTTTAGTTGCATGATAAAGGGGGAGGAGTTATGGGAGGGGCTGAGCACATGATGTCAATATATTGAAGTTTTTTTCATTGGCACGTTTGACTGGAAAGGTTCAGCCCCCAGGAAGAAACCCTAAATACAAAGGGAAGACATCATTGCACATAAAAAAACACACCAAGGGGTCTATTTACATACTGTCACCTCTTAAACATGTACAAAATTGGAAAAAATACAAAAATCACGGCACCCCCTCTCTAACTCTCTCAGTGCCAGCCCTTTTTCATATTTTTTGAGGTAGCCAGTGCCAGCGTTTTTCATCAAAAAGTCATATTTCATATTTCGGTCCATGTTTCCCCACGGACAAGTTAGTTGGCGACACACACTTCCGGTTTCCGGTTTGGTCCGTCCCTTATTATGGTCTATCAATGGTGGATGCGGTCGCTGCTAGCTGCTGTTAGCATGGGGATCGTATTAAACCGGCGCCGGTAAGTAACGACCAAACGCGTAGCTCAACGGCAGCGGCATCAGTTGTTACTGTAAATCATAATGATAACGGGTGACGTAGATCCATTTCAACGGCACGAAAACTGTTAAGCTCCTTGCCATAGATGCGTAGCCTCGCTATGTCTTTTGTATGAGCACTGTGCAAAAATCTCAACTCGTTAACGCCCTAATTGATACGTCTACCAAAGCATTTTAGTAGCCTACTGTTCCCCGCCGCTGCCCGTAGGCCAGAACGCGGCGTGTGTGGTGTGCTCTCATGTCATGTCGTACTGTACCTTCTCCGCCATCTCGTGGGAGTGGTGCAGCGAGTGTTCTCTCTCCAGGAACATCCGCTGCTGCTCGGAGCTGGCCAGACGACATGTCAGCCAGGTGGACAGGGTACATGATGAGATGCCTGGAGGGAGAGGGGAGGAGAAACAACACATCTTATGTCTCCAGCAACTTACTATCTATCAATGCATTTTGTTACTCAGCATTATAGCATTTATTAGCATTACTTAGCGCATTATTAGCATTATCAACATTACTTAGCATTAGCATTACTTAGCATTATTAAGGGGTAAATAGCATTTTTTTTGTGCACACAAATAGCCAAGTTTGAACAGTCGCTCTCAGGAAGCGATCTCAGGCCCATCTGATTTTGTCCTTGTGGTGATGTCATCAATGCACCATGCTTTGTATAATTCCTCCTATGCGTTGGTCTTCAGTTCCAAATTTGCATTTTTACATTTGCGTAAAATGTTTAACATTGTTGATTTTCCGCATGCAATGGAAACAAGCCTAGTTTTATCTAGCATCAGTATTATATCATAATATAAAAGTAATATAAAAAGTCATGATAAATAATCTGCCTATCAGTCCCACAACCTCAGGACATTATGATGCTGAAAGTCCAGAAAGAATTCTTATATCAAGAGTGGTGATTGAGGCTCAAGCTTGAGGGACATAAAGAATGTCATATTCAAAAACACTGCCCAAAAACATTTTTGAATAGTCTATGAAAAAAATAATCATGGTGAGGAATTGGTGAAGGGGCACAATACTGCTATAAGAGAGGACCTTTAGCATGAATTATCACAATTTTTAAGGAAGGTTTGGTTTTAACAGGTCACTTGTAAGTACACTCTGTGACATCACTAAACGCTGTACTCCTGACGTGCATTTCCGAAAGCATCCGTGATTATGTTTAGATTATTATGAGAACTGATCTAAATTACATTTAATTGTAACCTTTGCATGAGCCCATAAGGTCGTCATAAGGTCTATAATAACAGGGCGAGTGACTGCGTGCTATAAGTTGACCTCTGAAGAGGTGATGTCTTCAGGTTACGTCGGTGCAAGACTGGGAGTGAGTCTGCACTTCTCACTGCAACAGGGAGTTCATTTCAGCGTATTGCTTCACTACACCGATGAGTAGTGAGTACACATAATACCATAGCGGTCCAATAACAAGGCTGGGCTGGTCGCACCCATAATAGTGGAGTCGGGAGTGAACAGAATACACTATAAAATAATACGATAAGCGGGGTGTTATGTTACAACGCATCGACAGGTGTCTCTAGGTGTAACCAGGGTTACGTTACGCCCTGATATTGACAGATGAGAAATGCAGCTGTGCAATATTTTCTTTCCTCCGTTTCAGCGCACACATTGTGTCAGACTAATTGTTTTACCAACAGCGAGTACTACAGGGCAGTTGGTTTCCCAAAGTGGGGTTCCGGGACCATTTCGGCGGGCCTTGAGGGAGTTCCAGGGGTGGTCCTCGGCTAACTTAAACGAAAGGGAGGCTTTATGGGTCTATAACTCTCGGATTAACATTGTTTTTTCTAAAATAAATTGTGGGTCCCAGAGATATACTGTAAATGCCAATGCTGTAAAGGGGTCCATCCGTAGGTTAAGTAGTGACAAACTAGAGGTCCTTTTTCTCTTATATTTTTTATCCCACAATTTTGTAGCCGATTTCTTTGATCCTGGGCTCTACACACCCTCCACCAACCTCGTTGAGGCAGCGGACTGGCGTCATGCTTCTTCAATGCATGAGAAGTCCAAGCTGCCTTCTTTTCACCTGACGGGGGAGTTTCCCTGGTTGGAAACTAGGGGTCCTTGACATGAAAACGTTTTGGGAACACTTGTATGGGGTTTTTAAAGAGGTTTTCTGTAGGAAAAGTACAGAATATCCAAGTTCTCAAAATATATATAGTGTAGTATATAAGTATATATAGAGTTTAAGGGGTTGTTTCATGTTTGTTTCGTGATGGAAAAAAGTATTCAAATACCAGTGATTGTAGCAGAGTAAGTGTAATATTTTCCTCAGAGTTGTATACAGTAGGGCTTTAACCAAAAAATCGATACATCGATGCATCGATTTGCATAACACGTGTCGACTCCAAAATGCCCGAGTCGATAAGTTGTTTTTTTTTCCTTCCTCCGAGGGAAAGGAGTAAAGAGGAGGAATTAAACATTTACCTTTGTTTTCCCCTTTTTTCTTTCTCTATGTGTGCGACGCGTGTGTATATAATTCAACTGTAATATTGGTTACTGTCACTCACGGACAGAAGTCTCCTTTGCAACTCTATCGGAGTTCAGCTTACTGCAGCTGCATGCGCTCTTGCGCTCTGGGCGCGCGGCGCGGCGTTCCACTGATCATTACGTACACGGATCAGATCGAACAGCAAACAGTGTCGGAGAAATACAGAACTTTCAACCAACACACCTCCCCGTGCTGTGTTTTGTTCCTCGTTTCGCATTAGGCTACGCAGTACGCACGAGACGCATGCTTCTGTCCACGTCGTTCTCATTAATTTACTGAATGGATCAGAAAAGAAAGGCAGCGCGATATGGTGGTGTATGGAGGAGGAGGAGGAGGAGGAGGAGGCTACATGTAGGCTAAGTGGATCGTATTCTGATAATGTGGCCGCGTTCTAACGTGTGGGCTGCTGTGGATTGATAATGTTGTGTTTTTATGGCTGGCCATAAAACGACTTTGACGTTGTGCTGCGCTGTGTGCCAATATTGTTTCCATATTACGCTTGCCACATGCTTCCTGCGTTTGCATAAGCACTGCGCCGGCCTCATAGCGGCACCATTTGATCCACCCTCGGAGAACCACCGCGACGGACCCCCCCCCCCCCCTCCCGCGCCATAAAACGATAAATCGATAATTTATCGACTTGACTGTCTGACAAGTCGACTTGAAAAAATCTCAAGTCGTTAATGCCCTAGTAGAAAGTATTGAGATTCTACTATAATAAAACGAAAACATTGAGTAAATGGTTACATTCCACTCCATCGAACATGTCAGAGATGATAACTGGCGGATGGGTGACTGGTGAATGTTGTGACATATTACCCAGACATGCTAGTGTCATGGCCGCCAGATGGATGGAGTGCATGGAGTCTGGACGCTTGTTCAGAGCTCTGACGAACTGGAAGTTCAGGATGCCTCCGATCAGACCGCAGATACAGCATGCTGAGAACAGGATCATCTGGGGGGAGGGAGAGAAGGACAGAAGGACAGAGTTTCAGGGGTTGACACTAAGGTCTCGGAGGCACTTGCCCATTGGGCAAGTGCAAGTCAGGTTCTACTTGCCCTCAGCTCATGGTCACTTGCCCGCCAAACATATATAGTAAATTTTGCAGATGTAACTCTTGAGAACGTAAAAATGAAACCAAATGGACCCTTGCGGGTCCATTTGGTTCCATTTTTACACTCTCAATAGTTAAAATTCATCATCTTAATTAGACCAGGTCTACAGAATGTATAAGATTAATGGTCATTTTGGTGTGTATGTTAATTTGTCTGTTTTGTTTCCCAAATCCAGCCTGGAATTGTGGATAGCTAGAAAGCAGTGCAATGACTGCTTTATCTTGTGTTGTGTTATAGTGCACTAAGTTGCATACTTGCCCGATTGGGCAACCAGGTAGCAGTCTTCACTTGCCCCACCATTTTTTTTACTTGCCCCGGGCAAGCGGGCAAGTGTTAGTGTCAAGCCCTGGAGTTTGGTAGAACTGGATAGATAGATCTTGATTTATACCAGATTAAGACTTGAAGGCGTTATAGGCTGCAACCTTTTAGCCAAGAATAAAAAAATATCCGTTTCCTTGTAGAGAGACACTTGCCCTGCAGACAGCCCAGAAATTTATTTTTGTCAACAGATCATGTTGTCAAAACATTTGTCGGGCTCAGGACAAGGCGGTACTAGTGTGTGTGTGGGGGGTGAGGCGGCATTTTAGCTAATCACAGTGCAGCAATCTCCAGCAGTTTGAAAATGAGCCAATAGAGTGGAGGTGAGGTGAAGTTGGATTAAAAATCTGTTTACAAACACAGATTTTGCACACACTAAAGTGTCCTCAAATGGTGCTCCATGGCTCAAATAGTGGGTCCGGGTGTCAAAAAGGTTGAAAACCACAGCTTCATATAAAAACTTTGGAGTTTCCCACCCTGCCATTCTTCCAGCCCACCCTAGTAGGGCTGGCTAAATCTGACCCTGGCAATTATTAGCAATGATTAGCTCCAAATAATGCTCCAAACGTGTGTGCGGTATTTGGCTGTATGTTGGAAACAACAGTAAATCACAGAGGGTACAGCTGGTTGCTCGGAGGGTTTAATTAGACGTCGTTCTGTTACAGAGCTGTCCTGACTCATTATCCTGAAATAACAGGCCTGCTGGATTCAGTGATTCACCAATCAGATAGCCCTGAGCCCCCCCCCCCCCCCCCCACAGGGGCTTTAAGTGGTCATGGAGGTAATGTGTTACATAATACCAGGGCATCCCCCCGACCTCCGCATCGGTAATCCCATTCTGAAAGTCGTTTGCAATCTGACTACGCTGTTTTCTATGCACTTGCCGATAATTGGAGTGCAGATAGTGCGAGCACGCGTGGCTGTGTGTGCGCGTGTGTGTGTGTGTGTGTGTGTGTGTGTGTGTGTGTGTGTGTGTGTGTGTGTGTGTGTGTGTGTGTGTGTGTGTGTGTGTGTGTGTGTGTGTGTGTGTGTGTGTGTGTGTGTGTGTGTGTGTGTGTGTGTGCGCGCACACACGCGCGCATGTCGATCGACAGGCATGCCTTCAGATCCGCTAACCACCTGGAAAAAGGCCGTCTCTGGTTTCAGCCATTACCCAGGCTGAAGTGTGGAAAAACGGCTCACAGGAGTCCCACTACCAAAGTACCCTAAAGGACCCTAATGCAATCACCTCCCCACACACCTAGGAGGAAGAGGGGGAGAGAGAGAGGGTTGAACGTACGGATGGAGAGACAGACAGAGAGAGAGAGACAGGTAGACACAGAGAGAGACAGACATACACAGAGAGAGACAAACAGACAGAGAGAGACAGACACACACACAGACAGAGAGAGACAGACAAACAGACACAGAGAGAGACATAGTGAGAGACACACACAGAGAGACAGACACACAGAGAGAGACAGACAAACAGGGGGAGAGACACAGAGACATACACAGCGAGAAAGACATACACAAACAGACAGAGGGTGCAGCAATAAAAGCATACAGAACCGAGAGAGGATGAGGGTATGGGAGGATGGATGGCTGAGTGTGAGGAACGGTGGGGGGAATAAAGAATGATGAGCGAGAGAGAGAGGGTTAGGCGAATAGGTGGAGGAGGAGGGAAAGGGATGTCTCCGTTACAGCGCTGCAGCACGCTGCTGACATTGATCCATCAATCGCAGCCTCCCTGAGGGAGAGAGCAGACAGAGACAGACAGACAGAGACACACAGGTGATGACTGAGAGAGAGAGAGAGATGGTGGATGCAGAAAGAGGAGAGGAGAGGTGACTGGCTGTCTCCTCTGGTTTCATGCTGACACCTTTCAGAACATGTCACACGTGCGTGTGTGTGTGTGCGTGTGCGTGCTGCTGCTCAGGTAGACTGACAGATGTGCTGTTGTACAAACATATGATAAGTAAACAGTAAGTACTGTATGTCAAAAGTGCAGTACTGCTCCACTAGAAGCAGATAGTGTAGCCCAGGCAGGGTTGCCCACACTTTTTTGACTTGAGAGCTACTTTCAAAATGACCGGCTCAACAAGATCTACACATCAAAAATGTGATTATTCCATTACTGAAAATCCATTTCAAGCCCCCTAGAAAGTTTGAGCTTTGAAATAGTGATCATGTTACTTATTGTTATAGTGTTTAAGAATAATGCACTTTAAATGAAAAATAGAGGGAGAGAATTGGAAGGTTTTCTTGTATATGCTACTACTGATGTTTGAGTAACAGTATTTGGGTTTGAGTTGACAGTTTCTAATGTTGAGTTTAGTCTCTTGCACCCCAAACTAAGAACTGTCATGCTTTTATCCACAATTGGGAAACAGAACTGGCAAAACATTGATCAAAAAACAATTATTCTCCATTTTCTAATTGCGTGGACTCTTGAGACAGATTGTGACTGTCGTGATCTACCTGCACGGTCTGTGTGATCTACTGGTAGATCACGATCTACCTTTTGGGCACCCCTGGTGTAGCCTATACTTGTAAGTAGGTGTAGCCCAGTCTAAAATGCATCCCCTTAATTCATTTAGACTAGAGGCCAAAGTTCATACAATAAATAAATAGGTTAAAAAACACTACCATGTCATTCTAAAAAGTTCATATGGTTTAAAAAGGATTAAAACATGCAAAAAGTCTTGTATTTAAAACAGGAATGTAATTCATAGTCCTTTAAGTTAAAACCTTAGAATGAGTGCATTATCCCTTTAATGCCTAGTTTGTTTGCAGTGCACACTGCAGAGCACATGTTGTGCAGGTACACAACCTAGCTTGTTAGCTGAGGGTTTGTGTCAATCTTTAGTTTCCTTTCTTTTGATTTGTGCATGTTTTCTGACAGCCAATCAGAGTCCAGCCTCAGGTGAGGGCGGGTTCTCACAGCCAGCAGGGTACAGCAGGTGTTCTAATTAGCCCAGAGAGAAAAAAAGGAAAAAACAGTATTCACTCATTCTACCAGAGACAGCCAGACAGAGAAGTCACAGTATTGTTCAGTGTTCCTGTGTGAAGAAAAATATCAGTCAGACCGTGGTTGACGACCAGTTATCCTCTTCGGTGTGAACTATATTGATCTGCAATAGGTAAATATATGCCGGTGGAATGTTTCTGTGTTGTAACTATATGTTGTAGTAAAACAGTTCATGTGAATGTAATTGTGAATAGCCATTACTATTTCGCAGCATTACATGGCTTTGTATTGTTTTGTACATGCATAGCGTGGCATTCTAAGAGAATGGTTTATCTACAAGCTACATGTAACTATCTCTTCATGATGTAGTGGTATGGACTTGTTGCTTAGACATTTTATTTGCTTAAAGGACACTGGCGAGTGTGAACTTCACTGTTCCTTGGGAACACCCTTGGCTGAAGAGTGGCCGTCTCTGCTGTTTCTTCTTCGACATCATTATTCCTTCAACCCTGTTGGTTCCCCAACGCCGCCGTTTCCACCAGAGTGTTGCCGTGGGAGTGTTTCCCATGGGCTGAGTGTCGCATCGCTGCTGTTCCCCGCCTGCTGCCTTCGCCATCACGCAGCTAACCCTCACCATTCCCCATTCGAGCCTGGACTCGTGAGTACTGTACAAAGCACGTGCCCTTTTATTTTCTGCTTGCGAAACAAGTGAAGCGGCCATCACAGTTTGTAGGCCACAACGCACCCGAACGACGACTCAGGCCTGCAACGATCGTTCAGTTAGGGACACTAAAGGACATTGAGTTGAGGTCAGGTGTGTGTGCGTGAGTGTGCGAGTGGGGCCCATTTCTGTGTGACCTTTGACCTTATTCGCAATTCCAACCCTTTTTTTATTTTCTATTTTCTATGCCTTGAGAGACCTTTTATTAGTTTTGTATAAATAAATATTGTCACATTTGGTTTTAACACATTCACTGCCTAAGACATTTTGACCTAGCTCATTGATAATTCATGTTTGGTAATTACATAATTCATGTTGACTAATGCTGATTTAAAAAGTAGTTAAAAGCTTGGTTAAAAAGTGGTTTCACGTAACTCAAAAGGTAAAAAGCATACTTAAAGGAGTATAATTTAATTATATTCTATAACTTCGTACGGAGGCATGCCAAATAGAATTAAAATCACTAAGCACAGAGTTAAACAGGTAATAAATTAAACTACAGGTATTCACGCCATTTACTTAAAACGAACTCAGGGCCCCGTCCAGCGTACTACTACACTAGAAACCTCATAGCTACCTGGGATGGGTGTTACACATTGGAGGCACTGCTGAGATGGTGTATTACCAACAGTAATTGAGCTAAGTGACACACAAGTAAAAGTACTTTTAGTACAGTGAGCAAACAGTGAATAATTCCATAACCTACCTCTTGTGATACTTTCGTTTTAGCACGTTGCAAGTATGGCCAACAAAACGAGCAGTCCAACACAGTCAGATTTAGTTGATTGGTGCAGGGGAGAACTCTTAGATGTAAAACACGCCCTCCTAATATACGGTGTGCCAGAAAACACTCAAGTAGGTGATATCGAAGAAACAGTAGAGACTGTCAAAGCCTTGGGCAAAGTCAGAGTGAGGGGCAAACTATTCCGTTCCCAACTCCAATCCCTAATGGTGCTCTGTGAGTGCCGTGAAGAGGTAGACCCCTCTAAAATTCCCCCAGAGATTACGCCAATAGCGGGTGGGTCCCCCTGGGGTACGTTGCACTACATAGAACCTACAGGCAGTGCAGATGAGTTCACAGAGAAGCTAAACAAACTTCTCCAGGACGAGGGAAAAACAATGGATGATATCCAGAGACTATGCATCCCCAGCGCAACAGGGCCCAGCAGCGCTGAGTCCATTATACGTGCAGTGGGCAATGCATGGGGCGGAACCGGTAGACCGGTAGACAGCCATGGCTACAGACGTCTGAGGACATTCTCTGGAGTCAGTCCTACTCCAGCAGGAGAGGAATGTCTAGATCTCTGGCTGGAGCATGCCAAAATCCTGGTTGAGGAAAGCGAATGCTCAGAGAGAGAGAAACGCAGAAGGATACTTGAGAGTCTCCGAGGTCCCGCCTTAGAGATCATTCAAGCTGTGCGTATGACTGATCCTGATGCTAGCCCAATGGAGTACATTGAGGCCATAGAGAGCATTTTCGGTGTGACCGGATCAGGTGAAGACCTCTACTTCGCGTTCAGATCTCTCCGACAGCAACCTGATGAGCGCTTGTCCGAGTTCCTGCAAAGAATAGAGAGATCCCTTCTTAGAGTAGTGCAAGGAGGTGGTCTGCCAGTTAGCGGTGCTAACAAAGCCAGGGTTGAGCAGCTCATTAGAGGATCGACCTCTGACCTCCTGCTACTGCAGTTGAAAGTGAGGGAACAAAAGGATGACCCTCCTTCTTTCCTCCATCTGCTGAAACAGATCCGCGAAGAGGAGGACCGCCACTCTGTTAGAGAGAGCCTAGCCGCACCCAAGCGCCACCAGCATGTGCGCACAGTGCAGGCCTCAAAGGAAAGAGAGCAGTGTGAACCTGAAGACCAGATGGATGAGCAAAGCCCACCATCCTCTGATCGTTCTCATGGTTCAAAGAAAAAGAAAAAGTCAAAACCTGAGTCGCACAGTGAGCTACAGTCACTTCGACAACAAGTGAAAGCACTGGAAAACAAGATGAGTGTTATGTCAGTGACACCGACTGCAGACCACAACTCCACACCTTGGCACAGGAAGAACAAGGGTTCAGGCCATAAGCCTGGTCCGCCCAAAGTGCAGTCTTCCAAAGAGACTGATGGATATTTCTGCTACCGATGTGGGGAAAGTGGCCACATCGCACCTAAGTGCACTGCCCCAGAGAACACACAGAAAGTCATCAAAAAGCTAGTACGCTTAGTGCGCACAGGGAAAGACAACACCAAGGAGAATTCCGAAGAACAAGACTCATCAGAAGAGCAGTGTGTTGCCAGAGTCCACAAGGTAGAAGTCCCTGAAGACGACGGCCTGCCTGAGGGTCTTGTGGGTCCATCAATGATTCACCCAATCAAAGTCAATGACCTAACCTGCGATGCTCTTCTGGACAGTGGTTCCAACGTGACCATAATATTTGAGAGTTGGTTCAACGAGCACTTGCCGAATGTCCCAGTACACCCTATTTCTCGTTTAGGCCTCTGGGGTCTGTCCGACACAGAGTATCCTTATCAAGGCTATGCCGTCGTGGAGATGGAGTTCCCAGAAAATATGACAGGTGTCAAAGGGCCCATAGTAGTCTTAGCTTTGATCTGTCCTGAGCCAGAGCACTACAATCAAGCCCCTGTGATCGTTGGCACCAACGCCTTCCTGTTTCACAGACTATGGGACCTGTTGAAAGAGAGTGGTGATGAGACCATGGTTCACACCATGAGAATCCAACCAGTGTATGCACCAGTCCAAGTGCAGTCTGAGCTCACTCCTGCTGAGGCAACGGATGAGACTGTTGGACAAGTGAAGTGGCAAGGACCCGGTCCGCTCTCAATACCTCCTGGGGAGAAGTGTTATGCCACTTGTAAAATCGAAAGTCGGACGCCCATGTCAAAAGACATTGTGATGGTTGATGCACCTGCCGAACAGTCACTACCAGCTGGCGTGCTAGTACAGCCCAGTGTGCTCACAAGTACAGACGTAGACGCCAACTGCTTCACAGTGCTGCTTCACAATGAGTCTCAAAAGCAAACCTCAATACCAGTGGGCACTGTAGTCGCAGAGATGTTTGCAGTGGATGCAGTTACCCCAGTCCAGTCATCTACCGTCGCAGCTGATGCAATAGACCCAGCTCTGTTTGATTTCGGCAACTCACCCATCCCTGAGGAATGGAAGAACCGTCTTCGACAGAAGTTGGCTGAGAGAGTGAACGTCTTCTCCTTGCATGAGTGGGATGTGGGATTGGCTAAGGGTGTAGAGCACCACATACGCCTACATGACTCCAGACCATTTAGAGAAAGGTCGCGCAGATTGGCTCCCGCAGACATTGACGACGTCCGACAACACCTACAGCAGCTGCTAGAGACAGGGATTATAAAGGAGTCCCGTAGTCCCTACGCCTCTCCCATCGTGGTTGTCCGCAAAAAGAATGGACGAGTCAGATTCTGCATCGACTATAGAACCCTCAACAGTCGCACCATACCGGACCAGTACACGATGCCTCGCATCGATGATGCCCTAGATGCACTGACAGGCAGCAAGTGGTTCTCGGTATTGGATCTAAGGAGTGGCTATTATCAGATAGCTATGGCTGAGGAGGATAAAGAGAAGACAGCCTTCATTTGTCCCCTTGGATTTTATGAATTCGAACGCATGCCACAAGGGATAACAGGAGCGCCTGCAACGTTCCAACGTTTAATGGAAAAAGCGGTTGGGGACATGCACCTCCTTCAAGTCCTGGTGTACCTCGATGACATAATTGTCTTTGGAAAAACGCTTGAGGAGCACGAGCAGCGTTTACTCAAGGTCCTCGACAGACTGGAAGAAGTAGGCCTGAAACTCTCCATTGACAAATGCCAATTCTGTCAGCCTCAAGTGAAATACGTGGGCCATATTGTGTCCGAGTCCGGAATTGCCACTGACCCGGAGAAGGTGGAGGTGGTCAAGCACTGGACAGAGCCCACAGACCTCAAATCTCTAAAGTCGTTCCTAGGCTTTTGCGGCTACTATCGTCGTTTCATTGCCAATTACTCCGTCATTGTTCGTCCTCTTACTGAACTCACCAAAGGCTACCCCCCAACTCAGCATGAGAGGAAAGCCCGGAAGGAGAAAGACCCTACCAAGACCTACTTCAAGGAGTCGGAGCCTTTTGGAGAGCGTTGGGACGACGCCTGTCGTGATGCCTTTCACAAGATCATCGATTGCCTGATTAATGCCCCGGTGTTAGCCTTCGCCAACCCTTCTAAGCCCTACATTCTCCATGTGGATGCTAGCATGAATGGCCTTGGCGCCGTGTTAAACCAGGAGTATCCAGATGGCCTGAGACCAGTGGCTTTCGCAAGTCGTAAACTTAGTGGTCCTGAGACTCGCTACCCAATCCACCAGCTGGAATTTCTGGCGTTAAAGTGGGCAGTGGTGGACAAGTTCCATGACTACCTCTATGGTGCTAAGTTTACTGTAAGAACCGACAATAACCCGTTAACGTATGTCCTTACGTCAGCCAAGCTAAGTGCAGTAGGACACCGTTGGCTCGCAGCCTTAGCCACCTACGACTTCACTGTCCAGTATCGCCCAGGGCGTCACAATATCGATGCTGATCTATTGTCACGGCAGTACGACAAGGAGGCTAGTGGCTGGACAAACATCTTACCGTCGGGTATCAAAGCCATCTGTCAGCGAGCTTGTGGCAATGAAGCACACGTCAGACTCGTAGAGCAATTAGGAGTTCCAGAAACCGTGGTGCCTGAAGCATACGCCTTCCCAGTGAACCTAAGCCTCGGCACCATTGATCAACTGACCCCAAAAGATCTTCAAACAGCTCAAGACCTAGATCCAGTGGTTGGGCCTGTAAAGAAGATGATAGAAACAAACCAGAAACTGACTCATACCAAAAGCGATTCCCCTGATGTCGCCTTACTCATTCGTGAGGGGAGTAAGCTCGAGTCACAAGATGGAGTACTCTTCAGAGTAACAAAGAAAGTGTCTGGAAAGAAAATCAAACAGCTTGTCTTGCCTGAAAGATACCGGAATGTGGTGTTACGATCACTGCACGATGAGTGTGGCCACATGGGAGTAGAACGAACCACCGAGCTGATCAAAGACCGGTTCTACTGGCCACGTTTGTCAAGTGAGGTGGAGCAGTACGTCCGCACCTGTGGGAGATGCATCTCGAGAAAGACACTTCCTCAGCGTGCCTCACCACTGAACCAAATCACTAGTGGTGGCCCCTTGGACTTAGTCTGCATTGACTTCTTACAGATCGAGCCAGATTCCAAAGGTACAGCTAATGTCCTGGTTGTCACAGATCACTACACGCGCTACGCACAGGCATTTCCTACCAAAGACCAAAAAGCCCTCACTGTAGCAAAGGTCTTGTGGGAGAAATACTTTGTGCATTATGGTCTGCCTGCGCGTATCCACTCTGATCAAGGCAGAGACTTTGAGTCTCGACTAATCAAGGAGCTCTTGACCATGCTAGGGATCCGAAAGTCACGAACCTCTCCATACCATCCGCAAGGTGATGCGCAACCAGAGCGTTTTAACCGAACTCTCCTGGCGATGCTTGGTACCCTGGACACGAAAAAGAAGCAGTGTTGGAGCCAGCACATCAGTCAGCTTGTACACGCGTACAATTGTACTAAGAACGATGCTACTGGATACTCTCCTTATTGCCTAATGTTCGGGAGAGAAGCGAGGTTGCCAGTCGACATCTGCTTTGGTACGTCACAAGACGGAGAGGGTGAGACGTCTTACCTCAAGTATGTCGCTCAGATGAAGAAAGAGTTGCAGAGTGCGTATAAGCTAGCATCTGAGGCAGCTACAAAGAATCACCTGAGGAACAAGTCACACTATGACCAGCGGGTCAGAGATTTGCCCTTGGGAGTAGGTGACCGAGTCCTTATCCGGAATGTGGGGCTCAAAGGCAAGCACAAACTGGAAGACCGATGGAAATCAACCCCATACGTGGTGGTGAAGAAACTACTGAACCTGCCAGTGTACAAGGTCAAACCGGAAGGCTCTGGCGAGGGCACAGTCAAAACTCTGCACAGAGACCATCTGTTGCCCATAGGTTACCTGGTCAGGATGCCCAATTCTCCTATTGATACTGGACCTGTCAAAAGGAAGCCCGTCACGAGATCACAACAGGCCAGACAGAGCCACAGACCCACTGCGTCTGCTGATGAATCTCCGAACAGTGACACAGACTCATCGGATGAAGAGTTTGAAACTAGACCTACAACTATGGATGTAGATGAGATCCGGAGACACCTCTCTACAACCTATCAAGATCCTGAAGAACCTGAGAGTCAGGAGGAGGAGGCCTCAGGCACCTCAGATCACTCAACTGATGATGACGAATTGCCTGAAGGCACAGCACCTACTGATGATGAGGAACCCGATGAAGGCGCTGAACCTTCAACAGAAGCATCTGATGCTGAAGAGATGGATGATGCTGTGGAAGACCCTGAGCAAGACTCAGAAGGGGGAGAAAGCTCAATCCCTACCTGTGCCACAAGGAGCAGAGAAGCTCCTAGTGTCCGAAAGTCCCACAGAGAATCTAAGCCAGTCATACGATTGACTTACGATAAGCCTGGTGACCCATCCAATGAGCCAGTTACCATCATGCATCATGGGATGGTCATTCAGTTCAAGATGGATCCTCAAGAGAACCGGAAACAAGTTAAGAAGTCTAAATTGAGCCGGATGTCATCTGATGATGATAGAAGGAAGCACCCTACCAAGCTAAAGAAGACAGGTGTCAGATGAGGGCATCTTGACGGTCAGAAGGGGGAGGGTGTAGCCCAGTCCAAAATGCATCCCCTTAATTCATTTAGACTAGAGGCCAAAGTTCATACAATAAATAAATAGGTTAAAAAACACTACCATGTCATTCTAAAAAGTTCATATGGTTTAAAAAGGATTAACACATGCAAAAAGTCTTGTATTTAAAACAGGAATGTAATTCATAGTCCTTTAAGTTAAAACCTTAGAATGAGTGCATTATCCCTTTAATGCCTAGTTTGTTTGCAATGCACACTGCAGAGCACATGTTGTGCAGGTACACAACCTAGCTTGTTAGCTGAGGGTTTGTGTCAATCTTTAGTTTCCTTTCTTTTGATTTGTGCATGTTTTCTGACAGCCAATCAGAGTCCAGCCTCAGGTGAGGGCGGGTTCTCACAGCCAGCAGGGTACAGCAGGTGTTCTAATTAGCCCAGAGAGAAAAAAAGGAAAAAACAGTATTCACTCATTCTACCAGAGACAGCCAGACAGAGAAGTCACAGTATTGTTCAGTGTTCCTGTGTGAAGAAAAATATCAGTCAGACCGTGGTTGACGACCAGTTATCCTCTTCGGTGTGAACTATATTGATCTGCAATAGGTAAATATATGCCGGTGGAATGTTTCTGTGTTGTAACTATATGTTGTAGTAAAACAGTTCATGTGAATGTAATTGTGAATAGCCATTACTATTTCGCAGCATTACATGGCTTTGTATTGTTTTGTACATGCATAGCGTGGCATTCTAAGAGAATGGTTTATCTACAAGCTACATGTAACTATCTCTTCATGATGTAGTGGTATGGACTTGTTGCTTAGACATTTTATTTGCTTAAAGGACACTGGCGAGTGTGAACTTCACTGTTCCTTGGGAACACCCTTGGCTGAAGAGTGGCCGTCTCTGCTGTTTCTTCTTCGACATCATTATTCCTTCAACCCTGTTGGTTCCCCAACGCCGCCGTTTCCACCAGAGTGTTGCCGTGGGAGTGTTTCCCATGGGCTGAGTGTCGCATCGCTGCTGTTCCCCGCCTGCTGCCTTCGCCATCACGCAGCTAACCCTCACCATTCCCCATTCGAGCCTGGACTCGTGAGTACTGTACAAAGCACGTGCCCTTTTATTTTCTGCTTGCGAAACAAGTGAAGCGGCCATCACAGTTTGTAGGCCACAACGCACCCGAACAACGACTCAGGCCTGCAACGATCGTTCAGTTAGGGACACTAAAGGACATTCAGTTGAGGTCAGGTGTGTGTGCGTGAGTGTGCGAGTGGGGCCCATTTCTGTGTGACCTTTGACCTTATTCGCAATTCCAACCCTTTTTTATTTTCTATTTTCTATGCCTTGAGAGACCTTTTATTAGTTTTGTATAAATAAATATTGTCACATTTGGTTTTAACACATTCACTGCCTAAGACATTTTGACCTAGCTCATTGATAATTCATGTTTGGTAATTACATAATTCATGTTGACTAATGCTGATTTAAAAAGTAGTTAAAAGCTTGGTTAAAAAGTGGTTTCACGTAACTCAAAAGGTAAAAAGCATACTTAAAGGAGTATAATTTAATTATATTCTATAACTTCGTACGGAGGCATGCCAAATAGAATTAAAATCACTAAGCACAGAGTTAAACAGGTAATAAATTAAACTACAGGTATTCACGCCATTTACTTAAAACGAACTCAGGGCCCCGTCCAGCGTACTACTACACTAGAAACCTCATAGCTACCTGGGATGGGTGTTACATAAGTCTTTTACTCCACTATTTGTCGACATTACTTACTCGTATACTTTTTTTACTTTTTGATTATTATTACAAGATGGAGCTTTGTGGTGGAATGACCTATGTCCTAACCTCGTGTCACCAGGCTGTCCACCTTGGAGGAAACGCTGGTCTGTGTTACAAAATCTGCAACACAATCGTCCCAAAGAATGTGTTTGTTGTCATGTCAACAACGCGAACAGCATTATCATCCGGACCTGACCGGATTATCAACCCAAAAAAAGCTATGCCATGCAGGCTACCTGTGTCCAGATTCAGGCAATATTCTTTTGGGAACAATGGCGTAGGGATGTTTGATCATACTGTAGCAGATCAGCATATATCCTCCCTCAGGGGTTGACACTAAGGTCTCTGAGGCACTTGCCCATCGGGCAAGTGCAAGTCAGGTTCTACTTGCCCTCAGGTCATGGTCACTTGCCCCCCAAAAATATATTGTAAATTTTGCATTTAAGTTTACTTCCTACTTGGGTGCTTGGGTTCCAGGTAGTCCCCAGTTAAGTTGGTTAACCAGATGTAACTCTTGAGAACGTAAAAATGAAACCAAATGGACCCTTGCGGGTCCATTTGGTTTCATTTTTACACTCTCATGAGTTAAAATTCATCATCTTAATTAGCCCAGGTCTACACAACTAGAGAATGTTTCTACATTCTCTAGTTGTTTGATGTGTATTAACATACACATCAAAATGACCTAATCTTCTGACTAGGTCATTTTGATGTGTATGTTAATTTGCCTGTTTTGTTTCCCAAATCCAGCCTGGAATTGTGGATAGCTAGAAAGCAGGGAAAGACACAGAGGCAGAGTGCAATGACTTCCTTCAAGACAAATATATCGTGTTGTGTTATAGTGCACTAAGTTGCACACTTGCCCGATCGGGCAACCAGGTAGCAGTCTTCACTTGCCCCACCATTTTTTTTACTTGCCCCGGGCAAGCGGGCAAGTGTTAGTGTCAAGCCCTGGATAGTTCCTCCCTCAGACTATGGTAGGCTGCAGTAGTAATCCACTCGTATGATGATAATGATCAAACTCACTGCAGGGACCATTCAGAGACCCCCCACAGGACCCCCCCATCCCCCATGTGAGTGGACAGCACCATGAATTAGGAACAAGGGCTTAACAAACACACCCAGGTCGTTAAACACATGAGGAGATAATATGCATGGGAAGCAGAATGGTTGGTCTGTTGTCTACAAAATCCCTTTAGTGTTCATTTGAACTCATTTGAACTGAGTGTAGAAATGTAATCAGACGGAGCCTTATGTGATATCAATAATACAATAATACATTTATGCAGTGTCATAGTTGAATCAACACCACTGATATTTTAGGGCTGGGGAAGAGGGGGTTTATGAACTGCCCACAGCCCTCCCATGAGACACAGACCGAATAAGAAAATGATGTCATTTCATAATGAACATTAGTGATGACCAACTATATGAAGATATGGCTTGAAAAGAGCTGAAGTCGTCCTGTAACACAGGGGTTTTCAACAGGTGGTACGGGGACCACCTGTGGTCCCTGAACAGGATTCCAGGTGGTCCCCAGCTAAATGGACAGTTGGTAACCAAATGGACCCTTATATAGATCTGTAACTCCTGAGATTGTAAAATGAACCCGAATCCATTCGTTTTCATTTCACGCTCTCAAGAGTTAAATTATATTTAAATATCTGAATTACTTAATTTTTGTGTGGACCAATTGTGTGTGACAAATCATGACATCATTTGTTGCCTGACAAGGCTATACAAGAGTTGTTATTCCAACATCAATTGGCTTTCTGTGACACTTAAAAAAATACTTGAAATGTAGACAAAAAATGCATTTGGGACTTATTTCATGGGCCAGGCGTTGTCATGAAAGGGAGTGGGACTGCAGCGCTAAGTCTGTTGTACGGTTCAATATAGGGAAAGGAGGGTTTACTATATTTATTGCCTGTTTACTGTTGACGATGCACTTTCATTCCTCTCTAGCAGGGGCAGATGTAACATGTCCCATTTGGGGAGGCAAGAGAACATGTTGGAGGGGCAAGAGAAAATGGTATGGGGGCGGCTTCATCGCCTGTGTCGCTTCGCGCCACGGGCGATGAAGTCGCACCCATACCATTTTCGGTTACAGGACTTTTATTAGTCAAGTAAAGCATCAATAATAACATCAGTTGTTGTTGAAGTTGCAACAGACACACATCATGCATAAAGCTAAAGGTCTGACTCAGAGAGTTTTCTGTTTTCAATGATGAAATGCTGTTGGTTTAGTGGTGACACAGCTGTAGTTAGTTAGTAGCAGTAGTAGTAGTGTTTCAAATCATTTTAAATATAAGGACTTTGATTTCTTGGGTATCTTGGGTTGTTTTGGATGCCATCATGTTTGGTGGGGCAGTCAGGGCATTTAGGGGGGCACCCCCCCCCCCCATGCCCATGCCTAGATCCGCCCCTGCTCTCTAGCCTATACTCCTCCTCCTCCTCCTCCTCCTGCTCAGCCATAAACACCCAGAGTTAGTGTACAGCGTAGTTATTGTCCCTGGTGGGGACCCGTAAATTGTTTGTCTACTCTACTCTGTGTGGAGACGATGCTGCTAGGCCATGACCTAAATCCTAAACAACGCCACTCCAGGCAGACGCAGAGGTGTCTCCAGACTGTGTGTGTGTGTGTGTGTGTGTGTGTGTGTGTGTGTGTGTGTGTGTGTGTGTGTGTGTGTGTGTGTGTGTGTGTGTGTGTGTGTGTGTGTGTGTGTGTGTGTGTGTGTGTGTGTGTGTGTGTGTTAGGGCATTAACCAAACACGTTTTTTGCTAGTCGAATCGACTACTTTGGTAGTCGAATAATTGTCGACTAGTCTATAGGGATATTTGTTTTTTAGCTAATAAAATGTGTGATTCTGGACTTCCCATTGAAACAGTGCATGCCTGTTACACTACTGTAACTCAGTTACATTATGACATGAAAAATAAGCAATCAACCAACAATCACTACCAACACCACAGCACACATCCACAATGCCTGCTGCAGAAAATTGAAAAATATATATCAAAAATTATTATTACGAATAACGAATAATGAATTAATAGTGTCGACTAGTGTTTTGCTAGTCGAATAATCGACTAGTCGAATATTTAGTTAATGCCCGTGTGTGTGTGTGTGTGTGTGTGTGTGTGTGTGTGTGTGTGTGTGTGTGTGTGTGTGTGTGTGTGTGTGTGTGTGTGTGTGTGTGTGTGTGTGTGTGTGTGTGTGTGTGTGTGTGCGCGTGCGCGTGCGTGTGCGTGCGCGCGTGTAGTCGTGTACTTACAATAAGGCCAGTCCTCTTCCTGGCACACAGAACTCCACACATCCCACACAGCAAGAACTGAAAAAGAGAAGAGAGAGAGCCTCAATGTCATTTTACTGCAGTTGTCCATAGACGTTTTTTTGTAAAGGACCCCAAAATTTACAGTAAAAGGAGATTTTTATGACTATAGCAGAGATAGCAGAGCCCCCAGTTAGACGTGCACAAGTCTGCAGAACTCAATTTAATGGTATTTCTATTAGAGAGGCACTATTGTGAAACTAGTATGACCGATATTCAATCTCCCATTATTTGCAGGGTCATATCTGCCGGTACCTATTCTGACCGATTACGATATTATACAGAGGACCAGAATGATTTACAAGCCTAGGCCGCATTAAATGGCATATATCTCAGACAGGGACCGCAATTTATATTGTAAAATCAAGGTTAATTAAAGTTAAGGAACCAAATGTACCCGTTAAGGTTCAGAGTTAAAGACCCATTAGGGTCCATTTGGTTTCAAACTATCAGTAAGCTAAGGACTTCCTGAAACACACAGTTATGCCAGGAAACTATAGTCATCTAAACCAGGGGTTTTCAATGTTTTTTGTTTTCTAAATGGACCCGCAAGGGTCCATTTGGTTTCATTTTTACGCTCTCAAAGAGTTACATCTGGTTAACCAACTTTTCATCATTTAGCTGGGGACCACCTGAAACCCTCTCAAGGACCACTGGTTGGTGATTGGTCTAAACAATATACTTACAACTACATAATAATCTATACTGACCACCACCAGGGTTCAATCCCTGCAGGGTCAAGCCAAAGACTTTGGGAGAAAAAGGGACCCAGACAGTGCCTTCCTGCTTGGCAGTTAGCATCAAGGGTTGAATTGGAGGGTAAGTTGCTGTGACATCCTAGCGTCATGTCCAGGGGGTGTACTTGTACATCAAGCTGTCTCACGGTACTCCCCTGCCTTTGGGTCTCATGGTCCAGCAAGGATTATACACACAAATCCCCTTCGTTATAGTAGTGCTGTCCCCTCGGCCTGATTTTGGAGTTTGAGAATTTCCGAGCATTCGCGAAGCTCGTTCGGCATTTCCGAGCGAGCTTCACGAAAGTTCGCTTCTAATGAAGTAGCATACTCCCCCCCCCCCCCCCCCCCCCCCCCGCCACCTTCATTAAATAAATACGAATGCTTCTGGTTCATTAATGTCCGTTCGCGTGCCGACCTTAACGAGTGGATAGTTCAAATCCCGAGCTTCAGAGTACAGCCTTACGTTACACACCCACACACACACACACACAGCATTCTTTCTCACAGGTCGATCGCTGAATGTCTTCTTTCTCTAAAAGTCGGCCATTCAGCTGCTATTTCCTCCCCTCCTCTTTATAAATAGAGAGTGTGTCACCACATCCCGGGTTGCATTGGGACGGCAGCCATAAATATTGTCCTGAATGTCACTACAGCTTCGGAACTAACGAGTGTTGGAAGGAAAAACTCTATGGTCCTGCTGCCACTGCAGAAAATACAATGAGTAGCCTATAGCATAGTGGTTTCAACCTTTTTCATACCAGGGCTCACTATTTATTCAGTATTTGAGCCACGGACCACCATTGGGTGACATTTTAGCTCCACAGCCCCCCAGAACTAAATAATTCTTTTAGTATTGTCCACAATTCCAGGCTGGATTTGGGAAACAAAACAGTCAAAGATACAGATCAAAATGACCATTGATCTTCTACATTCTCTAGTTGAGTAGACTTGGGCTAATTTACATGATGAATATTTTAACTCTTTGAGAGTGTAAACATGAAACCAAGTAGTGTCAGAAACTAGAATCTAGGGACAGGAACTAGAATCTAGCGTCAGAAACTAGAATCTGGCGCCATAGAATCTAGGGACAGGAACTAGAATCTAGCGTCAGAAACTAGAACCTAGCGTCAGAAACTAGAATCTAGCATCAGAAACTAGAATGTAGTGTCACCACCCAGAATCTAGCGTCAGAAACTACAATCGAGCATCAGAAACTAGAATGTAGTGTCAGAAACTAGAATCTAGCGTCAGAAACTAGAATGTAGTGTCAGCAGCCTGAATGTAGTGTCAGGAACTAGAATCTAGTTAGGACAAAATGGCTTTAAACAAATCTGGTTCAGGCTGCATGGCTTTGGCTGCCAGTGTAAACAGGGTCTTGCACTTTGCAAGCCACTGGTCGGCCGCTCCAGATTTTGCCAGTTGGCTGAGCAGGAAGTGAATTAGTCGGCTTATGGGACAGTGTGGAGTTCATGTTGGAGTTGCTGCCCTTGCCCTCACCCTCGTATTGGCTGTCTCATCCCATTCATAAATGCACAAGTCCACATTATTAGTCGACCCTAGCAATTAAAAATTGTGCATTACATAAAGACGTGTGATGTGATTTGATGCGATGGGGTTGCATGGGCTGGCCCCGTCACATCACATATTGGAATCCCTGCAGTGCGACACATTACATAAATGAGTTTTGGGGGTATATTTATGCCAAACTTATTAGGCTTATTACTTGCATCCTTATGTGCCAAAACCATGAAATGTTGAGTTTCGTTTGTTTATTAATCCTGAATTAATACAATTTTATTTACCATCAATTAGCTATTTTTCTTCATCCATGGCTATCCTCCGATGGCTCACATGGTGTGATGTCATCATTCAATTCATCAAATATCCCAAATCTCCAGAGTGGTCATATCCACTTGTGACGACGACTATGGGCGTTCTTAGGCCAAGGAGAGTATCTTTCTGTGCAAAAATAACGCTTGAAATGGATTCAGAATCCGTTTGTTGTTTGTTTTTTTAGCAAAAATGGTGAATGTCCCTTTAACTGTTATGCTTTTAGCCTGTGCCTCTCCGTCTAAATTATACTTGAGTAACTGACACAGCTACTGCGACAGACGTGTCTGCACACGAACAAACAACGGATTTGTGTTTTTGTGTGTCTGTCTGTGCGCGCGAGAGAAAGTAAACACGCAGAAAAAGTATAGCGTGCATGTGCATGTGTGCGTGTGCCTGTGTACAATATGCAGGCTCTCTGTAAAAGTTGCTGAAGAGCTGTTATGCAATGCCATGCAGCCTTATTGGAGCGCACCGCTCTGAGCTCCGTGATCTGTGCTGTGTGTGTGTGTGTGTGTGTGTGTGTGTGTGTGTGTGTGTGTGTGTGTGTGTGTGTGTGTGTGTGTGTGTGTGTGTGTGTGTGTGTGTGTGTGTGTGTGTGTGTGTGTGTGTGTGTGTGTGTGTGTGTGTGTGTGTGTGTGTGCGTGCGTGCGCGTGTGCGTGTGTGTGTGTGCTGACTCAGCCTCAGCCCCACATTTATCCTAGGACCAGACCAGGCTGTCACCTCCACCACCACCCGCCAGACCACATTTATACTGTGTTGCCAACCGCCAAAATGCACTAGAATGAGCTAGGGCAGTTTTCAACCATTTTCATATACCAGGGCACACAATTTATTCAGCATTTTAGCTACATAGGACCACCATTTGATGTTGAATTTAGTCTCTCTGACTAATTTAGGAGAAATAACTGTCAAACTGTTGGTCAAAATAGCAATTCTTCTGCATTTTCTAAATGTGTAGATTCTTGAAAATTAGGTAATTCAGATGTTTAATACAATTTAACTCTCGAGAGCGTAAAATGAAACCAAACAGACCCGTAAGGGTCCGCTTGGTTTCATTTTACGATCTCAAGAGTTACAGATCTATAAGGGTCCATTTGGTTACCAATGGTCCTTTCTAGGAAGGAAGGAGTCTATCATAGGAGGGAAAATGGTGAAAAACGAGGGTTTTATCTGTGGTGCCTGTCAACCAATTTCGCCCTAACTCACCAGTTAAAAAAAACACTTTCCACCACAAGTTTTCCACCACGTGTTTTTCACTTTTTTGGCGCTATTTTTTTTGGCGCTAGGGGGGCTCTGGAAAAAAGCAACAAATGCACAAAGTTGGCAACACTGCATTTATACACTATATACTTCACATTCACAGAGGAGCACGCTCCGCTCTCTGGCCCACTTTGGCCCGCTTTGGCCAGCTTGAGTTTCAATCCAACTGGACGAAAAGAAAGAACATAATCTCTCAGTAATAGAGGGCGAGAGAGAGAGCATGCAACCACATGATGTTTGTGTCCTGTTACAGGGTTTGACACTAAGGTCTCTGAGGCACTTGCATATCGGGCAAGTGCAAGTCAGGTTCTACTGTACTTGCGCTCAGGTCATGGTCACTTGCCCTCGTTAATTTTGTATTCAAGTTTACTTTCTACTTGCGTGCTTTAAACAATCAGCTAGAGTAAATATTCAACTTGTAGGCTAAATCAGCGTGAATCAGTGCTTCCAGCAAAATAATAGTTTGGAACCAAATGGACCTGGGAGAGAGATAGGAGAGATAGCTAGAAAGCAGGGAAAGAGGCAGTGTGCAATGACCACCTTCAAGACAAATGCATCGTGTGTTGTGTTATAGCTCACTAAGTTGCACACTTGCCCGATCGGGCAACCAGGTACCAATCTTCACTTGCCCAACCATTTTCTTTACTTGCCCCGGGCAAGTGTTAGTGTCAAGCCCTGTGTTATAAACTCTTTCTCTCTCTGCCACCATTTGATGATGTTTTACCCTCTCAAAACATTGTTGTCGGATGTGATTTTTAGTCCGCAATCTTGTGCTGTTTTAAGGTGGAATCTATAGGAGGCAAAAGTGGATTTAAATAACTTTGTGGGCCTTATTTTGAGTTTCTGAAGTATCAGGTCTTAAGTCAAAACTTAAGTCAAAACTTAAGTCAGAACCTTCAAGAATAGATTCTCAACCAGTGGTTCATGGACCATCTACAATACATGTTTTGTGGCAAAAATAAATCTTTAGTTTTGGGGTCTGTGGGGCTAATAAAATGTCATCAAATGGTGGCTCAGATTCTGAATAAATAGTGAGCTCTGGTATCAAAAAGGTTGAAAACCTCTGCTTTAGCTGATGGCCACCTGGAAACCTTGCCCAAGGACTACGGGTGGTCCGCGGAATACTGGTTGAACCCCACTGAGTAAGACATTGATAAAATGCTCCTGTGTGCACCCCCCTCCCACACTCCTTTAACCTCTTAGTCCCCATGAAGCCTGTGTACTATGTAGGGAACGCTTTCACAGAAAAACAGCAGCTGTCGATCGGCTATTTTCAGCCAAAGCTTTTCAACCGCAATGACAGAAAACAGAAAGGATAATAGCGTGGAGCCCTGGGGGACATGCTCTGAGGCTCTCTAACCGTATATATGCGGTTACAGTGGTTAAGCTGAAACGCGCGCACACACACACACACACACACACACACACACACACACACACACACACACACACACACACACACACACACACACAACCACCCTGCTCACTGCTTCATGCAGTATAGAAACAGGATGAATTATTAATTAATTGATGGCCATCAATTTCAAAGATATTTGATCACTTATAGTCATAGAGAAGATCCCCAAGGCCGTTGGCGGTATATGAGATGTGCTAAAGTATCTCTTATGACAATAGGAATTGTCTAATGACAATAGGAACTACAATGCCATAGTGGCCTACAGTGTATGATAGCCATGAATATGTATTTACTAGTGGTCATCCCAACTACAAATATAAAATACCGGTAGATACATCACAACAACATTGACTGTATAAGACCTATTTTTTTCTCGCTGTAGTTCCATAAGCACAGATGTAAACATAGCATTCCAGGCTGCAGCTGGCATATCGATATGCACTATGTTAAAGGTAGGGGAAGTGATTTCACTTTTGTCAGATATCACCCAAAAAATATTTTTTTTCTGTTAAAATGCTCTATTATAAGGTGTGGAAACCACATATGGAGTTTCCCCCTCCCCCACGTTAGCAGAGGAGCTAATAAAAGTTCCCCAGGTCACCACCAATTCTCCTCCAATCAGGAGCGAGCAGCAGGTTCACATAGTGTAGCTACTGTTGGGGGCCCCTAGTGCACCAGGCTGGTACTACACCATTAATTTCAAATCACTTCCCCTACCTTTAATATCTATGTTCTTTTGTTGATTCCCATGCTGTATTAGACTATGTGGCCCCACTATAAAAATATAGTGATCTGTGACACTTTGTGACGCTTGCTTTGGCAATATAAACATTTGTTTTCTCATGACAACCAAGCTCCTTTGTATTGAAAACAATTAAATTGATCTGTCTGCATTGCATGTTATGCAAATGTAGTGAGCTGTCTGCGGCACATGGTTATACACAGGTCCGGGGACCACCAGTGGTCCCTGAGAAGGTTCCAGGTGGTCCCCAGGCTAAATGATGGAAAGTTGGTTAACCAGATGTAACTCTTGAGAATGTAAAAATGAAACCAAATGGACCCTTGCGGGTCCATTTGGTTTCATTTTTACACTCTCAAGAGTTAAAATATTCATCATCTGAATTAGCACCACTTAATTAAGAAGTTTACACCATTTTGTTGGCACAATACAGCCTGGAATTGTGGACAAAACCAAAATAATTCTTTAATTTTAGGTCTTTGGTGTGAAAATGTAATCAAATGGTGGTCCGTGGCCCAAATGCTGAATAAGTGGTGGTCCCCAGAGTCAAAAAGGTTGAAAACCTCTGGGGTACACCACTACTGTATACTGCATTTGTATACTGCATTTCAATCGGATGAAGGCATCATAGCTGGTAAACTTCAACAACACACACAGATGTCTGCACAAAGTTAAGAAAAGTGCTGCTGCTGCACATTTACATTATGATGCTCTTGAGTCTTGAATCTATTTTAATCTCCTCTAGCTCTCTTTTGCTGCTCTTTTTCCTTTTCTTTAATATTTTTTTCTACGTTTTTGTAATCATTTTTCTACTGTTGTTAAAAAGTGGGTTATATTATTATTATTGCACTCCAGCACTTGATCGTTGAAAATGTTTGAATAGATTAAAGACATGCAATTCATCATGCAATGTGTATGTATTCTCCCCTCCAATTGGCAAGTAATTCCGAACTCTTAACCTGTTATTTGTTCGCTTTGCCCTCATCTGAACTAAATTCTTCTAATTGAACAATATTCCTATATTCCATAGTATTCCACTCTCATCCATCCATCTATCCATCTTTATCCGTAGCCAGGTCATAGGGGCAACAGCTCCACCAGAGAGCTCCAGATTTCCTCCCTTTAAGACGTAGGCAAACACACTCTGTTCTACTTGAACAATATTCCTATAGAAGTGGGCAATCACCCCTCTTTTCCTCTCCACTCCTAGCTCTTTAGGCTACTTCAGACTCTGAAGGAAAATAAGTGTTACTCCTATGAACCTGTACACAAGATGTGGCAATAAGGTTGTAGTCTTAATTAACTATCTGTACACAAGATATCACATTGAAGCACACCATTCAGCACTGCTCTTAAATCTTAAACACAGCGTATCCCCACCCCCCTCACACACACACACACACACACACACACTGCCTGAACGGGAACGCACACAGAGTCCGCTCCACACCGGCGACGCGTCT
Source organism: Benthosema pterotum (assembly GCA_039105355.1). Classification (NCBI taxonomy): domain Eukaryota; kingdom Metazoa; phylum Chordata; class Actinopteri; order Myctophiformes; family Myctophidae; genus Benthosema; species Benthosema pterotum. The sequence continues at coordinate 47,752,832 of CM076970.1, forward strand.
CCCTGCTGCGTCTTGTGCAGCGTGCCGCGCACCGAGATGATGCCCACGGCGCCCAGGACGATGCTGGCCACGCCCAGGCCCACCTCCACCACCGACAGCAGGAGCAGGCTCCACAGGATCTTGCGGCTGGAGCACATCCTGCTGGCCGGGGCATAGCTCCAGTCGGAGGAGGAGGAGGAGGAGGGAGGGGAGGACGGCTCCGCCGCTGCTCGCCTCCTTCTCTAATCCATACGCCCTGCTGAGGAGAGCGGCCGGAGGAGGAGGAACGTCCGAGGGCAGGGTCACAGTGGGAATATTACGAAAAGAAAACACACACGGATGGGAAAAAGTATCAACTGGAACGAGAACTCATAGTTGCTGGTAGTTGAAGAGTGTGGAGGAAAAAAAGCGCTCCTGTGTGTGAAAGTTGCTCTCGGTAAACAACAGTCTCTCTCCGAGTAGCCTGGGAGTCCGCTGGCGTTTTGTTTACTCTCCCAAGTTACTCAAACGCTCGCCGAGGCACTTAACACCGTGACGTTGCTGTCCACGAAACTCTACAGTTACAGTTAGTGCTCTCCAATCGTGGACTTGTGTCTTTAACACTGTGCCGGCGCTCCAAGGAACTTAAAAACAACAAGCTGTCGCTCTCCAAGGTGCTTAAATACACAGTTCACACTGTACTGCCACTCTCCGAGGTCCTGAAATAGCAGCGCAGCAGCAGCAGTGCTCCAAGTCAAACCAGCCCCCGACCCGCCTGCTAAGAACTGTCTGCCTACTCCACTGAGTGCTGACTGCATAACAATACTGCACTGGGCACGTGCTCAATGATCCATAGAGCCAATCACTGGAAAGATTGGCGCCCTGGCTCTCTCTCTCTGACTCTGTCTCCCTCCCTCCCTGCCTACCTCTCTCTCTCTCTTTCCATCTCTCTCTCTCTCCTCTGCCACAACACCCCCCTTCTCTCCCTCTATCCATCTTTCTCTCCCCCCTCCCCCACCTCTCTCTCTCTCTCTCTCTCTTTCCTTCTCACGCACAGAATTCAAGTTCTGAGACAAGCCAGTTTTCCAGACCTCACGCAGCGCAGGCACACATGGCGTTCCCCAGCCCTCCCTCCCTCTCTGCGCGATCAACTGTTCGTGCACTTCTGAACACCAGCTAGTAATGTTGTGATGATGATGATGATGATGATGTAATTGTTATGGTAATTCGTCCAAACGAGAGCAGCAAGCCAACACAGGCACTATTTAATATCTATTCATAAATATTCAAGGTGCCTCGGGGGTTTCCGAAGAACGATCAGTGACTCATTTTTGTATATTCAGGCTTCTTACTGATGATCTGAGAATATCTCCAGAGGTAGAATATACTCAAATATGCTTACGTATTAAAGTACCAAGTACTATAGTAGTAGTATGCATAAGCATGTTTGAGTATATACTTTTAGCTTCCTGGAGTATTTCCAGTTCTCACTACTTTTACATCTACTCCACTACATCTAAGAGACAATTATTGTGCTTTTACCCAATTACAATTACTTGAATACTTGCATTGGGCTACTCATCTGTAGTTTACCGGTAGTGTTAACCAGGAAATGCCACTTGCACTACCTTTTAAATAAATGGTGTTGTGAAACAATAAGTCAAAGAACACCATACATTCCAGAAGTACTTACCGATGTGTTAGTTACAGTGATGGGCAGTAGCTTGTTACAAGTAGCTAAGCTACATAGCTTAACTAGATTTTCCCGTAACTTGTAGTGTAGCTTACTAGGTACATTTGTTCTGGGAATAGCTTGTAGTGAAGCTACACTACTTGTTTCGAGTAGCTTGTAGTGAAGCTACACTACTTGTTTCGAGTAACAAGGATTGTAGCTTACTACATTTTCCCACACACATTTTCAAATTCCGCCCATTTTTAATGGATAGAAAACCTCTAATATACATCCCAAAACTTAAACATGCCACCATCCTAGGTTCAAGCCCACCCCTAAATCATTATTATTATGATTTTTATTTATATTATTTTATTATTATGATTATTATTTAGAAGGTTGTACATTAAGTTGAGATATATTATGTAGTGTTGATGTAGCTTGCTACAATTGTCTGGGGATAGCGCTTAGCTACATTTTTTCGAGAGTAGCAAGTAGTGTAGCTTACTACATTTTCCCAGTACCTTGCCCATCACTGGTTAGTTACAATGCTCTCTGTCTACGCAGCAATCTTTGTCCCTATACTCTCACCTATGGTCATGAAGTGTGGGTGATGAACGAAAGAATAAGGTCGCGAAAATACAAGCGAATGAAATGAGATTTCTCAGACGGGTGTCTGCCATCTCCCTCAGGGGTGGATGTAAAATGTCCCATTTGGGGGGGGGGCAAGAGAACATGTTGGAGGGGCAAGAGAAAATGGTATGGGGGCAGCTTCATGAAGCCGCCCCCACACCATTTTCGGTTACAGGACTTTTATTAGTCAAGTGAAGCATCAATAATAACATCAGTTGTTGTTGAAGTTGCAACAGACACGCAGCATGCATAAAGCTAAAGGTCTGACTCAGAGAGTTTTCTGTTTTCAATGATGAAATGCTGTTGGTTTAGTGGTGCCACAGCTGTAGTTAGTTAGTAGCAGTAGTAGTTTCAAATCATTTTAAATATAAGCAATAATTTGAATTATCTTGGGTTGTTTTGCATGACATCGTGTTTGGGAGGGGGGGGGGGGGGACTGGGTATTTAGGGGGGCATTGCCCCCCCCCCCCCCCATGCCCATGCCTAGATCTGCACCTGATCACCCTTATAGTGTAGATAGGGTGAGAAGTTCAGTCAGCGCAGCAGAGACTCGGGAAAAGAGCCAGCTTAGGTGCCTCCCAGTGGGACGTGTGTTGTCCCACTGGGAGGAGACCCACAGGACGGACCCAGGACCAGATGGAGGAAACACCTGGACTCTCTGAACCTTCGATCGCCTCAGGATCCCGCAGCATGGGCGGATCTAGCGTGGGCATGAGGGGGCAATGCCCCTCTAAATGCCCTGACTGCCCCACCAAACATGATGGCATCCAAAACAACCCAAGATACCCAAGAAATTAAAGTGCTTTTATACTGTATTTAAAATGATTTTGAACACTACTACTGCTACTAACTAACTACAGCTGTGTCACCACTAAACCAACAGCATTTCATCATTGAAAACAGAAAACTCTCTGAGTCAGACCTTTAGCTTTATGCATGCTGCGTGTCTGTTGCAACTTCAACAACTGATGTTATTATTGATGCTTAATTGCGTAATAAAAGTCCTGTAACTGAAATTGGTCTGGGTGTGCGACTTCATCATACCATTTTCTCTTGCCCCTCCAACATGTTCTCTTGCACCCAAATGGGACATGTTACATCCGCCCTGTCCCCCAGGAGGATTTTGCAAGGGAGAGCTCTCTGGTGGAGCCGTTACCCCACGACCTGACTGCGGATAAGTGTTGAAGATGAATTATATTTGGATGGATGGATGGATGGATGGATGGATGGATGGATGGATGGATGGATGGAGTATACTGTACCTGTATATCAGAAGTTTTCAACCGGAACACCAGTGGTCCTTGAGAGGGTTCCAGGTGGTCCCCAGCTAAACCAGATGAAATGTCGGTTAACCAGATGTAACTTTTGAGAGCGTTAAAATTGAAACCAAATGGACCCGCAAGGGTCCATTTACGCTCTCAAGAGTTAAATATTCATCATCTGAATTAGCCCACAACTGGAAGATTAACGGTCATTTTGATCTGTTTTGTTTCCCCAAATCCAGCCCGGTATTGTGGGGAAAAAAGCAAAAGAAATCTGTACTTTTGGGCGTCTCTGGGGCTCAAATGCTGGTCCGTGGCTCACATACTGACTAAATAGTGGGCCCTGGTATAAAAAAGGTTGAATACCCCTGCTGTATATAGTGGTTGATAGCATCAGAGGACTGACCGTGGGCAGTACGTAAGGTCGTCAGGGTTGAGGGTTGTTTTGTGGTTAATTGGCTACCGGTGACATGGCCATCACTCTGAAGGCCAGCCAGGAGACGTTGATCATTATTAAGTGGACACAATGGAAACTAAAGGCTAGTGCTTTTAATTAACTTTGTTATGTGAGCAGTTCACCCAAATAATTAGCCTTGGATTCTTGGAGATGTTATTATTTTTTTCTTATTTTTCTTCTTCTCCTTAGCTTTATGTCAGCAATGATTTGATTGGCTGAGCACAGAATGTGATGACAGATGCCAGAAGTGTGTAATTGACACTATTTGTAAAAACAAAACAAAACAAAAAAATAAATAAAATTTAATAAAATTAATCACAGCTTCAAAATTAATTTAATCATGATTAATCACCATTCGAACTATGTCCAAAAACGCCTGTTTTCATTTACAGGATTTGAACATTTAAAAAAGAAAAATAATCTGGGAAAAGATATTGTTTTATTTCTTAAATATTTATCAAAATAGGCGATCTACAAGCCTGCAATGCTTGTAGATCCTCCAGCTATACTCTATGGCTCTGGTTACAGGGAGACACACAGCTATATGTCTCCGTAAAACTGTGCTCTACTAATTTTTTCAATGAGGAAATGCTCAGTGGGTCGAGTCTGTGTACTGTACATATGAGTTAATTGCATTAAAACAATTTAATCAGATTAATAAACTAAACTAATTAACTCATTGTTTTCAACAGCCTTAAAAAAAACATGAAATTCTGCTTTAAAGTCTTGTCTTAAGTGACCACCTGTAGGTCTCACACATTACAGAGACGGTTATAAATTATGTAGTAAAGCTGTAGTCTTCAAGGAGCAGATCCAAAGCAGAATAATATTTGTTCTTCTAATAGTCTCCTTTTTCAGCTGGCCTGAATAACAATACGTCGTTTTATAGAGTCAAAGGTGATTGATGGCATGTATTGTATGTAAACGGTTGTCACAAATCCAGTGGGAGGAGAAAAACAATAAGAATAGCACACATACAGATAAAACAGTATTGTGCTAGAGTATATATTGAACCATGCATTTGTTTTCTACAAATACTGAAAAGCATGTTGAGAGCATGCCAGAGAAAATAATATGAAACATGTTTGGAAAACACAAACATACGCTGTAAATCTCCTCTCTTCTGGGGTTCCCTGGGACTACACTAGAGATCCTGGATCTTCATATATGTGACCAGGGTTGCCAACTTGGTGCATTTGTCGTATTTAGCCTTTTCCTGACCTCCCTAGTGCCTATATATAGTGAAAAACCCCTGTGCCTTTTGGCTGGCGAGTTTGTGGTAAAATTGATTGGCGCCAGAGATAAAACCCTCATTTTTCACCATTTGTCCTCCTACGACAGTGGTTTTCAACCAGTAAAATGATGGACAGTTGGTTAACCAGATGTAACTTTTTGAGAGCCTAATTATGGACATGTTTCATGTTTACACCCTCAAGAGTTCATCATGTGAATTAGCTTAAGTCTACACAACTAGAGAATGCTGAAGATCAATGGTCATTTTGATCTGTATTTTTTGCCTGTTTTGTTTCCCAAATCCAGCCTGGAATTGTGGACAGAAATCTTTCGTTTTGGGGGTGTGTGGGGGTTAAAATGTCATCAAATGGTGGTCCGTGGCTGAAATTCTGAATAAATAGTGGGCCCTGGTATCAAAAGGTTGAAAACCACTGTTGTAGAGTCTGGATCCTCATGTGAAGCTATTATTTTGGAGACCCTGTATGCTCAGATATGTGACACTGTCATGTTGTGCCATGTGACACAGTCGTGCTCGTGTGAGGGAACAGAGCCGATCAATGGTCGATTGATCAGGTGAACAGTAAAAGCAAGGACTGAGGAGTTCCATTCAGGTTGCTGTTAGCTGTATGTTTTCTCAGGGGAACCGCTAAAGCATGCATTTAGAGCTCACATTTAGGTTCTAAAAGAGGTCATTGAGATGTTATGTTGGCACAGCAGTGGTGGGGAAAATAACAGAAACCAGTGGTGGATTGTACCTATAAGTTCTTATACTTAATTAGTTCGGTAGTCTACTAATGCTGTTGTTGTACTTTAGTATCTTCAATATCCAATACTTGTACGTAACAAAATGTATTTAAAAACGCAGTCACTATTGCAATTTAGCAAAAGTAAATTTCGAATTACAGATTTTTGCACCACTGTATCCAGGTCACAATTTTAAAATGGTTTTGGAAAAAAAAAAAAAAACTCTTGCGTGGGAGTCCACAGAGGGTCCCCCACAAAATCAAGACCACCAATAACACGCCGGCGAGCCACTCCGTGACAGAAACTGAGAGACAGACAGATAGACAGACAGACATACGGTACATACCTACACACATTGCTATTCTATGCCGATTCAGCAGATTGGTTTAAAAATACAGGTTATGGAATCACATGGGCTCATGCATGCTTTATGAGGCGTGTCTTTACCATATAAAATGGACAAATTGTATTTTCATGCCGGTAGTAAAGCCCAGTTTGCTTTTAATTCCAACACACTGGGAGGCGGGGAGAGTGTGTGTGTGTGTGTGTGTGTGTGTGTGTGTGTGTGTGTGTGTGTGTGTGTGTGTGTGTGTGTGTGTGTGTGTGTGTGTGCGTGTGCGTGTGCGTGGGGTGTGGGCGGGTTATTATAAAGGACATTGTTTTAGCACTGAATCAGCACAGTGTTACACATGCAAGCAAGGCAGCGCTGCAGGAATTAAACAGTGTGTGTGTGTGTGTGTGTGCACTGTTTAATTCCTGCAGCGTACACACACACACACACACACACACACACACACACACACACACACACACACACACACACACACACACACACACACACACACACACACACACACACACACACACACATGCCATCCTGGGGCTGGCACAGCAGCACAGATCAATGTACTGCCAGGGGTCAGAAGGAAGTCACCCTGCTGCCCATGGATCGCTGTGTGAGATGGCAGGTGTATTTATACTGTACTGTGGTGATTGCAACCAGGAGTGGCTGTAGTGAGCAAGAGAGAACACTGGCATGAGTGTATTTGAAAGGGAGAGGAATTTTCATTTTAAAATAATGATAAAAGAGGCACTATCAAATCACCCGCTTCTACCGTTATCAAGCGATAATTCCCAGTAGCCTGCTTATCAGCACCATCTTATCGAGGAGGCACTGATAACAGTCAAATCTGCTCGCGGTTAGGTTTAGGGGTAGGTTTAGAGAAGGGTGTAGCAATGTTTGTAGCAAAACCCTAGAGCCCTCAAACCGTAACCCTAAGCCTAAATCCCCGACGCTCAACCACCTGTGAGGTTAGGTTGAGGGTCGGGCATTTAGGATTAGGGTTACGGTTGGATGGTGCTAGGGTTTTGCGTCTCAGAACAATGGGAGTTGGCAGAGCATGGCCATTCTGAGACGAAAAAGTCCTGCTGATGACAACGTGATAACTGCGATCTTATCTACTGATAACGGTAGAATCCGATCAAATTCAATCTTGCTACACATTCATTCAAATGGAAATCTGACTGTACTGGGGAGATTGTGATTCTGGGGAGGTGTAATTGCCCTAATGATGATCACGATGTCCTGATGTGAAAGAAAACCGTTTTTTATTTGTATTGCATTTGTAGCTCACCTAGCCATAAGCCAGCCAAACCAGCCCCGCCAACAATCGGTCGCAGCCCCATTGGCACGGCCGATTGTGCGTTGTACTGGCTAGTGGAAGTCCCGGGTTTAAATCCCTGGTTCCATGCAATACTACACTTTCTTGACTTAGAATTCTAGCTAACGTTGACATATGGTGCAATATCAGGGAAATTAAAACGTGGCACTTCATGTCCAAGACGTTGACTTACAGCATTAAAGTTTATTGAGCAACGTTTTGGTTGTTCAGACTTTCATCCGTGGAGTGAAAGTACAAGTATTTTTTATTGCAATCTTTGTATGTGACATGCATTGTGCTTCTGCATCTCTAGAGGCCCTTGCTTGTTTGGTGTATGACCTTTTCTCACACTTAAATATTAATAGGCCCTGAAGTGGCCTGTATTGATGTCCTGTATATAATTGGCTCTGAGTGATCATCCTAAATGAATTTGCATTTAACTTTGTTGTTGCATTGCATTTATACATCACATTAGTCTTTTTTCCTGATACCCTATATGAATAACATTGAGTCTTTACTGCTGGCTTTCTAGGTGATGATAGTTTTTCACAATAGTTCATTTGCACATATGATTGCATATGTGCATATGCTTCCTGTTGTCTTGATACAAAAAATGTAAATAAAATAGCTGAAAAGGACATTTATTTTGTGTATGCGATGCTCTCACTCTCACTGTTAAAAGTGTAAATCATGTTAATTTATTATTATTTTTTAAATGTTTATGCGTGTATGTTTTTAGGATGTTATTGTCATAGCTACAATTTGACATATTGGTTGTTCAGTTTGACCCACCATTCTTTGAGATATGGCTTATAGAGTAATGTTTGGCAGAAAACAGCGAGTTAGTTGAGAAAACAGGCTTGAAAGGTTCACTTCTGTGGCCTCTAACATTACCCCTATAGCTGCATGTTTAAGCATTTATTTCATATTTACACGTCAAATTCAGCTCTGATATGTATTTATTCCAGACATCCTCTAGTATGTGAAGAGTCCGACTGTGCTATTAGCTCATTTAGCATACAAATACAATAAAATCAGTTTTTCTCCTCTCCTGAACAGTTAGCCTTGTCCCAATGACTCAATCTCAGTTAGAATTGGTCACATACCGTATGTCACTATCTCTCACTTTCATAGTACTTTCATAGACTAGCCAAAATGTAGACGTGCAAATGTATGTATTTGACAGGTGGATGCATCATTTATATGACGCTTTTAAAAAAAATAATTCCAAAAAATTACGAATGATTTCATCATCCGTAATCTTTCCCATGCAGTCTCATAGTCTGACTATTTCTTTGATGTTTTCCGGTGACATGGCCTCACAGTTATCCACCTGTTCAGCCAGTGGTAGACTCACTGCTCTCCCTCCATCCCTGACACTGCTAGTTAATCTGGTAGCATGCCATTGATCCGACCTCCCATTGACTAACCCTATCTCTAACCCTCACCCTCAACATAACCACGTGCACGTCACATTTGCATGTGGATGCAGGGCTTAAAACAAGCCTTAAAACATACCTGGGAATTATGCGGCCCAGGGGCCAAATGCAGCCCTTTGGCTGACTGACCGGCCCGTGAAAGGATACAGTGGTCCGGGCCCTTGAGAGAGTTCCAGTTAAATATGGAAAGTTGGTTTGGTTTCATTTTTACACTGGGGGCAGCAGTGGCTCAGGGGAAGAGTCACCAAATGTTAACCGCAAGGTTGCCGATTCGAACCCGGATTCCCCCAGAGTTAGTGTCGATGTGTCCCTGAGCAAGACACTTGACCCCTAATTGCTCTCGATGTGCTGGTCAGTGCCTTGCATGGTTTCTTCGGCCATCGTTGTGTGAATGGGTAAATGGGATCTAATGCGATCTACTGTCTATGTAAAGCGCCTTGGATTATCCAAGGCGTTATATAAATGCACAATTTCTTTCTTCTTCTCCTACCAATCAGCGCAGAGGGAGTAATTTGGGGTGCAGCGTCTTGCCAAAGGACAACTTAGACATGTAGACAGGAGGAGCCGCGGTATTCGAACCGCCGGCCCATCGGATCATTGGACGACCTGCTCTATTTCTTCCTGAGCTACAGCAGCCACCCTGGGACTTCAGATCTATGGGCAGCCTCCAGTCCAGTTAATTTGGGATGTCAGGGCTAAGCAGAACATCAATGGGATTGGTATTTGGTATTTGGGAATCCCTGCCCCGGTGTCACTCAGGGTATATTCCCCCGAGGCTTTGCATAAGGAGGAGGCAGGCCTGGATAGACAGACATACAACAGGATAATATAGTCACTGTGGAGTCTCGTGCTGCAGGGCCGGATCTAGAGGGGGGCAGGGGTGGGCAGAGGCCACCCAAACATGCATCCTGCCCACCCACTGAAAGGTAATATCAGTGGTTTTCAACCAGTGGTCTGGGGACACACCAGTGGTCCTTGAGAGAGATACAGGTGGTCCCTAGCTAAATGGTTGGAAAGTTGGTTAAGTTAGGTTAACCCTTGCGGGTCCATTTGGTTTCATTTTTACACTCTCAAGAGTTAAAATATTCATCATGTAAATTAATAATAGCCCAAGTCTACACAACTAGAGAAGGTAGAAGATTAATGGGCATTTTGATCTGTATGTTTGACCGTTTTGTTTCCCAAATCCAGCCTGGAATTGTGGACAAAAGCAAAAGAAATCTTTAGTTTTGTGGTCTGTATGGCTAAAATGTTCTCAAATGCAGAATAAATAGTGGGCCCTGGTGTCAAAAAGATTGAAAACCGCTGCTTCATGTGAAAAACCTTGGAGTTGCCCATGCACCCTGCCACTCTTCCAGCCCACCCTAGTAGGGCTGGCTAAATCCGGCCCTGTCGTGCTGATGATAAATATAGATTATGGCCCAGAGGACGTGTCACGGTGCGAGACCGGCTAACGAGCTGCACGGGGTCAAGACAATAAACAATACCAATCAAGGAAGTGGTTTACTGCTTTAAAAAGAAAACTGGGCGGAAAAATGCAATCATCAGCAAAGCAGTAAATTAAGCAATAAAATAAAAGCAATAAACATAATAAACCACAGTGATTAAATATAATACAACTATAATGTTAATCAGATATGACAAACTAAAGATCATGATAAAAGATAATTTAAATATTAGCTTCAAAAGTAGTGGTTAAAAAGGTAATTCAACCTTTAAGTTACCATTCTATCATAGATTTGACCACTCACTGACCAAAACTGGCAACACAACAAGAGGAACGGGAATTTATGCACAAAAAACACAAGACTACAGTTCAATATTTCCAAGAGGAATGCATACACACCCCTGGCAATTGGTGTGTCCCACACTCCCAATTATACCATACCCACCCTATAAATTGAACATTGGAGTCATGTATGACTCTTTTAGGACCAAAACAGGAAGGGTATCCTGTGTTGATGTAGATCAGGGGTTTTCAACCTTTTTGACTCCAGAGACCACCATTTATTCAGCATTTTGAGCCACGGACAACCATTTGATTACATGTTCACACCAAAGAATTAATATTAAAGAATTCAGATAATGCTAATTCAGATATTTTAACTCTTGAGAGTGTAAAAATGAAACCAAATGGACCCTTGCGGGTCCATTTGGTTTCATTTTTACATTCTCAGGAGTTACATCTGGTTAACCAACTTTCCATCATTTATCCTGGGGTCCACCTGGACCCTTCTCAGGGACCACTGGTGGTCCCCGGACCACCTTTTGAAAACCCCTGATGTAGATCAATACTTTTGTACAAGGAAGCTATTGTCTGTATCATCTGTAATCTGAGATACAAAATAAACAACCACACCCCAATATAGAAATTTACGTATGTATTTTATGTATTGTCACTTAATTGCATAAGATGAAAATGTAAATTGTAGCTATAAGGGCTAAAGCAAAAAGGGACAGAGCAGACTGCTCCTCTTGAGGAGAGTCAGGTCCTTTAATGTGTGTAGCAGACTTTTCTTGTAATGTTTTATCAGTCTGTTGCAGACAGCGTTCTATTTTATGCAGTGGTTTGCTGGGCTGGTGAGCTCAATAAAAATAAAAAAGGCCAGCTCTGTAGTTTGCCTCCGTTTGCAAAGCTTACAGTCTGTCGCGGAGAGAGGAGGATTGGGATTAAACTGAATTCTATGCTGGTAAATCCCGCTCACCCATTCTACGGCGTACTGCAGGATAGGATGAGCACCTTCAGACGAAGGCCACCCGTTTCTACAGCTATCAAGCGATAATTCCCAGTAGGCTGCTTATCAGCACCATCTTATCGAGGAGGCATGTTGTCTGACAACTGCGATCTTATCCACTGATAACAGTCAAATCTGCTTGCGTTTAGGTTAGGGGTAGATTTAGAGCAGGGTGTAGCAATGTTTGTAGCAAAACCCTAGAGCCCTCCAACCGTAACCCTAAGCCTAAATCCCCGACGCTCAACCACCTCACAGACCGTCAGGTCTGTGAGGTGGAACAATGGGAGTCGGCAGAGCATGGCCATACTGAGACAAAAAGTTCTGCTGATGACAATGTGATAACTGCGATCTTATCTACTGATAACGGTCGAATCCGCTGCGAATGCTCACCTTCCCTCCCAAAATGCCTACAGAGTGGTACAGACTCTTTTACGCCAACTGCCATCATCAGACTCTACAATGCAAGTGTATAAGACCATGGTCCTGGTGGTCTTGGTGTTGTGTTTTGTGTCCATTCATGTTGTGTTTTGTATGTCCAGTAGTTTTTCTTATTAGCTTAATTATGTGTCACACTGCTGTTCAAGGCAATGCCCAGTCTGCCCGACCAAACATGATGGCATGCAAAACAACCCACGATATTTCAGTGGTTATATTTAAAAGTATTTGAAACACCACTGAAAATGGCTTACCATTTTCTTCTGCCCCCTTCTGTTCAATGTCCCCTCAGGGATTAAGAAGTTACCTCTCATCTCAAGCACGCTCTCAAAAATGTAGCCTGGTTCAAGATGTGAACCCATCTCTCTGAATATTAACATATTGTAACTAGTATTGTGGCTTTTAAAATGTTTGCTGCTGACAGCTGCCCACGGGGATTTAGCAAAAGGTACTGCAACATAACATACTGCTAATGAGTAATGAAGTGATCCATGATGACAATCAGAAAACAATTAAATCAGGACAAGCAAAGAATTGTGAGGCAACTTTAGGTCTATAGTGCCAAAATAGGCAGTGTGTCTATACCACCAACAGCAGAACAATTGAAGAAAGCTTGAAGGATCATCTGAAGATTACTTTAAAGAGAAATGAAAGTTCTGTGAGTCCTAATGCCAAATGCTCTTTTTTTCTGACTGTAGGAACCACAAGGAGAGCAGCATTTGAGCACCACGGACGGGGCTAGAGGACAGCACATGGTGAGTTAGATATTATCCATATCACTATAATTAAGGAAATGTCTGTCTGAATGTCTGAAACGAACGTAACTCATCACTGGCTGCACCAATCGCTATGATTTTTCACACAGTCATTGACCATAACATTAGGAAGGGACTGGCGAAGCCCTTTTTTCAAATTAACAATTTGTTGACTAATAATGAATTTATTGGTGAATTAAATTTCCCCATTTGCACATTGGCAATTCCCTTTATGACTTTATGACTGGCCATTGCAGTGTCTGTGCAAGTGTGCATTAAAGCAATCCTTCATCAAAAATACTTGCATCTTTGGTGACATCACATTACCCACAGAATACATCATTTGGCGTTCATATATTCACAACAGGTAAGGCCCTAGTTATTATTAAGCATTGAAAAGGCCTCCAGTTAACGTTCTGATTTGACACTGATATCATTCATCGTGTGATGATGGTTCCGGGACTTTTACAGGTCTTGCCACATCACAAGAGACAAGTCATGTCATTTGCATGCCTACATTCTACCTTTTCAGTGCCAGTGCCACTATACTAATTATTAGTGGACTTTACTGTAGACAGTATGTGTGCTCTTTTAAATGGTCCAAAATTGAATGTACTACGCCTAATCTTAGTAATCCATACACATCTCTACTCGTGGGTGATGGCCTTTCAAACAATGTATCGTTATCCTTTTTTGCTTACTGCTAGTAATCCATAAAGTTAAATGACAGATTGTCCACATGGCCCAGTAGTTACTGTATATGAACAAGACAGACACAAGACATTTAAAATTGACCCATGGTTTGAATTGCGAACAGAGGCTGTTGTTGTTAAATTGATTGTTTTTATATATTCCGCATAAAAAAACACATATGGTTTTTAAACCTGTAATATTCTTAAATACAATACTAGAGGTTATGTCTTGAACTCACGCTTCCTTCATGCAATGAGTGTCCAAATTGCTCCTTTTCACCTGACAGGGGGGAGACGTAGCGCATGGAAGGAACCTGTTATTCCAACCAATTCCTGTCACCAGCCGATAACCAGGCACCCCGGCTGGCCAGAGGGAGGCAGTTTGGAGACCAGGATTTGTGAAGGTACCTTCTCTAGTTTTATAATGAATGAAAAAGTTACATGTTGCTGCTTTCTGTCACATAGCAAATAATTCAATATGACTCTAAGTTACCGGCTGATACCGACAATAAGCCACTCCTGACTTACTTCTTCTTACATTTTCTAAGCCCAGTAAGTTGGTAATGTGAGTGTCGGACAGGAGCTGCTGCCAATTAGAACCATATATGCCAGTCTGCTTTTATTTTAGGAATGTCTCGAATTGGGGGGAATTTCACCCGAGATTATAGCGGTCACACAGTGGTCACACTGAAATAGATATTGCATTTTTCTTTTCAACACGTTGTCATTTTCTCACACCCGGCCTCACCCAGGACAAACAAACGCTGGATATTTTATCGACTAGGTGTCTGACTATCTCCAAGATATGACATACTGTATACACGCCATCATAATAACTAATAGAATATCTACATCAGAGTGAAGCCATAGATGTCTACTTGTAACTTGAACCTAAACTTGTGGACATACTGTATATGTTAGTCAACGTACCACTAGTCTGACATTCGTGGACGGTTAAGACTCACCTGTTTCTTCCGTATGGTTAGGTTAGGGCAGGGGTCAGCAACCTGCGGCTCAGGAGCCCCATGCGGCTCCAGAACACAGCCCTAGTGGCTCAGTGGCTGTAGCATTATTACATACACACACTGGGGTGATCCACACCAAAATAATATAAACAAAGTAGCACTTGGCCATGTCAAAAAAGCCCAGCAGTTATCAGAGGTGGAGCTTTCAATCTGAACCACCCATTTTCAACGGTTTACTCAGTTTACTATGTCATTAATATACCTTAGAGATGTAGTGTGGACTAGAAATGGAGTTCTGTAAAACTCCTTTATTTATTTATTTTAGAAACTCAATTTCGGATGAAAGGTTGTGTTTCACCATGTTAATGATTTTTCTTTGAGGACCTTTTTTTCTGAGAGTGTGCAAATGGAACCAAATGGACCCGCCAGGGTCCATTTGGTTCACATTTGCACACTCTCAGGAAAAAAAATGAATAAAATGTGGCTCCAGACAGATTTTGAATTTAATTTTGGGTCGAAAATGGCTCTTTCAACATCTTGGGTTGCCGACCCCTGGGTTAGGGTTAGTGTAGGGTTAGTCGTATTACTAGTATGTCGTTTAGGGATATACTGATACACACCTATATCCACTTTTATTGTTGGTTTTTAGGTCAATGTTTGTTTTAAAATGCGATTGACAATGGAGAGAAATTAACACTTGTATCGCTGACAAACACTGTGGGAATCAATGTTGTAAGATCATGAGAACCTCTCATCCGGGTCTTTTTTTTTTTTTTTTTCAATCCAATACGGATACTGCAATTTGTGTCTTAGCCGATACCAGTGTTGTGTTATCTAGGTATATATCTTGTCTTGTAGCAGGCTATTCACTCTAATCATAATAGTGGACTTGTAGTTTGGGCAACTCGAAAATCAAACTCCACATGCCCCAACATTTCATTTACCTGCCATAGTGACTGATGCTACGCATCCCAAGCTAGACCGTCATGAGACCATGTCATTTATTGTCTATTGCCAGACATCGTGTCAGTTTCCACTTCTTTATCTCCTTGCTTGTTGACAGCCGTATAGGACACACAGGACTGTTCTCTGGCGCTGCACCGTCTACCTGTTCTCTAGTCACTACCGCAAAGACTCATTCATCTTGTATACAGACTGCCGTCTAAGCCTGTGTGAGCAAACTGCTTGATGTACAGTTTTAATCTTTAACACAGTTTGAAAATATTGTGTACCAGAGACACTCTTTTACGCCAACTGACATCATCAGACTCTACAATGCAAACGTATAAGACCATGGTCCTGGTGGTCTTGGTGGTGTTTTGTGTCCACTCATGTTGTGTTTTGTATGTCCAGTAGTTTTTCTTATTAGCTTAATTATGTGTCACACTGCTGTACAACAGGGACGGATCTAGGCATAGGTATGGGGGGGCAATGCCCCCCTAAATGCCCAGTCTGCCCCACCAAACATGATGGCATGCAAAACAACCCAAGATATTTCAGTGCTTATATTTAAAAGTATTTGCAAACACCACTGAAAATGGTATGGGTGCGGCTTCATCGCCCATGGCGCGAAGCTGCCCCCATAAACACAAGTGTCTATGGGGGCATAGAGTGTCTCTGGTACACAATTTGAAAATATTGTGTACCCATGCAAGATTTGTGTTGTTAAAGTTCGTGGTGAAGTGGATTTTTCGATGTCTCTCAAGACATGGGTGACTTAGTGCTCCCTTGTGAGAGACACCACCTATTTATAAAGCCGTGCGTCCGTCTGTCTGTCCGTCTGTCTGTCTGTCTGCTCACACACAGACAGTCTCCGACATTCACTCACATGACAGGCAGGGAATTACATGTGCGCCGAAAAAAAGTCATTTTGTAGGCTGTTCTGTCTTTATTTGGATAGTTCATTGCAGAGTCACAGGAAACAGGGAGTGACACACGCAGCAAACGTCCTCAGGCTGCAGGAATCAAACCTGTGGCTTGCTGTCAGGCTGAATCAGAGCCTGTATAAGGACTCCTCATGGCCCCCCGCTTTCACTTTAATGCGGCCCACAGGTTATATCGGAATACTGATAAGAGACTGTATTATTGATTGCAGCTGAATTATAAACATGTAAGCATGACCCGTTCTATTCAGTAAGTCTACATTAGTAGCTTTTTATGTTTACCTGCAGTGTGAGTGTGTATACTTATTATACTGTAGTGTCTCTCTGGAGTGAATAAGTGAGTGTGGAACTATAGTGGTCCCTCTGGAGTGAGTGTGGAACTTTAGTGGTCCCTCTGGAGTGAGTGTGGAACTATAGTGGTCCTCTGGAGTGAGTGTGCAACTATAGCGGTCCACTGGAGTGAGTGTGGAACTATAGCGGTCCCTCTGGAGTGAGTGTGGGAACTATAGCGGTCCTCTGGAGTGAGTGTGCAACTATAGCGGTCCCTCTGGAGTGAGTGTGGAACTATAGCGGTCCTTCTGGAGTGAGTGTGGAACTATAGCGGTCCTCTGGAGTGAGTGTGGAACTATAGCGGTCCCTCTGGAGTGAGTGTGGAACTATAGCGGTCCCTCTGGAGTGAGTGTGGAACTATAGCGGTCCTCTGGAGTGAGTGTGGAACTATAGCGGTCCTCTGGAGTGAGTGTGGAACTATAGCGGTCCTTCTGGAGTGAGTGTGCAACTATAGCGGTCCTCTGGAGTGAGTGTGGAACTATAGCGGTCCTCTGGAGTGAGTGTGGAACTATAGCGGTCCCTCTGGAGTGAGTGTGGAACTATAGCACCTGGTGTCATGGATGGTGTCAGGCTGCAGAGATATAAACCAGTGCTTTTCAACCATTTTGATACCAGGGCCCACTATTTATTCAGCCGCGTACCACCATTTGAGGACATTTTAGCCCCACAAACCCCACAACTATTTTTTTTTTCCAGAAACAAAAAAGGCAAACATAGATCAGAATTATTCTACATTTATTATTCAACATACGGTTATTTTAACCCTTGAGAGTGTAAACATTTGGTTTCATGTTTACGCTCTCAAAGAGTTACATCTGGTTAACCAACTTTCCATCAGTTAGCCTGGGGACCACCTGGAACCCTCTCAAGGACCATTGGTAGTCCCCGGACCACTGGTTGAAAAACACTGACAAAGAGAAAGCGCTGGTGGACGGGCAGGTGGATGAACAGACCCCCCACCCCGGGGTCTCCACCGGGGACCCCCGGGGCCCATTACATGGGGTCTCGGCAGTGCCTTCCACTCTCGCTGCTGCCGCCTCTGAATCGTTAGGATCCGCGCGGCCGTCGGCCTGTAATGAGACCGTCCAGTCTGCCGCTGAGCCAACGTCAATCTGTCATCTGTTTCACTCCAGGGAGAGAAAGCCAAGAGAGAAGGAAGAGCGAAAGAGAGAGAGACACTTACTCTTCGAAAGGAGTGGAATTTGCGCTTTGCATCGCAAAACTATACTACTGTAGTTTGGTGCCCAAATGGCAAAAAAAAAAAGTTCCGGAAATTGGCTATAATTATGAGCTATTGTACTTAAGTTGTTGCTTTTATATTATTTTTATGTGCTGAATCAATTTCTGCCATATGTGACAGCACTGGGATAAATTCCGACTGTAACCCCAGACAACAGCCTGTCATGACCAATCACAATCATGTATGCAAACCGCTGAGTCGCCCCTCTCCGCCCACAAAAGAGACAGGAAATGAACCGAAAATAACTCGCTATTTTGGCAAATAAATACACATATTTAATTTCTCCAGATCATCTAACTGTTCGGCTGGATAGTAAGATCAAAGTTCATCCTTTTTTAATTAAAAAAAAAAACAAAATTAGTCAAAAATGAAAAATAAACTTTGATGGCTTCCCCTGGGAAATAGCCTTGTCCGACATGGGGAACAAAGCACCAGATCTGATCACATATGCCTAGTGCTATGAGTCCCCGTTCATAGTAAGCAATAGCCATACATCAAAGAAGCTCTGATCTACTCCCTCGATAGCAGGTGTTCTGTCCTACCAAAACGATAACTCCTAGCACTCTGCATATAACAGCAATGGATTCCGCATATAAAAATCATGTAGAAACAACAATACAAGTACAATTTTTCAGCGATTAATTATTCCAGTTATTCAATTTCTGACAAAATGGTGACTCGGCATGTGGCACAATTTAATTCAGCACATAAAAATCATATAGGAACAACACATTATGTACAGATCAGAATTAAAGCTACAGTGTTTCCAGTTTTTCGTAATGGTTAATTAAGGGGTCTTACTTGTGCTAATTATTCAATCTCTGACAAAACGGTCACTTGTATTACTTGGCATATGTAAGCACACATTAAGCACAATTATTTATAAATTTTATAGTAATTTCCATGTTTTATAATTATGAATTATGCTAATTATCCAATTTCTGACTAAAGGCGTGTCGTATCACTCGGCATATGACAGAATTCGATTCAGTGACGTCACTGCGCAACTGCGCAGGTCCATACAGGCTGCCACTAAATGAGGTGCTGGAGCACCATTTTGATCAATAGCATCTGTCAACAATGTGTAGGTGGATATACAGTAGTGTCAGCTCTCCGCCGCTTGATGGAAGACCATAAGGACTAAACTCCGCTCTGTGCGCTCTCTCTCTCGTCTCCTCCGTGGCCTTCATGAACGAGTTAGAACTGGGGTGTCAAACTCAGATACAGAGTGGGCCAAAATTTAAAACTGAACAAAGCCACGGGCCAAGTTTGAACGAACTAGGGGAATTCCAACAAATTCCACCAATTTTCAAAATTTTCCTGGGAGGAAATTTTCCTGGTTCACAAATGTGAACCAAATGGCCTCTCGCGGGTCCATTTGGTTCCATTTGTACCCCCTCAGGAAAAATGGGTCTGTAAGAAAAATCATTAACATGGTGAAATACATCTTGATGATGTCAGCAGATGTATTTCACCATGTTAATGTTTTTTTCAGACCTCCACAGAATTGGGGCAACTTTTTTTTCATCATGTCCACACAACATCTCTAAGGTATATTAATTGCCTATTAAAATGTTGAAAATGGGTGGTCTTCCCCTTTTAATTTGATAATGTCTCAAGGGCCAAATGAAATTACACTGGCGGGCCAAATTTGGCCCGCGGGCCAGAGTTTGACACCCATGAGTTAGAAGCTACGGGGATGTTCTCCGGAGTGCAGTGTGTGAGGCCTACGCTGCGGGCATGCCCCGGCCCGCCACCACCGTCCAGGGACTGAGATAATTGGATAACTTCCTACGTTTATTGAAGGGAACGAATGGTTGTCACCGGCAGAGCAGGGTGAAATGCACATCCATATTACCGCTAACAAGTCAGCCGCCCAGGGGCGGATCTAGGCATGGGCATGTGGGGGGCAATGCCCTCCAAAATGGCCGGACTGCCCCACCAAACATGGTGTCATGCAAACGACCCACATTTAAAATATATTTAAAATTAAAGTGCTTATATTTAAAATGATTTGAAACACTACTACTGCTACTAACTAACTACAGCTGTGGCACCACTAAACCAACAGCGTTTCATCATTGAAAACAGAAAACTCTCTGAGTCAGACCTTTAGCTTCATCCATGCTGCGTGTCTGTTGCAACTTCAACCACAATATTGATGCTTACTTGCCTAAGGTTCTGTAAAGGAAAATGGCATGGTATGGCCATACCATTTTCTCCTGCTCCCCCAATTGGAAAATGTTACATCCGCCCCTGCAGCCGCCTGTGGGATGGCTTGTGGATATTGAGTCCGTATGGATGCGGATGGTTCTCTAAATTGCATCGTATTGTCAGTGGAGTGTCCCTAGTGATGTCGTTTGCATTTTTTTTCCTTTTAAAGTTCTGATACCGTTGTTTATTGATCAATGTTTTTTTTATCAGCTGGCAGAGCTGATCAATGTTCACATGGAGGAGTAGGTGATTTGTTAAAGGGAGAATAGGGGCAGATAGGGCAGATCGAGAGTGGCAGAGGCAAGGGGCTTTCAGTAGGGTCAGGTTTCCACCTAATTTGAGGCAATTAGGGACTCCTTATCCAACTCTGCTGCAGGCAGCGGGGCAAAACATGATTCTAGCCCAATCTGAGCCAGAATCATTGTGTCCTGTTTATTGCTTGCCCATGTCCATGCCGTAACGTGAGGTTACGTGTTTTGTTAATCAAATTTTAATCCATCTAATTTTTCTGCTGAAATACAGATTCTGGAAGCATTATTATTTTTTTTGTCTGGCCACGTGTTGTTACAACAACCTCACTTTGCCCCAGTCATAGAACGTGAACAACATTATGAATCCTGTCATGTCAAATACAAGTATGACAGCTTGTAAGGCCAAATGCGAGCAGACAAACTCTCAAAGCTAAATTGTGGACTGTTAGCTCAGCAGACTACATTTGTACGCCAAAAAAACTCAGCTGAACCAAAACAATAAATGTTTACATTTAGGCACCCCTGCAATCGTCACACTTTTTCTGTTCAAAAAAGTGATGAGATCACACACTGTTTGTAAGTGACTCCACGTCCTGCAGATCTTCTTCCACTGTTTTCACATTTCACTCACTGGCACTGGCAACACCATCCTGGAAACAGAAGCGAACTGACAGCTGCTTGTTTCTGTGACGGAACGACTTCTAGAACTAGGGTTATTTTGGTGTACCCTGCTTCAGTGGCAAACAGTCACATCAGGGATATACCAGGACATAGGGCATGCACTGTTTCAATGAGAAGCCCAGAATATCATGATTTTATTGGATAAATAAATAAACATCACCAGTTGAAAAATATTCGACTACCAATGTATTTGATTCAACTACCAAAAACTATGTTGGGTTTATTCCCAAGGCCATGATGAACTACAGTAATAGTCAAGTAAAATAGCAAAGATTGTGAAAGGGGAACCTTTACAGCAGTATGTCCAACTCAAGGCTGGTTGGCCAAATGTCTCCCGCATTAAACACATGCATTATTGCAGATATTCCACAGTGTTTCACCTGATGACTGGGCAATAATCGCTCAGGGTGATTAAAAAGCGCACCAGAATTGAGGTCTAAAAACAGAGGCGGGCATGTGCACAAAACCGGCACAAGCGCAACGAACAAAATGGGGCTCCATGAGATACAATGGATGCCGTCACACACTTGCTTTATTGCATTGTGGTTTCTCAGCACAAACCGCCGGTCCTGTTGAAAATGAACTAGAGCCCCGATTTATTAGTGTGGTTGCCCGAA
>CM076970.1:47784688-47787188 GCA_039105355.1 Benthosema pterotum
GTGGTCTATGGAGCTGTCAGTATTAGTTGAAAATCTGACTACAGCAGCTGATTTGGCTCAGAGCCCTGTCACTCGACAGTGTCAAACAACAAACATGCGGTTCCCACTGCGGTGAAACACGGGCGTATCGATCTGGCTATTAAATCGGCCTAAATAGTTTCTATTAAGAAGTATCAGGTTTTATAACCATCATCCAACATGTTTTACTTCTTTTGATCACATGCAAATAGCCTCGACACCCAGGCTTTCATTTTCGTGCACGCTGCGTAAAAACAGAAAGCCTGGACTATTCTGTTAACCTCAGTGGCCTAGAGGGAGGAGTCAAACTTTTGAGGTGGGCGTAGCTCCAAATGATGTGACGTAGGAGAGCAGTGGAGGGGCGGTAGGGGGAGGGGCAGGGGATGATGACACGTTGGTGAGGTCAAATCAGATCAGCTCATCTGCCGTCTAAAAAGAGACGGCACCCGTCCTCCCCCTAGTACAAAATCATTTCAGGTTAGGCCAGGCTAACATGCAAGTAGCTCTCGTCGGCTGCGTTTGTTTGGTTAGAAACTGGACTAGAACTATCGGACTAGAATTATCCACATTAATGACAATAATGTCGTCTGCTTTCCCATTATTCTGTTGAGCTGGTATAAGCCAATCACAGAATACTGCCGCTTTGACAACGGAACAGCCCATAAACTGCTGCCATGGGCAGGGCTTTCAGACTGAATAATGAAGTGAAACTACAAGATAATTCAGACGGAGCGTCAAGCGAAGGCATTTAGAGATTGTGGAGTAATGGTCTGGTTATACATGAGCCTGTAGGACCCATGGAGCAATGATCATCAATACAGGCACCAGCAATGGAGAAGTTTGGATTGTTTGGTCCTGTCCTTTTGGACGGTCTGAATTTATGTGGCTGTCACATTGTTTCTCAAAATGGTGTGTGTGTGTGTGTGTGTGTGTGTGTGTGTGTGTGTGTGTGTGTGTGTGTGTGTGTGTGTGTGTGTGTGTGTGGTGTGTGTGTGTGTGTGTGTGTGTGTGTGTGTTGTGTGTGTGTGTGTGTGTGTGTGTGTGTGTGTGTGTCAGATGAGCTAGTGTATTTTGAATGTGATGCGACGTGAAATTTTGATCAGCCATCACTACTGTCAGGAGAGATTAAAACGAGCATGCATTGCACATGCGGACGGACGCGGACGCACGCGCGCGCGCACAACACACACACACACACACTGTGAGTGACTTCACATGGTGTAATGCAAAGCAAAGCACTTTTCCCTGTGTGTGTGTGTGTGTGTGTGTGTGTGTGTGTGTGTGTGTGTGTGTGTGTGTGTGTGTGTGTGTGTGTGTGTGTGTGTGCGTGTGTGCGTGTGTGCGTGTGTGCATGTGTGTGTGTGTGTGTGTGTGCGTGCGTGCCTGTGTGTGTGCCTGTGTGTGTGCATGTGTGTCAAGGGCATTCCCGCCCACTGTTCTGCATGAACATACCACAGTGATCTACCATGTGGTTAGAGGAAAACGGCCTCCTGCACAGCATAGATGCTGTCAAAACAACATGCATGCACACACACACGCAGAGACAGACACACGCGCACACACACATACACACAGGGGCGTTTTTGCCATTAGGCAGACTAGGCAGTTGCCTGGGGCGCCATAAAGGGAGGGGGGGAGTCACCCGGGCGACCACCAGACATACTTTAAAAGGATCCCAAGCTAATAAGCCTCATGTGGATCAATACATTACACTCTATAACTATAATTGAACATTTAAAAGACATATGTTCTTTAGTTTAAAAATAGTTCATAATTTTATCCCTTGAGGGCAGGGGTTGACACTAAGGTCTCCGAGGCACTTGCCCATCGGGCAAGTGCAAGTCAGGTTCTACTTGCCCTCAGGTCATGGTCACTTGCCCCCCAGGTTCCAGGTGGTCCCCAGTTAAATTGGTTAACCAGATGTAACTCTTGAGAGCGTAAAAATGAAACCAAATGGACACTTGCGGGTCCATTTGGTTTCATTTTTACGCTCTCAAGAGTTAAAATCCATCATTTTAATTAGCCCAGGTCCACACATCTAGAGAATGTAGGAGATTATGTCATTTTGATGTGTATGTTAATTTGCCTGTTTTGTTTCCCAAATCCAGCCTGGAATTGTGGATATCGAAAGACACAGAGGCAGAGTACAATGACTGCCTTCAAGACAAATTCATCTTGTGTTGTGTTATAGTGCACTAAGTTGCACACTTGCCCGTTCGGGCAACCAGGTAGCAGTCTTCACTCGCCCCACTATTTTTTTTTACTTGCCCCGGGCAAGCGGGCAAGTGTTAGTGTCAAGCCCTGCTTGAGGGGCACCATTTTACTGTGCCTGTTATAGGTATGACATCACAGGAGATTTTCCCTGGAGCCCCCCCTTACCAGATGGACCCGGTAATATAAGAGGGGCTCCAGGGAAAATCTTGCCTGGGGCTCCAAATTTCTTAGAAACACCACTGCATACACACATGCAAGCACAGACACA
>CM076970.1:47792188-47847188 GCA_039105355.1 Benthosema pterotum
AAAACGCGTGCCTGCCAACAGCAAATTATTAACTCTTTAGAGCAGTGGTTTTCAACCCTTTTTCATACCAGGGCCCACTATTTATTCAGAATTTGAGCCACGGACCACCATTTGATGACATTTTAGGCCCCACAGATCCCAAAACTAAAGATTTGTTTTGCTTTTGTCCACAATTCCAGGATGAATCTCGGAGAAAACAAAACATCCAAACATACAGATCAAAATGACCATTAATCTTCCACATTCTCTAGTTGTGTAGACTTGGGCTAATTCACATGATGAATGTTTTAACTCTTGAGAGTGTAAACATGAAACCAAATGGACCGTTTCATTTTGACGCTCTCAAGAGTTACATCTGGTTAAGCAATTTTCCATCATTTATCCTAGGGAGCACCTAGCACAATAGCACAATAGCAGGTTTTGGGAGGGGCTTAGCTAAAGGTCCGGTCTTGGAAATGAGGGGATGTCCCACACAAAGAGGGACATGTGGTCACCCTAGATCCACTCCAGGGTGCAGCAGGGGCGAAATCCAAAAGCGACCTCGCCCGCGGGCGCCCGGTTTCAAAAGCGGGCGCCCGCTTTCACACAAAACGGGCGCCCGTTTTCAAAAGCGGGCGCCCGTTTTTGTGAAACCGGGCGCCCTTTTCAAAAGGTTATGGTTAGGGTTAGGTTAGGTTTAGGCATAGGTTTACTGAGGTTAAGTTTAGGGTTAGAGTTAGGTTTAGGCATAGCCTAGTTTGTGAAAACGGGCGCCCGCTTTTGAAAACGGGCGCCCGCTTTTGAAAACGGGCGCCCGTTTTTGTGAAACGGGCGCCCGTTTTTGTGAAACCGGGCGCCCGTTTTTGTGAAAACGGCGCCCGCTTTTGAAAACGGGCGCCCGTTTTTTTGTGAAACGGGCGCCCGTTTTTGTGAAACCGGGCGCCCGTTTTTGTGAAAGCGGGCGCCCGCTTTTGAAACCGGGCGCCCGCGGGCGAGGTCGCTTTTGGATTTCGCTGGCTCTCCCAGGGTGTCATGAGAGTATGTAATGAGATGAAGAATGACTTAGTAAGCACTGCAGAGAGTCTGATTCAGCTCATCCCATATACCCAACGGAGGGTCCACAATCCACATTATACAGCGCCAATCGATGCCGGACAGTGTTGCCAAACTTGCCAACTTGTCGCATTTGTCGCTATGTTTAACTTTTTTCCAGACCCCCCTAGTGCCAAAATTAGTGAAAAACTCCTGGCGGAAAATCTAGTGCTTTTTTGCTGGTGAGTTGGAGCAAAATTGGTTGACGTATTTCACCATTTTTCCTCCAATGATGGAGTCCTCCTTTTTTACTAGAAAGGACTATTGGTAACCAAATGGACCCTTATAGATCTCTAAAATGAAACCAAATGGACCCTTACGCGTCCATTTTGTAAAACTTTACGCTCTCAAGAGTTAAACATTACCTAATTTTCAAGAATTTACACATTTAGAAAATGTAGGAGAATTGCTATTTTGACCAACATTTTGCCTTTAGTCCGAGAGACTAAACGCAACATCAAATAGTGGTCCTCCGTGGGTAAAATGCAGAATAAATAGTGGTCACTGGTATGAAAATTTTCTTTAGTTCTACTGAAGTACTGTTACCAATGTCATGAAGAATAATATGCCTGACAAACTGGCCTGAATGAGACCTGAGACCCGAGGAGAGACCTTGAAACGTGCTAACACTGTCTGCTGCTCAGGGGCTGCTCAAGGGCTTCATCGGCCGTGGCGCGAAGCGACACGGGCGATGAAGCCGCACCCATACCATTTTCAGTTACTGGACTTTTATTAGTCAAGTAAAGCATCAATAATAACATCAGTTGTTGTTGAAGTTGCATAAGGTCTGACTCGAAGAGTTTTCTGTTTTCAATGATGAAATGCTGTTGGTTTAGTGGTGCACACAATTGTAGTTAGTTAGTAGCAGTAATAGTGTTTTTTAAATACACACACTTTAATTTGATACATCTTGGGTTGTTTTGCATGCCATCATGTTTGGTGGGGCAGACTGGGCATTTAGGGGGGCATTGCCCAACCCCCCCCCCCCCCCCCCCCCCCATGCCCATGCCTAGATTTGCCCCTGGCTAACGCGGTCTGCTGCTGCTGCTGCTGCTGCTGCTCGTTATAGAACAAGGAGCTGCTGACTAATTGAAGTCCTCCTCGTCCTCCTGTTTGCATGTCAAAGCTCATTTTAATTAGCAGTCAGCAGGTTGACCCCTGGATCTGTAGGCTGCTATGGGACAGACATGCACACATGCACGCACGCACGCACGCACACACACACACACACACACACACACACACACACACACACACACACACACACACACACACACACACACACACACACACAAAAGATAAGCACCGCCAAAACACATGATTTAGACACAATGTTTGCATTCATGGCACATCTGGTTCTAGACATTCTAGATAAAACGCTTTTTCAGGTGGCGGACTGGCGTCTATATTGGATTTGGCCACTATGAAGACTATGGAGTGTTGCTGACTCAGGCACGGATACCACAAACATGAGTATTCTGAACATTTTGAGCACCTCAGAAAATCTGTAGCTGCAACGGTTCATGTTTAGGTTGTTGTACTTATAGAGTAATATCTTTATTTTAATTTAACCGTTAACAGAAAAAGTAATTTATATTATATTACTCTTTATATGATTAGCAGCACTCTATAGAGATGCGCAGTGACGTCACCGCCCCTGTTCCGGAAGTCTTTTCCTCATTCATTTTTCTCATAGACTTTTCGAAAATGGTTAATAAAAACACGATTGCGCCGCGGCCAAAGCCAACTCGGGTCGTGACAAATCATGACAACAAACACAATATCGTCATATAATATATAATTAGGAAGAAGTAGAAAACGGCATGATACAAGACTTTTTGTTTCGTTTTTCATCTTAGAAATTATTTTATTGTCCCAAAAGTTTGTGTGTGTCCTCATGATTCGTCACGACTCGAGTTGGCTTTGTCCGCGGCGTAATCGTCTTGATATAAATTATTTTCGAAAAGTCTATGAGAAAAATGAATGGGGAAAAGACTTCCGGAACAGGGGCGGTGACGTCACTGCGCAGCTCTATAGTATAGGGATGATTATCCAAAAAAAGAAGAAAATAAAAGAAGTCAATGAAAATACTGTACCTTTAATTAGACAAACCGACGGTCAGATACCCTATTAGTTAAAGACACACTCAACTGAACATGAACAGGAAGCCAAAGGTGATTTTTAAACCGCAGCACAGATTCGTTTGAACCTGCTACACATGTTGGCAGCCACGGGTGATTATTAACCTGCAGCACTGACTGCCAGACTGTTAGCATGTCCGAGCGATCAACAATGTAAAAGCCCAGAATTTAAAAAATGTCGGGAAGTAAAAGTACAACCGTATCAAAATGTATACTTGAAAGGAATATCAAAACACCACACCATGCAAGATGTACTCCAGTAAATTTAAAGTACTTGAATACCGTGTTGTAGTGGGACTTTTAGAGGTGGGGGAACGCCTCTTAAAGGGGAATTCCACCCATTTCTCTCAGAAAAAAAGGAAACTCATTAACTTTTTTACCATGTCCACACAACATCTCTAAGGTATATTAATGACAGTAAAATATTGAAAATGAGTGCAATTCCCCTTTAAGGTACGTGCATGCATCGCACACTTGCATTCGTGTGCACCTGCGCAACACACACACACACACAGACACGCTATTAAAACAATTATAGCATATTGAGAAAGATTGTTTACAATGCCTAATTGTATCCATAAAAGTAAATGACAAGACAAAAAAGATAGGCCTACTTTTGCCCCAAAAATATTTTAGATGTGAGAAGTGGGGGACAACCCTGTGTCCCCCGCCCCCCCATGTCCCCCGCCCCCCCCACCCCCGCGTCCCCCCTACACTACACCCCTGCTTGAATATTTCAGTCCAGTACATTTCCACCATTTGACTTTCTGTTATATCTTTTCTATTCTGACTTTATCTTGTAGTTGTTGGGTTTGGCCACAAGAGGTCAGTGTCGCTCTGTGATGAGAACTAGTATGTCTCCATGTAGTTGCAGGACAGCATGACTCTTACTGACTCATGTGTTGTGTATTTGCTTTGGATACATTTGAGCTAAGAAATAATTCGATTAATGAAAAAAAAAATATGATTTGTGATTTTGTGCGGATTGCTCTTATGTTTACTGTTAGAATATGCTGCCTGTATGATTTATTTCTGAAAGATGAAGGCTTCTTTCTGTGTGCAGTTACAGCCTTACAGGCAGTCTTGATTTTGACTTTTTTTTTTTTTAGATTTAGTTAGCCTTAGTCTTTTGGACAAAATGCTGATTTATTACATGTTGTAATTTCTGTCATAGATAGTTTTAGTCTAGTTCAGGGGTTTTCAACAGGTGGTCCGGGGACCACCAGTGGTCCTTGAGAGGGTTCCAGGTGGTCCCCAGGCTAAATGATGGAAAGTTGGTTAACCAGATGTAACTCTTGAGAATGTAAAAATGAAACCAAATGGACCCTTGCGGGTCCATTTGGTTTCATTTTTACACTCTCAAGAGTTAAAATATTCATCATCTGAATTAGCACCGCTGAATTAAGAAGTCTACACTGTTTTGTTGGCAAAATAGCCTGGAATTGTGGACAAAATCAAAAGAATTCTTTAATTTTAGGTCTTTGGTGTGAAAATGTAATCACATGGTGGTCCGTGGCTCAAATGCTGAATAAATGGTGGTCCCTGGAGTCGAAAAGGTTGAAAACCCCTGGTCTAGTTTTAGTGGACGGAAAGAGATTTTAGTCTAGCCTGGATTCCACTCTGATTCACTGCATTTCGCACATCTGAAATGTCACTTCGCAAATCGGTCTGGTCAGAAGTCTATCCTCATGGATAGGCACAACGCAAAAAATGAGACTGGAATCCAGGCTAGTTTTAGTCAGTTTTGGTTTAAAAAATTAAAAAAGAAAAAACGAAAAGAAAATAAGTTAAATAACTATGGGTATCAGAATGTTTAAAGTACAGTTAGTGTTGTTTTCTTTCTTTCTTTCTTTCTTTCTTTCTTTCTTTCTTTCTTTCTTTCTTTCTTTCTTTCTTTCTTTCTTTCTTTCTTTCTTTCTTTTTCTTTCTTTCTTTCTTTCTTTCTTTCTTCTCTTTCTTCTTCTTCTTTCTTTCTTTCTTTCTTTCTTTCTTTCTTTCTGTCTTTCTTTCTGTCTTTCTTTCTTTCTTTCTTTCTTTTCTTTCTTTCTTTCTTTCTTTCTTTCTTTCTTTTCTTTCTTTCTTTCTTGTCGTCTTTCTTTCTTTCTTGTCGTCTTTCTTTCTTTCTTGTCGTCTTTCTTCTTTTTTATCTTGTCAGAGTTAATCTTAGTCCAGATAAAAAATGGCTTTACTTTTAGTAGTCATATACTTAATAGTCATATACTATTGGAATTTACTTATATTTCCAATTGTGTAGGGACACATACATATACATATTTGGTTACATGCTTTTGCATTTGTATGCTTCCAAACAATATATTTGGTACCAGTAAGTTTTGTAGGCTACAGTTCCCCCAGAAATGATTTTGACAAATACAGTGTGTGTTTTTGAGAAACATACTGTACATTTTTCTCGGAGGGTGTGTGTGTGGGGGGTGTAGGGCTGGACAGTACACTGAACAGGACCCTTTGAAGCTGCGCAAAGTTATTAATCCACCCACATTTCATGTCAAGATCAAAGGAGGCTGCATTTTGGTAATAAACTTGGTTGTGTGTTTGTGTGTCCGCCCGAAGGGGTCCAAAGGTTCTCTGTGCATGCGTGTGTGCGTTTGTGAGCTCAGCCCTAACCAAAGCAGTACACTCACCATGTGAGGAATCTCCTGAATCCCCAAGGAATTACTGGTCAAGAGTCGTGTGAGGTTGAAGAGATGGCTCATAGAGAGAATGGACAGTACCTACCAACCAACAAGGTAGTGTAGGTAGGTCAGGAGGTAGAGCAAGTCCTCCAAAGATCTGTGGATCGGTGGTTTGAATCCTGATTTCGAAGTGTCATGGAAAGACACTGAACCCCAAACTGCTCCAGATGTGCCTTGCAGGGTTTCCTCCACCATAAGTGTGTGTGTGTGTGTGTGTGTGTGTGTGTGTGTGTGTGTGTGTGTGTGTGTGTGTGTGTGTGTGTGTGTGTGTGTGTGTGTGTGTGTGTGTGTGTGTGTGTGTGTGTGTGTGTGTGTGTGTGTGTGTGTGAGAGAATGGGTGAATGTAATGCACTATGTAAAAGCACAGTTTACCTTTTATAGAGATGAATGGGCAGGTGCAGACGGACAGTGTAGTGTTTTGTATATTTGATGATGTCATGTGTTTCACCAAATTCAGGAGGACCGCATCCCTTTTGGTGTTTTAAGGATTATATCATGCTTTAACTATTGAAAAAAGAGGCTCTAAAACATATATGTCAAACTCAAGGCTCGGGGGCCAAATCAGGCCAGTGAATGAATTTTCTTCAGTCCGCTTTGATTTACTTTCTCCTTTTGCTATGAAAGCAGTGCTTGGTTAAGATCATAGCACAGATAACCAGCAGGGGCGAAATCCATTCAAGCCCTCGCCCGCGGGCGCCCGCTTTCAAAAACGGCGCCCGTTTTCACAAAAACGGGCGCCCGTTTTCAAAAACGGGCGCCCGTTTTCAAAAGCGGGCGCCCGTTTTCACAAACGGGTGCCTTAAATATTTAGGGTTAGGGTAGGGTTAGGGTTGAAAGCGGGCGCCCGCGGGCGAGGGCTTGAATGGATTTCGCTGGCTCTCCAGATAACTGAGCTTTAAAGGTAGGGGAAGTGATTTCACTTTTGTCAGATATCACCCCACAAAAAAAATCTGTTAAAATGCTCTATTATAAGGTGTGCACTGTGCAGACCATATATGGAGTTTCCCCCTCCCCCACGTTAGCAGAGGAGCTAATAAAAGTTCCCCAGGTGGAGGGTGAATTCTCCTCCAATCAGGATCGAGCAGCAGGTTCACATAGTGTAGCTACTCTTGGGCACCCCTAGTGCACCAGGCTGGTACTACACCATGAATTTCAAATCACTTACCCTAAGAGAACGGAGAGGAACGCCCGCACACTGTTTATATGCTCCAAAACACACTTTTATTTAGTAGAGGCAACACTGCAAGTGTTGCCTCTACTAAATAAAAGTGTGTTTTGGAGCATATAAACAGTGTGCGGGCGTTCCTCTCCGTTCTCTTAGTTTGATGCCTTGATGCCCAGCACCTGGCCTGAATATAGGCGTGAGATGTGCACACAATCCGTTTGCCTTTGAAATCACTTACCCTACCTTTAATAATGCATGTCCAGTTTTCCATGCATGTTTTTCATGTTCTTGGATGTTTAGACATCCTCCTAAGGGACATTTATTTTTGAAAGAAAATTACTTTTTTGCTGTTTGACTGAGACGTCCTTGTAACCTGTCGAGCCAGTCCAGCCCTCGGCTTGTACCAGATTTAGAAGCACACTCGGCCTCAGGTTCTCTGTCTGAGTCTGAGACTGACTAGTAAAGTTTTCAATCAGACAGACAGACTGTGTGTGTGTGTGTGTGTGCGCGCGCGTGTGTGTGTGTGTGCGTGTGTGTGTGTGATATTACAGTGGGCAGACAATAGCTGAACTCCTCCAAGAATGACACAACATCAAAGACACATTTCCATACAGACACACGGAGCCGCTTGCTTTTGATGAAGACAATCCCTCTTCCCCTTCTGCTTTTCTCACGGCACACACACACACACACACACACACACACACACACACACACACACACACACACACACACACACACACACACACACACACACACACACACACACACACGTGCACACCCTTTATTTTTTCCCCCCTGGCCGTACAGTATATTCAGTGCTGATCTGGTGGAAATGGGGGGAAGTACCGAAAAGCAGAGCTTGCAGATGAGTAAAGCTATTGAATGACATACACACAGATGTCAGAAGAGCACACACACACACACACACACACACACACACACACAAGAGCACACACACACACATGCACACACACACACACAGCATTGTAAGAGATGATGTAATATCTGAGTGAAGCTGTGGGTTCCCAGAGTGAGTGAGTGAGTGAGTGAGCCATCAGCAGAATAGACAGCGGTTCAGCACCGGGCCAAAGCGTAACACGCCCTTCCTCTAGCCAAGAGCAGGGGCGGATCTAGGCATGGGTATGGGAGGGCAATGCCCCGCCTAAATTCTCATTCTGCACCACATTCTGCACCACAGATATTTCAAATTAAAAGTGATATTTCAAATTAAAAATGACTACTACTGCTACTAACTAACTACAGCTGTGTCACCACTAAACCAACAGCATTTCATCACTGAAAACAGAAAACTCTCTGAGTCAGACCTTTAGCTTTATGCATGCTGCATGTCTGTTGCAACTTCAACAACAACTGATGTTATTATCGATGCTTTACTTGACTAATATAAGTCCTGTAACCGAAAATGGTGTGGGAGCGGCTTCATCGACCGTGTCGCTTCGCGCCACGGTCAATGAAGCCGCACCCATACCATTTTCTCTTGCTCCCCCCCCCAATTGTGAAATGTTACATCCGGCCCTGGCCAAGATGACTGACTCCTCCAGCTTTTGGCTGTGTATTAGGGCTTTCCTGCTCCAGCCCAGTGTCCTGTCCAGGAGCTGACCTGGTGGTGTTGTCGGATCATTCTGTGTGTCAGCAGTCACAGTGTGTCACAGTGTGGATCAGGAGGTTTTGACATGTGGTTTTGGTTTGATGACATGTGTCATCATCAGTGTTGGGCAGAAATCAATTACATGTTACTGTAATATTACCTTTCCCAGCAAAAGTAGTGTGACAATATACTATTGTGGCAATATAAAGTAGTGTGACAATATACTATTGTGGCAATATAAAGTAGTGTGACAATATACTATTGTGGCAACATAAAGTAGTGTGACAATATACTATTGTGGCAATATAAAGTAGTGTGACAATATACTATTGTGGCAATATAAAGTAGTGTAACAATATACTATTGTGACAATATAAAGTACTGTGACAATGTACTCTGCCAAAATGGGTAATACGTTACTCTGACGAAATACGCCTTATTACTTAGTACAAATGAGCTTCTTGTTGTAAGCGAAAATAGAACACAAGCTATCAACAGATAACAACAGAGATGTGCAGTAGTTTGTAGATCCCAATCCACCACAGCATTCTGCACACATGACATAACACTACTAAGTTGTTGCAAGCTGGCGCTAAACAGATTGTGTTGTACATCTCTATTCATTTGCCGGTGGGAGGAGGGAACTTGGGAAAGTAATATGATGTAACATCAAGTCATATACTGTAATATAAGTAAAGATATTACTTTTATACGGAATATTGTCAAGCGCTGCTCACCCAAACATCTCACATGTTACTATACGCCTGTCTCCTGCCTCAGGGAACAGCTTGATGTGAAAGTACACTGGACGTGTATGACACTGAGCCTTCAACCCTTGATGCTGAGTGACAAGCAGGGAGGGGACCCGCTAACTTACCACGTAACCTGGTCCATAGGATGTATAATGTAATATATATTTTTTGCAATTTTCTTTATAAGATTTTATTACATTTTTAACATTTTTAAAACCTTTGGATAAATGCATGCCACACACAGCAAAGGAAACATTGATATTCAGTAATCATATAGCACTTTGAAATGTAAGAAATGGTACAGAATTTACCAAGCTATAATTTAAAAAAAAAGTGTTTTGGGTGCTTGGGGACAAAAATGAAAAATAAAAAAAATAAAATAAAAAGCACAAGGCAGCCCTGCATCACAAGCCCTTAAGTGAGGTTGTGAACCAATAGAGGACTGGGCATAACGGACAGCGATAAGGGATGTTTAACAGCTAGCAAATGCCCAAACCACTACATAATGTAACAGGGTGGTGGAGGTGTTTTAGGGATTTAGAATGCTGACCAAAATAACAACTTTAGCTCAAATTATGTGTAACGGGTCGTGAGACTAAAATCGAGCCCAATGTTTCCCACCAGACTTGTGCGTTTGGGTGGGAATCAGGGCAGTTGTGATGTGCTGCGCTGTAGTGTTCTGTGCTGTGCTGTAGTGCAGTGGTTTTCAACCTTTTTGATACCCAGGCCCACTATTTATTGAGCACTTGAACCACGGACCACCACTTCATGACATTGTTAGCCCCACAGACAGACCCCAAAACTAAAGATTTATTTTGCTTTTGTCCACAACCACAAAACTAAACAGTCAAACATACAGACCAAAACGATGAATATCATAACTCTTGAGAGCCTAAACTCAAAGAGTTACATCTGGTTAACACCCCGCGTGCCTTCGCAGTAGATCTACGTCGGGAAACATGGGCCGAAATATGAAATATGACTTTTAGATGGAAATCACTGGCACTAGCAACCTAAAAAAAAAATGAAAAAGTGCTGGCACTCAGAGTGTTTTAACCAACTTTCCATCATTTAGCCTGGCGAGTCTGGCGACCGCCTTGAACCCTCTCAAAGACCACTGGTGGTCCTCGGACCACTGGTTGAAGACCACTGCTGTGCTGTGCTGTGTTATGGGCTCTACATTACAGTACAGTGATGATCCAGGCAGGGTTTCAGGGTCTACAGACTGACCTAGACTACAGGCTAGGATTACATCCACAGAAACAACGTATTCACCTCCCTGAACACACCGCACTGTTGTGTCAGGGAAATACAACCTGGGTGGAGATACTGTGTGTGTGTGTGTGTGTGTGTGTGTGTGTGTGTGTGTGTGTGTGTGTGTGTGTGTGTGTGTGTGTGTGTGTGTGTGTGTGTGTGTGTGTGTGTGTGTGTGTGTGTGTGTGTGTGTAAACGCACACGCAAACTAAGTGTGTGTATTTCAGACGGCCTTGTGCAGCAGCATTTGTGTGTTTACATGTGCGTTCGTACATGCATATGCAAGCTTTTTTCTTTTTCAAGTGTGTGTGTTTGTGTGTGTGTGCGTGTGCGTGCGTGTGTCTGTCTGTGTGTGTGTGAGAAAGTATATGCTATGGGAGTAATAGGCATATTTGCAGAGGCGGTATTGTCATGCGCGTGACTGCGCTGTTTTGTACATGTCATGACTGTGTGTGTGCGCGTGTGTGTGCGTGTGCGTGTGCGTGTGCTACAGTGTGTGGGTGTGTTAAGTATAGCCCTGGTGAACCACATGGATCAGTGACAGTGTTTCTCCTCCCTGCTGCCCCCCTGTGGTTCCCACGTGTCATTTCCTCTGCTCTACTGTAGTGAAACCTCCTATCTCACATTATTCTACTGTAAACACCTCCAGTGGTGGAGCATATAGCAGTGAAACCTTGTATGTATGTAATAGAGCAGGGGTTTTCAACCTTTTTGACACCAGGGACCACCATTTATTCAGCATTTGAGCCACGGACCACCATTTGATGACATTTTAGCCCCAAAGACCTAAAACTAAAGAATTGTTTTGGTTTTGTTCACAATTCCAGGATGGATTTTGCAAACAAAACAGTGTGGGCTTTTTAATTAAATAGTGCTAATTCAGATGATGAATATTTTAACTCTTGAGAGTGTGAAAATGAAATCAAATGGACCCGCAAGAGTCAATTTGGTTTCATTTTCACATTCTCAAGAGTTACATCTGGTTAACCAACTTTCCATCATTTAGCCTGGGATCACCTGGAACCCTCTCAACTCTAAACCTGCATTGAAACAGAAATGGAGGGCACTTTACTTTGAAGTTTCAGCCTGAAACGCTGATCTGAAGTTTCTAAACCAAGTATTACACTGTCTGAATGCCAAAATGGGATTAAAAACATATATTTCTGACTAATCAAAGCCTCCTGAGATTGTGGAGGACGATTCAGCTATGGGATGAAAGCAGGTCAGCTGAATTTGGATGTATTTGTTTTCAGAAAGTAATTAAAATTTGATCAAGTTTTTATGGAATGCATTGTTGCATGCATTGAATGGCCATATAATGACTATGAAAGCAAGCAAAAACATGTTTTTCAATTTACTGGGAGGTTACACAACATTAATTTCACTTGCTAAGCCACTTTGCCACTTGATTTGCCACTCAATTTCCCTTTCACTTCATGCCTGCACACCAGACGTTACTGTCTGGTGGTGACATTGATTTTTAATGTCACTAGACATTGGCAACCGTTTGTCGCCAAGCCATTGTTTATATTGTTGTCAGAGATGGATGTTATTGGTTTCCTCTTATCAATGACCTTGTAGGCGGAACGTGTTCTCCTACAGCCCAGAACGGCTCAGAGGTATCGCTGATCTACAAGCTCAAAGGCATTGAGCTCTCAGATTAGACAACCTTTGATGCTTTTGAATTTGAATCCTTGAAAACTAAGTAAAGGTTCTGGATGTATAAAGGTAATTTCCACCGTCACTTGAGTACAGCATGTGTACATTTTGTGACACCTCTTCTCTCCAAAACATCCCAGATGCAAATACGGCACTGTTTGTTTTACTCTTCTACAATTTGATGTGTTTAATGGCTAGTTTCAGTGCAGATTAAATGATAAATAAATTGTCCCTTTCAATAGTAGCTTCACACACACACATTCATACACTGATGATGGAGGAAAACATGCAAGGCACCAACCTGCTCATTGGGAGCAATTCAGGGTTCAGTGTCACTTTGACAGTTAATTCTGGGGAAGCCTGGGTTCGAACCGGCAACCTTGCAGTTCGCTTCTGACCACTCTGCCACCACTGCCACAATTTCTATATATACTGTACAATTGATCATCATTGAAAAACAACTAAAAATAAAATACCTGTTCTAAAGATCTTTTTTATTGTACAATTAATTCCACATGCTTTTTACTCGGATTTGGCATTGTTGACAATACAGTTGAACCTTGAAGCCCCCCCCCCCCCCCCCCCCCCCCCCCCCACTCACACACACTCCCTCTATTTATTATTCTGTCTCTCTTTCGTTTCATCTCTCTCTCGCCCTACTTCTGGTCATTGCTTATTGTTATCTCTCTCCGTCATGCACTCTTTCTCTTTCTCTTTCTTTCACTCAGATCCTGTTTCATCATCTACTTCTATCGTCATCCCTCCTCCTCTTTGGCACCCTGGCACCGTAGATAGAGAGAGAGAGACAGATGCCAACCAGGGGCGGATGTAACATTTCCCTATTGGGGAGCAGGAGAAAATGGTATGGGTGCGGCTTCATCGCCGCACCCATACCATTTTCAGTTACAGGACTTTTATTAGTCAAGTAAAGCATTAATAATAACATCAGTTGTTGTTGAAGTTGCAACAGACACGCAGCATGCACGCAGCAGAGAGTTTTCTGTTTTCAATGATGAAATGCTGTTGGTTTAGTGGCGCTACGATTGTAGTTAGTATCCTAGTGTTTCAAATCATTTAATTATTAGCACTTTAATTTGAAATATCTTTGAAATTTGCGTTTGGGTTTGCATGCCATTATGTTTGGTGGGACAGTCAGGGCATTTAGGGGTGGCATTGCCCCCCATGCCCATGTCTAGATCCGCCCCTGATGCCAACGCTGCCAGCAGCATCATCAGCAGAAAGCACCCAAGAATTGGGTGAGAATCCCAGGGAGGGACTCTCCAGCACTCCCCCCTGCACCTCCTCCCCAGGGCAGTGGGAGAGATAACAAAGTGTTCCTTCCTTCCGTCTCGCTCCACAGCTCTCTGTCTCTCTCTCTCCACACCACCATACCTCCCACCACTTCTGTGAGACTTTCACTTTCTTCCACTCAAGGACAAATTGTTTGTTCTCTTCCCAGTAAAGTGCTCACATGGAGAACAAATGAAGGTTCTTTGAGGTTGGGCACGCACGGCGGGGCGGGGAGGAGGGGTGTGGATGCCAGCCGCTGTGCTTTAACCCTTTGTGTCCTGAACGCGTTTTGGTGTTTTATCTGTTGAAAAATAGCAGATCAACAAGCTCATGTCGCGCCACCGAGTGGCGCGACATGAGCTTGTTGTTCTGCTATTTTTGAAAAATTGTGAAAATGTGCTGCAAATCTCTGAATGCATTATTTTGGAAGCAAACATTTAATCTCAATTTTTCGCTTCTGGGGGGATCCCTATGTAGCGTGAGGCCTGAACACGGACATGGATAATACAGAGACAATGCCCTCCCCCAGAGAAGGATGGAGGGTGCTAATCAGTTTTACGACCCTTTGGAATGCAGGATAGGAACTCAAGAAAAGGGACACTTCAGTTTTCACGTTCTGTGCCCCTACCTCATGAACAATACCACACAGATGAAACTGTGCACATTTTACATGTCTGGACCACAAATACAGTATATATATATATATATATATATATATATATATATTTGTATGCTATCTTATGAACCATTAACTATAAACTGCATAGCATGTTGATTTGATTTGTAAATAATTTCTTCTTCTAATATTTGCCTGATCTCTGCATGGCTAATATATGATGTTTAGTATCTAAACGTTCCCAGAATCGATTTGTTTGCAAATCCATGACCAGATGTTTTGCAATTAGTCACTAAGGGAAGTTAGAGAAAAGTAGAGATATGGCAGGAGGAAAAAGGAGGGGCTGCTGAACCCCCCTACACACATAGATATGGACCCATGCGTGGCCAATGGCCAGTGAACTGGAAGGGAGGAGTCAAACTCCCCCACTGAGTGAGGACAGCGAACAGGCCAGATGTGCTCTCTCTTGGTTTTTGGTGGACGAACAGGCAAGACGTCCTGTTCTGTCCTCTCCCTCTGCTCTTCTGAATCGGGTTTGACTAGATGTCCCCGTTTCGCCCTCTGTTCTGTTTGGTCGGACTGTGGGGTAGACGAATGTCCCCTGCATAGAGCGCTACTGACTTGTTTCGAGGATAAGACACTGAGTCTCCTCATCGCTCTTCAGTCCGGGTTTGACTGCATGTCCCCGCCACCAAAAGAACTTCTGAGCAGACCTCAACGCCTCAACCAGCCAACCCTCAGAGACTCAGAACGGTGCTCCTCTCAACGCCACAGCGAAGACAAGACATCTCCTACACGACTACATCCTTCAAGGAGCCAACTCCAATCCAAGCCGGCGTCACCAAGGCGTCACCAAGGACGCAGAGACACTGACCGGGTATAATTTGCCTGGAGGCCTGCTCCTCTAACTGTCCACTCTCCTTCCCAAGATGGCCGCCGCCAGCTACTACAAAGACTACTCCTCCTCCACAGGGCTGCTAATGGCTGCCACTACCATATGACTGTCTCCTCCTACACACAGGCAAGCATATCGCATTACATGTGAAAAATGGCAACCCCCAGGTTAGCAGGCAGAGTAGAGAAGTTGTAGATCTGCTGTTTCTCAAACTTTTTATTGCTTTTATTTTCAAGTGTCTCTTTTCTTTGTCTGCACCATTACCTGACAATACACACGACCTTGCTATGATCGACATTTAATCCTGCCGTCCATTTTAGGATGTTTTATACCAATTTATTTTACATTTAATAAATTGATTATTTTTATTAAGAAGTTGTTGTGTTTTCTATCTCATGGTTTACTAATTGTACAGATGGGGTATTTATTGCTAGTCTGTCCAAGAACTCATGTTACATTAACAGTGACGTGAGCAATATAATTTCATTATGTTTCAATATTAATATTTTCATAATTTCATATAAATATGGAAAATTAATATTGAAATATTATGTCCTGTTCATAAACACTACACCTAGAACAACATGTTTTCAGGTGGGGAGTCTGCAGCCAAATATGGATAATTCTGGTGGTCCTTGGCTAGAAATATGTTAGCATCACTGACACAGGAGCACAGGTTTTTCAGAAAAACTAGAATCTAGTGTCAGAGACTATAGAATAGTGTCAAAAACTCGATTCTAGCGTCAGAAACTAAATTCTAGTGTCAAAAGTAGATCCTATCATCAGAAACTATAATTTAGTGTCAATAACTAGACTCTAGTGTCGGAAACTACAGTAGAATCTACGTTAAAAGCTAGAATGTTGCTGCAGCTATAATCTGGTGTCAGGAACTACTGTATAATCTGGTGTCAGGAACTACTGTATAATCTGGTGTCAGGAACTCAAATCGAGGGTCAGGACACAATGGGTTAAAGCCCATAACTGATATGCTGACTAGATTCTAGTTTCTGACACGATATTCCAATTTCTGATGTGAGATTCTAGTTTCTGACATTATATTCCAATTTCTGACACTAGATTCTAGTTTCTGGCATGATATTCCAATTTCTGACACTAGATTCTAGTTCTGACATGATATTCCAATTTCTGACACTAGATTCTAGTTTCTGACATGATATTCCAATTTCTGACACTAGATTCTAGTTTCTGACATTATATTCCAATTTCTGACACTAGATTCTAGTTTCTGACATGATATTCCAATTTCTGACACTAGATTCTAGTTTCTGATGCTACATTATAGTTGCAGGTGTAGATTCTAGCTTCAGACGCAGAATTTTCTACTTTATGGCGCTAGATTTCTGGCGTTACATCCTAGTTTCTGATGCTAGGTTCTAGCTCCCGACGCTACATTCTAGTTTCCGATGCTAGATGCATTTTCTGGTGCTAGATTCTAGTTTTCTGATGCTAGATTCTATTTTTTATGCTAGATTCTAGTTTGTGACACTAAATTCTAGATTCTGATGCTATAGATTCTAGTGTCTGATGCTAGAATCTTTGCTTTCAAAAATAGCAGAACTACAAGCTCATAGCGCGCCACTCGGTGGCGCGCTATGAGCTTGTAGATCTGCTATTTTTCAATCACTAAAGTATAACACATTGTTCAGAACAACGTGTTAAAGTACAGAAAGGTTTAATCACAGATTGCACTCAGTTTCAAACTATAACGCTGCTGATGGCTGATGGTTATGGTAATGAAATGGATGCCTGGCTGCAGCCGTGTCAACAGTTGGCAGAGTGCCAGGCTGACAGCAGTTTACTTCTACAGTGGAAATGGATGGAGAGAGAGAGATTTAAAGTTATGTGCTATAGGGACCGCCGCTGCTGCTGCTGCTGCTGCTTAGACAGGGATTAAAGTTCTCAGTACTGGGTACTGATTTCAGTCCTGATGATTTCACAGGGCCATTTAATTAGCTCAGTTTTTATTTGCAAAAGATCATTTTCAGTCTTAAGATTTCTTTTTACTTTAATCCCTGTGCTTAGATCAGTGGAGGATGTTGCAATTGGGGCACCGCAAATATGTGGCAAAACAGAAAACACTATAAGATCTGAATGATGATTGTGCCGCCCGATATTGGGTATTGGACGTACAGTATGTGTTCATATGTTATTACAACATTAAAGATGATTTAATCTGATTTAATCTTTAATGCTTTAATGTTGATTTTTTTCTACCCTAAAACATGATCATCAGGTATTAATGTTATATGAAAAGTACGATTTTTTTTTCCTCCCAAAAGCATACAGTGTTTGTTAAACTGTCATTTTTATGATTCCACCCTACCAGTTTATATGCCTGGTTTGCCTGGTGGGTGGTGATGGGTGGAGATGAACCTGAACTGAAGCCACACCCACAGTTTTAGTTGCATGATAAAGGGGGAGGAGTTAGGGGAGGGGCTGAGCACATGATGTCACTATATTGAAGTTTTTTTTCATTGTCACGTTTGACTGGAAAGGTTCAGCCCCCAGGAAGAAATCCTAATTATAAAGGGAAGACATCATTGCACATAAAAAACACAGCAAGGCGTCTATTTACATACTGTCACCTCTTAAACAAAATTGGAAAAAATTACAAAAATCACGGCACCCCCTCTTTAATATATTTTAAAAATAATTCCCACCTGTGTGAAGCGATTAAGTGAGAGCACTCCTATCATCATGGTGGCGGTGGCCCAGAGGCAAAGTCACTGGACGGTAACCGCAATGTTGCTGGTTCGAACCAGGGTTCCCCCAGAGTTAGTGTCGATGTGTCCTTGAGCAAGACACCGAACCCCTAATTGCTGGTTGTACCTTGCATGGTTTCCACCGCCATAAGTGTATGAATGTGTGTGTGAATGGGTGAATGTGATGCACAAGCTATGTAAGGCGCCTTGGATAAAGAAAGAGAAATGCACCATTGACCGTTTATCATGCATCATGTCTTTCCCGCCAGTCGGAATTTGTGTCTGTACTTTCGTCCTCAATGTTTGTGTTGCGCAAACAGAAAAAGCTGGGCATAGGAGGGGGGGAGGCTTTTGTAATACATCTAGGAATATGGTTAGAGGTATGCATAGCTTTTATGTTTATGAAAAAAAAGTTAAGTCTTACAGTATGTATATTTAAGAATACCTGGAGGTTGTCGGATTTGTCGGAGGTTGTCGGATTTCACCCAGGGGAGGCAAGTGCGTTCTTGCGTTTCCAAACAGCAGAGTTTAAGCACCAAGGAGTTCCATCTGCTCTTCAAGCCTGTGGCACTGGCAGGCCAATCTGGTGCATCTAAGAGACTTGTAGTAGTAGTAGAGACAGAGGCACTGGAGCAACTCAGACAGTTTAACACTTTAAAGCAGTGGTTTTCAACCTTTTTGACCACCATTTATTCAGCATTTGAGCCACGGACCACCAATTGCTGACATTTTTACCCCAAAGACCTAAAACTAAAGAATTCTTTTGGTTTTGTCCACAATTCCAGGCTGGATTTTGCCAACAAAACAGTGTAAACTTCTTAATTAAGTGGTGCTAATTCAGATGATGAATATTTTAACTCTT
Organism: Benthosema pterotum; assembly: GCA_039105355.1. Taxonomy (NCBI): domain Eukaryota; kingdom Metazoa; phylum Chordata; class Actinopteri; order Myctophiformes; family Myctophidae; genus Benthosema; species Benthosema pterotum. The sequence goes on from CM076970.1 coordinate 47,810,922, forward strand.
GAGAGTGTAAAAATGAAACCAAATGGACCCGCAAGGGTCCATTTGGTTTCGTTTTTACATTCTCTAGAGTTACATCTGGTTGACCGACTTTCCATCATTTAGCCTGGGGACCACCTGTAACCTTCTCAAGGACCACTGGTGGTCCCCGGACCACCTGTTGAAAACCCCTACTTTAAAACGATAGCTCAGAAGTTTGAAGTTAAGCATACTTGCCATTAATATAGTGGTGTAAACTGTATTAATTGATTGCCAGAGTCCTGTCGTTTTTTTGTTTTTGCTCTGGAAGTAGTGCCAGTAATTTCATAGGGGTCATTGGGGCCCCTTTCTAAAATATTAGAAATATAGCCTTTGTCCATTGTTGACCCCTGTATCACAGGGAACTATGATTTTTTTTTATTGTGTCCATATTGCTACGGCCAAAAAGTACTTCCTTGTGATAGGGGGTTCAAAAATGAACAAAGATTGTGCAAAAATTGCAGGAATAATTCAACAATAGAAATTATGTAAGTTTTGTGGATTCATTTACGTTGTACTTTTACTGTGTGACTGTATTGGTGATTCCAATGCGTAAGTCAGCTTACGTGTGAATGAATGAATTGAGCAATTTTGGTGATTTTGTTTTCAAATGACTTCCTGAAACTATAGTGCATGATGAAGTCAGTAGTGTGGTGGGTCCAGTGAAAACTACAATTACACACCGGTCACTGTGGTCACCACCGTACCGTTATGTGCTGACAACTGGGATGGCCGTGGTTGACTGGAGGCCTTGGACTGCCGTGTGTGTGTGTGTGTGTGTGTGTGTGTGTGTGTTGGTGTGTGTTGTGTGTGTGTGTGTGTGTGTGTGTGGTGTGCGTGTGCGCGTGTTGTGTCCATGCACTGTATATATACTTTGGTGCATATAATTTTGCTGTGAGACTACACATAACAGTATAACGGTGTGTCTGTGTTTATATGTGTGCACCCATCTTCCTTCAGTCCTTATACAGAGAAAATCCATCTGTGTGTGCGTGTGTGTGTTTGCACGTGGGTGTGCGCACGCGGTGTAGTAATGTGTGTGTTGCGCGCATGCATGCGGGTGTTGTGTGTGAGTGTGTGTGTGTGTGTGTGGCGTGAGTGTGTGTGTGGTGTTGTGTGTGTTTTGGTGTGTGTGTGTGTGTGTGTGTGTGTGGTGTGTGACCACAGCCACTAATTGAACAGTTAGTTCTCGGTGCTGACCTTGCAGCAGACCGCGGGGTTTCCTTGGTCATGTCCGGGGGAACCGGCACGGAAGTTTTCAGGAATCGAACCGCCATCATCACCGCTCTGCCGCGGAGGAACCACACCACACATATTTTGTCTTGTTTTTTTGATTTTTTTTGCCGATATACTGTACTGTAGCTTCCCAATGCCCAGGCAGCAGGGGCGGATTGGCCATCTGGAGTACAGGGAGTTTTCCCAGTGGCCTGCGCCACCTAGTGGCCTGGACAAGATCCAAAATGCACTAGTGGCACTTCTAAAATGCACTAGAATGCGCTAGATGCTCGCCTGGACATACAGATCAAAATGACCATTAGTCTTCTACATTCCCCCCCAGTGCCTGGCAAAGGCAAAATTGTCCCGGAAAATATGTGCCAATCCGCCCCTGCCAGGCAATATGCACGCAGCTTAGCCATCTGAAAAACACAAATATTTACAAGATCATGTGTTTTTTGTTTTCCTCTCCATTTCCTGCATGTCCGTAGGCATTCCATGAATGTGTGTTGCCGGAAAAATACAGTGTGGCATGGATGGAAAAGTACCGGGCAGGGCAGGGTTTGTTAAAGACGTGGTTCCTCAAGGGGACTTTGGGATATCATGCACTGACCTTGGGAGTCTAAAACCTGCTATAGTAACACAGTTGATTTAATTAGTAGCTGTGTCTCCAGTCCCATCCTCCATACTGCTATCATACAGAGCTTTCTACTCAACCTGCCCTCCATACCAGTGGCCCATTCCAGGGCCCACTATTTATTTGGCATTTTGAGTCACAGACACCATAATAAACTTAATTTATATAGCGCCTTTCATACATAAATGCAGCTCAAAGTGTTTTACAGAGCAAAGACATAATAAGTGAAAACACAAGTGAAACAGAACAGCGTTAAGATAGGGTAGGACAACAGAACAGTAGCATAGAGAAGGGCTGATTGAATCAGTGTTGTTTGTTTGAGAATATTTTGACTTAGTCTTAGTCTTAGTCTTTTGAGTAACACACATTTAGTCTTTTAGTCCCATTTAGTCTTCTGAAATTCATTTTTTTAGTCTTAGTCTAGTCGATGAAATGTCAACATTGATTTAGTCTTAGTCTCAGTCTTAGTCTTTATTTAGTCTTAGTCTTTTTTTAGTCTTAGTCTTAGTAGTTTAGTCTTACATACACATGCATTGTAGGTTTATATGTTATACAGATTTATAGTTTTTAGTATGAAAGATGTCTCGTTATATTTCTTTGTAAAATTACTGCATTAGTAATAAGTTCCTTTCCTGAAAACGTATGCAATCTATACTGCAGATATGTTCACATACTTAAAAAGAACGAAAAAAAGAAGTTAAAAATGTTTCTTATTTCCATTAGTCTTAGGTTATGATTTAGTCTTCGTCTTAGTCTTTTGAAAACACATCTTTTAGTCCCAATTAGTCTTTTGAAATTAATTTTTGTTAGTCTAGTCCTAGTCGACTAAATATCAAAAACCTTAGTCGACTTAGTCTTTAGTCTTTAGTCTTTAGTCTTAGTCTTAGTCGACAAAAACAACACTGGATTGAATTTAATTGCTATCTTCTCTGATACACTTGCTAATGCCCATTGCCCATAGAGATGCTTCTCTGACCCCTGGTGATGTGCTCATCCTGGTTGAGGTTCATATACCATGCAGACCAGCGCATTCTGGTCAAGCAAATTAACCAAGACAGAGAGAGAGGAGCAATAAGCATGCAATAGAGTATCGAGGCAAAAATATATATATACAAACAGGCCAAGTAAGATACAGTTCAAGAGAAAAATACCAGCACACTCACGTTTTCCGTTTAGGATTATCATTTATTAAGTTCTCCCACAGCAGTTCACAGGTCACAACAAAAAGAACGTTTCGGCCCGGAGGCCTACTCAGCAAGAAGCCTCCAATTCTTGAGAATCCTAAACGTAAGAATGTGAGTGCTGGTATTTTTCTCTTGAACTGTAGCAACTTAACCAACCAGGGTTTTGTGACTTGTTACTAACACTATATGAAACAAACAAAACAAACAAAAACAAAAAAGACAAACAGTTGAAAGCATTTCTTTTCCAGTTTGTTCAAGGTCTTCTCTCAACATGCACTATTATTACTATGCATTACTATTTGTGAGTCCTTCTCCCACCACTGAGCATATACAGCAGTGGTTTTTGGGGACCACCAGTGGTCCTTGAGAGAGTTCCAGGTGGTCCCCAAGCTAAATGATGGAAAGTTGGTTAACCAGATGTAATGTAACTCTTTGAAAGCGTAAATGTGAAACCAAATGGACCCTTGCGGGTCCATTTGGTTTCATGTTTTACGCTCTCAAGAGTTAAAATATTCATCATCTGAATTAGCCCAAGTCTACACAACTAGAGAATGTAGAAGATTAATGGTTAGGATCTGTATGTTTGACTGTTTTGTTTCCGACATCCAGGATTAAATTGTGGACAAAAGCATCTTTAGTTTTGGGGTCTGTGGGGGCTAAAATGTCCTCAAATGGTGGTCCATGGCTCACATTCTGAATAAATAGTGGGACCTGGACTGGTAAGAAAAAGGTTGACAACCACTAATATAATGTGAAGTCTGTGTGTGCTCTGTCCGTGACCTTGTTGTTGTCAGAATAATTCATAGCTCTGCTGCATCACAGTGGAACGTTATGATGGTTCACCACATACTGTATACTGTTGTTTGTTGTCGGTTGACGTTTTACAGTCTGGGAAAGTTTTTTGTTTCTTTTTCATCAGATTATATTTTATTCATTGCTTGCAGTGCTGTTTTATATTTTCTTGGGCTTGCATTCAATCATTTATTTTTCTGCACCATTGACCTGTTTGTATTTTGATGTTGTATCATGATGCGGTGATGGTCTTTGATGTGTTTGATTGAATACTTTGTTATTCAATAACTTCTGCAAACCTTCAGTTCGAGGAAGAAAAAATACATTATATATATAATATATATAATATATATATATTATATATATATATATATAATATATATATATATATAATATATTATATATTATATATATATATTATATATATAAATAAATTATAATATATATATATAGAATATAAAACCATGGTCTACTAAGAAGATTTCAACCCAAGAAAAGGCCAGAAAGGCTAGTTTCCATGGCATTCCTTAGTTTTGGTATACTCAATTCGTCATCTCAAATTCAAAGTGTGACAAGGTTTGGTAATGTCCATTCGTTCTTTTTGTTGCCTTCCGCTGTCCGCAGAATAGCTTATAGCTTTAGTATGCAGTTTCTACACACCGAAGACGCACACAGAACTGGAAGTGACGCGTTAGGGTTACGGGTTAGCCCCAGAGCCTTATAGTGGGAGAGTTGCGACCCGGTCACGTGATTCGTCACGTGACTATACAGAGTCCTCTCTGAGTCCTAATTGCAATTGGGAATACATTGTTTTATGATAACGGCACAAATAAGAGCTATTTTAGGTACGTATGCAAAACGGCAACTGTTTTAAAGTATTGTTCACTCGCGCCTACCGTCTTTGTAATGTTTATGTTGTACTATTGTTAAAGAACAACTAAAATAAAGGGTTTTAAAGTCATTAAAGCTAGATTAAATACCTGAGTCCAATGCATTTCTGCATACTCCTACCACCAATAGGACCCAGCTGCAGCCTCGCAGACAGTCTTGCGAGACGCTCCGTATCACGAGAATGTCAGTTTTTAACAGTTTGTGAAAGGGGTGCTATTTAGGTTTGGACGGTTTGAAAAATGTATACATAGGAGTGAACAGGAATATCGCAACTCTCCCACTATAAGGCTCTGGTTAACCCTAAACCCTAACCCTACACACTGCAGAGTAAAGACGCACACAGCAAAACAAGAAGTGGCAACTGGTTAGACACACAGTACTAAAAATGCAGTTCCCGCTGCTATTCTTAGACCTCCATAACGTCACTCTGTCTGACTGTCTGACTGTCTGTCTGGCTGTCTGACTGTCTGTCTGTCTGACTGACTGTCTGAATATTGAAAGCAACACTTTCTGCCTTGTGGGTCAAAGCGTTGCAGTTTCGGAGCTTTTTGTAGAGTAGGTGTAGATCCCTCAGAAGTCAAGATAATTATAGGGCAGTTTCTACACACTGAAACGGGAAGTGACGCGTTGTAGAAGTGACGTCACGTGTTGTAGAACTAAAAATGCTTCCCAGTGCAGTCTGTCGTCTGTCTGTCTGCCCTGCCTGTCTGAATTAGAGTTCTCAAACTCTGCCTGAACCCGACCAAATCCGACCCGACATTTTAGGGTTGGGCTCGGGCGTAAAATAGATGCAGATCAGTAGGGCCTATGAAAAAAGCAATATATATATATTGAATTATTACATTATGATATTATATTATTATTACTATTATATTATTATAATAGTTGTAGATGCAGATCAGTAGCCTATGAAAAAAGCAATATATATATATTGAATTATTACATTATGATATTATATTATTATTACTATTATATTATTATAATAGTTGTATTCTGTCTGTCTGTGTATTTATCTATTATGAAGGTGGTGCTGATTGGTATTTTCAATTTCACTCTGTGTAGACTTCTCAAATTCTACCCAAACGTGACCAGGCCAGACCTACATAACATGACCTGACATATTAGGGCCAGGTCGGGCCTAAAATCTATGCTAGTTGGTAGGGCCGGGCTTTGGGCCTGATCAGCTAGGGCCCAGTTAGGGCTGGGCTTCAATTTTCAGGCCCGTTGAGAACTCTAGTCTGAATAATGTACCGTAATTTCCGGATTTTAAGCCGCACTTGAATATAAGACGCACCGGCTAAATTGGGGGCAAAATACTGATTTTTTTTCCCTTGTATAAGCCGCACCTGACTATAAGCCGCACCAGACAACAAGCTTCATGTTAGAGCAGTGGTTTTCAACTCTTTTTTTTTTTATCCCAGGGCCCACTATTTATTCATTTATTGAGACCATGATTTAACAACATCCTCACCCCACAGACCCCAAAACTAAAAGATTTCTTTTGGTTTTGTTCACAATTCCAGGATGGATTTTCGCAAACAAAAGAGGCAAAACATCAAAATGAGACCAAAATGAACATGTTATGTTCATTATGAACTTCTTAAGTGGTGCTAATTTAGATGGTGAATCTCATAACTCTTGAGAGCGTAAACATGAAACCAAATGGACCCGCAAGGGTCCATTTGGTTTCATTTTTACGCTCTCAAAGAGTTACATCTGGTTAACCAACTTTCCATCATTAAGTCTGTGGAGCCCACCTGGAACCCTCTCAGGGACCACCCCTGTGTTCCATGTAAAAATCCATAGATTGGCCGCACCGTTGTATAAGCCGCAGGGTCAAAAGCATGTGAAAAAAGTAGCGGCTTATAGTCCAGAAATTACAGTAAGTGACACTTTCTGAGTCAAAATGTTGTTGTTTTGTAGCCTTTTGTAGTGAAACTGACATCTGTTCAGGCTTCAATACGTTGGGTTGGTGGCCTTTTACAGTGAGTGAGTAACCATCTGAAGCATGTGTGGAACAATCAGAGCTGTTGAGCTGAAAGCATCCGTGTGTATAGGAGGAGGAGGTGTGTGGAGCTGGTATACTGGTGATGCTCTATGGTCAGGGGAATTCACCAAATGGCCTAGCTGACCTACACACACGGCGTGGTTAGTGGGAATTTGGGTGTGTTGTGTGTGCGCGTGTGTGTGTGTGTGCGCGTGTGTGTGTGCGCGCGCGTGTGTGTGTGTGTGTGCGTGTGCGTGCGCGCGTGCAATAGGGAAGTGACCATTTTGGAAGTGGCATGTACATTTGACCACAGTCTGGAAGGTGCAATCCTTAGCAAGGTAAGGAATTCCTTTCCAAGTAGGCAAGTACCAATGATCTTATAGGGGAACTCCACCCATTTTCAACATTTTTTCTGAGAGTGTACAAATGCAACCAATTGAACAGTTCCATTTGTAAAAAAGAAAAAAAAAAAAAAAAAAAAAAAAAAAAAAGAAGCGTCTAAAGAAATCCATTAACATGGTGAAAATACATCTTGATGATGTCATCAAGATGTTTCACCATGTTAGTGGTTTTCTTCAGACCTCCATTTCTTGCGAACACAGAATGGGGGAACTTTTTTATCATGTCCACCCAGCACCTCTAGGGTATACTAATGACATATTAGAATGTTGAAAATGGGTGGAGTTCCCCTTTAAGGATGCTATTATACAGCTTGGTTACAAATGTAAACTTCTTGTGTTTATATTTGGAATAGGAAGCCTTGGTAATGTCTATGAATCAGTGGTGGAGGGCCTGTGGATTGCAACCGTTCCCAAGCTGAGAGCTATAAGGCTTTGGCTCTGTTCAGTAATGAACAGTGCCTGCATGGCAATGCCTCCTGTACTCATGATCCTTATCGTAGCACTTGAGAGTTTTCCAAGTTTGCCCATCTGCTATTGTTTGTGTTCGAGATTTTCTCGTTAAATATGAATACAAATAAAGCGTGTGTGTGTGTTGTGTGTTGTGTGTGTGTGTGTGTGTGGTGTGTGTGTGTGTGTGTGTGTGTGTGTGTGTGTGTGCGCGTGTGCGCGTGTGTGCGTGTGTGTGTGTGGTGGTGCGCGTGTGCGCGTGTGTGTGCCGCCGTGTGTGTGTGTTCCTAGTGAGTGTGAGGTCTGGAATCTGACATCTGGCTGGGAGTCTGGGACATCCTTGTTGTTCCAATCTGACACCTTGTGGACTCTCACAGGTGTCTTCAGTCCATCTGTCCATGCATGGCATCCTCTCCACCGTCTATCATGACTTGTCCAAAATTAAAATCTATGGTGTGGTGGTAAAATGATCAGTGCAGCCTGGTGACTTGCTGTAGTGTAGCGCTGTACATTCAAGTACAGTATGGTCTTCACAGATGGAGTGCCATGATTTTTTTTCCCACCCTAAAACATGATCATCAGCTATTATTGTTAAAAAAATGAGGAGGAAGAGGTTTTTTCCAAAAAACCTTGTCCCTGTAAGACAGTGGTTTTCAACCTTTTTGACTCCAGGGACCACCATTTATTCAGCATTTGAGCCATGGACCACCATTTGAGGACATTTTAGCCCCACAGACCCCAAAACTAAAGATTTCTTTCATCTTCTAGTTGTGTAGACTTGGGCTAATTCAGATGATGATGAATATTTTAACTCTTGAGAGTGTAAAAATGAAACCAAATGGACCCGCAAGGGTCCATTTGGTTTCATGTTTACGTTCTCAAGAGTTACATCTGGTTAACCAACTTAGCTGAGGACCACCTGGAACCCTCTCAAGGACCACTGGTGGTCCCCGGACCACCTGTTGAAAACCCCTGCTGTAAGACACTCTCCATATATGGTACAGAATTCATTCCATATGTTGAACTGATCTGAGCCCCATGCATGATAAAGCACCAAAACTAGCCCAGCGATCTGCTGTCACGCAATCTCACCCTCAAGGTGTCATACTGGTATTATTAATGTAATACTAATGTGATTAAAGATAAGATAATAGCCCTGTTTTAATATCGTCTACAAATCCAAATACATTTTTTGTACTTTTTTTAATCATTTTTTTTTTTTTTTTTTTTAATAATCAGAAGTGATTGCAGAACATGATCTGTCTGAACATGAGAGGTCCAGTGGTCACTGGAAGGACAACGTGTGTGGAAAGGGCAGGAGGTGCAGTGTGCGTGCGTGCGTGTGTGTGTGTGCATGCGTGTCCATGTGTGTGCGTGTGTGTGCATCATTCACTTTGTCAGAGAATGATGAGTCCAGACTGGCGTGATGGAAAGCCCAGCCGACCGCTAATGCAAACACACGCACACACACACGCACACACACACACACACACAACGCACATACACACACACACACAGCGCACAACACGCACACACACACACACACACACACACACACACACACACACACACACACACACAACACACACACACACACACACACACACACACACACACACACACACACACACACACACACACACACACACAACAGAGGAGGGTGGGGACATGGAAATACATAGAATTTCAGAGAAGGAGGAACGAGTTATAGAGAGGAAAAGACTGAGAGGGGAAGAGAGAGAAAGAGACAAAAAGATACAGTGAAAGTGAGAGAGAGTTAGTGGTAAATACAGGTGGTGAATACAAGACTATTCATACTACAGTGTTAGGTGATAAGGTGTCCGCTAGAGCCCAAATGATACGATAACCAATATGATAGAGGTAAACTTCATCCCCCAATAACCGATTTGCAATTTATTTATTTATTTATTTATTTATTTTTTCAACGGAAATAAAAAACGTGAGGATTGAGCATGATTTTGCACCGATATGATTATGCAAAGGCTTTATGTCATGATTATGAAGCGTTTTAGCTGCAATTTTCTGTCACTAGAGTATTAAAAATAAATAAATAAATAAACACTTTGGGGAAGGCACTCTTCATATCAGAGACTCACTGATACAACAGGGCTTATCTATGATTTCTCCCCATTTACAAATAAATTATTGGTAGTGGCTGGTTGATGTGTTTTTGGGCTTTTCCTAAAGTGTACAGTAGTTTTTATTTGAGCTTATTTTCCAAAGCTTAAACTAGTGGTTTCCCACATTTATTAATCTCAAGGAACCCCAGATTAAATGGAATGGTCCACTAACAACCATCAGAAAATACTGTGTGCTTTTCATTCAAACATATTCAAAATATTCCTTTTATTCCTATTGAGTTTTAAAACGACAGATGTACATCTCACAATGTGTTGCTGCAGGTTGTAGATCAGCTATGCTGAGACCTGGCCACTTGTTCTGTTGCAAACCTGCACCACCCCAGCAAGAGAAAGGGAACTTCTGCACACACAAAAAAACGCAAAGACTTATGGGTGTAGGAAAGTGTGGATATATATCAGGGGCAATATGACGGCTCAATATATAACTGTCGGGCACTGGTTCACCCCACCGACACGGTGGTTAGTAAAAACAGTGAGTCCCTTATCACCACATGCTTCACATGGCGTCATGTTGCAGTTTTCGGGGAGACGCTTTATCACCTAAAAAACTTGCCTTAATGTGTAACACAGGGTCAAGTTGTGACAGCTGTCAAGGGGTGGAGGAAGGGTTCTGACATTGGACAGTATTGACAGACTAGCTGGGTGTTTACGTTTAAGTCCATTATCAAGACTCCCTCTGTGGGATAAAAAAGATTCATCTTCTGCCTTGTTCTGCAGGCATACAACCTCCAAGCAGTGTTGCCAACTTGGTGCATTTGCCGCTATATTTAGCTTTTTTTTTTTTTTTTTTTCAGAACTGCCTAGTGCCAAAATTAGTGAAAAGCTCCTGGCGGAAAATCTAGTGCTTTGTGCTGGTGAGATGGGCAAAATTGATCTACAGCGCCAGAGGTAAAATCTGGCGATAAAACCATTTTCCTCCTATGACAGTGGTTTTCAACCAGTGGTCCCCCAGGATAAATGATTGGCAGTTGGTTAACCGATGTAACTCTTTGTGAGCGTAAAAATATTAATTATGTGAATTAGCCCAAGTCTACACAACTAGAGAATGTAGCCAAGCATCTAGCGCATTCTCGTGCATTTTGGAAGTGCCACTAGTGCATTTTGGATTTTGGCAGTTGGCAACACTGCCTCCAAGGACCCCGGACCCCCCCACCCACTCCCTCTGTCTCCCAACCACAGCCCCCCTGCCCACTAGTGCCAGACAGGATGCCTTAACCCAGGGACCCCTGCAGGGGATCTGGCATTGCCTGCACAATGTACAATTAGAATAGTTTTTGTTAGTTATTTTTTATTATTATTATTTTTATTTTGTCTTCAAATTAAGTTAGTTTCAGTTTTCAGAGCAGGTTCGCGGGTTAGTTAGTTTTTATTTTTATTTAAATTTAGTTTCAATTTAGTTTCAGTTATTTGTTTGTTCCTACTTTGATTTATTTGTCATGGGGGTATAGGATACAAAAATTCATTAGAAGACATTCATTAGAAAAGATAGATTTAAAAACATAAACTCATAAACATAAACAATAGAAGTTTGGAAAGCTTCTTTGGTCTAATACTTCCAACTTTGATCACACCAATTGATATTTTGGTATATATTTTTTACTTGTTGACCTTGCATATAAATGTTGCTAAAAACTAAAACTAAGGGTATTTTATCTATGATTTCAGTTAGTTTTGTGATCATACAATTTCAATTTAGTCATCATTTTTTATTTGATTTTTAGTTTTAATTCGCTACTGTTAACTCAGATGTTTTTTTTATTTATAGTTTTTTATTTAGTGTTGGTTATCTGTAATAGCCCTACTTCCAGGGGCGGATGTAACAAGTCCCAATTGGGGGGTGCATGTGAAAATGGTATGGGGATGGCTTCATCGCCCGTGTCACTTCGCGCCACGGGCGATGAAGCCGCACCCATACCATTTTCTGTTACAGGACTTATATTAGCCAAGTATAGCATCAATAATAACATCAGTTGTTGAAGTTGCAACAGACACGCAGCATGCATAAAGCTAAAGGTCTGACTCAGAGAGTTTTCTGTTTTCAATGATGAAATGCTGTTGGTTTAGTGGTGAGATAACTGTAGTTAGTTAGTAGCAGTAGTAGTGTTTCAAATCATTTTAAATATAAGCACTTTAATTTGAAATATCTTGGGTTGTTTTGCATGCCATCATGTTTGGTGGGGCAGACTGGGTATTTAGGGGCCCCCCATGCCCATGCCTAGATCCGCCCCTGCCTGCTTCCCTGCATGGGTAAAGTGGTCCAGGGAGCGCCGGAGAAACATGCTATATGGGGGTCTGGCTTTTTCAAGTATTATGAGCGTGCACGCGCATGCATGCACACACACATGCATGCACACATGAACGCGGCGCTGTGGTATGTGCACAGATCATTACCATAATTGAAAGTGACTGCTATAAGTGTGTGTGTGTGTGTGTGTGTGTGTGTGTGTGTGTGTGTGTGTGTGTGTGTGTGTGTGTGTGTGTGTGTGTGTGTGTGTGTGTGTGTGTGTGTGTGTGTGTGTGTGTGTGTGTGTGTTGAGGGGGGGCATCATGTGCTGGCACTCTACACAAGGTCCTCTTTCACAGACTATAATTGTGGTTGTTTTCAACCAGTGTTCTGGGGACCACCAGTGGTCCTTGAAGGTGTACCAGACTGCCCCCCCCCCCCCCCCCCGTCCCCCAATACTTAAACAGTTAAAGGTAGGGGAAGTGATTTGAAATTCATGGTGTAGTACCAGCCTGGTGCACTAGGGCCCCCAACAGTAGCTACACTATGTGAACCTGCTGCTCGCTCCTGATTGGAGAGAATTGTGGTGACCTGGGAACCTTTATTAGCTCCTCTGCTAACGTGGGAGGGGGAAACTCCATATGTGTTTCCACACCTATAATAATAAATAAATAAATCTAACCTTATACATTAACTTAACACTACACACTGCCTAAACGTAACCAGTGTTGCCAACTTGGCACATTTTGTCACTAAATTTAGCTGGTGAATTTGGCGAAAATTGGTTTACAGGCGCCAGAGATAAAACCCTCGTTTTTCACCATTTTTCCTCCTATGATAGAGTCCTCCTTCCTTCCTAGAAGAATTGGTAACCAATAGGACCCTTATAGATCTGTAACTCTTGAGATTGTAAAATGTGGTAGTGGTTACACCACTATTGTATTCCTCATGGGTGAGGACAGGAGTTATTGATTTTCAAACTTTTTTCCGAATTCCACTAAGACGAGCTATACCCCCACCACCACCTTGTTCCTAAAATGAAATTCAGGGAGTGGGTTATGTGACAAATATTTGTTTTGATGAAAAAGTTACTTTAGCTTTAGGTCTTGGGGTGTGTAAAGTGTGCCTTACGCTCTTGGGAGTTGTATGAATCGAATGCTTTATTGCAGAAGTGTACAGGGTACGGTCAAACACACAATCAATTGGATCACCGAAAAAAAGAAAGTCCTTGTGGTCTTGTTTCCACTCAAGGTCCTGCAGGGGTATTGGGTTCATAACCGTGATGAATTGTGGACACAAACGTATTCAACAACACATTCTACGTTTTGGGTCTGAGCGGCTAGAAATCTCATCAAATGGTGAACAGTCCGTGCCTAAAATGCAGGATGAATAGATGGTCCTTGAAATGAAAAGGGCTGAAGATTACTGTTTGGGAATGAATGAATGAATGCTTGCTTCACTCACACAAGTAATGAATCTTCTGCTGCAGTCTGAGCCTTATAACATATTTTGTGTTATAACGTTCCTGATGTGACCTTGGAAAGCACTTGTTGTTTTTAAATGTGCTATACAAATAAGGCAAGGTGACTTGAATACACAACTCAACAGACTTCATCTTACCACTTGTAGTAGCACTTGCCCTAGCCTTAACCTTCTACAGCTACTCGCTAAGTAATAACTGCGATCTTATCTGCTGATAACGGTCGAATCCGCTGCTACAGCAGGTCAAAGCATGTCAAACTCAGATACACAGCGGGACAAAATCGAAAAAAAGAAGAGAAAAAGGTACAAGTTGAGCCAAAGTTTCGACACACAAGCACACAGACACCAGTTTACAAGGATGACCCATGCAGAAAAACACACAAAAATTCCTTCTTAATTTTTAATCTTTGAAAATTTTCAGTTTCCTGTGATGACGATCCTCACTAAGCACTGCTTTCATAGTGAAATGAGAAAGTACTGTAAATCAATATGTTGCAAAAGTAAAACATTTAGCTGCATTTTATTTCTCATCATGGTGAGCAATATACCAGAATGCCAGTTTTAATGGTAATCAAATATCATCCTGCGCGGGATGATATTTAATTACTATTAATATAAGATTTAGATAATTCTTTCTTGAGTTAGACAGTATGTTCTACAGGCATACCGTATGCAAAGTCTCAACTTATAGATTGTGAGTGTATGCAGTGTAAGTAGACTTACAGTATTTCACGTAAACATAGTACAGCTTAGTTTAAGTATGATTCACATTTACTCATTTGTATGTACAGTATATGATGTCTTGCCATGCTTTTTCTTTTGTTCATGCTCCTCTGGATTAAGTGTCTGCTGAATGGATGAATGAATGAATGAATGAATGAATGAATGAATGAATGAATGAATGAACACTGTACAGTATGTTGCTGGCTATTCTCCAAATGCATGAGAGGATATGATTGTCAAGAATGTGTTGATATGGGATTTGTTTGGACACTCTGCATCTGTGTCAGTGTACAGTATGTGTGTGCACGCAAGCGTGTGTATGTGTACTTTATGCGTGTGTGTGTGTATGTATCTCTACGTGTGTGCGTGCGTGCGTGTTTGACTACTGGCAAACAACTCTAGCGCACACCGTTCAGGCTGCGCGCCAAGCCAAACAGGGCCTGTTCTACATAATGCACTTCTGTTGAATCCAACTTGGTGAATCCCGGAGGACTCTTACCAGTAAACCCCCACCACACTGCATTCAGCCCTGGGTGAGTGTGTGTGTGTGTGTGTGTGTGTGTGTGTTGTGGTGTGTGTGTGTGTGTGTGTGTGGTGTGTGTGTGTGTTGTGGTGTGTGTGTGTGTGTGTGGTGTGTGGTGTGTGTGTGTGTGTGTGTGTGTGTGTGTGACACACCAGCACCAGAAATGGGTGACTATTCTGTCTTTCTTTGTTCCCTCTCTCTCACTCTGGGAGCGCTTGGCTGTGGTTCAGGGTTGCAGCCGGCAGAGGCGAGGTTACTCCATGTCATTGGAATCTCTCTCTTCACAATAGACCCACCAACGAAACAAGCCCCCCCTCCAACTCAACCAACCCCCAATCCTGGCTTCTGTCCAGTCCACACCACGCGCGCGCACACACACACACACACACACACACACACACACACACACACACACACACACACACACACACACACACCCACACACACACACACACACACGCACTGTGAAGAGATATAAGCTTAATGTAAACAACAGCACTGACTGGTGGCCTAGATACGTATCACGTCAAATCAATGTCTGACTGAATACTGAACAGTCTACAGACTGAACAGTGGTTTGATTGCTAAAAAAGATAACACAAAAAAGCTCTATACACAACTATAGGGCTTTTGTGTCTTATCCTTTTAGCAATTATCATGGACATGAAACTACTTTTTGTCCTGGGTGTATAGGCTGGATTTTCACCCTATAATTTCAGACCACCGAGTGAGCTAAAGCGAGTGAGCTGTCGCATCGAACGTTTGCAAACTCTGCCTGAGTCGACTCAGCCCCGTCAAGTTGGCTTGTGCGACCCGACAGGCAGAGAATAGCCTACTAAAGCGCATCCTCACTAATCAACACATGGGCTAGCGGAGTAGCCATCAGCAAGCAAGCTGTTCTGAAAACGCTTGCTGTCTCTGGGATGTGTGAGCGTATCCGTACAGCGGAGTCCAATTAAACTGTTTTGCGCCTGAACTGTGTACTTTCATTGTTCAGTGATGTTAACTTCCTATAGTGTTGCACCTTGCGAGTGTGCCCTGTTTAGTCTCAGCCAATCTTGTGTTGATTGTAGTTATGTTGCAGCTAGAGTAACTGTAAAAAGAGAGCGGTGACACATGTAGCACCCAGCTGAGCCAGCGACAACAGCCCCGCCAATCGGGCTCAGCCCTATCGGCGCAACTGGTGGTGCGTTGGACTGGCGAGTGGGAGTCCCCGGTTTGATCCTCGCTTCCGCGTAATACTACAATCTGGCGTAGTCGGCAGGATTTGGAGTGCGGGTGTTATCCCCAATATACCCGTCTACGTCCTTGCAGGTCCACATGAAGGACATTGTGTGCGGCGGTCCGCGGTGTGAAGCACAAGGACGCTACAGCCACAACAGCCCCACCAACCGGACTCAACCCTATTGGCACGTCTGGTTGTGCGTTGGACTGGCGAGTGGGAATCCCGGGTCGATTCCCGCTTCCGCGTAATACTACACACGCTTAGATCTCGCGTCTCGTGCTTCGCGACTGCACCATGGGGTCGTGCTGTCAATGCAAGTCGATGCTTTGTTTGGAACTGTTAGTTATGTTCCATGTTAAAGGGGAATTCTACCCATTTTCAACATTTTTTCTGAGAGCGTACAAATGCAACCAAATGAACCCGTTACGGTTCATTTGGTTGCATTTGTACGCTCTCAGAAAAAATGTTGAAAATGTTGAAAAGCCTCTAAAGAAATCCATTAACATGGTGAAACTACATCTTGATGATGTCATCAAGATGTTTCACCATGTTAATGATTTTCTTCAGACCTCCATTTCTAGGAAACACAGAATGGGGAGACGTTTCATCATGTCTACCCAGCAACCTCTAAGGTATATTAATAACATATTAGAATGTTAAAGATGGAGTGCCGTGATTTTTTTCTACCCTAAAACATGATCATCAGGTATTAATGTTATATGAAAAGTAAGATTTTTTCTCTAAAAGTGTACAGTGTTTGTTAAACTGTCATTTTTATGATTCCACTCCACCATTTCATTAATTATGCCTGGTTTGCCTGGTGGGTGGTGATGGGTGGAGATCCAGCTGAACTGAAGCCACGCCCACAGCTTTAGTTGTATGATAAAGGGGGAGGAGTTATGGGAGGAGCTGAGCACATGATGTCACTTTTACTGAAGTTTTTTTTCATTGGCACGTTTGACTGAAAGGTTCAGCCCCCAGGAAGAAACCCTAAATACAAAGGGAAGCCATCATTGCACATAAAAAACACACAAAGGGGTCTGTACATAGTCACCTCTTAAACATGTACAAAATTGGAAAAAATACAAAAATCACGGCACTCCCACTTTAAAAATGGATGGACTTCCCCTTTAAGTTTAGTTATGTTCCATGCACTTTTCAGCCAATAGCTGTGTCTGTTCTGCTGTAGCATTGGGGTCAAAGGGGACTGTCGCTACTCTCTCTCTCATTAGAGATACCGTGCCACCTGTGTCTACTTACTGTCCTTGTTGTAAGTAGTTATGCCGCTGTCCCTCCTCGTTAAAAGGTAATCAATGTCACTGTGTGTTTCCCGTCGGCCTGTATTAGCCTACCTGCTGCAGAGCGTTGTGTTCATAAATATTCATGGGACTTCATTAGCGGCTAGATGTTTCCACTGTGTATTCCACGAGGTGTGTGTGGCTAGGGGAAATTAAAACTGTTGGCACAGTTTAGTCAGCATAATCTATACAGGAAAGAGCATCCAAGTAGTTAGGCTATCCCCCCTCTCTCTCTGCTTATCTCTGTCTCTCTGTCTCATCTCTCCCCTTCTCTCTGTCGCTCTCTCCCCTTGTCCTCTCCTCTCCCCTTCTCTCTGTGTCTGTCTCTCTCTCCTCCCCTTCTCTCTGTCTCTGTCTCTCTCCCGTCTCTCTCTCCCCCCTTCTCTCTGTCTCTCTCTCCCCTTCTCTCTGTCTCTCTCTCCCCTTCTCTCTGCCTCTCTCTCTCTCCCCTTCTCTCTGCCTCTGTCTCTCTCTCTCCCTCTATCCCTCAAAGAGCATGCAAGTAGTTAAGCTGCTGTCTCTCTATCTCTCTGTCTCTCTCAACCTCTCTCTAAAAACTTTCTGTCTGTGTGTGCGTGTGTGTGTGCGCGCGCGCGCGTGTGCGTAAGTGCGTGTTTGCGCGCGCGTGGAGCCGCGCGGCATGTTGCTACTATGACAGCCTTCCTCGCTTGCCTGAGTCAGTCAGTCAGTCAGTCCGGCGCTGTTCAGCGGGATATTAAAAAAAAAAAAAAAAAAAAAAAAAAAACAAGAACGGCTGCATTGTCAAATTAGCTCCCACTACTAGTAGTGATCTATAGTCTGGGGGGGGGGGGAGAGAGAGAGAGAGAGAGAGAGAGAGAGAGAGAGAGAGAGAGAGAGAGAGAGAGAGAGAGAGAGAGAGAGAGAGAGAGAGAGAGAGAGAGAGAGAGAGAGAGACTCTCTCACTCACTCACGCTGCAGTTGATCAGTCAGTCAGCATGTCTGCTCCTCAGACTCATCACAGCGGACAGAGCTCTCTGTCTGTGACTTCTTCTCCTCCGCCGCGCGTTTCACTTTCACACGACGACGCGACCACGACGTAGGCGCGACGTCCTCCTCCTCCTCCTCCTCCTCCCCGCGACGGCGATGAGACGTCCGTGTACATCCCACGGCCCCAGATAGTGGCTCCAGGCTTGAAGCTGCCTCGCTGGTGGCCAGTTTGGTACTGCAGGCGGGTGGAATTCATGCACGAACGCCCCGAGAGCACGCACGCTCCTTTGCTTTGTGCACGTGGACAGGGCAGTTTGTTTTTTAAGTTGTTTTCTGAATAAACCAGCGGTCCTCACGTCATATACTACCTCTCAAAACACAACGGATGTATTATATGACAGATAATAAGCTCAATGCAAACCCACAAGCTTGTTTTTGATGCTTTTTGATGTTTTTTTCCTTTGCTCGTGCGCGACGGCGCTCGTTCATGGTTCCCACAATCCCTTGCTTCGGGCAAGGGATTATGGGAACACTTCCGCATTTGGGCACCAAATTTTGGTGCCCAAATGCGGAAATAGGCGCACTTCCGGCGGCTTTCCGGGTGCTTCAAAGCGCCAATGAGCAACTTGTATTGAATTGAATAACAAGGGGGCGGGGCTATCGCTCGAGTCCGTCCTCTGTTATTTTATTACTCTATGGTCACCACCAAGCACCGCCTGTCTCTGTGTGTTGTGACGGTCGTCACACACTACCGTCATAAATGGAGGAGCTCCGGAGCAGGACAGCAGCGGCAGCAGCAGCGCACCACTACGGCTTGATCGTTACTCCTCCTCCTGCTGCTCACATCCACCACGCGGTCTTATTATTGTTGTTGTAGGTTGTTATAGCGGGAGGAGATTCTATTTAACCGCCGGCCGGGAGGAGGTTCCTCGCAAATAACACGTACGCCGGCCGGTCCGGCGTCTTGTTTTATTTAAGCTGATTTGTTTTTATTTTCCAGCCAGCCAGGCATGGACCACACCATGTGAAATGCCTCCTCTCTCCCTCCTTCCAAAGCCCGGTCAGGTCCGCTCGATCCGATCCAGTCCGCTCCGGGACGGATTAGATTAAAGATTAGCCAGGGTTTAAGTTAATTGTTGTTGTGAAGGTGATTATTTCTTTGCTTCTTCAAGAAAGGCGGATTAAAGCTCTCGCACCCCAACCCTGCGCCCACCAACCAGCCACCCACCACCTTGCCGTTCCGTGCCGTGCCGTGAGAGCGAAGGATGCCCTGCATGCGTCCTGCACGCTGCTGCGTTCCATTGTTCACCGCGGAGCGGGACTTCTGGACACTGTACCGTGGTAGTGGAGGTGGTGGTGGTAGCCTACTGGTCCCCATCGAAGGACCACCTGTGACTGTACTACTAGCGGCTGCTGGTCCGGGTGGTGACGGACGGTGACTCCTGTCCAGTCGGTGTGTGTGTGTGAGTGTAGTGGTCATGACTTCCTCCTGGCTGTGTACGCACACACACGGTCATCACCTCCTCCTCCTCATCCACTGGACTGTCAGCCTGTGTGTCGTCCTGTGCTGCGTTGGAGCGTCCAGTCCGGGTGAGTCGCTTGTAGTGCTGCTGGACATAATGCTGTGAGTGAGTGACTTACTGACTGACTGACTGAGTGGTTGTCAACATTTCTGTGTTGCAACTACTCACTACGCGAGCATTATGTAGCCGTGTGCCTGATTGCTTGTGTCATGGCAATCACCAAAATCTCTCCATTATACTGCGTGAAAGTGGCAAGCCACTGTCTGGATTTGCCCGTAAACCTCGAGGTGTGATGGTACAAATTTGGAGTATAGGCTACTTTGTAGGCTAATAGCCAGTAATATAACAGGTGTGATGGCTGATGGGGAGTGTGGTGGTTAAGGTAAACGGGCTTTCCTGTAATATACACCTACTTATTCCATGTTTTGTGTTAGCTACTTCGATCTTGTTCACCCTTTATTTTTTTTGTTTGTTACTTGAAAGATCCTGTCTAGATCCTCTACTTTGGAGAGCCTGAGCCCCCCTCCCCTCCCTAGTTGATTCAAGGACCCCCAGTTTGACATGCATTAGTCTACAGTGCCCTGTTTAGTGTTTAGTTAGTTACAGTGGCGGCTGCAGGATTTATTTTTTCCCTGGGCCGGGGGCTATTTGACTGGGCAATTGGATCCCCCCCCCACCGCCGCCGCACAGCGAAGGCGGCTTTAGCCTATAATGACACTTGGCCACCCCCTCCCGTGTGTCACCCCTTGCATTGGAACAGGGTCCCTCTAAACAAGTCTCTGTAGTTCCCTTAGCAAAAAAATAGTCAAAAAAAAAATACAAAACACCAAAACTGTGTGGATGATTGATGCACATTGCACTGGCAGTCTACAACCAGACTGAGATTATTTGAAATTTTGAATAAACCACTATAACTATCTAATTGGTGGATTCACTTTCTCTCATTTCACTTTCTATTTTCACATCACTTTCAGATCCCAGACCCCAAGGACTCCTTGAGGGAGTTTCAGGGGGTCCCCAGCTAAATGATGATGAGTTAATATAACCCAAATGGATCCTTATCTGTAGCTTTGAGTGTGCAAATATAACCAATTGGAAACACTTCTCTCAAAGTTAAGTGTATACAAGGGAGTCCCAGAGCTATTAAATGGGGCTCTGTAGACTAATCTATGTATACTGAGATCCTTGAAATGGACCAACGTTTTGTTGGTCAAATTGAATAAATGATGTCATCAAGTGGTGTTTCACCACGTTAATATTATTTTCAGACCTCCATTTCTAGGAAATAGATTGGGGGAACAACACAACATCTCTAATGTGCATGTTAATTACTAGGCCTGTGAATCTTTGGGTGTCCCACGATTCGATTCAGAATCGATTTTCTGGGTCCCCCAGATGCCCCCCACAATTCTAAATCTTTCTTCTTTTCTTTTTTTTTTTTTTTTTTTTTTTTTTTTTTTTTTTACAAAATGGTTCAATGGGATTTGAGCATGATCTACCCCCCTGTTGTATTGTGCTTTCTGTAAGCATGTTTTACAGAAACATTCTTCTTCATTTGGTACTTTTATTTACAGTTTGGTATAAAAAAAATTACAAGTCATGATTTGTTGTTCTCAGCGTCTTGTTTCCCCAATTGTTTTCCAATTGGTCTAACTGTACTCTATGCATATTGACACTATAGCTTGCAGTTAAACAAAAGCCACCTGATTATCATTTGAATATCTGATGGCCTGTTCTGTAGCATACATTTGTTTACATTAGCAGTCATTATTAGCATGCTTTTAGCGCCAGGTGAACACAATGAACTACTCTAAACTAGGCTATTCTGATCAAAACGTTCGCGCAGGATTTCTTCGTCCAAAGCCCACGTTATTTATTTAATAAATTGTGTTACTCCATCCATGCTCTCCTCATCGTTTTTAAAGTTTTAACTTTTTGAGTGCTCAGATCGTCATTTTTACTTTTGCATTTTGGCTCCCTTTTTGATCTTAGTAGCACCTTATTTAAACTTTTTATACTTCTCCGCCGAGCACCTGGTTGTCCTTCTCTCTTTTCAAAGCCCACGTTAGTTGATCATTTGAGCAGTACACACACACACGTTGCTGCAGCCAATAGAACTATTACGGTTTGTCCCTATTGAGGCCATTCAAATTCGGACACCTCAATGTCGCACCTCTTCCACTAGATGTGTAGACCAGCGCGGATGAGAGCCAGGGGATCGAGGCTATGTGTAGACAGACTTACCTAACTCCCTTCACTTCATGGTGTCAGTCCAATGGTGGTTCTTCTACATAGATTTCTTTGCGAACGGGACGGAAAATACGTTGTTTCTCTCACACACAAACACACACACACACAAACGGCCGACTCCTTTCCCCTCTAGACAGGCTTCGCTCAGGCAGGCAGGCTGCCAGTGTTAATAAAACTATTTCGCGCATACTGCAGAAAACAACAACACAGTAGCTCATCGCGGAAGTCAGAGCCATCATTACTCTATATGGGGCCATCTAGTAGAAGAGTTGCGACATTAAGGGGTCAGAAACGGAGCGCTCGAGCGCTGTTCATGCAGCACGATTAGGGGCAAACTGCCGCCGCTGGACTGGCCCCATGAAGTGGACGGAGTTGAGAGAACAGTAGAGAGAATAGTGAAAGACATCATGCAGCTCAGCACTGCGCAGTGTTTACGCAGCTGCATAGTTGGAGCTGCTCAGCATTGCGCCGGCGTTGCGCAGAATCATAAAAATAATATTTTATTCGTTCTTTTCGTACCTGGGCAGACTTCATAAATGGGTGGGCACGTGCCCACCCATGCCCAGTCCTAAATCCGCCCCTGGTTAGTTAGTAGTGTTTCAAATTATTTTAATTATGAGCACTTTAATTTGAAATTTGGGTTGTTTGCATGACATCATGTTTGGGGGCATTGCCCCCCCCCCCCCCCCCCCCCCCCCCCCCCAGTGCCCTGTTTAATGGCATTTCTCCAATTGGAAAAACACCTAATTTAACTCTGAGAGTGTACAGCAGGACCATTTGGTTCCATTTGTAGATATGACAAACTTTAGCTGGGGACCCCCTGGAACACCCTCACTTTGGGAACTACTGCCATAGGCTACTGTAATTGGGCATGTCCTCCAGGTCAGAGGTTCTGATCTTGGAGGAGGTTCTTTGTCTGATGTTATGCCAATCAGACAAATTGAAACACCTGTGTCCAACATGGCAGGTGTAGGACTATTGCAGGGGTTGACACTAAGATCTCTGAGGCACTTGCCCATCGGGCAAGTGCAAGTCAGGTTCTACTTGCCCTCAGGTCATGGTCACTTGCCCCCCAAAAATATATTGTAAATTTTGCATTTAAGTTCCTACTTGGGTGCTTTAAACCAGTGGTTTTCAACAGGTGGTCCGGGGACCACCAGTGGTCCCTGAGAGGGTTCCAGGTGGTCCCTTGTTAAGTTGGTTAACCAGATGTAAATCTTGAGAACGTAAAAATGAAACCAAATGGACCCTTGCGGGTCCATTTGGTTTCATTTTTACACTCTCAAGAGTTAAAATTCATCATCTTAATTAGCCCAGGTCTACACAACTAGAGAATGTAGAAGATTTGGTCATTTTGATGTGTATGTTAATTTGCCTGTGTTGTTTCCCAAATCCAGCCTGGAATTGTGGATAGCTAGAAAGCAGGGAAAGACACAGAGGCAGAGTGCAATGACTGCCTTCAAGACAAATTTATCTTGTGTTGTGTTATAGTGCACTATAAGTTGCACACTTGCCCGATCGGGCAACCAGGTAGCAGTCTTCACTTGCCCCACCATTTTTTTTTTACTTGCCCCGGGCAAGCGGGCAAGTGTTAGTGTCAAGCCCTGTATTGTACACATGAAACTCATACATATTTTAGGGGTTAGGGCGGCCATAGACTTACAGACCTCCACATCCCCATCCTAAAGATTCTGTGAGAGACCCGCCAAAATGTTTCTTTCTTTGAGATGATTCAATAAAAAAAGAAATACCACATCTAGAAGTTCACAAACAGAAGCAAATACTGTTTGTATCCCATATACCAGTGTTTTTCAACCTTTTTGACTCCAGGGACCACCATTTATTCAGCATTTGAGCCATGGACTAGCATTTGATTACATTTTCACACCAAAGACCTAAAACTAAAGAATTCTTTTGGTTTTGTCCACAATTCCAGGCTGGATTTTGCTAACAAAACAGTCTTAACTAAGTATTGCTAATTCAGATGAATATTTTAACTCTTGAGAGTGTGAAAATGAAACCAAATGGACCCGCAAGGGTCCATTTGGTTTCATTTTTACATTCTCAAGAGTTACATCTAGCCTGGGGACCACCTGGAACCTTCTCAGGGACCACTGGTGGTCCCCGGACCACCTGTTGAAAAGCCCTGCCATATACCATATAGGCCTACATATCATGTTTTTAGACGTAGGCTTCCCCAAATATGGAGTGTGATGCACATTTCTGCCTGACTTTCGTAGTTAAAGGCTTACTGTGTTTGCAATTAAGTGTCACAGATCACACCCACTTCTCCCCATCTCTTAATCCAGAGCAAGAACAAAAAACATCAAACCAACATCAATAGCCGAAGTACTCGGGAAGTGAGCGTTGTTCGCTTCCCGTATACACTAAATACTTGAGTGTGTCACACACAGACAGACGCACGTCATCATTTTTGCCTGGCTTACATAGTAATCTGTCTCGCTGTGTTTGCAATAAGAGGTCCACCCCCGTGGGTCCGTGAGCCCCACACGGAGAACCACTATAGTGAACTCAGAGTTCACATCAGGCCAGCTGAAGCAGAGCAGCTTCAGTGTTATCACTGTATGCATCGTCTGCCATATCCAAACCAACCATTATCACTTAACAATCAGTGATGTCATTACATGTCATCCATGCCTGCCGCGGTGCCATCACCAGGGGCGGATGTGACATCTCCCAATTGGTGGGGCAAGAGAAAATGGTATGGGAGCGGCTTCATACCATTTTCGGTTACAGGACTTTTATTAGGCAAGTAAAGCATCAATAATAACATCAGTTGTTGTTGAAGTTGCAACAGACACGCAGCATGCATAAAGCTAAAGGTCTGACTCAGAGAGTTTTCTGTTTTCAATGATGAAATGCTGTTGGTTTAGTGGTGCAAAAATTAGTAGTTAGTTAGTAGCTGTTATTATTGTTAAATCATTTTAATTATAAGCACTTTAATTTGAAATTTGGGTTGTTTTGCATGCCATCGTGTTTGGTGGGGCAGTCTGGACATTTAGGGGCACATTGCCCCCCCATGCCCATGCCGAGATCCACCCCTGGCAATCACTCGTATCCACTGCAGTGCCTCAACATGAAAACTGAGTTAATTTAACTGTTCAGAGTGTTCAAATGTAATCAGAACGTTTTCTATAACCTCCACACAAGTGGTCCTCTTAAAGCTGCTGCAGTCTGGAACGTGTTCCAACCGCTTAGTTTTAATCCCTGGCGTCACTATTCTGGGAATTATGTAAAAATCTATACAAACTCACAACCTGCTCGTCGCAAACGTTGACACATTGTGTGAGATTGCATGGTGTAGATCAGGGGTTTTTAACAGGTGGTCCGGGGACCACCAGTGGTCCTTGAGAGGGTTCCAGGTGGTCCCCAGCTAAGTTGTTTAACCAGATGTAACTCTTGAGAGTGTAAAAATGAAACCAAATGGACCCTTGCGGGTCCATTTGGTTTCATTTTTACACTCTCAAGAGTTAAATTATTCATCATGTGAATTAGTCCAAATCTACACAACTTGAAGATTAATGGTCATGGAGAGAAGAAAAAGAAATCTTTAGTTATGGGGGTCTGTGGGGCTAAAGTGTCCGTGGAATCAAATTCTGGACGAATGGTGGGCCCTGGGATGAAAAAGGCTGAAAACCACTGGTGTAGATCATGATTTAGACCAAGATCTATTTCGAAGTGAAGAGACGTGGGGTTTGATTTGATTGATTGATTGATTGATTGATTGATTGAGTGTTTGATTGATTGATTGATTGATTGATTGATTGACTGAATGAATAGGCTACTTTATTAGTCCTAAATGGAATTAGAGCTGGGCAGGTCCCGCCCCTTGCATGACGTTGCCCACGGTCCAGAGGTAATTTCCCCATACATATTCCTCATAGACTTTTCAAAAACGATTTAAGGCAATTACACAGCAGACAAAGCCAGCCAACTCGGGTGGTGACAAATAATGACAACTTTCGCAATATTATCACACAATATCTAATTAGTAAGAAGAAACAAATGGCCCAGTACAACTCTTTTTGTTTCCTTTTTCTACTTACAAATTATTTGATTGCCCCAAAACATTGTGTTGTTGTCATGATTGAATCCTCAGTGACAATCCTTTTCCATTCCAGGGGCTAAACCTCTCTGTGTATTTTGCACGTATAGTTAATTCATATCAAGATCACTTTTGTTTGACTTTTAGTCAGAGTGCAGATGGCTGGAAATACCAATTCGCGCCTGGAATCCTCTGTGGCACGTAGGACAGGTCAGAGACGATGCAGAGCTCTGATGGGCAGACACAGCTTGTTTCTTGGCTTTGCGCTGTTGTCTCATCATGGCATACGATCTTCTGCTGTTCTTGAACGGTACCTTCCTGGACCCTTCCTCACCAGGCTGGTTGGTCTGGAGCAGGGGTGCCCACACTTTTTTGACTTGAGAGCTACTTTCAAAATGACCAGCTCAACAAGATCTACACATCAAAAATGTGATGTGTTCCATTACTGGAAATCCATTTCAAGGTCCCCTAGAAAGTTTTGCTTTGAAATAGTGATGGTGTTACTTAATTTCATAGTGTTTAAGAATAATGCACTTAAAATGAAAAATAGAGGAAGAGAATTGGAAGGTTTTCTTTTATATGCTACTACTGATGTTTGAAAACAGTATTTGGGGTTTTAGTTGACAGTTTGTAATGTGTTTAGATTCTTGCACCCAAAATTAAGAACTTTCACGCTTTTGTCCACAATTGGGGAAAAGAACTGGCAAAACATTGGTCAAAAAACAATTATTCTCCATTTTCTAATTGTGTGGACTGTTGAGAGTGTAACTCTTGAGAGTGTAAAGCGAAACCAAACGGACCTGTAAGGGTCCGTTTGGTTTCGTTTTAACGCTCTAAAGAAGAGTTACAGATCTATGGGGACTGTCGTGATCTACTTGCACGGTCTGTGTGATCTACTGGTAGATCACAATCTACGTTTTAGGCAGCTCCGGTCTGGAGGATTTCAGTGTTTTTTTTTTAGGACCACCTTGGGTCGTTTGCCACTTTTCCATTTCACCAGGGAAGACGTCAGAGATGTTTTGCCGTGTACTTACTATTCAAGTTGGAAGATGCAGATGTGGTCTGATTAGGGATGGAGCTGGTTAATGTTTATTGATAACGATCACCTTGTCGATCAGGCTTATCAGGGACGTTTTCTTATCGAACACACTATCGAGCATTTTCTGAACAGAAAGCAGTATATTTTGGCCAATACACTTTCAGACCGACATGTTTGTGCCTTGATTATGGGGTGATTAGATGAGATTTATTCCTTGATCGCCTCTTGTCCTTGATTGTTTAAGCATGGCGTCATGGGCTGTTATGTTTCATAACAGGCTGGATAAGCCCCAAAGCTAAACGCTTGTACTGTGGGAACCAACAAACACGAGCATCGACGGATCGAACGTCCCACACCTACCTTTGTGGACGTATTAGGGCTGCAACTAATGATTCATCAGACGATTATTTACCCGATTCATCGGTTAATCGGATTATGACTCTTATTTAGCTAGCACCTTAAAGGGGGATTTCCATGTGTACAAATGTGAACCAAATAGAACTTCGTGGGTCCATTAGGTTCTATTTGCACACTCAGAAAAAAGGTCATAAAAGAAAAAAAAATCATTTACATGCCTGGTGAAACACAACTTGATGATGATAATAGTGAAACACAAACTCAGACCTCCATTTCTAGAAACACAGAATGGGGGTGAACTTTTTTTTTAATCATTTCCACGCAACATCTTTAAGGTAGCCTATATTAATCAATGAGAATTGGTGGAATTTGTTACACTTAACACTACTGTAGAAAAACTATGGTTAAGTGTGGAAACGGGCAAAAACTTCAGTGATTAGTTGACAAACCGATTAGTCGATAACTAAAATAGTTGACAACTAATTGAATACTCGTGTGGATTGCCATTAATCGATTAGTCGCTGCAGCCCTAGAACATGCTATTGAAAAATGCTTGCGCAGGGAGCATGCATGAGCTGCTATGGACCTGTACAGTGATGACACCGCCCCTGTTCCACATTCATTTGGATTCCCCATTCATTTTTCTCATAGACTTTTCGAAAATTATTCATATAAAGACAACTACGCCACGGACAAAGCCAACTCGGGTTGTGACAAATCATGATAACACACACACATCTTGTTGGACAAATCAAATAATTTCTAAGATGAAAAACAAAACAAAAAGTGTCCAGCCATTTTCTACTTCTTGCTAATTAGTTATCATATGATAATATTGTGTTTGTTGTCACGACCCGAGTTGGCTTTGTCCGCGGCATAATGGTCTTTATATGAATGGTTCTCGAAAGTTCTGAGGAAAATGAATGGGGAATCCACTTCTGGAACAGGGGCGGTGATGTCACTGTGCAGGTCTAAAGGTAGAGAGAGAGAGAGAGAGAGATAAGCTTGTTATCGGGTTTTTTCGTGTATGCGGT
The DNA here is from genome assembly GCA_039105355.1 of Benthosema pterotum. Classification (NCBI taxonomy): domain Eukaryota; kingdom Metazoa; phylum Chordata; class Actinopteri; order Myctophiformes; family Myctophidae; genus Benthosema; species Benthosema pterotum. Next base: position 47,839,345 of record CM076970.1, read on the forward strand.
TCAAGTTCCATCCCTGTAAAACCAAAGTTGCTTTGGTGGAGGGGTGACGGGGTCCACGGTGACAGTGGCCCCTGTGGGTTAACGGGAGAGGAGGGGGGCAGAGGGGCGGGGACCGGGGCGGGGCTGGCTTCAATGACACTCAGCAGGCTTTGATGAATGAGCACAATTATCAAAGTTAAAAGGCCACGGCGCTAATTGGGTCACAGCGGCTCGTTAGCGATGTGCCTGTTGAGAGGCTGAGCCCCATACCAGGAGTATGCCTCTCTCTCTCTCTCTCTCTCTCTCTCTCTCTCTCTCTCTCTCTCTCTCTCTCTCTCTCTCTCTCTCTCTCCCTCCCCCCCCCCCCCCCCCCCCCCCCCTCCCTCTCTCTCTCTCTCTCTCTCTCGCCCGCTGGGTTTTTTCACTGAAGCAGCTTAGGAACATTCCACGTCGCCTTGAATGAATCAGCTCAATTCAGAGGTAATTTTATGGAGGGCCAAATCTGCCAGCTTATTTTATTTATAAATCAATGAATATATGTTACAATACATATATAAATGCATAAATAAATCCATGAATGCTTCATTTTATAAATAAATAAATGAATATATGCGATAATAGATAAATAAATCAATAAATCAATCAATGAATATGGAAATCAATAAATAAATCAATAAATAAATGTATAAATAAATACATAAATAAATAAATAATTAAATAAAGAATTTAATGCATAAATGCATAAATAAATAAATAAATAAATAAATAAATAAATAAATAAATAAATAAATAAATAAATAAATAAATAAATAAATAAATAAATAAATATCATTAATTGAAATGTGCATTGAAGTGTGCCTTTAAAAACACTATTTCAATAATCTTTTCTGTATATCAATAATCTTTTCTGTATATCATTAATCTTTGTAATGTGTATATCAGTATGCATTTCAGTACACATTTCAATACACATTTCAGTGAACCTATGTTAATGAGGGGGCAGGATTTGATGATGTCACTCACTGATGAGGCGGACCTTGATGATGTCAGTAAGCAACCATTGGATAATCTATGCAGGAGATCACAGATCGACTATACTTGTCTGTTTTTTACCCGGAAACAGGGGCGTGCACAGTAGGCGCTAAGGGGTGCTTGAGCACCCCCAAGTGGCCCTCTCTGGACCAACATGCCCTTTTTAAAAGAACAAAATCTAAAGTTCAACGATTTTTCCCTCTGAAACCATAAGGGCTATGTTTACAAAACTTGGGGAGGTGGGTGGACATATTTTTAAAAAATATTTGATTTTAAAATTGTATTGGTCGGCCTCATGGTGGCGCTATAACAGCCCACCAAACAGCCAGTTACGTTTTGGTCCATAACTCTTGAACCGTAAGTCGTAAATTTAAAATTCCTTTTTCCCAGCATTCCTTGGGTCATGATGCATCTCTCCATATAGGCCACGCCCATTTCCGCCATTAAAGTTTTTCCGCCATTTTGGATGTTGTTAAAAGCACACTTTTTGCCCCTATTCCTACATATTTTAGTCAAATCTTACAAAAATTGGCACACATGCTCTGTGGACCTATCCGATAAAAGTGACCACACAGATTTTTGATTAAGCGTATCGTTTGCCCATAATTGGCTTCCAAAGTTAGTGGGAGGGGCCTATTTCACAAATAAGTGCCACAAATCATTCAAATGTCCAAACCTCCCCAAATTTGAATCGCATGTTGTGGGTGGTGGCACCAACAGGTAGCCAAAAAATCCATTGGTCGGCCTCATGGTGGCGCTATAACAGCCCACTTTACGTTTTGGCCCATAACTCTTGAACCGTAGGTCATGAATTTAAAATTATTTTTTCTCAGCATTCCTTGGGTCATGACGCAACTCTGCTACTAGAGTTGGCTCAAATGCCCCTCCTAGTGGAAGAGTGGTGAGTGCCACTCACCACTCTTCCACTTGGAGGGGCATTCGAGTCCAGTCCAGTGCAGTAGGTTTGCAACACTACCACTTTGTGTCAGAATATGGAACTGTTGTCCACAAGAGTCATGGCCTGTTTTAAAGGGAAGGGGATCTGCTTTCATTCTAAGGGACAGGAGCTTGAAATTCAGTTTCTAGAGAAGAAGCCATTATTTTCTTCAAACCATTTTATATAGCAGTAGCCTAATGCGTTTGTATAGTTGTACTTGTAGATGCTGAAATGCTGTTTTCTATGCGTTTTTAACCCCCCAAAACTCAAAAAAATTTCCTCCGCCCGGCTTTGCCGGGCGGCTAGAGTGCCCTCATGGTTAAATTTGAGCACCTGCCCTTGAAACTCTCTGTGCACGCCACTGCCCGGAAATGGTGATACTATAAAATTGGCTTTTCATGGCAATTCATAGCTTTCAGTCACGTGGTTTCTCCGTCCCCTAGCTGGCGGGCAGAAAGGACGTCGCTGTAAACATAACACACGCAGTTTCCTAGCTGTTTTAAATTCCAAGGAGTATTTAGCTCAGTGGTTTTCAACCTTTGTCATCCCAGAGCCCACCATTTATTCAGCATTTGAGCCAGGGACCACCAATCGATGATATTTTTTAGACCCACCAACCCCAAAACTAAAGATTTCTTTTGCTTCTGTCCATGACGATTAATCTTCTAGTTTTGTAGATTTGGACTAATTCGCTGATGGATATCATGCGATGGACCCTTGCGGGTCCATTTGGTTTCATTTTGCACTCTCAGGAGCTACATTTGGCTAAACAACTTTGGCGGGGACCACCTGGAATCCGTCCCCACGCCCCACCGCCACGAAGGCGCCGGCACAAAAGCAGACAGCCACCTGTGTAGAAAGTGAAGAGCCCCCACAGTTAAAGCGAAGGCGAGCAACGCCACGCCAGCCAGAAGTAGCCTCTACACCCAGGCTTTCATTTTCGTCCGCCTTGCGCGAAAACGGAAAGCCTGGACTAACGCACGTTGGAAAGTGGCCTTGAGGGGAGTGTCAACCTTCCGGGGTGGGCGTCGCTCTAAATAATGTGACGTAGAACAGCAGTGGATGGGCGTGGGAGGGGCCGGAGATGACGACACGTTAGTGAGATCAAATCAGAGCGCAGCACTTCCGCCGTGTGGATCCCACGACACCCCGCCCCCCAAGGCCAAAATCATTGAGGGCTAGACCAGGCTAGCCAGAAGTGAAGCCCGAACAGCCAGCACAACACGACAAAACGTCTCTCACTCCGCCCTTAACTCTGACAGTGCACTGTGCACAGATGAAACCAAACGGCCCCGTGAGAGTCGCGTTTGGTTTACATTTAGTTTAGTTTAGTTTGTCGTGTTATGCTAGCTACAAAGAAGAAGCTCCTCACCCCCCACACGACAGCGCCCCAACACAACCGGACTTCCAGGCCAGCCCGGATGTGTTGGGGTGCTGTCGTGCTGTCAAGTAGCCGTATGCCCTTCCACACCAGCGGCGCAGCACGGAGAAGGCTCTGACAGAGAAGAACCCTCCACCAGACACACGAAAACATCACCAAACTCGATACAAACCAGTGTTGCCAACTGCCAAAATCCAAATGCACTAGAATGCGCTAGAGCAGTGTTTTTCAACCATTTTCATACCAGGGCCCACGATTTATTCTGCATTTTAGCCACGGAGGACCACCATTTGATGTTGACTTTAGTCTCTCTGACTAATTTAGGAGAGATAACTGGCAAAATGTTGGTCAAAATAACAATTCTTCTATGTTTTCTAAATGTGTAGATTAAAATGTGTAGATTGGAAAATTAGGTAATTCAGATATAGAAATATAATTTAACTCTTGGGGTCCATTTGGTTTCATTTTACAATCTCAAGAGTTAAATTATAGGGTCGCTTTGGTTACTAATGGTCCTTTCTAGGACGGAAGGAGGACTCTATCATAGGAGGAAAATGGTGAAAAACGAGGGTTTTATTCCTGGCGTCTGTCAACCAATTTCACTCCAACTCAACAGCACAAAAGCACTAGATTTTCCGCCAGGAGTTCTGTTTTCCACTAATTTTGGCGCTAGGGGGGTCTGAAAAAGAGCTAAATATAACGCCAAATGCGCCAAGTTGGCAACACTGATACAGACGGGTCTCACATGGTCTATGCCCCCCCCCCCCCACCCACCCACTATAGTCTGGACACTGCTGTTCACAATTACAACTTACTTGTAGACAAGCATTAATTTGTGAGAAACGAAGTGAGATTCATGAACGGTACGTTATTTTCTAAATATATCTGGAAACTTTAAATTAAATTATGCATAAGAAAACACCACAAATACCACTAAATAAAAAAAAATCTCCAGAGGATTTTTTCCCTTGCTCTGGTTTGATTGCTAGTGGCTGAATGGGAAAGACACGCCCACAACTGGAAAAACACGCCCCCTCATTAACATAGGTTCACTGAAATGTGTATTGAAATGTGTACTGAAATGTGTACTGATATACACATTACAAAGATTAATGATATACAGAAAAGATTATTGATATACAGAAAAGATTATTGAAATAGTGTTTTTAAAGGCACACTTCAATGCACATTTCAATGAATGATATTTATTTTATTTATTTATTTATATATTTATTTATTTATGCATTTATGCATTAAATTCTTTATTTAATTATTTATTTATTCATGTATTTATTTATACATTTATTTATTGATTTATTTATTGATTTCCATATTCATTGATTGATTTATTGATTTATTTATCTATTATCGCATACATTCATTTATTTATTTATAAAATGAAGCATTCATGGATTTATTTATGCATTTATTTATGTATTGTCACATATATTCATTTATATATTTATTAAATGAGTTGGCAGATTTAGCCCTCCATATAATTTAGCCCTCCGCACACACAGGAATGGCAGTGTTAAGCATGATTAAACGGGGCGTTTTGTGGCCATTTATCATTTTTTATTGCCCTATCACTTCTATTATGTGCACTCTCTCGGTGTGTGCGTGCGTGCGTGTGTGTGTGTGCGTGTGTGTGTGTGAGAGAGAGTGAAAGTGAATGATCTAGCCATTAACCGGTGAAGCACCTGTTAGCGGTCTCAGTCATCACTCCTCCTCTCTCATGTCTAGCTGACAAAGGCCTGCCATTCATTTCACTGCAGCTTGTCCAAACTGTCCATTGTTTTAAAGCGCCAAGAGGTTTATTATGTCCTCGGTTAAGTGGCGTTCATATCGCGTCTCTGTCAGGCTGAATTTATGAGCCTAAAACTTGTGTTATAGAGCTGAGCAGTCCCGCACCTTCCGTGACATCGTCCCTGCTCCAGAAATGGATTCCCTGTTCATTTTCATCATAGACTTTTTTTTTATATATAAAGACGTTTACACCGCACACAAAGCCAACTCGGGTTGTGACAAATCATGACAATACTCAGTGTTTTGGGACAATCAAATGATTTCTAAGAGAAACAACAAAACAAAAAGTGTTGTCTCCTGCCTTTGTTTTCCTTCTTGTTAAGACCTCCTATAAATATTCATCATATTCGGCTATTCGGTATTCAGTTTTTGGTTCACTGTTTCCTATATTCGGAATTTGGTTTCGGCCAAGAATTTCCGAGAGACACCATAATCAATTTGCTTCTTCAATGGTCGCTACTGAACCTAACCCTAACCCCAACCTTAACCTCAAACTTAACCTCAGCAAAAAAAGCTAAACCTAACCTTAAACCCCCGGTCCGATAGGATACCTGCAGCGACCGATAGGATACCTGCCATGACCAATAGGATACGTACCACAATTGCAAAACAGCCGCTGGGTTTGCCGAACGTTACCAACGGTCGTGACGGATCTCTAGTGTAACATGAAATCAAATCCACTCCATAGAACAATAATTTAATTACCAACTCTCCATCATTTAGCCGGGGACCACCAGAAACTCCACCACTGGCGGTTCCCGGACCACTTGCAATCCACCCTGACTGTGGCAAAGGAGGTAGAGCAGGTCATCCAATGGTCTGTGGGTTGGTTAGCGGTTCGAATCCCAGCTCCTCCTGTCTACATGTCAAAGTGTCCTTGGGCAAGACACTTTCTGCCGCAATCGGTGTACGAATGTGAGTGTGTGAATGTATCGCACTATGCAAAGCGCCTTGGACAAACTCGCTATATATAAATGCTGCATTAATTTAAATGCACCATTAATTTCCCGAAAAAAAACTTCCACAAAGAGTTGTGAAATGCAGAGATAGGAGTTTTCAGCGTGACAGCAGCGTGTTCATCAGTTAGAGATCATTATCATCAGTGGTGATAGAGTGCAGTATTATCCCACAGAGACTATCTCCATGTCCACAGGGCCTCTGCTGCTGCATCCCTAATGAGTACTGACACTCAGTCCCTTTCATATGCTAATCACACTCCCTTCTTCTCCTCTTTATTCTCTCCGCTCTCTTTCTCTCTCTCTCTCTTCTGTTCTTTCTCCTGTTCTCGCTCTCTTGTCTCTCTAACCCCCACCGCCCTGTCGGTCCTCTATCCCTCTTTCTCTCACTCTCTCCGTCTACCTCTCTCACAATCTCTTTGTTGATCTTACTCTCCCTGTCTCGGTCCTTTTACAATTTTCTCTCTGTTTATCAAGGTTCAAGGGTTCACTTTTTTGTCTCCAGTGTTGGGCATTAACTAATTCAATATTACATATTACTTTACTTTGCCAAAACATGCATCTTTACTTATTTATTACTTATTTTTTAGCTTGTTGTTGCGTGATGTGAAAATAGAACAGACTTACAAGCTATCAACAGATAACAGCAGAGATGCTCTGTAGTTTATAGATCCTAATCCATCACAGTGTTCTGCACACAGGACATACACTACAAGTTATTGCAGTTGTCTACAAGCTGTCTCTAAACACATTGTGTTGTACATCTTTATTCCTTTGTGGGTTGGAGGGCTGTACTTGGACATGGGAAAGTAATATAGTAATATGTACGTTAATATATTATTAGGGCTGTTGAATGATTAAAAATTTTAATCAAATTAATCACAGCTTCAAAATTAATTTAATCATGATTAATCACCTTTCGAACTATGTCCAAAATATGCATGTTTTCCTGTACAGGATTTCAACATTTGAAGAAGAAACAGAATCTGTGAAAAAAATAACCAGTTATCTTTAATATATGTATCAAAATACAGTAGGTGATCTACAAGCCCTCATTGCTTGTAGATCATCCAGCCATACTCTATGGTTCTGGTTACAGGGAGACACACAGCTATATGTCTCCGTAAAACCGTGCTCTACCCATTTCTTTCAATGAGAAAATGCTCAGTGGGTTGAGTCAGTGTGCACATGAGTTAATTGCGTTAAAAATTTTAATCAGATTAATCAACAAAATTAATTTAATCCCATTAATTAACTATTTTCAACAGCCTTATATATTATTATTTGACTCAAGTAATAAGTAATGCAATATTATTACTGTTTAGTAAAGTAAAATTATTACTCTCCTAAGTAATATTGCCCAACACTGTTTGTCACACAACTGTAGGTCGAGGCATATAGAGGGATGAAATATTGTTTCCCACTAATTCACAGTGGAACAGTGGAACAAACTCTAAAACAACAGTAAAGTAACAGTAGTGCAGTGGAATAAGGCAGTCAAGTGCTAGATAAAACAATCTTTTTTCAACCTTTTTGATACCAGAATTCGAGCCACGGTCCACCACTTGATGACATTTAGGCCCCACAGACTCAAAACCAAAGATCTCTTTTGCTTTTGTACACAATACCAGGCTGGATTTGGGAAACAAAACAGGAAAACATACAGATCAAAATGACCATTCTTCGACATTCTCATGCTGTTCCAACCAGTTCCTTTCCCCTCCATCATGTTGCCCCAGCTGGCCAGGGGGAG
>CM076970.1:47852188-47874688 GCA_039105355.1 Benthosema pterotum
CGGATTATAAGGCGCAGAGAATAGAAGCTACTACAGTTAACATAGAATAGAAGCTACTGCAGTTGAATGATCCATATATAAGGCGCACTGGATTATAAGGCGCAGTGTGGATTTTTGAGAAAATTAAAGGCTTTTAGGTGCGCCTTATAGTCCGGAAAATACGGTACATCTATACACAAGAATAGTCTAAAAGGAAAATCACAGAAGAAGACCTCGCGTTCTTGTTTCCATACGGGTCCCATACGTTCGTGAGAACATAACCATTACATCAGCAACAATATCTCAAACAAACATTATATTTAGGTACATATTGCATTATCTTTTATAGTAAAAAGGTGATCCTGAAAATGTTTCAGAACTACTGATTTGGGAAGGCATTTTGTTGTAGAATCAGCCCTTCTTAGGTCCTCATGGGTTAACGCAGGTGCTCATGTTCATGCACGCATGCACACACGCACACATGTTCGCACGCATACACACTCACACACCTTTGCGTTACTTTCATTGTGTGCCAGCCCGAGGGGCTTGTTGTTAGGAAAAGGAAAGTCCCGGAAATTTCTCTTGAAAGTGGGAATTGGTCACAGAGCTACAGTGTAGATAACAACATGTTCCCCCAGCGGTACTGAGGGCTTTCAGAGCTTACTGAAACAATGACCTTCAGGTGTACGGCCAAACACACGCACACACACACACGCACACACGCACGCACACACACACACACACACACACACACACACACACACACGCACACACGCACGCACGCACACACACACACACACACACACACACACACACACACACACACACACACACACACACACACACACACACACACACACACAGCAACAAACAGGAACACAGGCAGGGGCGGATCTAGGCACAGGCATGGGGGGGCAATTCCCCCCTAAATGCGCTGACTGCCCCACAAAACATGATGGCATGAACACAAGATATTTCAAATTAAATCAGATTAAAGTGCTTGTATTTAAAATGATTTGAAACACGAATACTGCAACTAACTACAGCTGTGGCACCACTAAACCAACAGCATTTCATCATTGAAAACAGAAAACTCTCTGAGTCAGACCTTTAGCTTTATGCATGCTGCGTGCCTGGTGCAACTTCAACAACAACTGATGTTATTATTGATGCTTACTTGACCAATAAAAGCCCTGTAACCGAAAATGGTATGGGTGCGGCTTCATCGCCTGTGGTACTAAGCGACACGGGCGATGAAGCCGCCCCCATACCATTTTCTCCTGCCCCCCCCCAATTGGGTAATGTTACATCCGCCCCTGAACACAGGGAGAAGAGAAGAAAAGCCCTCAGAGCTACAATGTGGTTCCAGTCACTCCTTCACGTTGATGTTGTTAGTTGTTCAGAGTATTATTGGTTTGATGCAGTTTGAGTAAACCTTTCAGTCCGTCTAGTAAACTCACCACACGCTGTCAACCACTGCAAATTAATCGATTTGTCATGCAAATTTAAAGTGATTATTAAAGTTTTATTCGAGTTTTATGCATTTTAACATTTGGAACATTACCATGCTATAGAGCTCAGCAGTCTCGCCTCTTTCATGACGGCCCAGAAATGAATTCCCTGTTCATTTTCCTCAGACTTTTCCAAAAATGATTTATATAAAGAGTAAAAGCGTAAAAATGAAACCAAATGGACCCGTAAGTCATTTTTACACTCTCAAGAGTTAAAATATTCATCATGTGAACTAGCCCAAGTCTACACAACTAGAGAATGTAGAAGATTAATGGTCATTTCGATCTGTATGTTTGACTGCTTCGCAGTCAAACATGCAGACTTTAGTTCAGCCTTTACTGTAGTCTTGGCCCTCCACAATATTTTATGTATCTCATTTGGCCCCTTGAGAAAACAATTGCCCACCTCTGGTTTGGAACCTGAATCCCTCCTTACTAGTCGGTCACATGTGCTTTTCAGCCAATACCGTCTCTCTTCAGCCGTAGCATTGGAGTCCATCTGTCCATCATTTAGCTGGGCACCACCTGGAATCCTCTCAGGGTCCACTGGTGGTCCCTGGACCACTGGTCGAAAACCACAGGTCTAGATGAGGGCATCTTGTACCGTCCGCTTCAGAGCACTTAATTCACACACAGTTTTGTAACACAGACCGGCTTTTCCTGCGAGTTAGAAAGCCTTTTGAGGCGAGGTTAGAGGTCAGTACAGAGGGTGATGTCTTCACGCCTCCCCGTATTCGTCAACCATACGCCTCCTTGCAGAATTCTATAGCATTTGTTGTAGGCGAGCAATGGCTTTGTTCACTCAGTCCATGAGTCTATGGAGGAGGGTTTAAACACAGGGTTCCCGCGGGATACTGTAGAGGTGAATCCTGTTCTAATGGACTATACAGTACCTATAGCTCTGTGTGTGTGTGTGTGTGTGTGTGTGCGTGTGTGTGTGTGCGTGTGCGCGCGTGCGCATGCATGCATGTGTGCGCAGGTTACAACTTTCCATTATAAGTCCAAGTAGAAGTACAACCCCAACGGGCGAAACATAGTCAAGCGGAAAGTTGCATTTTACAGCGAGAGATCAAAAAAGATTAGAATGTAAGTACTGATGCGTAGTTTGAAACGTACTCTAAGTGACGTGAATCGATAGTAATATACTGCTCTAGGGCATATACAGTGCTGTATATAATGCGGTGGGTTGCAACCCCCTTTCACTTCAAGCTTCCATTATTGATTTGGCATTTTGAGCGACGTTTTTTTGTTTGATGACATTTTAGCCACTAAAATGTCATTTGGTTGTTTGGTTGTGTCTGTTTGGGAAACCGCTGCAACCTTTTTTTTCATCGGTCCTAACCTTAGCCCTAAACTTAAAGGGACATTTCACCATTTTTGCAAAAAAAAAAAATGTTAATGACGTTTAGTGATCTTTATGTGCGTAATGTGTGGTTTTATATCTTTTACTGTAGATGTTAGCAGTGAGTCCAGTGTCTGTAATGTTTGATGAAGTTTTTTTGCACTGGAGAAAATGACAGCGGAAACGACACTCTATGTCAGTAACATGCGCCGGTCCGGTGCCATTCTACAATTCCGAACCGCCATTGTTGCGACCTCTAGCCTCGATCTCCAGGCTTAGGCTTACGGTTGCATCCGTGTTGTTGCATCCGTTATCTTGTCCGGTGCAAAAAGGAAGCTGGCGTTGTCTCAGTAAGACAGACCCCCCCCCTAGCTACAAGGAGGTGTAGCACACCAAAGGACTGTGGGAATTGTAGTCCAGGAAGTAGTGTCCATGACATCAGACATCACTGCTAACATCTAAAATATCTAAAACCATATATTACACACATAAAAACCGCCAGGAAAGTGTTCTGAACCTTCTAAATGTCATTAACATATATTTTTTTTTGTGAAAACAGTAAAATGTCCCTTTTCATCTTGGTAAAAACCTATGCCTAAACCTAACCTATACCCTTCGACCAATTGGAAAACGGTCGCAACCTTTTGCTCCACCTGCCAGATGTACTGATTTAGAAACCGCTATAGGCAACAGTGATTGAAGTCGCAAGATCATTTCGCCCCTTGGTTTAGGAGAGGTTTTTTCTCCAGCAACCAGAGATGATATGAGTGAGTCACCCTACCTTTTAACGGCGAGGGGATAAAGCAACGTCGCCCGACATCCATTATTTCTCTATGGGAGCCGCCGATTCGGGCGACAGCAGCAGAACGAGCGACATCGGGCGACGTGGAAAGATAAAAATTGGTGAGCTTTTTGCCCAAATCGGCCGATGGGAATAACCAATCAGAGCCAAGTGCTGCTTTTTTTTTGCCCTCGACCCCAAACCATTCGGCGCAGTTTGGTTCCTAGTTCCGCCCCACTTCCTCCTCCAGCATACTTTTTTTCAGTGCACTACAGCACCGTCGTTTACAGTACTCATTTTGCATGCCATTCTAAGCGAGAATTTACGTTCATGACCGTCGGCATTGCTGATATCGGCGACGTTTTTTGTCCATCATCTGCCGTTAAAACGTACTGTCACATTTCACATTGATGCAGCCTAAATATATACTGTCTGTACCCCAGTGTGTTGGGGGCTCAGTGATGCAGCAGTGCGTTTTGTTTTGTTTGTTTCGATTTGTTGTCAGTGAGTGCATGTCTTACAGACTTCTGTTGTGATACAAAGGTTCCTAATCCACCCCTGGGAGTCCTAGCTTTACCTCGCATTTCTGACCGACTCTGGTAGTCCTAACAAACATTACTAATCCACTCCTGGCTTTACCTTGCATTTCTTACAGACTCTGGTAGTCGTAACAAAGGTCCCTAATCCACGCCTGGCTTTACCCGGCCAAAGCCGCGACACCAACACACTGCTCCATTGTTGGGACAGTCTGCGCTGTGACCTAGCCAAAACACTGATAATAACACACACACATGCGCACACGCACACACACACACACACACACACACACACACACACACACACACACACACACACACACACACGCGTGCACGCACACATAGTTTTATTTTTTACTTTTTTATGGTAGCATTGTCTCTATACTACATGTGAACCTGAGTCGACATGATGTAGATCACAATTATACTCAATTATATGTGCAAACTTACAAACAGAATCCTCAAGACATAATGTATAACCAACGAGTCACTATTCTTCGCAGCCTCACAAAGCACGCACATACGCATGCATCCATGTATGCATGCATGCACGCGCGCGCACACACACACACACACACACACACACACAATACACATGCGAGATTGTGCGAGAGAAATACTCACCCAGAGTCCATCAAAACAAGCCCAAATCAAGTCACAAATATTAGGCCAAATGACCACTTTTAACACTGCATACACATTGGGTATTTATAATACTTTATAACTACACAGATATGGTACACTAGTCCAAAACACTTCCAGTCTTATTTGAGTGCCACTGATTTGAATGCCATTAGATAGAGCGCCTGCTTTATTGTACACCCATGGCCTGCTTTTGCATGAGCAGAGCGAGATCTAAATCAAATCAGGATTATAACAATGGCTGGAAAGATCATGGGCTTGTCTAGCCCCCCGATCACCCCAAAAGCCATCTTTGATCAAGCTATATTTAGACAGGCTCAAAGCATTGTTTCCGACCCATTACATGTTCTCAACTTCGAGTATGTGACAATGCGAACAGGCAGGAGATACAGAGCTCCACCGTTGATAAAGTATAACAGGTATAGACGCTCTTTTGTACCTCTCTCTATTAAGCTCCTCAACGGTGAGAGCATTTAGCCCCAACAGTGCTAGGGTACACACTAGGGTGTATATGTGTGTATGTGTGCAACTGTATTGTCCTATGTCTACTGTTGTCTGTCTGTATGTCACTGTATGCAGCTCTGGTCTCTGACTCCAAGACAAATTTCTCCCACGGGAGACAAATAAAGCTAACCTTGAACCTTGAGGATAACTCCAAATACAAACATATTTACAAGGGTCTTTACAAGAAAAAACAAGCCACAAAGTTGCTTATACTAAGCAGAACCTGGCAACAGTGTTGTGGAGAGCTTTCTCTATGGACCACACATGTCATCATTACTAGAGACTAATCTCTAACAGGCTGTGGTGGGAAATACTACTCACATGTGTGACTTACAACGTCATTGAACCTATCAGTACAATACAAGTTACAAGTAAAAATCTATTTGAAAGTTAAAAAAAAAAGGACGAGTATTCAATCAATCAATCAATCAATCAATCAATCACTTTATTTATATAGCACATTTCATGCAGGTGCAACACAATGTGCTTTACAGATCATAGGATTAACACAAAAATACAGTTGATAAATACAATGGGAGAAGGTAAAAGTAAAAGGACAGCATTATAGGTAGCCAAACAGGTAAATATTTAGGACTTAAGTAAAGGCAATGCTAAAAAGGTAGGTCTTAAGGTTTTGTTTAAAAATATCAATAGATTCGGAGAGCCGATATTGGCACCAAAATGCACCAAGTACAATTCGGCATTGGCACCAAATGTACCAAACGTAAAAGTAGTCCTATGCAGAATGCCCCATTTCAAAATTTCAGCTTAAAAATATGCAAATCATTTGAAAACAGGTGATCTACAAGCTCACAATGTGCCATGATGTCATACGTTGTCAATTAAGTTGTTAATGTATGTTTTGTAATCATCTGTTTGGACAAAGGAACGAGTACTCTAATTAAAGTGTTTAATACATACAGAGCAGGAAAAAAAAAACATTTTGTCTCTGAGATGCGGTGGAGTAGAAGTAAAAGTATTAGACCTTGTAAATCTAAAGTCAGAACCTAAAACAGGACCTATGGATACTGCAGAACTAGTCTAAAGTAAGATAGACAACGAAGGCTCAGAAAACCAAGAACTGGAGCTGCTGTTCATACAGCCTGGAGTTGGAAATGCAGTGTTTTCAATGATGGCGGCGCAAATAGACTATCAGCAATTTTAGGCATGTGTGCAACATGAGAACTCTTTTAAATAGTAACCACTAAAGTGTTGTAATAAAAACAAAAAGCAAACAAACAAAAATAGAACGTGATAAAGATTTAAGATTGGCTGTTGCTTGAGACCAGTTAATTTCTGCCAAATTCCAATCCAGATCTTTGTCGGAGTTGTACCTTATCAGTGGCTCTGCTACAGTTTAAGTTACACCACACAATATAACTATAGATGCTATGGATATGTGCGTGTGAGAGTCAGGGGCTGAAATTCCGTAAGAGGTCAAGTTTGGAAGAAAATAGCAGATCTACAAGCTTAAGAGCTATTCTATTGCACTTGTTGGCGACTGGATATGCAGCGATGATGTGGAGTCCTAAAGAAATGCTTTCACCGTAAAATGCTGCATTCGAAAGATCAGGACTCTGTCAGGAAAAAAAAAGCAATTTGCTGGTATGGCATCGAATGGAGAGGGAGGAGGGCATTTGCATTGCAAATCGTAGGGCGTGTGTATATGCCTATACTATACAGAATAACAGGAACTACAGTAAATATCTGTGGATACTATAGACTATATATGATTCAGTTACAACACAACTCTATTTGTATTGAACCTTCCATTCGATTCACAGGTGAAGTCTTTATTTGCTTAAGTAATATTACAAGTCTCTTTACTTGTGTAATTCCCAATGCATTCCACATGCGCGTTCTTTTCCAAAGCGCTGAATGCGCAAGAAAGTAGAAGTTGAAAAGAAACGCTTATTTTTCCCCCTCTTCTGCCTTTTCTTTTTTCGCTGATACAGCATCCGAGTCAAACGGAATACATTTCTAAAGGAGAGAACTTACTCAGTTTGTCCTCACAAACTTCTTTAGAGAGAACAAAGCACACAGATGTAGATTACAAATGCAAGTGTGTGAGTGTGTGTGTGTGTGTGTGTGTGTGTGTGTGTGTGTGTGTGTGTGTGTGTGTGTGTGTGTGTGTGTGTGTGTGTGTGTGTGTGTGTGTGTGTGTGTGTGTGTGTGTGTGTGTGTGTGTGTGTGTGTGTGTGTGTGTGTGTGTGTGTGTCAGGAGCTTAAAGTTGACAGACTGCTGCAGAAATGGGTGTTAAAGAGGAACTCCACCCATTTTCAACATTTTAATGTCATTAATACACCTTAGAGATGTTAAAAAAGTTCCATCATTACCATGGTACATCTGATGACATCATCAAGATGTATTTCACCATGTTCATGATTTTTCTTTCAGACCCCTTTTTTCCTGAGAGGGTACAAATGGAACCAAATCGACCCGCTAGGGTCCATTTGGTTCACATTTGTACCCGCTCAGGAACATTTTGAAAATGGGTGCAATTATGAGTTAAGGAGTACACAGTCAAATCCACAGTGATCATTAATACACTTAGTTAAATTAACACTCAGGATATTGCAGTAGTGTAATGTATACCACACTTCTGCACTTCTGGCTTTTGAAACAGACTTAAAATGGTCTGCAAATGGCATGTTTTTGTTGTTGCTATGGACCAATGTTCCACCACATTTCATTAGAAACATCCGGATAACGCTAGCGGTATCTCAGTCCTGATCTAGCTCCACTACTTCTATGATTCTGCCTTGCAGTGTAGCTAAATCATGTGAAAGTCAAACAAAATCTCTTGGGTGGAAATCCAACCAGACTCTCGTCTTAAATGGAAATTAAGGAACATTTTTCTTACCCACCAAAACAAGCACGCATTGTGTTATTAGAATAACATGTACTGTATATAACAAGTATAACATGGATGTTTTGACCAGAACGCGAACGTTTTTCTCCAGAAAGACAACCAGGATTTGCGCCCTCTACCGATATTGCCAAGAGAAAACCTCCATAGAGAATATTTTTTCCTCCAGTGAAAAACAACCTGTCCAACAAGTCATGTTTATTTTGGTGAGTAGGTAAACGTGTGTCCTTCTTTTTGTCTGTTGTGCAACCTCCAGGGCTTCCTGGAAGGGGCGGAGGGCGGACGACGCTGTGACCTGCCCGTCAACCTGCGTAGGAGGGGCTGCTCTCCTCTCTTCATGGAGAACCCTCAGGTCCAGGTGGAGGTCAACGCTACGCTGGGAGGAACGCAGGTGTTACCGTCAGACATCAGCATCACCCTCAGACCAGGTAGGACTGATCAGGACACCTGGTGGAATATAGGACCGTTACATAATGTAGGCGTGCTCTACTCGCAGTCCAGCTTATATTCTCAGAAGCTGATGGGTGCAGATTCTTGTAGATCAGTGGTTTTCAACCTTTTTGATTCCAGGGTCCACTATTTAATCAGCCTTTGATTAAAATGAAGGCCTGATTGCCGAAACGCTTGTTTCTCTACGAACGTGTGCATTGTATGAGGCGTGCATTCAGCCCAAGTCTACCAAACACTATGAAAGCAAATTGCAAAAGAAAAACACTGAATCATCAGCAGCAATGGTGAAACTGAATCATCAGCATCAATGTGCCACTAGTGAATTAATGTCTTTAAGTATAGACACTTGTATGGCTTACCCAAACAAACAATAGTGGCTATGGGAAGAAGAAAGTTGACAAAAATAACAATAAGGGAATTTGTTGCGGGCAGCGAGCGGCGTCAGGGTTTTAGCAGGTTACGAAAATCGAGCCCAGTTTCTACAAAATCTGCAGGAATAGCATAACAGAAGTTATGCAGAAATATCTACAAGCTTAAAACAGATGCAACTGTGTACAGTAGCCGGGCTCATTCCTAGTCGCTGTCTGTGGTAATAAATCATTACTAATATCCAATCTGTATGTGTTTATCTGTGGGTGTGTGCGTGTCTCCCATTTTGTATGTGAGCATGTCTGCATCTGTTCGTGTTTATCTGCTGGTGTGTGTTTCTATATTCTCTATTGTGGAGTTCACTCGAGGCAGATGAAAAGATGCAATGATGACATCATATTCTCCTCTCTCTGTCTCTGTCTCCCTCTCTGTCTCTGTCTCCCTCTCTGTCTGTCTGTCTGTCTGTCTGTCTGTCTGTCTGTCTGTCTGTCTGTCTGTCTGTCTGTCCCTGTCTGTCTGTCTGTCTGTCTGTCTGTCTCTCTCTCTCTCCAGGCTCAGAGGCCAGTTTCATAGTAGCAGTGCAGCAGCTTCAGGTCTATCCTGTGGATCTGTACTATCTGGTGGATGTGTCTGCCTCCATGCAGGACAACCTGGACAAGGTACAGCTTAATCACACACACACACACACACACACACACACACACACACACACACACACACACACACACACACACACACACACACACACACACACACACACACACACACACTTATTGCTCCATGGATAGACCACACTCCTCTCACCATCCTTTGAGCCTTCATGCCGGGTGGAGGCACCAGGCGTGGCTCCCGCTCCTTCTTTATATTAAAGCTCCATCTCTGATAAGGGCTGGGCTTTTGTTGCTCGGCCAACCAGTGCTACTTTAACTCTCGACATATAACTGTCTGTAAGGCAGTGCAATGGTGTGTCGGATGCTGTCAGTGACTGAAATGTTTATATTATTTTGGCGTAACAATGTAATGCCAGGGAGGTGTGTGTTCAAGAGCCACTTGTGGGCCGCAGGTTTCCGACCCCCGTTCTGGAAGATTGCAAGACGTTTCAAGGCCAGTGAATCAATGTAATCGAACCATCTGGTCGTTGGTCTGGCCCAGGGTCAGAAGACCTCTCACCTTATCCTCTCCTCTCCTCTCCTCAGCTGAGGACAGTGGGTGTGGCTCTGTCCCATCGCATGGCAGAGTTCTCATCAGACCTGCGTCTGGGTTTTGGCTCCTTCGTGGACAAGCCTGTGTCTCCCTACATCAACGTTCACCCCTCCAAGATCAGCAACCCCTGCAGGTAGAACTCACACCCTCCCCACCAACACCTCATAATGGTGTAAATGACACTGATCATCCACCACAGGGGTGGGAAACTGTGACAATCACTCCAGAGCACCACTATAGTTCCACACTCACTCCAGAGCACCACTATAGTTCCACACTCACTCCAGAGGACCGCTATAGTTCCACACTCACTCCAGAGCACCACTATAGTTCCACACTCACTCCAGAGGACCGCTATAGTTCCACACTCACTCCAGATAGTTCCACACTCACTCCAGAGCACTGCTATAGTTCCACACTCACTCCAGATAGTTCCACACTCACTCCAGAGGACCGCTATAGTCCCACACTCACTCCAGATAGTTCCACACTCACTCCAGAGGACCGCTATAGTTCCACACTCACTCCAGATAGTTCCACACTCACTCCAGAGCACCACTATAGTTCCACACTCACTCCAGAGGACCGCTATAGTTCCACACTCACTACAGAGGACCGCTATAGTTCCACACTCACTCCAGAGGACCGCTATAGTTCCACACTCACTCCAGAGGACCGCTATAGTTCCACACTCACTCCAGAGGACCGCTAGAGTTCCACACTCACTCCAGAGGACCGCTATAGTTCCACACTCACTCCAGAGCACCACTATAGTTCCACACTCACTCCAGATAGTTCCACACTCACTCCACAGGACCGCTATAGTTCCACACTCACTCCAGATAGTTCCACACTCACTCCACAGGACCGCTATAGTTCCACACTCACTCCAGAGGACCACTATAGTTCCACACTCACTCCAGAGCACCACTATAGTTCCATACTCACTCCAGAGAACCGCTATAGTTCCACACTCATTCCACACTCACTCCAGAGGACCACTATAGTTCCATACTCACTCCAGAGAACCGCTATAGTTCCACACTCATTCCACACTCACTCCAGAGGACCGCTATAGTTCCACACTCACTCCAGAGAACCGCTATAGTTCCACACTCACTCCAGAGAACCGCTATAGTTCCACACTCATTCCACACTCACTCCAGAGGACCGCTATAGTTCCACACTCACTCCAGAGGACCACTATAGTTCCACACTCACTCCAGAGGACCGCTATAGTTCCACACTCACTCCAGAGGACAGCTGTAGTTCCACACTCACTCCAGAGGACCACTATAGTCCCACATTCACTCTCCAGAGGACCGCAATGGTTCCACACTCACTCCAGAGGGTCACTTTGCATATTAATGTCGTAGCAAAAATAGCCGATCTACAAGCTCAAAACGTATCAGTCATGTATTGTCTCGGTGGTGTAGTTCTGTGTATTGCTGTTGGAATACACTGTGAAGATGAATATCCCTAAGGGAACACTAAAGACAATTATTATTATTACGACATTAGACGGGATGAGGTCATTATATGATGAGAAATGAAATGGAACGAAATGAGGTTTGTATGACATTAGATAATGAAACTAGTAGACATGATGTAATGATGTTATGATGCTTTTATTTATATTGTAAAATCAATGTTATAATTTAAAGGAGACCCCAGAAGGCTTTCTTCCTAGCCTGACCTCAGTCTGAATTGTCATTTCGTTTCACTTCATTATTCAGACTGAAGTCCCTCTCCACCACAGCAGTTTCTGGAATGGGCGTTATCAAAGTGGCAGTATTTGCAGTGATTGGTTCATACCAACGCATAAGAATATTGGTTAGTGCTGTTGCCTCACAGCTAGAAGGTCCTGGGTTCGATTCCCGCTGGGGACACTGCTGTGGGTGCTGGCGGCGTGTCTGCTCCTCCGCGTCATCAGTGCCCATACCTGAGGCGGGGGTTGGCGAAAGGGCCTTTCTGTGTGGAATTTGTATGTTCTCCCCGTGTCTCCTAGCGTACATACCCTCACAAAAACATGCAGTAATCCTGGTCTCTAAACTGCCTCCCTCTGGCCAGCCGGGGCGCCTGATGGAAGGGACAGAAACTGGTAGGAATAACGTGTTCCTTCCACACGCTACGTCCAACCAGGGAAACTCGGGTGAAAAGAAGAGTTTTGGACTCCTCATGCATTGAAGGAAGCATGAGGCCAGTCCGCTGCCTCCCCAGGTTGACGGAGGATTTGTAGAGCCCAGGATCACATTGGGAATTGGCACTGGGTGAAAAATGGGTCACAAAACCGTGGGATAAAATATATATTATCGTCATTGGGAAAGCAGACAACTTTGTTGTCATTAATGTGCCTTGTGCCCCCCCGCCTCCTCCTCTCCTGACAAATCATCCTGTCTGTGAGTCTCTCCATGGCTCTTTCTCTCCCTCTTCCCAGCCTTCCTCTCCACCTCTTGCATATTATACTGGTATTTGGCCAACTCCCATCAGTTAATAGGCTATGGATGGACTGACTGGTTATGGACTTTTCATGTGGTGACATGGCTGTGTGCGGTAAATATATCATTTGCAGTGCAGGCTGCGACTCCTTGGTGTGTGTGTGTGTGTGTGTGGGGGGGGGGGGGGGGGGGGGGGGGGGGGGTCCATTTGGTTTCATGTTTACACTCTCAAGAGTTAAAATATTCATCATGTGAATTAGCCCCAAGTCTACACAACTAGAGAATGTAGAAGATTAATGGTCATTTATGATCTGTATGTTTGCCTGTTTTGATTCCAGCCTGGCATTGTGGACAAAAGCAAAAGAAATCTTTAGTTTTGGGGTCTTTGGGGGCTAAAATGTCATCAAATGGTGGTCCGCAGCTCAAATGCTGAATAAATAGTGGGCCCCTTGTGTCAAAAAGGTTGGAAACCACTGCCCTAGACCATATTTTCTCCTACTCGACGTCTGGCCCTCGTACATTTTTCCCCCTCAGTCCGTCTGAAGGAATTAGTTGAATTGCTGCTGTAAGTCGTTCTGAAACAAGCAGCTTAGTTTGCACAGCGATGCTGAGTCACTCGACAGTTCAAAGCCCATTGTTGTTTTCGAGTGGTCGATGGGGGACTTCTGTTGAGTCACGGCGAGATAACTCGCTGTACGAGTCGACCGCGAGTCATCATGGAGCTGAGGAAGGGAAGAGGAGGGGGGTGGGGTTGTTAAAGATGTCGAGTTTGCGTAAAAGTGACACTATATTGGCTGCTGAGTTTTTCAATCCTGATGTATTGTTTGGTTTTGTTTGTTACAGTGGAGGAAAATGCATACAATCACTATTTCCATGAACAAACAAACAAAAGGCAACACAAATGAACTTAAACCACCATAGGTGGGAATCTCTTTTTGGGGGGCGCTAGCTCCTCAATATTTACAGCATTTGTCCCCACATGTCTAATTATCGGCAATGAAATGAGAATTTAGTTTAAATGTGTACCAACTATGAGGTATATCTAACCAACCAATCACATAATCACATAAATTCAGTGGTTTATGAGATGATGTATGAGGATGTACTGTATGTACATCACTTCACACAGGTGTGATTTTTGTAAATATTCAGTGTGAGTAACGTATTTTGCTACATCCACATCCATCTAGGCATGGGTATGGGGGGGCATTGCCCCCCTAAATGCCCAGTCTGCCCCACCAAACATGATGGCATGCTGAACAACCCAAAATATTTCAAATTAAAGTGCTTATAATTAAAATGATTTGAGACACTACTACTGCAGAACAGACAGAAAACTCTGAGTCAGACCTTTAGCTTTATGCATGCTGCGTGTCTGTTGCAACTTCAACAACAACTGATGTTATTATTGATGCTTAATTGCCTAATAAAAGTACTGTAACTGAAAATGGTATAGGTGCAACTTCATCACCCGTGGCGTGAAGCGCCACGGGTGATGAAGTTGCACCTATACCATTTTCACCTGCCCCCCAATTGGGAAATGTTACATTCGCCCCTAGATACATCCCATCCATCTTCTATTTTCAACCTCTTATCCGTAGTCTGGTCACTGGGGCAAGATTTTCAGCAAACTTAGGTCAGGATTTAGAAGGCATATTTCCTTTGACACTTTGAGCCCCATTCCTGTAGATATCGTAGAAGAGTTTACCTACGATTAACAAATGTTTTCATTTTAAGTCACACAAGTGATCTATTAGACAGAAATGGATATGAGGCGAATGTTGATGACATTATCGGAAAGGAGGTCCATCATGCAGCGTGTAAATCGTTATGGGAAATTGCTGGTGGAAGCTGTGCGTTAAAGCAGGGGTTTTCAACAGGTGGTCTGGGGACCACCAGTGGTCCTTAAGAGGGTTCCAGGTGGTCCCCAGGCTAAATGATGGAAAGTTGGTTAGCCAGATGTAACTCTTGAGAATGTAAAAATGAAACCAAATGGACCCTTGCGGGTCCATTTGGTTTCATTTTCACACTCTCAAGAGTTAAAAATATTCATCATCTGAATTAGCTCTATGTAATTAAGAAGTCTAACTGTTTTGTTTGCAAAATACAGCCTGGAATTGTGAACAAAACCAAAATAATTCTTTAGTTTTAGGTCTTTGGAGCTAAAATGTCATCAAATGGTGGTCCGTGGCTCAAATGCTGAATTCAATGGTGGTCCCTGGTGTTAAAAAGGTTGAAAACGCCTGCGTTAAAGTCTCAAATGAGTAAAATATCCATGTCAGTAGTTTACAGAGAGAGAATGGGAGAGACTGGCGTTGTCTTCCTGCCTCTTATATTAAAGGGGAGCCCAGGTGGGACAGATCTGCACTAGATGAATCACTCCTCTCTACAGAATCACTCCTACACCAGATTAGTAAAGACAACCCCAGGAGGAGGAGGAGGTTGTTGTCACGGATCTATGGCTCCCAATTTGCTCCTCGTAAGGTTTCTGCCAGAGCTGTTCATCTGACGCCTCATTTATACTTAACCGTCGTACACAACAAAAACACCCAAGTCGACAAAGCTCTTGGAGCGTGCATGCGTGTGCGTGCGTGTGTGACAAGCTGCGATGACAGCCGAGTATATAAATCAGGGATTGGATTCTCTCCCTGTCTGCATGGATTAACATCCTCAGTCATCACCAATGATTTCAGTCATTTTGGATTCCATAGAAACCAGCAGCGTGTTTTCTTTTGAAAACATGCTCTGCATGCGAAAATACCCGATTTTTACAAGCTATTCAAGCCTATTTTTATGCCTCTGCCCTACACTGAGAGCTTGTAAATATGTTCTATTTTCAGTTGGTATTATTATTTAAATTAAGATCTGAGATCATTTTAATTGGCCAAACTAGCAGCTTGTTCAGAAGAAGCTTTCATAAGATCTTAATATTCTCAAATATATATATATTTTTTTATTATTTTCCACTAAGGAAAGAACGCTTTCTATTCACACACGCTGTGTTTGTTTTAGTGAGCAGGTAATACATTCTTTATATTTCCACTTCAGAAGAGAGGCTGGTCGAAGGTCCATATGAAATGAATATGAATGAGATTACAATAGCCTGGCAGTTTAAGATTCCTCCAACTTATGACGTACAACATCACTGATGAATGGCTCGGTGCTCGATATACAAGCCTCGCGGCCGTCAGAGTCTGTTCTTGGACGCAAAAACACAGCTCTTAGCGTTTTGTTAACAACGTGGACGAGAGGTATGCTGTGGAGTGAAACCAGGAGTGAAAACACCATTGGAAGAGGTGGACCCCGTCAACGTCGCCTGCTTTCTTAAATATGTTGGGCTTCTGTGGCTTCTTGTGTCGAAGTCCTAGAAAAGACTTTCTTAAAGCTCCTATTGTCTCTCACAGAACTCCACTGCAAGGCAGAATCATAGCAGCAGTGGAGCTATGGACCCGAGCTAGGGTTAGGGCTATGGTAAGGGTTTGGGTAAGGATATATTGCAACTATAAACTAGTTGTAACCAGTTTGTAATTGCAACCTGGTCGTTGGCCGCTATTGGATCTCACTGTCTCTCCGTTCTTTTTATTATCAATCAGTGAATGAATCAAGTTGCTCCCCTGTCTCTCTGCCTCTCTCTCCCACTGTCTCTCTCTCTCCCTGTCTCTCTCTCTCTCTCCCTGTCTCTCTCTCCCTGTCTCTCTCTCCCTCCCTGCCAGTGACTATGAGATCCGTTGTCGCCCGGCCCACGGCTATCACCACGTCCTCAGCCTGACAGACAACGTGACAGAGTTCACCAGGGTGGTGAAACGCCAACGCATCTCTGGGAACATGGACACGCCTGAAGGAGGCCTGGACGCCATGCTGCAGGCCGCTGTCTGCCAGGTGAGTGTGAGTGTGTGTGTGTGTGTGTGCGTGTGCGTGTGTAAACTAATACTGGTTTGGGGCTTGTCACAGAGTGCAGCAGACCTTTTAGTATTGACACGTATCTTAATACTCCACTTCGTATTAATTCTTGAACTTTCAACATCCAAAGAAGAGTATTGATCTCCCTTGTGTACTTCAGTGGCATTTATTTTAAGTCCAGTCCTACTTTCACTGATACACACTTCCTCTTGAGCTTATCTCAAATAGGATCCACTGGAAAAAAATGAAAAGAACAAGGATTAAACACCAAATAAAACACGAGTACTTTTCTTTACAGTAGGTTATGTTACGTTGTTCCGAAAAAACATGCGTTCCATCGTTCCACTCTTAGTGTTCTTCTTCTATATTTCTATAACTTTCATTTTGTGGTCACACCTAGTTGCACTTTCAGAATTCAACATGTCACCTAAACCTTGGACTGAACTCAGGTTAAGTGATATTCTAGATTATAATGGCCGCATTGTTTTCCAAAGAATTATGACTCAGCCAGGAACAGTTCTCAGGAGATTCTAACTCCCTTTGCTGTGTGGAATTTCAAAACATCAGTCAGACTTCTCAGTAACTGACAACATTGATGCTTCCACAGAACAGTGCACCAAGAAAATATACATGAAAATACACATGCAACGCCTCCATAGACCTCCAGTGGTCCACGGACCACCTGTTGAAAACCCCTATAGCTACCCTAGAGGGTGTCACTGTTCACGTACCACAAGGGGTCCACGCTCCACAGTTTGGGAACCCCAGGACAGTTGGGATGTTACTAAATCCATGCAGCCAAGGAAGGGGACATAATTAATTTCTGACAATGAGATCTTTTCAGTCATTTTCAATTAAATTAACCACTTAGCTGCTTAACTCCTATATATACTGTGCTTAGCTGGCAGGGTTTGCCCCAGGGCTCTTTAGTATATACTGAAAAATCGCTGATCTGTATTTCCTACGGCAGCTCAAGGAGTTTAAAGTCAGCCAGGCAGCAATGGCTCACTTGTATAAGGCTATACCATCGAGAGTGTTCTCACCTTCTCCATGCTTGTCTGGTTTGGTCACACAACCTCTCAGGACAAGACCAAGCTGGAAAGAGTAGTGCGACGTGCATCTAAAATCATAGGATGTATCCTCCCTCCCTACACTGTACTCACTCCAGTGTTGCCAACTGCCAAAATCCAAAATGCACTAGTGGCACTTCCAAAATGCACTAGAATGCGCTAGAGCAGTGGGTTTTCAACCATTTTCATACCAGGGCCCACTGTTTATGCTGCATTTTAGCCATTTGGTGTTGAGTTTAGTCTCTCTGACTAATTTAGGAGAAATAATGAAATGTTAGGCAAAATAGCAATTCTTTGACATTTTCTAAAAGTGTACATTTTTTAAATTAGGTAATTCAGATGTTTAAATACAATTTAACTCTTGATAGCGTAAAATGAAACCAAACGGACCCGAACGGGTCCGTTTGGTTTCATTTTACGCTCTCAAGAGTTACAGATCTAAAAGGGTCCATTTGGTTACCAATGGTCATTTCTAGGAAGGAAGGAGGACTCTATCATAGGAGGAAAAATGCAGGTGAAAAAAGAGGGTTTTATCTCTGGCGCCTGTCAACCAATTTCGCTCCAACTCACAATAAAAAAGCACCAGATTTTCCATTTTGGCGCTATAGGGGGGTTTGGAAAAAAGCTAAATATAACTGCAAATGCGCCAAGTTTGCAACACTGCCTCACTCTTTAACACTGGAATAATCAGGAAGGCAAATAAAATAGTAGCTGATAGTTCTCACCCTGCACAGACACCACCTCTTCAATCTCCTACCATCAGGCAGGAGTACAGAAGTATTAAATGCTCAACATCTCGCTTTAGAGATGGCACTTACCCTGTACCTACAGTATTAAACATTTTGTACTTGTCTCACTAGTTTACAGTTATAATGATGCATGTATGTAACAACATGCAATGCATATAGCACTCAAAGGGGAATACACCCATTTTCAACATTCTAATATGTCATTAATATACCTTAGATATGTTGTGTGGACATGATAAAACAAAAAGTTCCCCCAATTCTGTATTTCCTAAAAATGGAGGTCTGAAAAAATCATTAACATGGAGAAATACATCTGATGACATCATCAAGATTAATGATTTTTCTTTCAGACCCCTTTTTCCTGAGAGGGTACAAATGGACCATAAATAATAACCATATTTAATTTCTATGCTGCTGGTCTTTGCACTGCACTGTCTTCTTGTATGTGTGTTGTCTGTACATGTTGAGCATGAACCGAGACAAATTCCTATCAACAACTGTGGTTGACTTGGCAATAAAGTTCTTGATCAACAAGCTTACAGCACAATGCGACGGTTGGTGCAAGCTGGTTTCAAGGAGTTTTATTGTCATCCTGTAAAAGTGATTTATGGTATTTATTGTGCGCTACCCAGGGAGGTGTGCTAAATAAGTCTTTGCTTCCCCAGACAGTATTCCACAGAGGCCCATCTTCTTTGCTTGTGTCGTTGCATTTCTCTGGCTCTATCCTCACCATCGCTCCTGTGCTAACAGCAGGGGATCGCTTACAAAGGTAGAGAAAAAGGGGGCATGGATTAGGTAAAGGGAAAGCAAGTCTGAAGAGCTGGGGTTCTTTTACTATGTGTTTTAGACATAACTTTAATAATGTGAGCCGGGCTCATTTTTTCTGAAGTAGGCCTACTGCACAGTACACATGCGGGTAGAATGGCTGTATAATTTAAACCAGTGGTTTTCAACCAGTCATCCAGTAGCCTCGACACCCAGGCTTTCATCTTCGTTCGCATTGCGCAAAAACGGAAAGCCTGGACTAACTTGTTACCCACAGTGGCCTAGAGGGGGGAGTCAACCTTCCGGGGTGGGCGTCGCTCTAAATGATGTGACGTAGAACAGAGGGGGGAGTCAACCTTCCGGGGTGGGCGTGGCTCTAAATGATGTGACGTAGAACAGAGGGAGGAGTCAACCTTCCGGGTGGGCGTGGCTCTAAATGATGTGACGTAGAACAGAGGGAGGAGTCAACCTTCCGGGGTGGGCGTGGCTCTAAATGATGTGACGTAGAACAGAGGGAGGAGTCAACCTTCCGGGGTGGGCGTGGCTCTAAATGATGTGACGTAGAACAGAGGGAGGAGTCAACCTTCCGGGGTGGGCGTGGCTCTAAATGATGTGACGTAGAACAGAGGGAGGAGTCAACCTTCCGGGTGGGCGTGGCTCTAAATGATGTGACGTAGAACAGAGGGAGGAGTCAACCTTCCGGGGTGGGCGTGGCTCTAAATGATGTGACGTAGAACAGAGGGAGGAGTCAACCTTCCGGGGTGGGCGTGGCTCTAAATGATGTGACGTAGAACAGAGGGAGGAGTCAACCTTCCGGGGTGGGCGTGGCTCTAAATGATGTGACGTAGAACAGAGGGAGGAGTCAACCTTCCGGGGTGGGCGTGGCTCTAAATGATGTGACGTAGAACAGAGGGAGGAGTCAACCTTCCGGGGTGGGCGTGGCTCTAAATGATGTGACGTAGAACAGAGGGAGGAGTCAACCTTCCGGGTGGGCGTGGCTCTAAATGATGTGACGTAGAACAGAGGGAGGAGTCAACCTTCCGGGGTGGGCGTGGCTCTAAATGATGTGACGTAGAACAGCAGTGGACGGGTGCGGGAGGGGCCGGGGATGACGACACGTTCGTGAGATCAAATCAGATCAGCTCGATCTGCCGTGTGGATCCCACGGCACCCCCAAGGCCAAAATCATTTCGGGTTAGGCCAGGCTAGTGGTCCGGGGACCACCAGTGGTCCCTGAGAGGATTCCAGGTGGAACCTTATAGATCTGTAACTCTTGAGTTACAGATCTCAGAACTCGTTAATAGTTAAATTGTATTCAAACGTCTGAATTACTTAATTTTCAAGAATCTACAGTAGACAATTAGAAAATGTAGTAGAATTGTTAATTTGACCAACGTTTTGCCACTTAACTCTCCTAAATTGTGGACACAAACTCCTTGGTTTTGGGTCTGAGAGACTAAACTCGACATCAAATGGTGGTCCGTGGCTAAAATCCAGAATAAATAGTGGGACCTGGTATGAAAATGGTTGATGGTTCATTTTTTATGGTATATGCTTGTTTATGACTTTTGGTCGACAGCTTGGATACAAACACAGGAAAACCTATTTTCATCAACAACAGCAACAACAAAAATACCCCCTCAACGTACGGAGAGACTTCATAAGGGTCCATTTGGTTTCATTTTAACGCTTTCAGCAGTTAAATTATATTTAAACATCCGAATTACTTAATTTTCAAAAATCTACACATTTATAAAATGTAGAAGAATTGTTATTCAGACAGTTATATATCCTAAATTGTGGACACAACATTGAAAATCTCTGGTTTTGGATCAGAGAGATTAAACTCGACATCAAATGGTGGTCCGTGGCTAAAATCCAGAATAAATAGTGGGACCTGAAATGAAAAACACATCATTTATGATATATGCTTGTTTATGACTTTTGGTCGACAGCTTGGATACAAACACAGGAAAACCTATTCATAGAGAATTCATAGTGAGTCGTCTCTGTGACTCTGTCTCTGACTGGTAGCGTTTAAATGTCCTGTTTGTCACTACGGTACATGAGACACATTTCATTTGGTCCAGGGAGAATAGTGGTTGGCATGCTGATTCAACACAACACACACACACACACACACACACACACACACACACACACACACACACACACACACACACACACACACACACACACACACACACACACACACGGTAGCACCGCTGCGGATCACATTATTCACTCATCATTACACTGTGATTCCATCCCATGGGGTGTGATGACACACGCGCACACACACACACACACACACAACACAGTCCACAATCTGATGTCATAGTGCGGTTATTTCTTCTGTGTAGACACGCAGCATTTTTCTCATTATTATGACATACACGGGCAACACTCAAGGGTCTGATGCCATAGCATGGGTATTTGCTTACAATAGAGCCCCCTACCACCACCACCACCACCCCATGCCCCCATGCACGCACGTGCACAGAAACACACACACACACACACACACACACACACACACACACACACACACACACACACACACACACACACACACACACTTGCTTACATCAACTGTTTTTTTTCTGATGCTAGATTCTAGTTTCTGACACTAGATTCTAGTTTCTGACACTAGATTCTAGTTTCTGACACTAGATTCTAGTTTCTGATGCTAGATTCTAGTTTCTGATGCTAGATTCTAGTTTCTGTCACTAGATTCTAGTTTCTGATGCTAGATTCTAGTCTCTGATGCTAGATTCAAATTTCTGTCACTGGATAGTTCCTGACACTAGATTGTAGTTTGTGATGCTGGATTGTAGTTTCTGATGCTAGATCCTAGTTTCCAACATTAGATTCTAGTTCCTGACACTAGATTCTAGTTTCTGTCATTAGATTCTAGTTTGTGACACTAGATTCTAGTTTCTCCCACTAGATTCTAGTCTCTGTCACTAGGTTTTACTTCCTGACTCTAGATTATAGTTTTCCTGGGGAAAAAAAGAACTCATTTGTCTGTGTCAGTGATGCTCAACAATATTTCATAACGAGAACCCCCAGAATTATCTAGGGGAAATTATCCCGATCTGAAAACATGTTTTCATGTTGTTCTGGGGTAGCCTATGCCCCAGAAGCAAAGACAAAAATGTTTGCTCAGAAAGAATTATATTCAAAGATGTGCCCATCATTTTCACCATTTTTTCAAAAATAGCAGAACTACAAGCTCATATGAGCTTGTAGATCTGCTATTTTTCAATCGCTAAAGCACAATGTAATGCTTAAAGCAGCAAAAAAGCGTCCTCGTATGAAATGGTTTAAGGTCTCCCCAGTGGGGATTGTGAGTCAGGGCTCTTGGGGGAGCCACTGTGTAAGCATCGAG
>CM076970.1:47877188-47889688 GCA_039105355.1 Benthosema pterotum
TATTAACGGGGTATCCTTTTAAAGCATGTCTGGTGGTCGCCCCCTCCCCTCAACGCACCCTAGGCAACTGCCTAGTCTGCCTATTGGCAAAAACTATGAAGTGTGACAACGTCATGTGCGTCTGAAAATCGTTCCGGATGGAAACGACTGTGGACAATATTTCCAGGTGCTCATCATGTTAATAAATAAATAGCTAAAATGTGTGTGTGTGTGTATCGTCCTCAGAGTGCGGTGGGCTGGCGTGCCGAGGCCAAGCGTCTGCTGCTGCTGATGACTGACCAGCCGTCCCACCTGGCTCTGGACAGCAGGCTGGCAGGCATCGTCACCCCCCATGATGGACTCTGTCACCTGGACAACAACGTGTACAGAGAGAGCACCACCATGGTGAGAGACAGAGAGAGAGAGAGAGAGAGAGAGAGAGAGAGAGCGGTTGTGTGTGCAGGGGCGGATATAACATTTTCCAATTGGGGACCAGGCTAAAATGATGTGGGGGCGACTTCATCGCCCGTGGCGCGAAGCGTCAAGAAGTCGCACCCATACCCTTTTATGGGTTACAGGACTTTTATTAGTCAAGTAAAGCATCAATAATACCATCAGTTGTTGTTGAAGTTTCAACAGACACGCAGCATGCATAAAGCTAAAGGTCTGACTCAGAAAGTTTTCTGTTTTCAATGATGAAATGCTGTTGGTTTAGCGGTGACACAGCTGTAGTTAGTTATTCGCAGTTGTAGTGTTTCACATCATATTAAACTGTAGGCACTTTAATTTGAAATATCTTGGGTTATTCTGCATGCCATCGGTGTTTGATGGGACAGACTGGGCATTTAGGACGGCATTGCCCCCCCATGCCCATGCCTAGATCCGCCCCTGTGTGTGTGTGTGTGTGTGTGTGTGTGTGTGTTGTGTGTGTGTGTGTGTGTGTGTGCGTGTGTGCGTGTGTGTGTGTGTGCGTGTGTGCGTGTGTGCGCGTGTGCGCGTGCGTGTGGTGTGTGTGTGTGTGTGTGTGTGTGTGTGTGTGCACAAAAGCCAATAGAAATCATGCTCACCAGTTTGATTCCCGTTGCTGCTGCTTGTCATCCAAATACAGGTGTTTCTGATTACAAACTAGTCCCGTTTTTAATTTCACTCACAAGGCACCCAGACAGTGTATTACTCATTTTAAACTTAATCCTCATGCTATGCTAGGTATGTAAACAAGTTGCACGTAGTCTAGAAATAAACCCCTTGGCTTTGCTGCACACCACCCTGTCACTTTTTTGTATACAAACGATACAGCCTAGACTTCCCTAGACTTACTCATCAGTGAAGAGATACAACCCCATAGCCTGGAGGGATGTGACACACTGATTGGTTCAAAAAGTCCACAAGCCCAGCGTTTCAGGTGGGATTCATAATGAAACATCCACCGTTTCTCTTTCATTGAACCTTTAACAAGATTTGCTGTAGGAATTAGTGCTGTAATTCACTACCTTAACCTATTTAGACTTGAGGATGGTCCTAGAAATGTCTTCTAAATACTGACTCTTGTGTCCCTGGTTTTAGACATTTAGATCAGTGGTTTTCAACCAGTGGTCCGGGGACCACCAGTGGTCCGGGGACCACCAGTGGTCCTTGAGAGGGTTCCAGGTGGTCCCCATGCAGCTAAATGATGGAATGTGGGTTAATCATATGTAACTCTTTGAGAACGTAAAAATGAAACCAAATGGACCCGCAAGGGTCCGTTTCATGTTTACACTCTCAAGCGTTAAAATATTCATCATCTGAATCAGCCCAAGTCTACACAACTAGAGAATGTAGAAGATTAGTGGTCACTTTGATCTGTATGTTTGACTGTTTTGTTTCCAACCCCCAGCCTGGAATTGTGGACAAAAACAAAGGAAATCTTTAGTTTTTGGGTCTGTGGGGCTAAAATGTCATCAGATAGTGGTCCGTGGCTCAAATGATGAATAAATATTTGGCCCTGGAATCAAAAAGGTTGAAAACTCCTGATTTCGCTTGTGTCAAAGGTCATGTCATTCCTACACAACATACCGTAATCTAATGGACAAGATTCAATTTATTCCTTGAGCAGGGAGCAGGCAGGCTCTATTGGCTTAATGGTAAGATGATCAGCATTTGCACAGGTAACCATGGTTCAAAGCCCAGTATACAAGAGGAAAGTTACATAACCTTGTGAACCTGCACCGCAAACGTTTGGCGCATGATAGACCCGAGATTTGGCATAGAGACCCCCCCCCCCCCCACACACACACACACACACACACACACACACAGATTTGCACCACTAATTTCACACAGGTGTGATATTCTTTTTAAAATAGTGCTCCAAGTACAGTACAGAGCCTGCGGTAGAGTCCTGTCAGCTAAGTTTTATCTGCAGAATGTAAACACAGTTCTTCTCGTCTTCCATAATTGAGGCAGCATGGCTGCTCAAACCGTGGCCATCGTTCTGACAGGCAGCTTCGGTCACGCTTTATCGCAGATTCTTTTTTGTCACTGTGTCAAAGTGAAAGCTTTGTGCTGATGTTTTCCTGTGGAGCAGTATATATAGTACAGTATACTGTAGGGAGTGAACTGATCAGCATCACTGGATCTTGTTGTTGTTGTCGCTGCCGGGTGTCTTTTTAAAATCTTAAAATGACTTTGCGTCGCTCCGGTGCCGTCGGAGCAAACAACTCACTATCTCAACAGTTACATAACATGCCCGCGTTATCATGAGAGAGAAAGACACAGAGACAAAGAGGCATGATTTGCACAAAGGGTTGGTGGAGTTTGTCAACCTCGGGATCTCCCAGGGGTCTCCCAATGGCCGGCTGTTGTTTCCTAGTACAACCCCAATTCCGTTGAAGTTGGGACGTTGTGTAAAATGTAAATAAAAACAGAATGCATTGATTTGCAAATCGTTTTCAACCTCTATTCAGTTGAATACACCACAAAGACAATATATTTAATGTTCAAACTGATAAACTTTATTGTTTTTTGAAATTATACAATCTTTTGTAAATTGATCCCTGCAACACGTACCAAAAAAGTTGGACGGGGCAACAAAAGACTGGGAAAGGTCATGAATGCACAAATAACGCCTGTTTGGAACATTCCACAGGTAAACAGGTTAATCTTAAACAATTTAATATCGTGATTGGGTATAACAGGACCATCCCAGTCGTTCACAATCAAAGATGGGGCGAGGTTCACCACTTTGTGAACAATTCTGTGAGAAAATCATCCAACGGTTTAAAAACAATGTTTTCTCAACATTCAATTGCAAGGAATTTGGTGATTTCATCATCTACAGTCCATAATATAATCAAAACGTTCAAAGAATCTGAAGAACTTGCTATACTAAAGCGACAAGGCTGAAAACCAACACAGAATACTTGTGACCTTTGATCCCTCAGGTGGCTCTGCATTAAAAACTGACGTCATTGTGTAAAGGATATTACTGTGAGGACTCAGGAACACTCAGAAAACCATTGTCAGTTTACATAATTTGTCGCTACACCTGCGAGTGCAAGTTAAAACTCTACCATGCAAAGCAAAGCCATACATCAGAAAGGTTGGTTTGAAAAACAATGCTTTCTCTGGGTCCACTATCATTAATGTGGACTCATCAGACCACAGCACACTTTTCCACTTTGTGTCTAACCATTTCAAATGATATTGTACCCAGAGAAGGCATTTCTGGTTGTTTTTTCAAACCAACTTTTCTGATGTATGGCTTTGCTTTGCATGGTAGAGTTTTAACTTGCAATCGCAGGTGTAGCGACAAATTATGTAAACTGACAATGGTTTTCTGAGTGTTCCTGAGTCCTCACAGTAATATCCTTTACACAATGATGTCAGTTTTTAATGCAGAGCCACCTGAGGGATCAAAGGTCACAAGTGTTCGGTGTTGGTTTTCGGCCTTGTCGCTTTAGTATAGCAAGTTCTCAGATTATTTGAATGTTTTGATTATATTATGGACTGTAGATGATGAAATCACCAAATTCCTTGCAATTGAATGTTGAGAAACATTGTTTTTAAACCGTTGGGTGATTTTCTCACAGAATTGTTCACAAAGTGGTGAACCTCGCCACATCTTTGATTGTGAACGACTGGATGGTCCTGTTATACCCAATCACGATATAAAACTGTTTAAAGATTAACCTGTTTACCTGTGGAATGTTCCAAACGGGCGTTATTTGTGCAATCATGACCTTTCCCAGTCTTTTGTTGCCCCCGTCCCAACTTTTTTGGTACGTGTTGCAGGATCAATTTACAAAAGATTGTATAATTTCAAAAAACAATAAAGTTTATCAGTTTGAACATTAAATATATTGTCTTTGTGGTGTATTCAACTGAATAGAGGTTGAAAACGATTTGCAAATCAATGCATTCTGTTTTTATTTACATTTTACACAACGTCCCAACTTCAACGGAATTGGGGTTGTATTAAAAAAATACTTATTTTTCCCCCCTTCGATTCGGTGTCCCTCCCTCCGATTTATTAGTTGAAAATCCAACTACAGCAGCTGATTGGCCGACAGCCCTGTCACTCAACAGTGACGGCTCGTACAATGCTTCTTTAAAAAAGCGTCAGGTTTTATAAACATCATCAGCTTTCCAAATATTCTTATGGGTTGGTATGAACCAATCACTGCAATGACTGCCGCTTTGATAACGCCCATCCCAGAAACTGCTGTGGTAGAGAGAGACTCCAGTCTGAAACTACTGTAAATGACAATTCAGACTGAGGTCAGGCTAGTTACTTATCCCCACCTGTAACCAACCAAAGTGTATTCTTACATCCTCCAGATCATTTCAGCACCATTGATACGAACGTTTTCTTTCACATTCTGCCCTGCAGCACGTGGTACTGCTGATGAATGGAGCTTGCAGTAGGTCAATATTTGGCTAAAGTAACTATAGAGCCGATCCAAAGCCGGTCCAAATTACCCAACAAATGACCGTTATCTGCATACACTCACTATGCTAATGTGTGTGTGTATACAGGGCCCCTTTCATTCAAAGAACCCGTGCCTGATAAAGCCCAATTACGCCACTGCAAAGACACAAAGACATACTTTTTTTTTCTTATCGTTTCAATCATCTACCGGTATCTAATTAAACCAGAGGTCTCCCAGAAGTCTATGCTTTGTTTCACACACACTCGAGGCACACACATTGATTATTCAGATTCAGATCCAGATTCCTTTATCTGCCATTGTGTAAAACACAGGAATTTGCTATGGGATTCACATGTGTGTGTGTAACATACAGTATTTGTTATTTTTCACATAACAACAACACAATAATACACCAAACAACACCGTGAAAAATATAAATACAGCATAAAGTGCAATCTATCATAGATGTTCATAAACGTGACCTTTATTGCTACAGTTATTGCTGCGATTATGGCAGAATCATTCTTGTCATTAGAGCTTGCGAGGCTGCATTTTTCACACATACCTGTACTATGTATGTTTGTACCGGTATAATGCACCAGTGTGACTAAAGCAATCTGAATCTGTGTTCCCACTGTGTCAGAGTGCTAAATGGATCATTTATATAATGCCTTAAAGTCAAAGTCATCTGATTAGTCACTCACGTTACCGCAGTGAAATTAGTTCTCCGCTTTTGACCCATCTCTTGTAGCGGTGAGCTGCAGCGTGCACCGCGCTCGGGAATCATTAGTTGATTTGACCCCCAATCCATCCCTTTGATGCTGAGTGCCAAGCAGGGAGGCATTGGGTCCCATTTTTACAGTCTTTGGTATGACCCGGCCAGGAATCGAACCCCGGCCTCCCAGTTTCAGGACAGACACTCTATCCACAAGGCCACTGTCCATCTATCAAAGGTGCTTAAATCTACATTCACCCATTCTCACACACATGCATGCACCGATTGTGGAGGAAACCATGCAAGGTACCAACCACACCAACCAGCACATGGGGTTCAGTGTCTTGCCCAAGAGCACTAAGACATGTAGAAGAGAGGTGCCAGGATTCGAACCGCCGACCCACTGACCATTGGACGACCTTCACAGTTACCCTGTGTGAGGTATTCTATATTCTTTGTCTTCTCTTTCTCACTGTGTGTGTGTGTGTGTGTGTGTGTGTGTGTGTGTGTGTGTGTGTGTGTGTGTGTGTGTGTGTGTGTGTGTG
Source organism: Benthosema pterotum (assembly GCA_039105355.1). Taxonomy (NCBI): domain Eukaryota; kingdom Metazoa; phylum Chordata; class Actinopteri; order Myctophiformes; family Myctophidae; genus Benthosema; species Benthosema pterotum. The sequence continues at coordinate 47,883,335 of CM076970.1, forward strand.
TGTGTGTGTGTGTGTGTGTGTGTGTGTGTGTGTGTGTGTGTGTGTGTGTCAGGACCACCCCAGTATGGGCCAGCTGGCAGACAAACTATTGGAAAATCACATTCACTCTCTGTCTTCGCTGTGGAGAACCAGCAGTATCAGTGGTATGAGGTAATCACACGCACACACACACACACACACACACACACACACACACACACACACACACACACACACACACACACACACACACACACTCTTAGTGCAAATAAACAAACCTGCGCATGGGACACATACATACACGCACATATCAAATATCTAAGACATTCCTTCTTTCTTTCCTTTAAACACATGCGTGCACACACACACACAGCCCCCCCCCCCCCCCCCCCCCCCCCCCCCCCCCCACACACACACACACACACACGCACGCACGCACACACGCGCACACACACACACACACAAACACGCACACTAATAATACAAACAAACACAGCCCAGGCACACGCATGCATGTGCACTCTCAAGTTCGCGCTCAAAACAATTGCCTGCAAATTGTTGCTGTTGGGTAGAATACTTGTATCTTGTATCTCCATACATACTTCATATCTTTTACCTTTTTTCTTCATGAATGACCTGTCTAGTATGTAAAATGGGTTGGAATTAAAATACATGTATGAATAAATTATTGCTAAACTTAAATAATTAAATAATAATTACAATCATTTTTCGCATCAAAAAAGCCATACAAAACATTGTATTAAAAATAATCTCAAACACTTGCTCAATCAACCCACCTCACCACTGATGCTGATACAACCCTGGTTCTCAAGGTGGCGTTTAGAGACCCCTAGGGGACATGTGTCAAAGTCAAGGCCCCGCGGGCCGGATCCGGCCCGCGAGATGATTTAATCCGGCCCAGCTTGTAGAGCAAAAATGTCTGAGTCTATTAAAAAAAAGTAAGTCTCTACACGTTCCTATCAAAAGTTATGATCGTTTAAAGAAATGCTTTTGAGCTCTCTTCTGAACGGCATGTAATGCATGTTGTCCAGCAGGGGGAGTCGTTTTAACCAGGCTAGGCTGCTGGCACTGCAAAGTGAGAACTATACTTCAGCAGTACAAGGGTGTGTAACCGAGAGAACTATACTTCAGCAGTACAAGGGTGTGTAACCGAGAACTATACTTCAGCAGTACAAGGATGTGTAACCGAGAACTATACTTCAGCAGTACAAGGGTGTGTAACCGAGAGAACTATACTTCAGCAGTACAAGGGTGTATAACCGAGAACTATACTTAGTTAACTATACATACTAGCTTAAATTTAGTATTTGAAATTTAAATGCTATTTTCGTATGGTTATTTGATGCTCTGTAAATAAAAATAGCATCTTTCATAGCAAATGTCTTCAAGTATAAAACCAATAATGAAAAGTCATTAATATATATTAATAGCTATTCTTAATAATATGACTTGTGTGATATACTGTATAGAAGTAACGGCTGTGTACGTAAACATGCGTGTGCCGTGCATGCTTGCGGTCTGCAACTGGTTGCACCGCGGCACTCCGGCCCCCATGAAGTCACATTAAGTCCAATGCGGCCCCCACCCCAAATGACTTTGACACCACTGCCCTAGGGGACCCCCTAGGGCTACAGGCGGTCCCTCAGCTAAAGTTTTGATAGTAATTAGTTAGTATCCAAAATGGACCTTTACGGATCTGTAACTCATCAGAGACAGTGTGAAAATAGAACCAAATGCAATCATTTGGTTCCATTTTTCAATTTGAAAAACTACAACACAGTGGTTGAGAAAACTACAACACGTCACTGAGCCACAGTGATAAGAGACTCACCCTAACCCAAACACTTCTCTGTGTTTTCACTGTTCACCACGGTGGTCAAGTTATCACCTAAACCTGGAGTCTGTGTCTGGCATCTGGAACACATTCTGGCTCACATTAGCTTTTAACCACTTTGACCAAATGTTTATCTTTACTTCTTGGCGGGGGGTGCCTGGAACTACATATATTTTCTGATGGGGGTCAGTGGCCAAGTAGATATCATCCTGGTGTTTCTGGACATTAAATAGTCTGAGAACAACATACATTGTAGAAACATAAAAAAAATATATTTTAAAATGATTTGGTAGTGATTGTAGACTGTGTGCTCAGGTTAAGCCATGTGTGTCTCTCTTCTCTCTCTCCTCTCTGCGCAGGGCTTGGTGGACTTCCTCCCAGGGTCCTATCTGGGTAAACTGGGGTTCTTCCAGACCCCCAGCCTCATAGAACTGGTGGTGGACGCATACAAGGTACACACACACACACACACACGCACACACACACACACACACACACACACACACACACACACACAACACACACACACACACACACACACACACACACACACACACACGCGCTTCAAAAAGACTCGCATCCTCCATGCTTGTTAATTTTTAGCGATAACGAGCAGCAGTCGAACTCCTTATCAAGCCTGTTTCTTATCAAGGCCATGCACTAACGAGCACTTTTTGGAATAGAAGCAGTATCTTTTGGAAATAATAATTGAAAAAAAAAAAAAAAACTATTAACTTGATGTGTGTACCATGACTTTAAAAGTTTTCTTTCTTTTACCCAGACTTTTAGATCGCCATGTTTGTGCCAGCATTGTGGGTGATTAGATTTAATCCTTGATAAGCTCTTGACGTAACGCATTTGGGTGTTTCAAGCAGATCTACAAGCTCATATTGCACCACCGAGTGGCGCAATATGAGCTTGTAGGTCTGCTATTTTTGGAAAATCCTTAAAACATGGTGCAAATCTTTTAATATTATTTTCTGTCGGAGCAAACATTATTAACTCAAATCTTTGTTTCTGGGAAGGCGTCACCCCCATGGGATATTTTCAGATGGGGGGGGTCCTCCGCAGCCACAGACAAACACAGACAATTCTAGGGGTCCTTGGCATGAAATATTTTGAGCATCACCGACACAGAAATATCGATTTTTCAGAAACTAACTGGAATCTCGTGCTAGAAACTAGATTCTAGTGTCAGAAAGTACAATCTCATGCCAGGACAAAATGGGTAAAACATGACGTCATCATGGGCCGCTATTTGCTCCATAATGCACCTTCAACAGATGCAACAGATATCTGTTTTTTTTTTAGGTATCAGGTTTTGAGCGCCACCTCTATCCATGCAAACTTTAACATACTTTAGGAAGGGTACTAGGAAGACCTATCATTATTGTTTAGGGCAGTGGTTTTCAACCTTTTTGATACCAGGGCCCACTATTTGTTCAGAACTTGAGCCAGGGACCACCAATGGATGACATTTTAGCCCCACAGACCTCAAAACTAAGGATTGCTTTTGCTTTTGTCCACAATACCAGGTGGGATTTGGAGAAACAAAACAGTCAAACATACAGATCAAAAATAATCATTAATCTTCTACATTCTCTAGTTGTGTAGACTTGGGTTAATTCACATGATTAATACTTTACCTCTTGAGAGATGAAACCAAATGGACCCGCAAGGTCCATTTGGTTTCATTTTTACGCTCTCAAAGAGTTACATCTGGTTAACCAACTGTCCATCATTTAGCCTTGGGACCACCTGGGACCATCTCAAGGACCATTGGTGGTCCCCGGACCACTGTTTGAAAACCACTAGTTTAAGCGGGTGATGTATGGAATACCAGAAGGCTCGGACTGATCCAACTCGGACCGGCGGAATGTTGTTGCGACATTGAGGAGTCAGAAAACTGAGTGCTCAAGCGGCTGTTCATGCAGCATAAAATAGGGACGAACTGGAGTTTGAAATACGTTGTTTTCAACGAGGGCCAGCGTAAATAAGAGCTATTTATGTGTGCAACATGTGATCTTTTTTTACAGTGGAAATTTCAAAAAATCCACAATGACAACTAAAGTCTCTGTAATGTGTAAGCTGTAGGCCTACTATTACTACAAAACGATCTCAAATAAAGATAAAGAAATGACTGGACTGATGAAGTAAACAGAGTTGGCGGCGGGTCTGAGTTGGACCGGGGGCCGATCCTTCCTGTCAGCGATGTACGTAGTGCAGTTACTGTACGTTCCCACAGTACCCACAGTAAAAATCAGAACCCATCCATCACCAAACCAAATAAATGTATTGCTCATTTTATGTTCATTAAAAATGGCTTTAATTCAATTCATGGGTTTTCCCTGACTCAACGACTAAATTGGGAGAGTGAAGAGGCTAAGTAATTGGTGACTCTAAATAAATTAAACATTCTGTCTCTCTCTCTCTGTCTGTTTGTCCGTCTGTCTCTCTCCCTTTCTCTCTCTCTCTCACACACGCGCATACACACACACGCACGCACACACACGCACGCACACACACACACACACACACACACACACACACACACACACACACACACACACACACACACACACACACACACACATACAGCACCTAACCGAATGCCATACATTCCTTTTCATTACCGTTCTGACTACAGACCCTCCCACTCTCACTTTTTATTGAGGTTGTTCTGTTTATTTTTAGCTGCCCTCTTTCCTCCCTCCCTCTCTGCACTCTCTCTCTCTCTCTCTCTCTCTCTCTCTCTCTCTCTCTCTCTCTCTCTCTCTCTCTCTCTCTCTCTCTCTCTCTCTCTCTCTCTCCCTCTTTACTCTCTCTCTCTCTCTCTCTCTCTCTCTCTCCCTCTCTCTTTCTCTCTCTCACTGCCCCCCCCCCCCCCCCCCCCCCCCCCCCCCCCCCCCTCCACACCTCCCCCTCGTTGCATCTCTCTCTATCTCTTATTTGGCACCAAAGCTGTATGAGTAGCTTACTGAGTTTTTACTGAGTTTATACCGGGGTCAGTCTTAGTGCAGTGATTATAATTTAGTGGTTCTCAGCCTCAGGCCTGGGGACCAGGCTGACATTTTCTGTGAAGACGGAAAGGTGCATGTTTATTGTGTTGTACGGTATAGGTCTGTAGTCTCATAGTTTATCACTACAATGGGGTTATTATGTGTTCGGGACCCCAATCTGCAGTACATTGTGAAATCTACAGTGTTCATTTGATTGTGAACGGGGCACAGCCATTTGGGGGACCCCTGGACGACCAGGCGCTTATGAGAACCGTTGAGTTGACAAATCTACAAGCTTACGACATGTGCTGTGTCCTCAATGTACAATTTACCGCTTAGGCAGTGTATTCATTTAGACCAGGGGTGCCCAAATGGTAGATCGTGATCTACCAGTAGATCACACAGACCGTGCAGGTAGATCACAACAGTCCCCATAGATCTGTAACTCTTGAGAGTGTAAAATGAAACCAAATAGACCTGTAATCCACGCAATTAGAAAATGGAGAATAATTGTTATTTTGACCAATGTTTTGCCAGTTCTCTTTCCCAGTTGTGGACAAAAGCGTGAAAGTTCTTAGTTTTGGGTGCAAGAGACTTATAAACTCAACATTCCAAACTGTCAAGTCAAACCCCAAAACGTTAGTAGTAGCATATACAGGAAAACCTTCCAATTCTCTCCCTCTATTTTTTCATTATATATTAGGTAGGGGAAGTGATTTCACTTTTGTCAGATATCACCCCCAATTTTTTTTCTGTTAAAATGCTCGTTCAGATCTTTATAGCGATAATAGCAGACTCCTCACTCAAATGTGCACTTAGGCAACTCCAAAGCAAACTCCACATGCCACAACATTTTATTTAACTGCCATCGTGTCAAATTCTTTCCCCTGTGCCAGGTTTGTGGTTAGACCAGGGGTCGGCAACCCAAGTTGTTGAAAGAGCCATTCCCAGTGCTTTATTCCATGGAACCACGTTGAACCGCTGACTTTACCTGCTGCTCGTGCTACTAATGTATTTCTCCATGTTCCACCCTCCTCACACCAGCCTTTGACCCTTCATGCCACAGACAAAACCGCACAACTAGGCCTATATCTTTAACACCAGAGTTAACGCTAAAACAGTCTTGACCCTTTGGAAAGGGGCTTAAAAGTGAAGTTGTGCTCAAGGAGTTCAGTCAGTTTGTTATTGAGGAGGAAGAGGAGGAGGAAGAGGAAGGTCTGAGCTGTTTGTCTGAGCCTCTTATCGGTAGAATGAAGGGAGATGGTTTGGGACGTTGAAGGCTTAATGAAACAACAAGAACAAACTGAAGAACCGGAGGCTTACAGAGGGGTAGAAAGCTGTGTGTGCGTGCGTGTGTGTGCGTGTGTGCGTGCGTGCGTACGTGCGTACGTGTGTGTGTGATTGGAACGATCTGAGGATTCGACATATTATTGTGCAGTAGAACACAATGGAGTGTTGTGCCTCAGGCGAGATTATAGGCTAGCCTCGAGCGCTGCCAACTTAACAACCCCTGCACGCACA
>CM076970.1:47892188-47982188 GCA_039105355.1 Benthosema pterotum
TGTTGTCATGGCAGAAAACACCTCACTTTGAATATTATTGCTTCTAGACAAGCGTTAGGCTATAGGCTGGCAAAAAAATGAATAAATGAAAAATCCTGTCAGCAGATTGGGTCTGGAATAGCTCATTTGTAAGCCCATTTCCTATTCCTATCCGAGGACACAGTATGCTAATATGGGTGTCAAATTGTGTCAAGAAGCCATTGCTTTTACACAAAGCTGTTAGACATCTGGTAAGGTAAAAACAAAACACATTTCATTGTTTTTTTGTCAGCCTAATGGGAGGCTTTCAGAGTGAGAGCTGTAGCTGTAGCCTCACTTGCGCAGTTTTCTTCCATTTTGGAATAAATGAAGGGATTGAATATGTTAAAATCCAATGTGATCCAAATGAATGGGCCATTGTAAAGCAGTGTTGCCAACTGCCAAAATCCAAAATGCACTAGTGGCACTTCTAAAATGTGCTAGAATGCGCTAGATGCTTGCCTGGAAGGTACATTCTCTATTTGTGTAGACATAGGCTAGTTCACGTGATGAATATTTTAACTCTTGAGAGCGTAAAAATGAAACCAAATGGACCCGCAAGGGTCCATTTGGTTTCATTTTTACGCTCTCAAAGAGTTACATCTGGCTAACCAACTGTCATCATTTAGCCTGGGGACCACAGGTTGAAAACCACCGTCATAGGAGAAAAAAATGTGGAAAAATTAGGTTTTTATCAAAAAGCACTAGATTTTCCGCCAGGAGCTTTTCACTAATTTCGACACTGGGGGGTCTGGAAAAAAGCTAAATATAGCGACAAATGCGCCAAGTTGGCAACACTGTTGTAGAGCGCTTTGAGCACTTGGGTGAAAAAACGCTCTAAAAATGTCATTGATTAACAGTATTGTCCTTGCTCCCAGGTGTACTTTAACATCAGCGTGGGGCTGCGTTCCTGTCCAGACGGCCCAGACGATGAGGCGGTGTTGGTGAGGGTGCGTCCCGTGGGTTACAACGAGTCCACGGTGGTCACGCTGCGTTCACACTGCCGCTGCCGCTGCCAGGCCACAGGGGGGCGCTGTGGGGACGGAGACACGCCTGCAGCGACCTGCAGAGGAAGCAGCAGCAACGACGATGAGGACACCGCAGATCTGGAGGACGTGATGAGAAACGACCCATACAGAGACACACTGGACTCAGGTAGGGCTGATGCTGTCCACTTAAAAAATACGCTGAAAAATGTTTGTCGACATTGACAAACGTGGGAATAAAAGTGGGAATAAAATTAAACTTTATGTATTATTTTATTTTTGGTGCTCCATGTGTTTTCGATCACCACAAATAACCAATAACCAATTGAATAATCATATAGTAATTCATATCATATAGACCTGCACAGTGACGTCACCAGCCCTGTTCCACTAGTGGATTCCTCATTCATTTTCCTCATAGACTTTTCGAAAATGGTTAATAAAAACACGATTGCACCGCGGCCAAAGCCAACTCGGGTCGTGACAAATCATGACAACAAACACAATATCGTCATATAATATCTAATTAGCAAGAAGTAGAAAACGGCACGATACAAGACTTTTTGTTTCGTTTTTCATCTTAGAAATTATTTGATTGTCCCAAAAGTTTGTGTGTGCCATCATGATTCGTCACGACCCGAGTTGGCTTTTTCTGCGGCGTAATCGTCTTTATATAAATTATTTTCGAAAAAAATGAATGGAGAATCCGTTTCTGGAACAGAGGCGGTGACATCACTGCTCAGGTCTATAGGAGCTTTTGATTTTGGCCTCATAATGATGTCATCAATACACCCAACTCGTTATAATTCCTCCTCTTCTGCAGTCTTAAGTTCCAGATTTTCATTTTCACTTTATTTACAATGTCCACCATCTTTTTGGTTTTGAGAGAGAAATACTTGCATTCTCCCATGTGAGAGGATGGGAAATTTTAATGCACCAATAAATGCATTAATAACTAATAATTTGTTTGTTTGAAAAAAGGGCTTCGTTATTCTCTTTGTACTATTATGGTCAATTTCTGTGTGAAAAGTCAGAGCTATTGGTGCAGTGAGGAGTTGCCACGGTTTCAGACATGCAGACTGACTTATTCATTATTTATCATTATGTATGGATTTTGACTCAAAGTTGTACAACTCTTGCTATTATTATTCCTGGATCAATGGTGCTGTTCATGGTCTTTCTCAGAACGGAATGTTCAACCCTCCTTTTTTACTGAGCCAACCAAGCATCTCCTTTGCAATATTAACACTTCTAGACAGAGAGTTAAAGCCAAGGTAGTCCATAGAAGATTAAACCTCCTGGTTTTGAAGTGAAATGCAAGTTGAGGCTTTTGAGAAAAATATTTACAAGCTCCTCACTTAGAGGTCTGCAAATCATACATTCTTTAGAGCGTTTTTAAGGCATTCTCAAGAGGAACTCTTTTCTTTTATCTCCTTTCTCTCATTTTGGTGTTTTAAGTCTTATGCTATACTCTAGCTATTGAAAAATACATATTTTCAGACAGGGGGGGGGGGGGGGGGTCAGCGGCCATTTACCGGTGATTTTGGGGGTCCTTGACACAAAAAAATTGAGGACCACTAACATAGAGACATGAATATATGACTGCAACAACAACAAAACCTCTCGTCTAACTCCACCCTGGTCTCAGGTAGGGAGGAGGAGCTGGAGGAGGAGCTAGAGGAGGGGGCGGAGTCCTGCAGCGCTGAAGGGGCGGAGCTACAGTGCAGCGGGCGAGGAGCGTGCACGTGTGGGAGGTGTGTGTGCGAACGCAGCCGCCTGGGCACTGTGTACGGCAAGTACTGCGAGAGGGACGACTTCTCCTGTCCCTACCACCGGGGGGAGCTCTGTGCAGGTGAGTCATGAAGCACAAGATAAGGTTAAAGTTCTGCTGACATACCCAGGATTTATTAGTACATCACATGGTCTAATTGAAAACATTTTGTAGCACGCGACTGAGTGTAGGCAGCCTACCTGGTAGCCTACCAGCCTACTACTGCACTAGCATGTCTGTTGCTATATGTTGTTGCTAGTGGTTTCAATGTTTTTCATGGCTTCATATTCTTTGCAATCCTCATTGAACAAAACGTTTTTTTGCTCGAATATGTTAGTTGGAATGCAAATGACATTGGGGTGGGGTTTCTATTACAATATCAAATACAGTATATCCCACCCGACGCTATTCTCCCATTCACCCAAGATTATATATCTCCCTGTCCGCTAATGACTAACGCTGTTCTGTAGCGTAGCGCGTGTGTGTGTGTGTGTGTGTGTGTGTGTGTGTGTGTGTGTGTGTGTGTGTGTGTGTGTGTGTGTGTGTGTGTGTGTGCGTGTGCGTGTACGTGTGTGTGTGCGCGTGTGTGTGCGTGTGCACGTGTGTGTGTGTGTCGCGTTGTCCCTCCCGTGTTGCCCTCCCATGCCCAGGCCCGGATATAACATTTCCGTGCTGGGGGGGCAGCTGAAATGGCAGTTGGTTTAGTGGTGTTTGGTGGGGCAGTCAGGGCATTTAGGGGGGATTTTCGAAAATGATCTATCGGTTTATAAAGGTGATTACACCGCGGACAAAGCCAACTCGGGTTGTAACAAATCATAACAACACACACAATGTTTTGGGGCTATAAAATAATTTCTAACAATAAAAACGAAACAAAAAGTGCTGTAGCCTTTTTTCTTCTTCTTGGTAATGAGCCCTTCTCAAAACTCCACCCTTTGGGGGTGGGGTTTGCTCACTGTCCAATGTCAATTCACATACTTTAGCAACTGTTACTATCCAGGTCAAACTTTCCTGGTCAATCTCTCCCCTTCTAACGTTGACCCCGTCTCTCCCTCTCAGGTCGAGGGGAGTGTGTGTCAGGCCAGTGTGTGTGTGACGCAGGCTGGACGGGTGAGAGCTGCTCCTGTCCCGTGTCCACGGAGTCGTGTCGACCGGCCGTGGGCGGCGGTGGGCCGCTGTGCAGTGGGCGAGGACGATGTGTGTGTGGACGCTGTGTGTGTGACGACACACGCTTCACTGGAGCCTTCTGTCAGAGCTGTCCCCTCTGTCACAGCACCTGTCAATCATACTGGTAACTGTCAATCATACTGGGAACTGTCAATCATACTGGGAACTGTCAATCATACTGGGAACTGTCAATCATACTGGGAACTGTCAATCATACTGGGAACTGTCAATCATACTGGTAACTGTCAATCATACTGGTAACTGTCAATCATACTGGGAACTGTCACTCATACTGGGAACTGTCAATCATACTGGGAACTGTCAATCATACTGGGAACTGTCACTCATGCCACAGCACCTGTCAATCATACTGGTAACTGTCAATCATACTGGTAACTGTCAATCATACTGGGAACTGTCACTCATACTGGGACACTGTCAATCATACTGGGAACTGTCAATCATACTGGTAACTGTCAATCGTAATGTTAACTGTCACTCATGTTACAGAACCTGTCAATCATTCTGGTGATTACCAGTATGACTGACAGGTGCTGTGGCAGAGTCAGTCATACTGGTAATATGTCAATCATAATTTATCATACATTAGTATCATTAGCACTGACTCTGTTTTGACCAGAATGGAACAGAGCCTTCATTAGTATAATACATTTATTTATATAGCACTTTTTTAAAAACAAGTTTACAAAGTGCTTCACATACTGTACAGTAAATCAGTAAAACAAACAACAATACGAGTATCATTGATAACACCAAGACATTGTGGAAGTGTGCACATTTTTTGTATGACAGTAATAAGCCATGAATTCATCTTTTGTAAAAGACAGAATATGAGGTTTGAACCCACAATCTTTCTGTTCTAGTAGATTCCAGTGAGACACTGAACGGTTTCTCCCATTTCTCTCTCTCTCTCTCAGGAAGTGTGTGGAGTGCCACCTGTCACATGGTCTCACACAGGTAGAGGGAGGTCACTGCAATCACACCTGTGTGCCGCTGGTGGGCTACGTGGACGACATGTCAGGTATGCTGGCCCTACATCTCACATGCCTCTTATAAATCTGGTAGATGTCTCATGCAGAGATATAGTTCACTGTACTGCATTTTGAACCCTAATGTGGAGCATGGTACTGCACTGATCTGACGAAAAGAGAGTTGAGCCAGAAGGCAAAGCTCTCTGTCTACCAAGCAATCTTCGTCCCTACTCTCACTTATGATCATGTAGTATGGGTCATGACCGAAAGAATAAGGTCGCAAATACAAGCTACCAAAACTAGATTTTCTCTGCCAGGTGGCTGCCATCTCCCTTAGAGATAAGTTAGTTCACAGAGACTCTGAGTAGAGCTGCTGCTCCTTCGCCTGGAAAGGAGCCAGCTTACATGGTTCAGGCATCTGGTTGGGATGCCTCTCGAGGTCCTCGATGGACGTCCCACTGGGAGGAGACCCTGAGGAGCAGACCAAGGACCAAAGAGAGGGATTACATCAACTCTCTGGCCTTGGGACATCTCAGGATCACCCAGGATGAAGTCACCAATGTTTCTCGAGGATAGGGGAATCTGGAGATTCTCTGGGGAGCTGTTCCCCCGCGACTCGACTACGGATACGCGGTTAACGTAGTGGTCCTTGTCATGAAAACCACTGGGACCCACTGCACTACACCACCAGTGATACCAACACAAAACAAATCCACGGAGCTCAGCGAATCGGATGGGAAACCAGGCTGTATTTATTTGTAATGCCCTAGGAGGGGATGATTGGGACCAGGTGTGTCTCATCCCCAAGAAGACACGCCCCTCTCCTCCCACACAGGAACGGAAAGGACAAATCGTTAGGACCCGAAAAACACAAAATAAATCTTAGGCAAAAACAACAGCTGATCCGCTGTGAGCTCACAGAGTACAGTAAACACGGCGGTGGTGAGCTCTAGGTCCGCCCTTGGTACGCTTAGGTCTGTAACTCATCTGGAAGGTCAACGGAAGTTTTTACTCAACTGAGACCAGCTGAAGTATTTGGCTCGTTCGCTTACTACTTGGCAGAGAGCTGCAGCGTATTAACAACAACACGAGCGGTCGAAGAGTTAAACACTTTCACTGCATCTCTCTCTCCTCTCTCTCTGTGTCTCTCTCTCTCTCTTCTAGTGATTTGTTTACAAAAGTCCCTTCTGGATTTTCGTTGGAGCTTTGGCTCCCAGCATGCCTAAGTTAAATAACCCCTCCCTCTCTCTCCCTCTCTCTTTCTCTCTCTATCTCTCTCTGTGTCTCTCTGTCTCTCACTCTCAATTCAATTCAGTTCAATTCAAAGGGCTTTATTGGCATGAGAAAACATACGTTTACATTGCCAAAGCAATACAATACAACGGTGCAGTAAAACAAATACTGTCGATACAACAATGACCTACATTTCTGGGTCAGGATCATCAGTTCACTTGATGCAAGAATACCCTCAGCGATTATTGTTTAGGGTGGTTGTGTTGCATTTTCTATTCTTCTCCTGTCGCAGCAGCTCACAAATCTCACTGCTGTGTTTGCACATTGTTGTACTTCACCCAATAGGTATGGGAGTTTGTTGTCCTTCGGGTGGTTGTGATCATTGGGAAGTATGTGTCTCTGATGTCTTCGTACAGTGGACAGACAGTACTGTATGTGTCTCCGGTGTCTTTGTACAGTGGACGGGCAGTTTGAACTTTGAAGTGTAGCTCTGTCGCTCTGTGTGCAGTGGGTACATAGTCTGTCTTCTCTTGGAAGCCAGGTATGCCTATGGCCTATCTCTCGATCGCCAGGCTATGTTCGCTGAGTCTATATCGGGTTAAAGTTTTCCTTAGTTCAGTTACAGTGCTCAAGTATTCTGCTACTTTGTATTCTCTGCTTAGAGATAAGTAGCATTCCATTTTGCTCTGGTTTTGAGTTGATCTTTTCCAGTGTCTAAGATCTCTCTCTGTCTCTCTCTCTGTCTCTCTCTCTCTCTCTCTCTCTCTGTCTCTCTCTGTCTCTCTGTCTCTGTCTCTCTCTCTCTCTCTCTCTCTCTCTCACTCTCTCTCTCTCTGTCTCTCTCTTGCTCGCTCGCTCTCTCTCTCTGTCTCTCTCTCTGTCTCTCTCTCTGTCTCTCTCTCTCTCTCTCTCTCTCTCTCTCTCTCTCTCTCTCTCTCTCTCTCTCTCTCTCTCTCTCTCTCTCTCTCTCTAGGTGTGAGGGGTGAGCTGTGGGCCCAGTGCGTGTACACCAGTCACAGTGACGGCTGCCGGTATCGTTTCCACACCAGCCTGGTGTCCGCTCGGACGCAGCTACACATCACCACGCACCCTGGTAAACACATACACCCACACGCATGTGCACGCACACACACATACACAGACTTTAACCCAGCTACACATCACCACACACCCTGGTTATTTAATTGACAGACTCAGTTATTAAGAAATACTGTGTGTTCATGCGCTGGTCACTGAGCTCTCATTGACTCCCATGTTTTACACCAATCTTCCGGCTATAGTTTCGGTCCCATGGTGCGACACCCTGGTACACACACACACGCACGCACGCACGCACGCACGCACGCACACACACACACACACACACACACACACACACACACACACACACACACTCAATCCAGGTCAGTTCCGCTGCTACTGCTGCTGTGTTAGAGCACCCCTGCGCGTGTGCGTGTGCGTGTGCGTGTGTGTGTGTGCGTGTGTGTGTGCGTGTGCGTGTGCGTGTGCGTGTGCGTGTGCGTGTGTGTGTGTGTGCGTGTGTGCGCGCGCGCGCGTGCGTGAGCGAAGATAGCTGTCACTCGGTGACATCTGTGTTTTACATTTCCTCTTTGCTCCCACAACACTTTCACTGTGTACTGTACACACACACACACACACGGGCACACACACTCACACAAGTGCGCACGTACGCATACACACACACACCAGGGTGTCCTTTTTTTTTTTCGTCTCCACCTTCCATCATGTTTTTGGGGGAACAACGCTGGTCATTGTGTATGACCCCCTCTACACACATAACACACACACACGCACACACACACACGCACGCACACACACACACACGCACACACACACACACACACACACACACACACACACACACACACACACACACACACCCAGCGGGACGATCTCTTCCCGTGCACGCCCACTCCTCCCAGAGTGCAGCAGGAGCCAGGTCTCCATGACAACGCAGCGAGGAAATGTCAGAGCAGAACTTTGGGTTCTTTGTGTCAGCGGGAGGGAGATGAGATGAGATGAGCATGCACACACACACACACACACACACACACACACACACACACACACACACACACACACACACTGAGAGAGATGTGCACGCACATACTGTACACACTGGCCCTGACACTTAACCCTATGTGCATTGAACGCGTTTTGGTGTTTTAGCTGTTGAAAAATAGCAGATCTACAAGCTCATATCGCGCCACCGAGTGGCGCGATATGAGCTTGTAGTTCTGCTATTTTTGAAACATTGTGAAAATGTGGTGCAAATCTTTGAATACATTACACACAGAACAAACACAGATTTTTCAGAAAAACTAGAATCTAGTGTCAGAAACTATAGAATCCAGTGTCAAAAACTCGATTCTAGTGCCAGAAACTAGATTCTAGTGTCAAAAAGAAGATCCTAGCATCAGAAACTATAATTTAGTGTCGGAAACTACTGTAGAATCTAGCGTCAAAAGCTAGAATGTTGCTGCAGCTATAATCTGGTGTAAGGAACTACTGTATAATCTGGTGTCAGAAACTCGAATCGAGGGTCATGACAAAATGGATTAACACATCCTAGCACTTCGTCCTCCACCTAACCAGAAGACACTTTCTCCCCTTTAGGGAGACGTCGTGTGCAGGCCCTGGTGACAGGAGCAGACTATGAGAGAAACGCTGGAATAACATATATATACTGTATTACTGTAATTTTATGAACTTATTCAGCAAAAGTTCTAGTAACTAGAGTTCTCAAACTCTGCCCGAACCCGACCAGGACCGAACCCGATGCTAATCAGTAGGGCCTGGTAGGGCGTCGGGGCCCCATGAAAAAATAATATATATTGAATTATTTTATTATAGTAAAAATAATAGTTTTTTTCTGTATTTACATATTATGAAGATGGTGCTGATTGCCATTTCATTTTGTATCTGTGGCGAATTCTCAAATTTTGCCCGAACCCGACAGTTTAGGGCCGGGTAGGGCCTAGGACCTGAACTGTTAGGGCCCAGTTAGGGCCCTAACAGAGACCTTTACTAGTAAGATATTAACCTGCCCTAAATACCCAGTCTGCCTCACCAAACACGATGGCATGCAAAATCAACCCAAGATATTTCAAATTAAAGTGCTTATATTTATATTTATTTGAAACACTACTACTGCTACTAACTACAGTAACTACAGTTGTGTCACCACTAAACCAACAGCATTTCATCATTGAAAACAGAAAACTCTCTGAGTCAGACCTTTAGCTTTATGATGTGTGTCTGTTGCAACTTCAACAATAAGTCATTATTATTGATGATTTACCTGCTTAATAAAAGTCCTGTAACCAAAAATGGTATGGTTGCGGCTTCATCACTCTGGTATGAAAAAGGTTGAAATCCACTGCTGTAGGTGAATATTATTAGATATTATTATTTAATATTATTAGATATTGATAAGGTGTCTCCAGACTTGTTTACAGTTCATGGTAAAGTTGTGACGTCACATACTGCTTTTTTGAATGGGTGTCAGTGGGCACTTCCGGCTTGTTCCGGCTTGTATTTTTCGGCGACGGCAAGCTTGTAGGAAAAACCTGCCATTTCTGTAAATACAAGCCGGAAAACAAGCCACCGGAAGTGCCCATTGACACCCATTAAAAAAAAAAAAAAAAAAAAAACAGGACGTGACGTCGCAGATTAGTCGAAAAACACAGGCAGCACACAAGCCAGGTCTGGATTGCCTTATACTGGTACGAGAAAGATAGTTTTCTTCCTGTAGGAGACATACAGTACTTTACAAGGAGAGTAGTATGCGCTGACTGAGCTTCATTAAGTTTCATTATTCAAATGAGCAGTGATTTTCTGTGCCCTCTGTGAATAGTATACTACTCAATCGACAGTACACCATGCACTATTCTGCTGGACTGGTCTGCTCAACAACACCAGAAATGGTTTGCACATAATTGGAGGTAATACGGCTGGCCTATATTATATTCCTTTGAGATAACTCAGGGATAGTGTGAATATTGCATACAGTATTTGACCTTGGTGTTCGGCACGGCAACTGCTGTTCAATATTGCATGCAGCCAATGCTCTCAACAATTATGCAGTTACAACACCCCAAAGAATGTGAGTGTTGTCATGATTTGCCAGTTCCCGGCATAAGCAATATAAGTGGTCACTTAGGGCCACAACCAGTAAGGGAGCCACATCACAGGGAGATTTTGAATGTATTTAATATCCCATACATGTGGCCCATACCTACACCACACAGTGAAAACACATGCCATGATTTTGTGAGTGTAACTTCGGTGTTGTAGTGGTACTTTTAGAAGTGGGGGGACGCCTCTTAAAGGGGAATTATGCCCATTTTATTTTATTTTTCCTGAGAGTGTACAAATGTGAACCAAATGGACCCTAGCGGGTGCATTTGGTTCCATTTGAAACTCATTAACATGGTGAAATACATCTTGATGATGTCATCAAGATATTCATCAAGGTATTTCACCATGCCATGATTTTTTTTCAACCTCCATTTCTAGGAAACACAGAATGGGGGGGAACTTTTTTTTTTATCATGTCCACATATTAACATAACATATTAATGACATAGTAAAATATTGAAAATGAGTGGAATTCCGCTTTAAGCCACGTGCATGCACACTTGTATTTGCATGCGTATATGCGTGCACCTGCGCAACACACACAGACACGCTATTAAAAGTAGAGCATTTTGAGAACGATTGTTTACAATGCCTAATTGTATCCATAAAAGTAAATGACATGACAAAAAACGTAGGCCTACTTTTGCCCCAAAAATATTTTACATGTGTGAGAAGTGGGGAGACACTGTCCCCCTGCGTCCCCCCTCCACTACACCCCTGTGTAACTCTAATGCACTCTAGCATTATTTGTGTCCTTTGATGATGGGTGATGATGATGTGTTTGTGTCCACAGAGTGTGCGAGTCGCGGTGGCGTGTTGGGGACCTTCCTGTGTGTGTGTGCGTTGACGCTGCTGTGTGGCCTGGTGGTGGTGGCTGTTACCAGACTGGTGCTGCAGAGGAGAGGACGGCCACTGGAGGGAGCTACAGGCACCGACGTAGGAGGAGGATACCTCAACACTGGCAAGGTACGCACATACATGCACAAGCACATATTTTAACTACTTTATTTGCACTCACATTTAAGCTGCTTAGAACTAGAATATCTATAATGAGAGTGACGGCCCCCATTGACTCCAATGCTACAGCTATTGGCTGAAAAACGCATGTTTGGAAATAACGTACTTCCAAACAAACCGCTCTCGGCCATCCACTTGCTTTGACAGCAGGACTCCTGTGCAGTCGAGAAACACGAGATGCAATATCAAAGCGCGTCGCTACTCTCTTTTTAAAGTTACTCTACATTTTGCTGCTTATGAAGCATTGTTGTAAATAGGCATGCCTCGGTGTAAGAATCTCAACACCGTTTTTATATCCTAAATCAACATTATTAATATATACGATATATACAATAGCGTTTTAGCCCCACAGACCAAAAACTAAATATGTCTTTTGCTTTTGTCCACAATACCAGGATGGATTTGGGAAATAAAACAGTCAAACATACAGATCAAATTGACCATTAATTCTTCTACGTTCTCTAGTTGTGTAGACTTGGGCCAATTCACGTCATCACGTGATGAATATTTTAACTCTTGAGAGTGTAAACCAACAGCAATGCACAACCTTTGAGAACCCTCCACAACAAGTGCCTTCATCCAAGGCGCTTTACATAGACTGTGCATCGAATTCACACACACATTCATGGTGGAAAGAAACATGCAAGGCACAACCAGCACATGAGGAGCAATTAAGGGTTAATTGTCTTGCTACAGTATATGGTACAGTATGGTATGTGGTTGCTAAATTGCTATATGGTAATAACTGGCAATTATTGCAGACACTGAACTGAATTTGAAAATTCCAGCAATTTGCAGGCTTCTCAGGGTGACAGCTAATATAAATAAACAAACACAGCAGGTAAATAATCAAACAGAACAGGTGTGAAGCATGCAGGGTCTGCGTCTCTGCACTATAGTGACACCTACTGGTGGTTGTTGGTCTGGTTGGAACTTCATCGGAGGTCAGTGTAACTCCCTGTTCAAATACCCTGCTCTCCTGCGGTGTAGTTCATCCTGGCTGTCAGGTGAAATGAAGCGGATATATAGTGACTCTTGGCACACAGTACTCTGTCTCCTATCCCCATACCAACAGAGGAAGGCTGTCAGCCAGCAAACAGGATGAGAATACAAGTGTGCATATTATATTTTATATCTTGGCTTGGCTTTATCTATCTAGTTTGGCTCTGCTGAATCTTTCTCCCTGCTCAGCACAATCTGACAGCCATCCTTAACCGTTAAGAGAAGGGAGGTATATACAATAATGTGGAACAGACAGGAGGTGCTGAGGTGGTGGCGGGAGCAAAACAGTGCATATCAAAACAGCCAGGAACACAAACGCATGAGGACAGCAAAACGTAGGTGAGCTTAGATTTACCGCCCAACTTAGCCTGGAGACAGCAGGTTTTCCACCAAGAAGGAAAGCCTGGTCTGTGTTCCCGGGGCGGATCTATAGGCATGGACATGAGGGCCCGCAAAACAACCCAAGATATTTCAAATCAAAGTGCTTATATTTAAAATGATTTGAAACACTACTACTGCTACTAACTAACTACAGCTGTGTCACCACTAAACCAACAGCATTTCATCATTGAAAACAGAAAACTCTCTGAGTCAGACCTTTAGCTTTATGCATGCTGCGTGTCTGTTGCAACTTCAAAAACAACTGATGTTATCATTGATGATTTACTTGTCTAATATAAGTCCTGTAACCGAAAGTTGGTATGGGTTCGGCTTCATTGTCCGCGTGGCGCGAAGCGACACGCGCAATGAAGTCGCCCACATACCATTTTCTCCTGCCCCCCTCAATTGGGAAATGTTACATCCATCCCTGGTGTGAGCAGTCGGTACGCTATGTTTGTAGTCTTATTCGTAGTTATCAAGCAGGAATCCACAATAATGCGAATTTCATAAGGGTGCCTCCACATCTGGACGGGGTCTAAAAATAATTCTGCTTTGCAGGTTTTCTGCCTGCTGAGTGCAAATGTGATGTATTTTACCATCTGCTCCAGACTGGTTGCCATGTCAGCATATGACGTGTGGGATTTATGGAACAAGGTCCTAAGGATTGTTCCATTAAAAAACATATTAATATGATATGAATAATTAGGATATGACTAAATCTACTTTTGGGGAAATATCCTGTTGGTCATTTACTGTGTGATATCCTTTAAGGTCAGTGGCAAAGGTGTGCACATAACCAAGCATAAAATTACACTTAGTTGTACTGGATCCAGGGGCGGATCTAGGCATGGGCATGGGGGGGCAATGTCCCCCTAAATGCCCAGACTGCCCCACCAAACACGATGGCATGCAAAACAACCCAAGATATTTCAAATTAAAGTGCTTATATTTAAAATGATAAAACACTACTACTGCTACTGACTAACTACAGTTGTGGCACCACTAAACCAACAGCATTTCATCATTGAAAACAGAAAACTCAGTCCTTTATGCAGCTTTATGCATGCTGCGTGTTTGTTGCAACTTCAATAACTGCTATTATTATTCATGCTTACTGGATTAATAAAAGTCCTGTAACTGAAAATGGTATGGGGGTGCTTTCATCGCCCATGGCGCAAAGCAACACGTGCGATGAAGCAGCTCCCCTACCATTTTCTCCTGCCCCCCCAATTGTGAAATGTTATATCCGCCCCTGATTGGATCTGTTCTCCACTAGTCCCTCCCTATGATGTTTCCAGTGTTGCCAACTGCCAAAATCCAAAATCCACTAGTGGCACTTCCAAAATGCAGTAAAATGCGCTAGAGCAGTGTTTTTCAACCATTTTCATACCAGGTCCCACTATTTATTCTGCATTTTAGCCACGGACCACCACTTGAAAATTAGGTAATTCAAATATAATTTAACTCTTGAGAGCGTAAAATGAAACCAAATGGACTAATTCCGTTCCTATTTTTATTCGTTTTTTTGTTTTATGTAATGTTGTACCGTGAGGGAAAGTTGAAAAGAACTTTGAAGAGGGTCCATTTGGGTCCATTTGGTTTCATTGTCAGTGAAATATGTTACTTGATTGTCAGTGACATGCATTACTTGATTTTTCATCATATCAATAATTAGCGTTATTTATACCTTGGCTTATTGGGTCTGAATAACCTACTTGTGCAGTAATGAGGAACATTGTAACCAACCAGGTGATAGGCCGTATCCTTCTAAACAGAGCATCGTTTAAATATGATGATGACACTGTTCTCCATGGAGGATTAACATGATTAATTAGGCCCTTTGATTTCTCTTCTTCCCTACTCAGTCTTCATGATCAGTGTGATTCCCTTCAGGTGTCCTTAAATTTACAATGAAAAATAATTATTATTATGAATCATTAAAGATTCATTTTCAACCCACTATTTAGCCACTTTTTATTCAGAATTGGAGCCACGGACAACCATTTGATGACATTTTAGCCCCACAGACCCCCAAACTAGAAGATTTCTTTTACTTTTGTCCACAATTCCAGCCTGAATTTTGAAAAACAAAAAACAAAAAAACAAACAAAATCGAAATGGATCGAAATGACCATTAATCTTCTACATTCTCTAGTTGTGTAGACTTGGGCTGATTCACATGATGAATATCTTAACTCTTGAGAGTGTAAACATGAAATTCATTTTTACGCTCTCAAGAGTTACGTGTACATCTGGTTAACCAACTTTCCATCATTTAGCCTGGGGACCACCTGGAATCCTCTGAGCGACCACTGGTGGTCCCCTGCACCACAGTTTTTTCTCTTTTTAAAGTGTGTGTTTTGCAGTAGTCAGCACTGCGCCAATGAGATAACAATGGAACCAGTTGACCTTGTAAATGTCCAACAGTATAAAGAATGAAAACATCCCACAGCGATCTCTTCTCCACTTCACGTCACTTGGCAGGAGGGTTGGATTATTCCCATACGCTTGTAGCGCAGTTCAGCTCAAAGCTAGTGTTGCCATGTGCACTTATTATAAGAGACTTTGGTCTTGTTTCTTCACAATGATTCACCAGGCCACTAAAATGTAGTTGTTTATTGGGTTCCTTAATGTACTTTAAAGCAGTTGTTGGTTTTTCTTCAACCGGTTGAACTGGTTGTCAACTATTGTTCAAACTTTTGTTTTAAGCATTATGTTTAGTTATACTAGCTGCTGAGAAACAGTAAATCTACAAGCTCATAGGGCAGCGAGTGCTCTGAGCTTATAGTTTATAGATTTGAAAGATTGTGAAGATGTGGCGCATATCTGTCCATCCGTCCATCCTTTCTTTCTTTCTTTCTTTCTTTCTTTCTTTCTTTCTTTCTTTCTTTCTTTCTTTCTTTCTTTCTTTCTTTTTTTCTTTCTTTCTTTCTTTCTTTCTTTCTTTCTTTCTTTCTTTCTTTCTTTCTTTCTTTTCTTTCTTTCTTTCTTTCTTTCTTTCTTTCTTTCTTTTCTTTTCTTTTCTTTTCTTTTCTTTTCTTTTCTTTTCTTTTCTTTTCTTTCTTTCTTTCTTTCTTCTTTCTTTCTTTCTTTCTTTCTTTCTTTCTTTCTTTCTTTCTTTCTTTCTTTCTTTCTTTCTTTCTTTCTTTCTTTCTTTCTTTCTTTCTTTCTTTCTTTCTTTCTTTCTTTCATAGTGAACATTTTAAAACAAATCTTTTCTTCTGTGAGGCAAGGGTCCATTTGGTTTCCTTTTTACACTCATGATTTAGACCATATTTGTAGAATCCTGTATCAGGTCGAAATGAGTTTGTCGCTTAATTTTGCCCCTGAATCTGGCAACGCTGGCTCCTAGCAGTGCAGTGCACATTGACTGGACAGCATTCAAACAGCATCAGAGACCCAGAGCCGTGTCTCAGCTGGGTTTAACATTTCCTCCCTGCTCCCAGAGTTAATCACTTTGTCCTTAACGACCCGCAGCCTGCCGAGGTCGCGGCAACGTGCACACGACTCCTTGGAGACCATGGCAAAACTTCCGTTGACATAAACCTTTTCATTTATACGTCTTTCCACTGTTCCAGCTCACCTTAACGTACAGTGGCGGTGCTGTGTGCAGTCAGTGGTAGCGGAAAAAGGTACTTTACTTAAAGGAGAGTTCCACACCAAAACACATTGGGCATCAATCTACCTTGATTCCAGAGATATGATATATAATGTCCTTGATTTTTGTCACAGATGCCCCATTTTCTACATTTCACCATGAGGTCATTTGCAGTTGCAGCAGATGTTGCTGTTGCGCCGGTGCAGTTAACATGGTCGCAGGTTGTCTTTATTTTACTGCGGGTATTTTAGTAGCTCCAAACTTTTTTTTTTTTCACACATCACATTTTAATAGTATACTGATAAAACATGCTTGAGTTTTATGTCACTCTGGAGCAGTCTTTAGTTCTTTACTTACTTTATCCCTCCTCCTCTCCTCCCCTGCCTTTAGCCACTCTCCTCCCCAATCACTCCGATCTAAACTCATGTCACATGGGTGCCGGCTGACTTTTTTAAAATCATGTAGTGGTCCAATTATCTTGTAGTCTGTAGCTTGATGTGATGTATTTAAAAATAAGTTTGAAGTTACAGAAAGACCCGCAGTAGAATAAAAACAACCTGCGGCCATATTAACTGCACTGGTGCAACAGCAACAGAGGTTGCAACTGCAACTGACCTCATGGTGAAATGTAGAAAATTGGGCATCTATGACAAAAATCAAGGACATTATGAATCATGTCACAGGAATCAAGGTAGATTGGTGGCCAATGTGTTTTGGTGTGGAATTCTCCTTTAAAGTAAAAGTGTCAATACTGCAATGTAGAAATCCTTCATTACAAGTAAAAGTATGTAAGAATAAAAGTGATAAAGTACTGGCAACAATCACCAGTAAGGCGCTTTGAGGACGAGTGCACCAGTGTTGCCAACATGGCGCATTTGTCACTATATTTAGCTTTAGCACCAAAATCAGTGAAAAGCTTTTGGTGGAAAAGGTCAACAAGTACAGTATCATCCAAATAGCATAAAAGAAACAGAAAATAGAGGTCTGAAAATAAACGCAGCTGTCGGGTTAGGTCTCTTTTGAGATTCAACCATTTGTCAGTCACAGTTTTCGCTTCAACAGTTCCCAGTTTAGTATTGTTTTATATCCATGCTTGAGGAAGGCTTTTTTCCTGCCTGTGCAGATAATGCAATAAAAGATAACCATACACAGACTTCAGAGGGCTGGCTATCTCTCTATTGCTGCTGTGGAGGATCAGACAAGTAAATGTGTGCAGTGAAACACTTGGCGTTGGAGTGGTAGGACGGACGGACAGACAGACAGACGCACTGTTGGAAACACTTAACAAAGACACAAAACAGGGGCAGATGTAACCTTTTCCAATTGGGGGGCAGGAGAAAATGGTATTGGTGCGGCTTCATCGCCCGTGTCGCTTCGCGCGATGAGCCGCACCCATACCATTTTCGATTACAGGACTTTTATTAGGCAAGTAAATCATCAATAATAACATCAGTTGTTGAATTTGCAACATACAAGGTTTGACTCAGAGAGTTTTCTGTTTTCAATGATTAAATGCTGCTGGTTTAGTGGTGCCACAATAGCAGTTAGTTAGTAGCAGTATAGTGTTTCATATCATTTTAAATACAAGCATTTAGGGGGGCATTGCCCCCCCCACACCCATGCAGAGATTATTTTTTAAATGACTGTTATATGATAGATGCTACTCGTTCAAATAAAAAACAAAACAAAACTGCTTGGCCTTCATTGCAACATGCAAAAGACAAACGTCTTATTGTTAGATTAGATTCCAATGTTCTGTTCTTCTAACAGAAGAATGGAACAAAGGTTTAAAGTGTACGGACAGTATTCAGAGCTACATTACAGTTACTTTCGCAATTTATCGTATGGCAGGAAGTTTTATGTGATGAAATTGGTCGTATTGTCACGTTCACAGTGTCCTGTGAAGTGAAGCCTCTTTAGCCAACATGCACACGTACACTAGGGCATTAACTAAATATTCGACTAGTCGATTATTCGACTAGCAAAACACTATTCGACTGTTAATTCACTGTTCGTCATTCACTAATAATAATTTTTGATGTATATTTTTCAATTTTCTGTAACCGGGTTACAGTAGTGTAATAGGCATGTATTTTTTCAGTCCAGAATCACACATTTTATTGGCTAAAAAACATATATACACATATATACACACACATACATACATACATACATACATACATACATACATACATCTCTCTGAAGTTGCAGCAGCCATCAGAGAGAAGATGGAGGCAATCCGCCTAGAATTCAAGAAGGACATTTCGGAGCTTTATAGTCGAGTCTCTATCCTGGAGGAGAAGTTAAGCGACCCCCCTGCCGCGGACCCCCAGGCCATCTCCGTCCTCGCCGAGCGGGTGACAACGTTAGAGAATGGCCAGGGGGCGAGTCTACCTGAGGGGCAGAAAAACATCTCGCTCAACGTGGTGATCAGAAACCTCCCAGAGAGAGAGAACGAAGTGCCGCTAAACTCTGTGAACTGTCTGATAAAAGATGGACTTAACATCAAAGACATTGAATGTGCCGCGGCTGAAAGGAAACAGTCGTACAATAACAAACCGGGAGTTGTGATAGCTAAATTTAGCTGCCCGGAGCAGAAAAAGACTGTAATGAGCAAGAAATCAACTCTGAAGCAGCATGCAGTGTTTAAGAAGGTGTACATAAACCATGACGTACCCCATGAACAACGTGCCATGGAATCTAGTTTCCACGCCATTCTACGAGAGATGGGGACGGACAAGCTGGCCGTGCGAAGGGGACGAGTCGTCACGAAGACAGCTCGCCGCGACCAGGACGCCCACGACGGCCGCGCTGCCGACGGGAGCTCGGCGGTGAGTCACAGTGGGGAGCCCGGCTCGCCACATCAGCGTTAGGTCGTTTGCGGGTTTTGGAATGTACAGAGCTGGAGCACTGACATGTCATCAGACAACTATAAAACGCGTTCACAGTGTATTCAACACTTGGGTCTGGATTTAATAGGTGTGGCAGAAACGCATCTGACTGGATCTCATATTGCATTCATGGAGGGTTATACTTGGATTGGGCACAACAGGACTAGGCTCCACCACCGGGCTCGCTCTGGTTCAGGTGGTGTGGGGCTTTTTATCAATGATAGACTGACTGTGGATTTTCACTGTGACATTTTAGATAATTCGGTGGAAGGTGTTTTGTGGGTAAAACTGTCTACTAAACCCCATGTGAAAACAAGCTATACCTTCTCTGTGGCAGTGTGTTATTTACCCCCTGCTAATTCCACCAGGCAGGTGGATGCTGCCGAGTTTTATGAGAATCTCCTCGCAAATGTTTATAGATTCCAGAAATTAGGCCCCTTTGTCATAATGGGGGATCTGAACAGTCGCTGTGGAGACGCTCAGGACTATATTGAAGGGGTGGACATAGTAGAAGAGCGTAATGTAGTTGATTTTACTTCCAACTCATATGGAGAACTGCTAACCCAATTTCTAATTAGTGCAAACTGCTGTATGCTCAATGGGAGAAACTATTGCAAAAATGATTTTACCTGTGTGTCAACCAAAGGGCTGTCAGTGGTTGATTATTTAATTGTCCCCCATGAAAACCTACTCTGGTTTAGTGATTTTACTGTAACTAGGAGTAAGGATTTATTCACACAGGCTGGATGCGTGTCTTTTATGGACACATCAAGAATACTCCCAGATCACTCTTGTCTCACCTGTGTTGTGGCTTTCCCTGTGGGATCCCCCACAGGTTGGACTGTTGGCAGCGGGAGAGGTTCTCCCCTCCCGATGCCAGCAGCCCAGAGTATGGAGGATGCAGTCTCCTTTACAGCTTTTGACCTGTCCACCATTCCAGACCACTTTCTAGCTAGTGACTCCTGTCAAACTGCATTGAGGGGCTGTATAGATCAGTTAGAGGCCTCAGCAGCTAATCAGCTGACAGTGGACTCTGTATATACGCAATTCTGCGACATTGTGAAACACGAGATGCTCATACAGTTACCCCACAGGAACATTGTGATTAAAACGGGGCGCTCAAACAAGAAGAGGAGAACCAAAAAGGCTTGGTGGACGGAGGAGCATACTGTGCTATGGAATTCCCTGTGTGCAGGGGAGAAAGTTTGGGCATCCTGCCCCCCTGGCCCTGCCAAGGCCAATGCTAGAGCTATAATGAAGGTCAGGCAAAGACTGTTCGACCGTGCGGTTCAGGCTGCAAAGAGACGGTACTGGAGGTTGCAACAGGACAATATTCAACAGCTAGAATGTAATGACCCAAAGGCCTTCTGGCGCCAAGTTAACCAACTTGGCGTAGGGAATGAAAGACAGCCAAACATACCATGGGAGGTCCTGGGACCAGAGGGGTCCTCCACTAATGATAGGCAAACCGTATTAGAGTCATGGAGGCGTGAGTTCTCCAGTCTGTTTCAGTCTGATCAACACGATGCCCACACTCCCAGGGTTACAAGGCACACGCACACTCACTTGGATGCCCTCCCCCTGAACCGGCCTTTTAGTGAGGTTGAGATTGTGAATGCTCTCCATGCAGCAAAGACTCGGAAAGCCTATGGCTATGATGGGTTACCAGTTGATGTACTGAAAAATGGCAATACACTCAATTTACTGCACACACTTTTCAATCAATGTTTTCTGTATGGTGTAATCCCAGAGCAGTGGAAATATGGTATCATTAACCCCATCTATAAAGGGGGAGGAAAGGATAAAAGGGTGCCCCTAAATTACCAGGGAATCACTTTGACATCTGCCACATATAAACTGTTTTGCAGTGTGATTCAAAATAGAGTTTCAGAGTGGGCTGAGTCAAATAATATCATAGCAGATGAGCAAAATGGGTTTAGAAAGAAGAGAAGTTGTACTGACCATATTTCCACCTTGACTACCATCATAGACACCAGGAAAAAGTTAAAGAAATCCACTTATTGTTGTTTTATTGATTTTTCTAAAGCTTTTGACCATATTAATAGGAGCATGTTATGGGAGAAGCTGGCTGCTTTAGGCCTACAGGGTAACATCTTGAATTGTCTAATGGCTATGTATGAGAATGTGAAATGCTGCGTGCGTGTTAATGGTAGCCTTACAGACTGGTTCCCCGTAGATATTGGAGTTAAGCAAGGCTGTATTTTATCCCCAATTCTGTTTGCCATGTATATAAATGATTTGACTCTAGCCATTAAAGCCCTCGGAAAGGGTGTTTCCATCAATAATGAAAAGATATCTATACTTTTGTATGCTGATGATGTAGCCCTCCTATCAGACACTGAACAGGGGTTACAGGATATGCTTAACTTGGTCCATAGTTGGTGTCAGCAATGGAGATTAAATATAAACATAGAAAAAACTAAAGTAGTACACTTCAGAAATCCAGCAGTGCCTATAACTAGTTTTGCTTTTCTCTGCGGTCCTCATCCACTAGAGGTCACCAAAGAGTACAAATACCTGGGCCTTGTCTTGACTGAGTGCTTAGACTATAATGTAACTGTTAAGTATTTAGCCCTGCACGCAAATAGAGCCCTGGGTGCAGTCATTGCAAAATGTAAAGTTCTTGGAGGGCTCCCCTTTAACTGCTTTACTAAACTTTTTGAATCGTTAGTCCTGCCCATTCTGTTGTATGCTGCGTCTGTCTGGGGTTATAAGAGATATTCATGTATTGATGCTGTCTTTAATAGGGCATGTCGTTTCTATTTAGGGGTGGGTAAATACACTCCCAATGCCGCCATACAAGGTGACATGGGATGGAAAACGCCATGGCAAAATCAGTGGTCCTGTATCTTTAAAAACTGGCAACGGTTCTGTGGTATGCCTACCGACAGACTATGCAAACGTGTATTCCTGTGGGCAAACCAGATTAGAAATGTGAAGAATTATGCTTATACAGTTAGAACATTCTTTGGTTCTCTGCACTTATCTCATCTGGCCAATACAGACATTGTTCTCTCAAGGGGTGACATACAGAGCCTTGACCAGGCGGTTGAGAGGGCAGATGAGGAGAAGTGGCTTGAACTAATTAATAAGCCTGAGGGAAACAAATTACGCACCTATTGCCTTTTCAAGAACACATTTGAAACAGAACCATATGTACAGTGTATCATGTCCAGGCAGTACAGGAGTGCTCTCGCTAAGTTCAGATGTGGGGTGGCTCCTCTAGCCTTAGAAACGGGCAGATATACAAACACCCCAGCAGATAGCAGACTCTGTACCCTATGCAGCAGCAACTGCGTTGAGTCTGAGGCCCATGTGCTGTTGCACTGTGAACTGTATAATGATATTCGCTCTGATTTAGTTTCCTTTATGTCACACCAAGTGCAATATTTCTATGACCTAGATGACCAAAGTAAACTGTCCATAATTCTGTCCGGCAAATATGGTACATTTGAATGTGCCAAAGCCTGCCACCTCATTTTAAAAAGAAGGTTATCCTTTCTAAGCACTGTTTAATCTGTGGAATTTCTATTTATGTATTTGTGTAATGCCCAATTGTCCTCTGTATACGTAATATGTCATATTAGATGTAGTTCGTACTTTAATGTACGTTTTAATTCTATCATGTTTTTATTTATGGTGTCTCACAACTCCTTGTGAGTGGTCCACAAACAATGACTGTATTTCTTTTATGTGTTTTTAATGATTTGTTTGTGGAGTGACACAAAAATAAAGTTTTCTATCTAAAGTTTTTCTATCTACGATACATACTATACATACATACATACATACATACATACATACATACATACATACATACATACATACATACATACATACATACATACATACATACATACATACATACTGTGTATATATATATATATATATATATTTTTTTTTTT
Organism: Benthosema pterotum; assembly: GCA_039105355.1. Lineage (NCBI taxonomy): Eukaryota > Metazoa > Chordata > Actinopteri > Myctophiformes > Myctophidae > Benthosema > Benthosema pterotum. The sequence goes on from CM076970.1 coordinate 47,915,332, forward strand.
TTCCCTTCTTTTTTTCCCCCCACAATTATTCGACTACCAAAGTATTCGATTCGACTAGCAAAACACATGTTTGGTTAATGCCCTAACGTACGCACACACACACACACACACACACACACACACACACACACACACACACACACACACACACACACACACACACACACACACACACAGTCAATGTGAGTTATCCAGGTTCTCTTGATCTTCACCTTGACATTGCCTAGTTTATGGCTTATGTTATGGCTGTGGCTTAACAACACTATTCATAATCTTTATTGTCCCAAAGGATATCCATCATCTCTGCAGGTCTATTCTAACAGCCACAACAACAACAAAAACAACACAGTATGTGTCTGCCAGAATGTGAAATGCAGTCATGTTGAGTACACAGAGGTTTTAGTTTGGAGCAGGGTTTCCGGGGACCATCAGTGGTCCCTGATGACAGTCCCTTTGAAATGTTAGAATATGCAGATCTGGGGGAAGCGTAAAAATCTAGGTTCCCAAAAAGTAGGACCCTTCGTGGTACCTATTAGGATTAAACACTCTCACTACTCAAGAATCTCAAGACACACCAAATGTAACTCCCCAACTGTGCGGGTGGTTTCATTTTTACACTCTCAAGAGTTAAAATATTCACCATCTGAATTAGCCCCAAGTCTACACAACTAAGAATGGAGAAGATTAATGGTCATTTAATTTGATCTGTATATTTGACTGTTTTCTTTTCTCCCGAATCCAGCCTGGAATTGTGGACAAGGGCAAAATAAATCGTTAGTTTTGGGGTCTGTGGGCTAAAGTGTCCTCAAATGATGGTCCGTGGCTCAAATGCTGAACAAATAGTGGTCCCTGGGATCAAAAAGGTTGAAAAACACTGGTTTGGAGGATGGAGGTGTTGGGATAATTGCTCTCTGTTTGCTCACTCTGCTCACACACAATTAGGCCATGGCCTACTTGTGTGCAGGTTGTGTGCAGGTTGGCACTCTATAGAGATGCGCAGTGACGTCACCGCCCCTGTTCCGGAAGTCTTTTCCCAATTCATTTTTCTCATAGAGTTTTCGAAAATAATTTATATCAAGACGATTACGCCGCGGACAAAGCCAACTCGAGTCGTGACGAATCATGATGACACACACAAACTTTTGGGACAATAAAATAATTTCTAAGATGAAAAACGAAACAAAAAGTCTTGTATCATGCTGTTTTCTACTTCTTCCTAATTATATATTACTAGGGCCTTACCCGTTGTGAATATATGAACACCAAATGATGTACTCACTGTGTGGGTAATGTGAATCCTTCATCACATTATGTGATGAAGGATTTGATAAAGGATTGCTTTAATGCACACGCACAGACACTGCAATGGCCAGTCATAAAGTGTGTGTGTGTGTGTGTGTGTGTGTGTGTGTGTGTGTGTGTGTGTGTGTGTGTGTGTGTGTGTGTGTGTGTGTGTGTGTGTGTGTGTGTGTGTGTGTGTGTGTGTGTGTGTGTGTGTGTGTGTGTGTGTGTGTGTGTGTGTGTTTTGGTATTTGCATTGCCCCCTGTGGCCGAAAAGGGAATTGCCAATGTTAAGCGAATGGGGAAATTTAATTCACCAATAAATTCATTATTAATCAACAATTTGTTAATTTGAAAAAAGGGCTTCCTCAGTCTCTTCCTAATGTTATGGTCAATGACTGTGTGAAAAATCATAGTGATCGGTGTAGCCAGTGATGAGTTATGCTCGCTTCAGACATTCAGACAGACATTCAGACAGACAACTCCTTAATTATAGTATTGATGATGATATGATGATATTGTGTTTGTTGTCATGATTTGTCACAACCCGAGTTGGCTTTGGCCGCGGCGCAATCGTGTTTTTATTAACCATTTTCGAAAAGTCTATGAGAAAAATGAATGAGGAAAAGACTTCCGGAACCGGGGCGGTGACGTCACTGCGCATGTTTGTTTTTTTACACACATGGTTCACAATGGCATGGCGAGTGGACGATAACAACAGTTCAAAAACACAAGGTCCCCTGTAGACAGAACCATCCTATCTGCAGAGCAGTTTGATTAATCCTGTGATGGCTGAGGGAACAAACCTCCTACTAAATCGGACCTTTTTCCATTGCAAGGTTCTGTATCTTTGTCCAGATGGCTTGAGGTTAAAGCGGAATTCCACCCATTTTCAAAAGTGTACACCCTCAGAAAAATAGGTCCTAAAAGAAAAATGATTAACACGGTGAAACACAACTTGATGATGTCATCAAGTTGTGTTTCACCATGTTAATGATTTTTTTTTTTCAGACCTCCATTTCTAGGAAACACAGAGTGGGTAATCATGTACTGGGGAATACATGTACTGTAATAATGAAAAGCTTGTTTCTGTTAGGCATGGACGTTGTGATGTGGAAACATGCGGAGCAGTACTACAGAATGTTCTTGGAATGATGCTTCTGTACAATATTGTTGTCTCATTGGACCTTTATAGAACCTGGCATACATTTTCTACCTTCAACACTTACAGTATTGTCCATCCCCTGGCTGTTTGCACCTTCTAGGACCTGGCATACATCCCCACCACCACAGAGAAGACGGTGACCTACAGACGGGACCGGCCTCCGGACCGGGTGGAGATGCACATCCAGGTCCCCAAGATGCCCCTGGGAGCCTCCTGGCAGTGCTAGGCAACACCCCAGGGGGTCCCTGAAAGGTCAGAGTGTCAAGTCAAGAACGAAGAGATAGTCCGGGTCAACAAAGGCTCTATGTAGCATGCAGAATAACTCTTCCTAGTTCTGGTACTGTGGGGCAACTTCCCTGCTACCTTTAAAGGTGTTACCCATGATACTAATTAAGGCTCTGTTCCGTTTAGAATGCAGCGGTTCTCATACATCAACCGCTTATCCGTAGCCGCGTCCAGGAGGTAACCAACCCACCAGAAAGCTCTAGATTTCCCTCTCCCAAGCAACATTCCTCCTGAAGAATTTCCTGAAACGGTTCATGGCCAGAGAGTCGATGTAATCTCTCCTGATCTTGGGGTCTCCTCCTAGTGCAGCGTGCAAGGAGGACCTCCCTAGGGAGAGGCTCGGGAGGCATTCTAACCAGATGCCTCAAACCACGTAGGCTGGCTCCTTTCCAGGCAATGAAGCAGCGACTCTATTCAGTCCCTCCTGCATGACTGAACTTCTCACCTGATCTCTAAGTGAGATGATGGCAGCCACCCGTTGGAGAAAACTCATTTTGGTCGATTGTATTCGTGACCTTGTTCTTTGCTGTCTTACACCACACTTCATGACCATAGGTGAGAGTAGTGATTGCTGGGTAGACTGAGGGCTTTGTCTTCTGTCTCAACTCTCTTTTCGTCACAACCATGCCAACTATACTTTTTTTCATTTCAAGGATCTCCATAACTCAAAAACTTGTGACAAATGGAATTTGTACACTGAGATTGACCCCCAAATGGCTCTGTACGGGGGCCATTTGAAGCCCACTCCAGGACACTTTGAGACCCACTGGGCTAACAGTGAGTGTTTCTGGTGGGCCAACATGTTCACTAACAGCACCCTGACACTGTTTGACCAGAGACGTCATCGGTAGCACTTGTAGAGGAAGGACGTAGGGACGGAGCCCGAGTTCCTTTCCAAAATGGTTGCCGTAGTGCATACTGTATAACCTATTGGAGAGGACATAGGCCATAACTAGGACGAAAAGTAGTTTTATGCACCGGAGACTTTGTGTGTGGTGGGACTTTCGATTTGAGCCGCCTCAGGAGTGTGACTCGTTCAGCAGGGAATAGTAAATCCTGGTCCGCCGTGCGTCCAACCTATAAAGAAGTTTGAACACGACGGACCCCCTATACTGAGTCCTGGACAGACTCACAGTGATGAGGTACGAAATGGTGAACTAAACCGAAGCTGCTATTGGACTGTTAAGGTGTTTAAGTGACCAGCTGACCAAACCCCCACTGACCGTGTGACCGTGGCCAGTATTTGTCCGGTTCTACAGCGGGCGCCGAAGAAATTACGGAAGACTCGCGTGATGTCACAGGGGGGTAAAGACTGATTTGCGGCGCGTTCGCGTCACAACTGTGTCGAAAAAACAGCGATCTGATCTACAAGCTCACAATGAATTGAACCGTTCACTCGTTGTGAGCTTGCGGATCTGCGTATTTTCGACTTGTGCAGCCATGGTACGACAGAATATAAATTAAACAACAGACGTGACTCCTACTATTTTTTTATTTCTTTAGCCATATTGTGTGTGTGTGTGTGTGTGTGTGTGTGTGTGTGTGTGTGTGTGTGTGTGTGTGTGTGTGTGTGTGTGTGTGTGTGTGTGTGTGTGTGTGTGTGTGTGTGTGTGTGTGTGTGTGTGTGTGTGTGTGTGTGTGTGTGAATACGGTATGTACACGTGGAGTTGGGGGAGTTCTATTTATGATTTGATAATTAAAAACACTACCAGGTTTTAGGTTTACATGTTTAAATAACACTCCATTACCATCAAGACAAGCCTGCTGTTCTCAGCCTGTGTTAGACTGCACCCTGGTGGTCACTCTGGGTAACTTACAGCATGCTTTTAAAGTGATGCAGTGGTGGAAAAGAGAGAAATACTACCATTTTACTTAAGAGAAAGTATCAGTACTGCAATAGTAGAAATACCTTGTTACCTTGTACAAGTACAAAAACGTATTGGCCTCAAAATGCACTTAGGTATGCCACAAGTGAGTACTCAAAAGTAGCCTACTCATTATTCAGAAAGGCCCCATTTCAAGTTTCTTGAAATCTTAGGTAGATTGCCAATCTACAAGCTCACAATGGGTTGCATTGCGGCACATTGTGAACTTGTAGATCAGCTATTTCCAAATGGGCAAAATGTACAGTATATAGGGGCTGAAGTTGTTTTCCATAAAAGTAACTAGTAACTGAGATGTAGTGGTCTTGGAATAGCATATTGTACAGATACCTCAAAATTGTACTTTAGTACACTACTTAAAGGGCCACTTCACCCTTTTTGCAACCAGAGCTTATTTTAAATAAATGTTCCAGTGTCCTAAACATCATTAAAGGGGGTGAAATTGCCCTTTACGTAAATCTACTTAGTTACTTTCCCCCACTGCTAGCTAATAGGTGAAGCACACAGAGACAAATAACTGTAATATTGGCTGTTTAATTCATTTGCATTGATCAATGTTTAATGAACAGGTTTTGTTTTGTTTTTATATTTGATTTTATATTGCGTCTTCTGAGGTTCATCAATCAACTGGCTTTGTTCGAGTCTATTATTATAATGTATTTTTTTGTTTGTTTGTTTTTAATCATGTCAAATGAGCATGTTCTGTTTGTCAGTAATCTGGGTAGACTTGCACTAGAAGAATGATTATTATTATTATTATTTTGCATTGTACTACTGAAAAACTGTAGGGTCACCATTGGACCCTGAGGGTGCACAGAGAGGGGGTGGTGTGTCTGCTACTGGGACCCTTTACAAATTACTTTAAAAAGAAATAGATGAAATAGCTCATCTACAAGCTTACAACAAAGCAGCTTTGAGGAAAATGTTTAAAAAAAATGCACGAAGATCTCAACACATACAGCATTTCGATGATCATGCAACATAATGGCTGATTTTCGATTCATTCAGCACCCTGTGAAGACTTGAATTCTTGGAGAATTTGTTGGTTTTAAAAACTGGAACCGAGTGAACTAGCAAGCTTGTAGATTTGCTATTTTTTTGTTGAATATCACCCGCTAGAATAGAGATGCGCAGTGACGTCACCGCCCCGGTTCCGGAAGTCTTTTCCCCATTCATTTTTCTCATAGACTTTTCGAAAATAATTTATATCAAGACAATTACGCCGCGGCCAAAGCCAACTCAGGTCGTGACAAATCATGACAACAAACACAATATCGTCATATAATATATAATTAGGAAGAAGTAGAAAACGGCATGATACAAGACCTTTTGTTTCGTTTTTCATCTTAGAAATTATTTTAGTGTCCCAAAAGTTTGTGTGTGTCATCATGATTCGTCACGACTCGAGTTGGCTTTGGCCGTGGCGTAATCGTCTTGATATAAATTATTTTCGAAAAGTCTATGAGAAAAATGAATTGGGAAAAGACTTCCGGAACCAGGGCGGTGACGTCACTGCGCATCTCTATATGGTTTCCGCGATCAAGTGGTTTTAAGTGGTGATTTTAAAGCTGCACCATGTAACTTTACTCTTCTAACTCCAGTTTTGAACCCAGTGTCCTGCATAGGACATACCATTGACCATTTACTGCCTGCTTGCTCAGGGGATACATCTGGACCATCAGGTCAGAACTGGTGTCAGATTCTGTGTCTAGGTGAGGGGTTTTCAACCTTTTTGACACCAGGGACCATCATTTATTCAGCATTTGAGCCACAGACCACCATTTGATGACATTGTAGCCCCAAAAGACCTAAAAGACTTCTTTTGGTTTTGTTCACAATTCCAGGCTGGATTTTGCAAACAAAACAGTGTAGACTTCTTAAGTTAAATAGTGCTGGTTCAGATGATGAATATTTTAACTCTTGAGAGTGTGAAAATGAAACCAAATGGACCCGCAAGGGTCCATTTGGTTTCATTTTTACATTCTCAAGAGTTACATCTGGTTAACCAACTTTCCATCATTTAGCCTGGGGACCACCTGGAACCTTCTCAAGGACCACTGGTGGTCCCCGGACCACCTGTTGAAAACCCCTGGTCTAGGTGAGACATGCACCACACCCTTCTGCCCATCAGGACAGCAGTGTGCCCTTTTGAAAGTTACTAGTGTTTTGTACAATTTGTTCATTTTATTCTGTGTTTTCTACAGTGTACTGTATGTGAACCCATGGTGGCATCGATCTATAAGCCGGACTGCAGAATCTGCTGCCAATTAGTCCAGGCTAACATCGATCAATTCTGAATTAAAAGCATCTCGATATATTATTTATGCCGCAAAATCTATAAATCTCACACTATTAGGGCATGTGGCGGTTGGTTCCACACGCTGCAATGCACTATGTGCCCTGTTTTCACTTGGGCACCGGCCTGCCCCTCAAAATGTCTGTGCACGTCACTCTTCATTCTGAAACTTTTAGGTGATAAGGTGACTTCCAGCCATGGTGTTTGTAAGCCACTCTTCTCTCTGTTTTTACAACCACCTTATCACCTAAAACGGGAGAATGATTAAAGAGAATAATTCCACCCATTTTCAACATTTTACTATGTCATTAATATACCTTAGAGGTGTGGTGTGGACATCATAAAAAGAAAGTTCCCCCATTCTGTGTTTCCTAGAAATGGAGGTTTGGAAGAAAAAATAATAATATGGTGAAACACAGCTTGATCGCTTCGACCTCTATCCATCGATTGAATAGACACTTATCAACAGAAATGTTACGATCCAATCGTGCCGGTATAGCAGATATTCAGATACCCGCCGGGCAAGTAGATATTTTGTATTCATTGCATCGGTGGATCACGGATACTACTAGTAGGGCGGGGTGAAGCATAGTTTTACTGAAGTTTTGTTTAGGGTTAGTAACCGCATAAAGCACCGTCTAACCCTAACCCTAGCCTAATCCTAAACCCTAAACATAACCCCAGTAAAACTAGGCTATGCCTACACCTAACCCCAACCCTAAACTTAACCTCAGTAAACTTATGCCTAAACCTAACCTAACCCTAACCATAACTCCAGTAAAACTTCCTTCGCCCCGCCCTACTAGTAGTATCCACCGATGCAATGAATAGAAAATATCTACTTGCCCGGCGGGTATCTGAATATCTGCTATACCGGCACGATTGGATCGTAACATTTCTGTTGATAAGTGTCTATTCAATCGATGGATAGAGGTCGAAGCGGGTGCTGAAACACAACTTGATGGCGTCGTCACGTTGTGTTTCACCATGTTAATGCTTCTCTTTTAGGACCCGCTAGGGTCCATTTGGTTCACATTTGTACACTCTCAAGAAAATGTTGAAAATGGGTTGAAATTCCCCTTTAAGCAGATGGATAAATTCTGTGTGTGTGTGTGTGTCTGCGAGATACCAACCGAGAGACATCTATCTATCTGAACAATGACTGTGGGTTTAAGCTTGAATTAACAAATCCTCCACACTGGACTTGTAACAGCAGACTGAAAACTCATATCTGATAATCATTTATTATTTTTAGTATTAATGTCCGTGGAAAGTGTGTGACCTCTTGGGTTGATCTGAAGTCGTCTCCTTGTTTGGGTGGAAACCTTAACCAAAATGGTTCTACTGTACTTGTGGATTTTGTAGGATTCCAAGCTCAAAGATCTGCTGCTTTCCAGGCTTTCGCATTTAGCCTGATCAAATAGTATGTTCACTTTACAAAAACACAGGAAAGGTTAGCATGAGGCGATATATACTGATTATTTTTTCTCTGTATATCATGGACTCTATAGATTGAGTGCAGTAACCTGTATGAACACAGGGTGGCGGGATTGGACCATATTCTGGGTGAGGGGACTATTCTATACCAGGCAGACAGTCCCAGACAGTCCAGGTTTTGGGGTATTAAAAGGTACTGAGATTACTGAGTAAATTGAAGCCAAGGATTGGATTTGTATTACCTGGCTGCACCTCCTTTGTTCAAACAGCCATGGAATGGCAGCGGATCTGTTCCGGTCCGTTCCATGTGTCCACAAAATCCAATGTCTCTGTTTTTGTTTGATTTTATTTTTTATTTCATTAATTTAACAATGTTTACAGCAGTAGCTGCTCTTTTTTCTTTCTCTCTCTGTTTATTCTTTAGTTTGGAACACTAATTATTTATTGTGATTTTTTTCCTCCCCTGTGATTTGTTATTTTTTGACATGATGTGTATTTTGTTGTGGTACTAAACTATTTGTCAACTATAGGTAGCCTATACTTGAGATTCAGGCAGTTATACATACAGTATGTTACATATAGTACTTTATATTAACCACTGAAACCCTATACCAGTGTATGTGTGTGACAAGTGACTTGAGCAAAATTCCCATTTTATATTATATAAATGTGAAAACAAACATTAAAGAATTGTGGAAAAATAACCGATCCACAAGCTCACAACACGGTGCAAAGCGACACACTGGTGTGTTTTCTGTTATTGTGGGCAAAGCTTTAGCTGAAAATCGAGCTCACAGTGTTGTGACAGCTTGTTTGGAGCGGTTTGTCACTCACTACACTATTTCTCCTCTACTGGGGTTTAAGTGGTTAAAGTATAAAGCAGTATAGTTTGTCTAAAAACATTTTCTTAAAAAAATGTCTTATTTTCTATCGATCACACATCCAATGAAACATATAGCTTGAAGTCTCCTTTAGTGACCCATGACCCCTGGCACTTAGTCATAGTTGGGTGGTGGGGGTGATGGGAGGAGTCCACAGTCCTATAGCTCAGTGGTTTTCAACCTTTTTCATACCATACATGATTGCACCACGGACAAAGCCAACTCGGGTCGTGACAAATCATGACAACAAACACGATATTATCACACAATATCTTATTAGAAAGAAGTACAAAAACAGCAGGATATAACACTTTTTGTTTTGTTTTTCATCTTAGAAATTATTTGATTGTGTGTGTTATCATGATTTGTCACGACCCGAGTTGGCTCTGTCCGTGGCATAATCGTCTTTATATGAATCATTTTCGAAAAGTCTATGAGAAAAATTAATGGGGAATCCGTTTCTGGAACAGGGGCGGTGTCACGCGGGGGCGGGGTTGCGTGGCTCTATTTTGAACAGCCTCACAATGTGTCACTGTAGTTTGGCTAGTTGAACTATTCAAAAATGTTTTTTAACACAGTAAAAAAGGCAAAAACGTTAACGATAACTAGTTTACCACATGATGAAAATGGAGCCCTTAGCCTCTAGGGACCAAAACTAAAAGAGAAACGATGCTCAAAACAAACAATTCTTCTCCATTAATGGTGTAGACCTGTGAGGGTCCGTTCATGTGGATTCCTTGTTCTCAAGTGTTAAAGATCTATGAAGGTCTGTTTGGTTAATACCAACGTACATCATTTACCCATGGGGACCACCTGGAACCTCCCCAAAGAAACCACTGTTTGAAAACCACTGGCTAAGTCAAGTGTAATTGGTAGAAAATACCATACTGTCATAATGTTTTGCTTGGACTATTCCTTTGAGTGTACAGTATTTTCCTTTGAAGAACATGCTGTGGCCACACTGCGCATGTGAGAACGAATCAATCAGCAATAATTATGATAATAATAATAAGGTCTTAATCATCTCATTGATCTGGGCATTGACTTTGAAGTAACAAAGAGCACTTTCTTTTCTCGATGATATTATTATTGTTTTTTTTATTTGCTGTAAATTGATATGACTATACACGAGTAGCATGAATGTTTTCATCAAAATAAAATTGCAAGATTTATACCTATTGGCCTATACTGATTTTTTTTCTGTGTCCATCTGGGTAGAGCGTATATTGTATATTTACAGGTACTGGATTTAACCAAGATGGCTTCTAAGACAGCATCCATCACGCCCTCATCATCAAGCCGCACCCATACCATTTTTGGTCACAGGACTTTTATCAGGCAATTAAGCATCAATAATAACATCAGCTGTTGTTGAAGTTGCAACAGACACGCAGCATGCATAAAGCTAAAGGTCTGACTCAGAGTGTGTGTGTGTGTGTGTGTGTGTGTGTGTGTGTGTGTGTGTGTGTGTGTGTGTGTGTGTGTGTGTGTGTGTGTGTGTGTGTGTGTGTGTGTGTGTGTGTGTGTGCGCGTGCGCGTGTGTGTGCGTGTGCGTGCGTGTGTATGTGTGCGTGCGTTTGTGTGTGTGTGTGTGTGTGTGTGCGCGTGTCAGGGGCAGGAGAAAATAGTATGGGGCAGCTTCATCGCCCGTGTCGCTCCCCTTGTCGCTGCCATACCATTTTCAGTTACAGGACTTTTATTAGTTAAGTAAAGCATCAATAATAACATCAGTTGTTGTTGAAGACTGTTCTTTGTGATCTTCCTTTTGATTTTATCATTTGAAGCTTTGGATCTGGATCCAAAGTTAACATTTCTATTCTATATGAACAAATAAAACTTGGTTCTTGCTCTTAAGGTAACAGGTTGGGAACCAATGCCCTTATGCCCCTGTAATCCTCCAGACCTCCGCTTGGGGGCAGTGCATGTGCATTATACAGAGGTTGTTCAGGGGTGTTCAGTTAATTCATTTAACGAATTCATTTAGATTTTTACATTAGTTATATAAGTCTTATATTACTTCAGTCATGCAAACAGCCTACATTGTACCCTACCCAGCCATCATTTTCCAATGCAAGCCATGATGAAAGTATTAAACCCACAAAATTCAACAGAGTACATGCAGGATATTACACTATTAAAAATTGCATAGAGACCACTATGAATATAATCAAGGATATTTTCAGTTGGTTGTTTAGCTTTGCTATTGCGTAATCTAGATCTGACAATCAAAGTCACCTTAAACACGTAAATCATGTTGAACATTTAAGCAAAATCCAAGTCGTTTTGAAAAGATTCGATTCCTAGATTAAGACAAACTGAACTCCTACATCTTAGCTTTGCGGGCGGTGGGTGGGTGGGCATCGTTGAAATGAATTTTGCCTCATCAATGGAATAAATAAAACAGCATGTGACGTTTTCAAATAGACTATCGTGGAATTAAAACAAGAAATCAATTGGTTTAATTAGATTTCGTTAATTCGATTTGCATTATGTTTGCACTATGTATTTCCCATACTATACAGAGATTTGCAGACAGTCAAAATAGTCCTATTCTATAGAATTAGAAACTACTATGAATTAGAATTATGAATTATTCACACGTAACAACAGCATGCCTTGGCACTGGCAGCCCGTGACGTTTAATTTGCACATTATTGTCGAGATAAAAAGTATACCCGTGGCAGGTGTTCAGTATCTGACCAGTTTATTGTTTCCAATAACAAAATACATGCGCAGATAAATTAAAACGACTTTTCAATGAATCAAACAAACAAAAAAATGAAATATATAATGGAAAGAAAATAATAATAAAAAACTTAAATACCAATTAATACAAAGTGCGACTTCATACATTTCAACAAATGTCAACCACCTGTCTATTTAATCCAACAAATATATAGGAGGTTTGGCTGGATATAAAAACTGTATCAATTAAAAAATAATCCACAAGTATTAGCCTGAAAACTGAAAATAATGATAACATCCCTCAAAGTATACACATTGTTTTAAAACATACCCCACATTATACGTAAATAAACATCCCCAAAACACAGCTGAGGTATAAAGGAATTATAGGAAACATTATTATTTTCATCCACAGAATGAAGTAAGAACAATGAATAAAGTGCCAGTTCAGCATCAGTTGAAGTGAAAACGCTGCACTCCATTTATAGGCTATCATATTCAATGTAAACAAACAACCAGTGTTACTTTTTTACGCATCAGTTTATGGTGAAGTTTTATTGCATCGGGTCATGGAAAGCCAGACTTTAGACGTCTGACTCTGACGTGTGGCGCGTCCGTAACTATAGCAAGATCTACAAGCTCACAACCACCTTGTGTGATCTTGTAGATCTGCCACCAGTCCAGTGGTTTTCAACATCTCTCATATCGAGGTCCGAGCTTCTTTATTTGGCGTCTGAGCCTGCACGGACCACCATTTGATAACATTTAACCCCTCTCAGAATCTGTTGCACAGCGAACGTTGATCGAAAATATAGCAATTATTCTAATTGTGTAAACGGATTTTCTTATTTGAATTACAATGCAGTTGTTTAAAGATATTTAGCTCTTAAAATGAAAGCAGATTGGACTGAGTTGCGTTACAGAGTTAAAGGTCTAATATAAGGATCCAATTGTTTACAAATTCTCCATCATGTAGCTGGGGACCACCTGGAACCCCATCAAGGACCACTGGTTGAAAACCACTGCACGGTGCTACTCGTAAACACGAACTATAACAGCGATAGGTGTCATTCTAAGCATCACCATCAGTCTCCGGGGTTGTGTCCTCCGTCTCCGGGCTGCGCCAGCGCCAGCAGGCCGGGAGAGTTGCTCGGACTCCCGGCGGCGCTGTTGTCCGTGTCGCTGCAGCTCGGCCCGGCCTTCCCTCCTCCTCCGAGGAGCCCGGGCTCCCCCTCCCCGTCCTCCATGCCCTCCAGCCCGTCCAGGCCCTCGTCGCAGCCCTCCCCGCCGTCCGCGCTGTGCGTCCTCAGGTGCTTGCTGAGGTGGTCGGAGCGCATGAAGCGCTTGCGGCACACGGAGCACTCGAAGCGCTTCTCGCCGGTGTGCGTGCGCAGGTGCCGCTGCAGCTCGTCGCTGCGCGTGAAGCGCTTCCCGCAGAACAGCCAGTTGCAGACGAACGGCCGCTCGCCGGTGTGCCAGCGCAGGTGCGCCTTGAGGTGCGACGTCTTGCCGTACACCTTGCCGCAGCCCGGGATGTGGCAGCTGTGCAGGCCCCTCCGCCGCGGGCTGGTGCCGCCCGGCCCGTACCGGTCCGCCTCCTGACAGTTGGGACAGTCACACGTGGCTCTGCCGGTGTACCTCCGCGACGAGGAGGAAGAGGAGGAAGAGGAACGGGACGACGAAGAAACCGGTAGAGAAACAGAAATGGGACTCGTGTTTGTCGTCGTCAGCGCCGCCGGGGAGCTCACGGACACGGTGCCCGTCCTGTCGGCGGCGCTGATCGGCTCCGAGCAGTACGAGGAGACGTTGAGGAGGTGCTGGGCCGAGGAGGGGAGGAGGTGGTGCTGGGCTGACGATGGCGCCGTGTTGAAGCCGTGCGGCAGCGGGCTGAAGTCCGTGCCGTAGCCGCCCAGAGGGGAGTGCAGGCCGGCCACGGAGCTCTGCGTGCTGTCCACCCCCCAGCCGGTGCCCATGCAGTCCCACCAGGCCGCCGAGGCCGCCGAGCCGCCGTTCATGTTACCGAGGTCTCCCACCATGGGCTTGAACCAGGACTCGTAGGGGTGCGCGTGGTGCATCCTCGGGTAGATCCCTGCTATGCCGTCGACCGACGAGGGGAACTTGGACAGCAGCAAGGAGCGCTGCTGGTCGTGCACCACACCGGTGGTGGTGCTGTCAGTCTGGTACACGTGAGAGAAATCGTTCCCGTACGGAGAGCCTGAACCGGCGGCCGTCACGGAGAACGCGGAGCCGTTGCACGAGTCGCTCAGCCCGCTGCCGCTGCTCCGGGACGCCGCCCCGCCGCAGGGAACCCCGAGCGAGGCGAGGCTGCTGGCGAGGCTGCTGCTGCTCGCGGCGCCCACCGGTGGCGCGCACGAGGTTCTCTTCCACGGGTAGAATCCCTTGGCGAGTCCCGGCGGCGCTCCGTCCGAGAGCGCGGGCGACGCGGACGGGCTGGGGTCGCCGATCCGACTGCAGGTGGCGGCCAGCATGGCCAGAGGAGTGCTGCCCAGCCGGGGTTCCTCCTGTACGGGCACATTCACAAGGATTTAGATAAATATGGAACTCTTTAGCTCCGTGCGTAAAAGCCATGGGCCGCTTAAAGTTGCTCGCGCGCAACTTTAAGCACGAAAACAGCCGAACTACAAGCTCACAAAGATTCGCACTATGTGGATACACTACAGCTTGTAAATCTGCTCTTTTCGGTGCAACGACTGTAACTAATCGGGCTTACAGCAAGTCACCAACAGACAGTCACTCGTGCGTAAAACTTGCCTTAAACTTGAAGTGACATTATTCAAATAAACTAGATCCAAAATACTGCCCATATTTCCTGGTCATTTTGTGCTTGTTCGCATTAACTAAGTGTTATAGTACACTGTCGTATAAGACTAAAGGCCAATCATTCTTGTCCCATTTAGATGTTTTATAGATGAAAACAATCTCAAACAAATGCAATAATAGCCTATAAAGTGCTGCCACCACCACCTTGAAGATCAGTTGTTTTAAGCAACACCATAGAGTAGCAGAGTAGCAGAGTAGCAGCATAACATGCAGCTTAATAGTTAAATAAATAACCTACATTTGCCCATTAAAGCTGAAACTTACCCCGATCAGAGCCATGGTTAAAGTGTGAGATGTTATTCCCTCCGCTCGCTGTGAGATGTGTGTGTATGTGACAAGTGTGTTTGTGGGTCTACGTATATGTGTGTGGGTGTGCGTATATGTGTGTGTGCACTGTGCAGAGTGTCTGCTCGTGCTGAAAGCTTATGCTCGTCGGTGCGTCTTTGAAGTACCGCTGGGGCGGTTCGGGGGCCAATCAAAAAGGCGCGCGCTCCCGCGGCGCGCGGCCCGGCCTGGTCTCGCCCGAGGCCGTTGTGTTATGGTGTAATAAAAACTTTGAAGGCTGTTAATATGATAGGCGTACTGTTTTTGTTTTCTTTTGTTGTATTTTTGTGTGTGGCGATTAAAAAAACTCATGGCCGCATGCCGAAAACTACCCTTTTCTTTTTGTCTACACGACTACACGTCAATTTGTTATGCGCCAAAACACTATAAACTGTTGCCAGGAGGAAATATACACCGTAAAACTAAACCTGTTATTAGAAGTGTAGCCTATAAGTGTGTGTTAGAATAAGAAAAGTATAAAACGATTCAATTCACCTTTACAGTTTTCAAGTTTTTGAATGGGGAGAGTATATATTGGTATTAAAGGGAAAAAATACATAATACAATAAAACAACGAATACATCTGCAAGTGTGTAGGCCTATAGGCTACATAACTGAATATAAAAGGGAGCTTAACGGAGCCAATTAGTTCCAGTTTGTGTACTCGAGTTAAATGCTTATTTGAAAACTTGAAAGAATTAAGTTGATTCCGATTCAGAAACAGCCCGAGGAGAGGAGACTGTGTGTGTGTGTGTGTGTGTGTGTGTGTGTGTGTGTGTGTGTGTGTGTGTGTGTGTGTGTGTGTGTGTGTGTGTGTGTGTGTGTGTGTGTGTGTGTGTGTGTGCGTGCGTGCGTGCGCGCGCGCGAGTGTGTGTGCGTGTGCGCGTGCGTGCGCGCGTAATAAATGAGAAATGAGACAGCTAGGGCTATCTAGCGGCTCTCAGGTCCATCTCGTCCCCCCAGCCCGTCTCCTCCTGTCCGGGAGGGCGTTCCGGCCAGCCCCCGGCGGCCCCCGCGGGGTGGGAAGAGACAGGACAGGACAGGGACACTGCCTCCCCAATTTGGCTTCATTCAACACCCAACACACCCGACAAGAAGAATGCTGTGCAGTGACACGTCCCTTTCCTCCTTAATTCACATCCTGCCCCGTCGATCTTATCCTCTCCCCGCTGTGAATTTACTTTACAGAGAAACCACCACCCCTGGGGCGTGTGTGTGTGTGTGTGTGTGTGTGTGTGTGTGTGTGTGTGTGTGTGTGTGTGTGTGTGTGTGTGTGTGTGTGTGTGTGTGTGTGTGTGTGTGTGTGTGTGTGTGTGTCAAGATGTGGGGTCCGTATAGCTCCTTGGCAGGGGGTACTTTAGGAGTTTCCGGGGGGTCCACACAGTTAAATTGTTGATGATTAGGAACCAAAACAGATCCTTTCTCAACGGGCCTGTTAAAGAAAAGATCAGTATATACAAAATTGAACCTAAATGGAACCCCACGGTGTTTTAGGAGTCCTTGAAATTAAATTTGTCATTATAGACAGAAAATTATGCGGACTTGTCGTTTTGAAAAGCATATTGGCATGGCGATGATGATGAATTGTTTTTTTTAATTGATTGAATTCAACAGTTTGCTACACACACGCGCGGGAGCGCGCTCCTATAGACGTGCAACTCTGTGTGTTGCCAAGGCGCGCCGTACGTAGCACGGGGGCGCGCGCATTTCATTTTAATGTAAGTGTAATAATACAATATAAATACAAATATATACCAAAACAGGTTTTAATTAATAATCCACCTGGGTTGTCTGCATGCTATAACATGAGACAGCAGGGCTTAGTTGATGGAAGTCCTCATCCACTCTGGACCCAGACCATGCACCTTGCGTTGCTTCGCGCATTGCCTGCCTGTGATTGTCATTGGTAATGTGCGGGATTCGTTTCAATGCTGCTGCTGCCTCGTGCGCGCGAGGAGGACGAACGAAGAGTTCATATGATTGGCCTATATATATTTTTATGCTGCCTATTTTGTGTTCGTCATTTGACATTTTAGCTATATATGTTTCCACTCCACTCTCCATTAATGGACAAATTATCCCTTCATATACCCCCCGCCCTCTCTCATGTCACTTGTGCACAAAAACATATATTATATTGGGCGCATTGTGTTTTTATTTTTTATTTTTTTTTATATAGCCAGCCATCTGATAAAGGCATGTATATTTGTTCACCATTCAATCGAAGGTATCCATATAGTTTGGTGAGTTGTATGCTGCTGTAAATGAAGTATTTCTTTTATTCATGTAGCCTAGTTTTTTTTTAAGCCAGATAAGTTACTTTTTAACCTCGTCGAAAAGAAGCCTCTATATTTCACAGTGGTATCTTTCCACACAGACACACTTATGATGTTTAGCCATGAACCCTGTTTCAAATTAAGGACCTGTGTGAGTTTGTAGATCTGCGCATTGTCTTTCTTTTGTTGTGCCTATAGCCCATATGCCTGGGCTCAATCTTTCCATTTCTGGTTTACCCTTTGATCCTTATGAGTTATATAGCCTAAATTGGCTATAGCCTGTAGGCAGCCTTCAATTACAATACACACTAGCCTCATGTGTATTGTTATTGTAGCCTATATCTATTTATAACTCAGACCTGTCCCTGGATAACTGGTCTGTCTGTCTGCGTCCCAGTCTGTCTCCCACGCTCCGGGCCTGCGGACCCAGACCCCCAATCCCCCAGTATACAGTCAGTCCCCCTCGGGCACCGTCCATCCATCCCCCAGCGCACAGGTGGAGTCTATACCGCGGGGTGTTTTCCAAGTGATCACTGACTGACTGACTGACTGACTGTCCTCACTCACGAACCATGATGCAGAGTGCAGACTAGAGCTACCTCAACAGATGTCCCCTTTACAAGCATTCTTTTCCCACAGCATATGCGTGCGCGCGCGATGTGTGCGTGCGTGCGCGCGCCCCCCCTAAGATATCCTGCATCCTCTGAAAGAAAGCCCCGTCTCTCTCTCTCTCTCTCTCTCTCTCTCTCTCTCTCTCTCTCTCTCTCTCTCTCTCTCTCTCTTCGCCCCAACCTGTTCCTTAGTGGCTATAATGACCGTATTATCACGCACCGCCGCGCATCAACAAAGAGGATCATCGCGTGCTTTCCCAGCAGGAGAGAGAGAGAGAGAGAGAGAGAGAGAGAGAGAGAGAGAGAGAGAGAGAGAGAGAGAGAGAGAGAGAGAGAGAGAGAGAGAGAGAGAGAGAGAGAGAGAGAGAGAGAGAGAGAGAGAGAGAGAGAGAGTAAAGAAAGAACCTGTCCATTGAGGAGCTATAGGAGGGGGAAGGGATGCTGATGATGGTTGACGTATTTGATTTCTCCTCTTTTCACAGTTGTTCATGCAGTCAGTGTTGTTGAGGTTCTTACCCTTCTCCAACATCCATTGTGCAGTAATGTGTGTGTGTGTGTGTGTGTGTGTGTGTGTGTGTGTGTGTGTGTGTGTGTGTGTGTGTGTGTGTGTGTGTGTGTCCAGTCAGTCAGAGTGAGCTATAGGCCAGCTGCCCGCTGAGCAAAACAATTAGTGGTAGAATTAGAGAAGAATATATAGCCTATAGTCAGGACTCAGGAGAAAGAAACAATGTTTCCAACAACTGTGAGCTGATGATGATGCTCATTGCTCACATTTAAATAAACAGAATTTCAATCTTTACATACACGTATAGGCACACATTCACCCATTTGCACACTCAACAGTTGGCTACCAATTGCAGAAGAAACCATGCAAGGCACCAGCAGCACCAGCACACCAGGAGCAATTTGGGGTTCAGTGTCTTGCCCAAGGAAACCTCGACATGTAGACAGGAGGACTCCAGATTCAAACCGCGGACCCAAGGATCATTGGACTGCCTGCTCTACCTCCTGACCCACAATTGGATGGATGGATGGATGGATGGATGGCAAGACAGACAGACAGACAGACAGACAGACAGACAGACAGACAGACAGACAGACAGACAGACAGACAAGAGTTAAAGATATATGAGGGTCCATTTGGTTACCAACTCTCCATCATTTAGCTGGCTGGAAGGAAGGAACACCCTCGAGGACCAATCACACTTATCACAGGCATAATACATCCATTACTCCTGTGCTGCAGAATTACCACTGATGGTAATGGGAGATACAGTAGCCTATACTGTATGTAATGTAATGCCTGCTCCTCACCGGTGGGAGGCAGCAATGTACTGAAAGGCACCCAGTCTACTGTAAATCACCTGAAGAAGAAGGAGGAATGTAGGGTTGCCATGTCTGCTATTTATGAGCCTCGTTGTTGGGCTGTTGTTGCACCTAAAATTTTAAACTGGTGATTGCATTTTCAAGTCAAGGGCCCCCGAATTGATATATAATTCTCTGTGGACCCACGTCTACAAAATAGCAGATTCATAGGCTATTAAACTCACACAGCATTGCATCACATTGTGGTGTGTTGTGAGAAGGGATTAGAGTAAAAAAAAATCTTGAGACTGAAAATGATCTTTTGCAAATAAGCACTGAGCTAATTAAATGACCCCTGTGAAATCCTCAGGACTGAAATCAGTACCCAGTACTGAGAACTTCAATCCCTGTGTGAGATTGAAGAGCCAAACAACCCCCAACCAGCGCTGCCCCCCCTCCTTGTATATTTTTCTTTTCCTTTTTTTATTTCCTGCTTTTGGTAGATGATTTGTACGCATCTAAAAGTCTAAATATCAATCAATCAAATGCTTCGCTTCTTTTGGTTTTGTATCCCAGACCTGAAAAGCTCATTTCTCTCACAGAACCCGGCAACAGTGGAACGGAGGAGGAGGGTCGGTTCATCATTTTTCTCTCAATTCTTGCACGGTTGGCATGTTATTAATAATATTTACTTGATACTATAACAGCAACATCAAGCGCTGCAGCCACAAACGGCGAGCAGCACCAACAGCAGCAGCGAGCATGGAGGCTCCTCTGGGCGGAGGAGGAGGAGGCAGAGCGCCGTATGAAGTGAACAGCAGCACGGTGGATTTCATCCAGTGCGAGGTGAGACCAGAAAACAACTGCAAGCAGCCCCTGTCCCTCCCTCCGTCCGTCCACACAGGGCCATGTGGTAGGCTAGAGGAGTTGCGACATTGAGGGGTCAGAAATTGGGTGCGCGAGCTGTTGTTCAGGCAGTTGGAATTGGGGACAAACTGGAGTTGGAAATGCATTGTTTTCAACGAGGGCGGCGCAAATAAGCGCTTAAGAGATACATTGCAACTGTTTTCAGGTATTATACAGTAACGACTAAAGTCTCTGTATTGTTTATGTTGTGCTGTTAGTACAAAACGGCCTAAAACATAAATATTTAAGATGGTTATTGCTGGGCTGTTTTATTTGTGTGTAGTAGTAGTTTTCAGGTCCACTCCAGGCCCTGTCCCTATTTCTTGTCCCCATTCCCAATAGAGAGCCGCCATCGGGCTGGCCCCGCAATGTGAACGGAGTTGTCACAACTCTGGCTGTACTCTAAACTGGCTCTGGTCCTGTTGCACAACGACATGCAGTTTCTTCCCCCTCCAAATAACATCCATGATGGAAATGTGGAAACCATGTGATTGCATGCAACCCCACGGTGTGTTTTCATGTTTTGCATGTTGTAAAAAAAAAAGAAAAGAAACAAATGCACCAATTATGTGGGATGTCTGGATTAAATCTTTTGCCAATTGTCCACAAAAAGCTACTCCATCATGCTCCCCTCGCTCAAATAAATAAATAATTAAATGCACAAGTGTTGTGTTTGCTTGCTTTCCCCCTTCCTGTAAATTCTAATTGTGTGTCAACTGTTTTAGCATAGTGTGCATGTTCTGTACTACTACTACTACTACTACTACATGCCCTTTTTGGTCAACCTTGCAGGTTTGTTGTTTGACTTTGATGTGTGTTTTGGAAGCCTGCCCTGTAGGCATTTCAGGACAGGAATGTTGTTGTCCTCACTTCGCTTGTTTTGTTGTTGTAATAACGTGTCTGTGACTCAGGGAACTAGTGGAACACTTTAAATAGCGTTATCATAATTATAGCAGAGAACGTCGATCACACACACACTCCCTGAGTGACAGTGTTGCCAACTGCCCAAAATGCACTAATGCAGTGTTTTTCAACCTTTTTCATACCAGGGCCTGCGCTATTTATTCAGAATTTCTGCCACAGACCACCATTCGATGACATTTAGCCCCACAGACCCAAACCTAACGATTTATGTTGCTTTTGCCCACAATAGCAGGCTGGATTTCAGAGAAAACAAAACAGTGAAACATTCAGATCAAAAAATAATTTAATTCTTGAGAGCGTAAAATGAAACCAAATGGATCCGTAAGGGTCCATTTGGTTTCATTTTATGATCTCCAAAGTTACAGATCCAAAGTTACAGAAGAGTCCATTTGGTTACCAATGGTCCTTTCTAGGAAGGAAGGAGGACTCTTATCATTGGAGGAAATATGGTCTCTGGCGCCTGTCAACCAATTTTGCCACCAACTCGCCTGCAAAAAAGCATTAGATTTTAAAACTAGAGTTTTTCACTAATTTTGGTACTAGGGGGTCTGGAAAAAAGCCAAATATAGTGACAAATGCGCCAATGCTGAGTGAGGGCCTTTCTTCTCAAACAGTGGGTTTGGGACCCATTTGTGGGTCCATTGCTTAGCTTTTAACTATTATTTCAAGACATTTTCAAAAAATCATTCTCAAAAAGAAAAAAAAAAACTTTAGATTGGAATACAAAAATATAATTCAATGAATTCCTTCAGTAATTTTGTGACGAAACAAAAGAAAATGTAAATAAATTCCATTAATGAGACCAAGTATTTAAAAAGTAGTGAAAATGGCTGATCTACAAGCACACAGCTGGGAGTGAAGCGACATGTTGTGAGCGTGTGGATTGAGTATTTGCACTTCCGGCTTCCGGGCAAACATCTCGCCTCAGCTTTGCGGCATGGGTTCAAAAGTTTTGGAAAAACTGCTCTAAGCAGCCCTCTAGTCATGTGAAAACATTTGGAAATATTCGTCAACATCTACCAATAAATAATTGGGATCAATAAGGAGGGATTTTGGATCCAAATTAATTTTCTCTACCTGTTACAAAGGCAGGACATGATATTAACGGGAGGAGTTGTTTATTTTGGTTATTTTTCTTGTATATTGATTAGTCCACAGCTATATGATGGAGTGTGTAGACCAAATCGTTATCCTTTGATTGTCAAATTAAGTTAATGCTTCCCCCTAAACATTTCAACGAATGGATGGATAAATGGTTGGAATTTTATTAAAGGGGAAGTCCACCCATTTTCAACATTTTTTCTGAGAGCGTACAAATGCTGTTCCATTTGTACGGTCATGATACTTGTTTACAACGCTCATGATACTTGTTTACAATGGTGGCGAACATGTTTCATCAAGACATTTTAGACTAGTGTACAAATATTTACTTATGTAAAGCCAGATGCAGCCAATCAAAGTGGAGGTAAAAGGGAAAAGAAATATAAAAAGAAGGGGAAAGGGAGTGAGTGGGGTTGATTATATTTTCAAATCACAGTTTTCGAATTGCAGCTTTTCATGGGAGTCCTTTGAGAGTGGTTTTGCAGGAGTCAAGGTATTCGCATGTCATGCCTTAATGACTGTTGGAAGGGCGTTCCACATTTTAGAACAAAGTTCCTCTGTTTGTGCCAAATCTGGGTTGCACATGGTTTGTTGAACTCCCTCTGGTGTTGTGGGAGATGACTTTGTTGACATTAAGGAGGTATTTGGACAGCATGGGTATTTTTGTAGCGTATCAAATCTTATGGACCAGACCTATCCGCAAGATGTGTAAACTCTTATTCTTGGGTATAGGAGGCTTAATGTCATCAAATGGTGGTCCATGGTTCAAAAGATTAATAAAATGGATCTTGATATGGATATGAGAATGGTCTAAAACCCACTGCCATATGGGATAGGACACTTTTACAAGGTTCATGTTTTATCATATAATTGCTATAGTTCTAAGCTCTATCCCCTCCAGGGGTCCTTGGGTGGGTGTTCCAGGGGTCTGGTGGAGTTGTTGCCTCTGTGCACATGAGATGGATGGATGGTTGAAAATAGCAGATCTACAAGCTCCCAACATGTCACACCACAATTCTTATGGACCCATTTAAACTGCAGTCTCACCCAGTCAAATCGGACTTATTTCTCAAATCTGATCTTTTGGCCCAAACCAAACACTGTGTGTTCCGACTTGCTGGCAAAATGTCAAATCTCGCCTGAATCAGATCTGTGCTACTTTCAGAATTTGATTTGTTAAAATAAATCTCCTGAAAACAGATTTGAAACCAGTGAACCACCTCTGAATGTGGCTTCCATGTGAATTATTATTTATTTTGTTTTAATCTTTTCCCTCTCCAGCTCTGCAATGAAGACTTTAGGAGTTTCTCATCGTACCAAATGCACCTGACCACTCCTGGACACTTGCAGGTACAGAACCCTTTTCCTCCCTATGTAATAGGCAGAAAATCACTCTTGTGATGAACTGGGTCTGTTGGTTGTGTGATTGTGTATCATCAAACTCTGGGACATTTTTTTTGTCTGTATGCATATCTTGCCATTATGTTATGGCAGGTTGGCAACTATAGCCACAATTTGGTATTGACAGTCCATAGATCCAAACAGAAAAGTTATCATACCGGTATTAAACTCGCCAACATCTCAGCTGCATGAAAAGCTTAGAACAACCTCTCTCAATCCACAACGTTTCCAAGTGTTTGAGTTTAGAAGTGCTGCTCTGTTGGATATCTCTCAACAGGCCTGCGTACCTCCTGATTTGAATATGCACACAACACAGGAAGCAGCAACATGATACGTGACCAGTGTTGGGCAGTAACAAATTTTAGATTACATACTACTGTAATATTATTACTTTTTCTCCAAACAGTAAAGTCACGAGATTACTCTGCAAAAATGGGTAATAAGTAATGCATTACTTTGCAAGTAACGCCAAGTTATTACTTGTTTAAAATGAGCTTGTTGTTGCATGCAAAAATAGAACAGATTATCGACAGGTACTGTAACAACAGAGATGTGCACTAGATTGTAGATCCAGTTATGTACACTACAAATCGGTTGCTGCTTTGTTTTGTATTTTATTTTTAAATACAAGACCTCAACTGTCTGAAAACAATTGTGCAAAAGTTTAAAAAGTCAAACAGACTATTATTATTCCAATAAATTGTATTCATTTCTAAAAAGAGCTCGCTAAACAGATTCTATTTTTTCAAAGGTGGGAGTTGAGAACTTGGGAAAGTAATAACGTAATATGTAATATATTACTCTTTGATTCCAGTATTTAGTAAAGTAATGATATTACTTTGTCTAAGGTGTAACGAGTAAAGTAAAGAAGTTACTTTCCTAATTAATATTGACCAACACTGTACGTGACTAAGGGTGTGAACACATTGGAAGTGAGTCAGCTTGAGAAACAAGCTGATTCGCTCTGTCACGTGACGTCTTTTTGACTAGCTGTCAATGGGACTCCAAGCTTTTGCGCAGCTTGCATTTTGCGTTAGGGCAAGCTTGCAGGAAGCCGCTTGCCCCAGCGCACGCGCTTGAAGTCCTGTTGACGACCTGTCAAAAAGACGTCATGTCACAGCGAGTCTGCTTGTTCCTCAAGCTGACTTACACCCTATAAACAAGTCCTTCCAAACCGATGGCAAGATGGCCGTGGTCTGCACAGAGTCAGTCAATACACTGCTAATGCATGAAATGTGAAACACTACATTTCGAATGCTGGGAAAATAAATTCATGGAGATTAACTCTTTTGACTGTACAACCCCTCAGATAAGCTGTGGACTCGGCTAACGTTATCTGACTGTAACCATGGGACATGTGTTCCCATAATAATATAACCATGTCTCTGTTAGTAGCAGTGGTGAAACTATCCATTTTATAAAGTGTACCGTTTATCAAATAATGCTGTTCAGTGCTGCTGACTAACCTTTCTTTCATTCTCTCCTTTGTTTTAACTCCTGGCAGAAACTGAAGGATCAGTTGGGTTTTCAAGGTAAGGATTTGTAATACAAATACTTTTATTTTATTTCAAGTTTACAAGTGATCTTCTGTCATTATTAAATTGGTTATTTGGCAGTTTTGGGGGATGTTTGTACATGATGGGAATGTGTAACTAATTATCCAGGGGCGGATGTAACATTTCCCAATTGGGGGGCAGGAGAAAATGCCATGGGGGCGGCTTCATCGCCCGTGATGCTTCGCGCCACGGGCGATGAAGCCACACCCATACCATTTTCGGTTACAGGACTTTTATTGGGCAATTAGGCATTAATAATATCAGTTGTTGTTGAAGTTGCATCAGACTGCATGCATAAAGCTAAAGGTTTGACTCGGAGAGTTTTCTGTTTTTAATGATGAAATGCTGTTGGTTTAGTGGTGCCACAGCTGTAGTTAGTTAGTAGCAGCAGTAGTGTTTCAAATCATTTTAAATATAAGCACTTCAATTTGAAATATCTTTGGTTGTTTTGCATGCCATCATGTTTGAGCAGCCTGGGCATTTAGGGGGGCATTGTCCCCCCATGCCCATGCCTAGATCCGCCCCTGTAATTGACTATTTTTATTTTTCCCTGAACAATCCAGGCCAGGATTATTCCAGTGGCGTGTCGTCGTCTCAGGATTCCGGCGTCTCCTCTCAGTCGCAGGAATTCATAGATTATACCGGCCAGTACATCCCCCACCACCTCTCGGGACGTCCTGACCCAAGCATGCCGTCCTATCGCCCAGACGAGCGCTACATGTCGGCGGACGCTTATCACAGGGAGTATGGAGTGGACTCCGAGGACATGTCCAGAAGAAACTTCCACCCAGAGTCCGACGGCAGCGGTTCCAGCCGTGATTTTAGAGAGGTGATGAGTCCCCCACCAACCTACCACAACTTAATGCCGTAAGTTGCTCCTGAGTAACCCTAGAACACTGAACATGGGTGATTTGTTTTTACCTGTACGGTTATATTTTTGTAATTTTCATGATGTTACTGATGTCTAAGGTGGGCGGGTCTTTCAGTAGCTTCATGATGCTCAGTGACATATCTAATGTTGTGATGTCTGAGGTGGGCGGGTCTTTCAGTAGCTTCATGATGCTCAGTGACATCATAATGTTACTGATGTCTGAGGTGGGAGGGTCTTTCAGTAGCTTCATAATGCTCAGTGACATCGTAATGTTGTGATGTCTGAGGTGGGAGGGTCTTTCAGTAGCTTCATGATGCTCAGTGACATCATAATGTTGTGATGTCTGAGGTGGGCGGGTCTTTCAGTAGCTTCATGATGCTCAGTGACATCACAGAATGCAGGTTTGTTTCATTTCGCTGCACACCCCCTATTTTTTCTGCGACAGGTGCTTGGGTGAATTTCACCTGTGTTTAGTGATGTTATACATTAAAAATTGCATACATGCACGTTTTTATTTTTTAATTTTTCTCTTCACTGGATCTCACATGTTTGGACCAAAGGAGAAGTTTCCAACTTAATTTCTCTCTATTTCTTTAGAATAATTAGCAGCCTGCAGCCCCTAGAGGCGTCGAAAAGACTCCTCTAGATTAGCTCCAAAGGACTTCATGAAAAACAATAAAAGATATTATTTTGACCATAAAATTACATATAGGAGCTTTAAAGAAGAATATATTTTGGTGAGAAATATTTTTATGGAATATTTTTTACATCGCTTATAATTATAACAAGTCTCCTCTTTACAGGAAGTCCTCGGCAGGAAGTGAAACCCGCCTGGAGGGGTTTATGGGAGCCGAGCACGGCCGCGTTCCTCCTCCCGCCGGAGCTGCATCGGGCTCTCGTAAAAGACCCTACCCAGGTCACCACACCCCGCACGGGGCCGCGTACGCTGAAGCGGACCCCCACGGCCGAGCTTACCCGCCGGGAGGCTCTGCTTCCATGGATTTCTCCCACGGCAGGCTTCCCTTTGATATGGACACTCACCTCGGGCAGAGGCGCTATCCCGGCGACCCTTACTCGAACCCCAGACCAGAGCCCCACCCAAGACCCTATCCTGGAGCCTCTGAGGGTCAAGACGGGGCTTATTACCCCGAGGCCGACGCGTACCGACGATGGCCGGAGGGGCCGGGGGCAGCAGGCGAGCCTGGCTGCAGCGGCAGAGCTCCCCCCGTGGTCCACGGCAGACTGCCCGGAGGTGCCAGAGCAACGCCGGACGTCCCGGAGTCGTTCAGCAGACAGTCTGAGGATCCTCAGATGAATGTAGGGAAAAGAAGGAAGAAGAGCTTTTCAGGCGCCGCTGGAAAGCACATGGAGAGAGCCAAGGGGAGGTAAGTCTGTATTAGAGTTCTCGAACTCTGCCCGAACCCGACCAGGCCCGACCCGACTCGACATTTTAGGGTCGGGCTCGGGCCTAAAATGTATGCAGATCAGTAGGGCCGGGTTGGGCCTAGGGCTCCATGAAAAAAGCAATATATATTGAATTATTTTATTATGATAAAAATAATAATTCTGTTCTGTCTGTCTGTATATTTACCTCTTATGAAGATGGTGCTGATTGGTAGTTTCACTTTTACTCAGTGTAGATTGCTCAAATTTTACCCAAACCCGACATTATAGGGCCGGGACGGGCCCAAAACTATGCTAATTGGTCCGGCCGGGCTTTGGGCCTGATCAGTTAGGGCCCAGTTAGGGCCGGGCCTCAATTTCCAGGCCCGTTGATAACTCTAGTCTGTATTGGCTTGTTGGTGCTGGTCTCTGACAGACCTCTATTGATAGTACACAGCTGGGGTTTTCAACCTTTTTTGATACCATCATTTAGCCTGAGAACCACCTGGAACTCTCTCAAGGACCACTGTCACACAAAATCACCAAATGTAGCAGATCTGCAAGCTCATGTGCACAGCGGCACACTTTGAGCTTGTACATCTGCTACTTTTGATGTGTTTGCTTTTGAATTCATAAAAGGTTCATACCTGACTCAGGCTAAATAGTATTATTTAGGGTGACCAGATCCAAACTGTTCATTTGAGGGACAGAAGTGTTGCATGTGTGGGACAGTCGACTGGGGAAACAGACGGGACAAAATGTAAAAAAAAAAAAAAAAAAAAAAAAAAAGACAAAATGTAGTTAGCAAATTATTAACATCTTGATGTCAATATTCCAAAGATATTTCAGGATTCCATTTCACGTATAGCAAAAACAGCTGATCTAAAGATCAAAAATGGCTGATCTACAATCTCAAAACGCGTTTGAGATTGTAGATCAGCCATTTTTGATACGACAGCATGCGATGTGGCCTCTCTAAGAGTGAGTGTGGAAATATAGTGGTACCATGGGGGGGATTCCAAAAGCATAGCAGGAAATGTTAGGGCACCACAAATTATATGGGTATTTTTGAATGCTGATGCCTGTCAGTCACAATGTGGGACAGAGTCTCAATTTGTGGGACGCTTGAAAAGTCTTGTAAATGAGGGACTGTCCCACACAAAGAGGGACATCTGGTCACCCTAGTATTATTATATAATAATATCATCAGAACCTGTTATTATTAGGGCTGCTGAATGATTAACTTTAAACTTTAATCGGATTAATCACAGCTTCAAAATTAATGATTAATTGCCATTTCAACTATGTCCAAAATATGCCATGTTTTCCTGTACAGGATTCGAACATTTAAAAAAACAAACAGAATCTGGGAAAAAAAAATGTTTATCTTTTAAATATTTATCGAAATAGGTGATTTACAAGCACCCAATGCTTGTAGATCTTGCAAGCTATACTCTATGGCTCTGGTTACGTGAAACTGTGCTCTACCCATTTTTCTTTTCAATAAGAAAATGCTGGGTTGAGTCAGTATGCACATGAGTTAATTGCGTTCTAGTCTAATCTAATTAATCTACAAAATTAATGTAATCCCATTGTTATCTCATTATTGTCAAAGCTTTAATTATTATTATTTTTTATTCATTCTCAAAGGCAAGCAGGTGATCATCTGGGACCAGATGAAGAGATGTACAGTCCTCCTCGACCAGTCTTAGGACCAACACCGACACCAGACATCCATGGACCTCAGAGATGCGTGAACCAACCGGTAAGTAACCCTCGCTGAGGGAGGGAACCAATCTACTGTTGGAGTGAGGCGGCTTGATGTACAAGTTCACCCCCTGGGCATGACGCTAGCATGCCACTGTATTGGGGGTCTTTCTGCCAATACAACCTGCTCAGTGCCAAGCAGGAAGGCCTTTAGTGTGTCCACCCTGAAACTGGGAGGTCAGGGCTTGATTCCCAGAGGGGTCATACCAAATACTGTAAAAATGGGAACTTTGCACATTTGACTCCACATACTATAAAAGCAAGTGACAGTGTGCAGGTCTCCCTCCTTCTCCTCTACATATCTGGGGCTCCATTTTCGTTGCATGCTAAACCCCTTATCCCAAACCCCTTATCCCTGTTTTACTATTTTTAAAATGTTTTGGGAATAGTTCAATGTGCCAATCTATTGACACATTGTGAGCTTGTAGACTGGCCATTTGAACTATTGATATTTTTTTCTAAATAGTCTAAAAAGCCAAAGAAGTTAAGGGATAAGGGGTTTAGCGGTAACAAAGACGGAGCCCCTGCTGTGTTGATTCTGCATAAAACTGAACTTGGCCCCTGGCCCCTGATATTGACAACATTTTTCATAAATAACAAAGCTCATGACGTGGTCACACTATGAGCTTGTAGATGTGCTATTTTTTTTTTTTTTTTTACAAAGGTTAATGTATAACAAGATACTTAAAACACAGAGGTTGGGTTATGGTTTGACAGTTGTATCTGGTACATACTGTATAATGATGGATGTCTTAATTGATGTGCTATATCACTAATGAGATCCTGTTCTGTCTGTTTTTTTTTTTAGGGCCAGAGTGAAAGTCAATCTCTCTCTGAGAAAACTCCAGAGTCTGGCAACGTCTCTGATCTAATGGTAAGCAGTACATTTAGTACCGTAATTTCCGCACTATAAGCCGCTACTTTTTTCACATGCTTTTGACACTGCGGCTTATACAACGGTGCGGCCAATCTATGGATTTTTACAGGTAACACAGGGGTGGTCCCTGGGAGGGTTCCAGGTGGACTCCACAGACTAAATGATGGAAAGTTGGTAAACCAGATGTTACTCTTTGAGAGCGTAAACATGAAACCAAATGGACCCTTGCGGGTCCATTTGGTTTCATGAAACCAAATTTACACTCTGATATTCACCATCTAAATTAGCACAACTTAATTAATAAGTCAAAGTCATGGTCATTTTGGTCGTTCGTCATTTGGATGTTCTGCCTCTTTTGTTTGCGAAAATCCATCCTGGAATTGTGAACAAAACCAAAAGAAATCTTATAGTTTTGGGGTCTGTGGAGTGAGGTTAGTGCAATTATGAGGTATTGCACTTCACTATACTTGAGTATTTCCAATACCTTTACTTCTACTACCATAATGGTTCTCAACAATTTGAGACCCCCGATTTGTGTTGTGAAATCACTGGGTGGTGTACAAATGGAACCAAACGGTTTGGTTCCATTTGTACACTCTCAGAGTTACAGACCCATTTTGTTCGTAACTTATCATTTTGCGCAGGACTGCCTTGAATTCCCCTGCCCCTATCAGCGTAGCCTGGGCAGAATTGGCTGGACAGCAGGGGCGAGTCATCTAGCCTTGAAAACACTCCTTAATGGCATGGTGTAGAGACAATATATAGCAAAGAAAAAAATGCATTTTGGAGTGATGTATATAGGTGAACTTGAACAACACTCCTTAGCCCCACTATGAGCGGATTTTGGGGTAGGGGAAACAACTATTATCAACAACTAACTTTTGGTGTGGAATTCTGCTGTAAGAGGGGAGGATTCAAATGCCAGGGAAAAAAAACATCTGTAAAAAGATCAATAAATGTAATGTCATCTTGGAAGCGATTTGACTCATAATGTTTTAACTTTTTGTCCTGCCGTCTACTAGAAAACTATTTCTAGCTTCGAGATTGAGGGCGTGGAGGATGCAGACTTCCTGAAGAACACTCTCTGCAACCTTCTGAAAGAATTCCAAGCCAAGAAAAGACAGGAGAAGACATTGGATAAGGTACACCATGCCCACTGCATGCCAATATCTTGTTGGAGTGGACAATGTTTGTTCTTTGTAATGCCTTTATGTTAATTTCTGATGTATTCTAAATCCGAACAGGTTTTATGTAAAACCTCTGTTGCTCAGTGGTTCTTAAACATTGGTGTGTAAAGAAAAAAAAAATGGTATCTTCGTGCCACACTATGAGCTTGTATAGTGGCACGCGCACAGTGTTCCAGCCCAGTTCCTGGCCACACCACGTCCACTACAAAACAGTTGGAGTTGCAGTGTTGCGTCTTTCCTTGCTTGGACGGACAGACACAGGGACACTGAAAATAAATTAAATGAATAAAAAAAGAATCAGGCAATCGTGATCGTCTGAGGGGTCGAGATGCCCAGGTTTAGAACCTCTGTGGAGAGTTGATCATGTCTCTACAGACAAGAGGGACCATAGAGTTGAGGGAACATGGGGCCTAATTTGGGAAGGACAAATTTTTAAAGCTTAGGCTTAGACATAGACATGACCGCTTTAGTGGAAGCAGTTTCATCTTAGCATTCATCTTTCTATTTTTAAATATATATATTTTTTCTTCTTCTTTTTTTTTTTTTTTTTTTTTTTGCCAAATGTTTTTTTTTTGACAAATGTAAACTTGTGCTTGTGTGTGGAAACACAGTCCAATCCTAAAGGCATCTTTCAGGCATTTCTAATCATGTATCGTCATCCATTTTCTTGGCTACAGGATCCATGCCGTGCAGGCACGTCGTCCGATGTCCCCTGTATGAGCAACGACCAACGAGCAACTACACCAGGCCAGCGAGATGTCGCAAACATCACAGCAGGCCCCCGAGAAGGCCAGCGGACCCCTACACCAGGTGACAGTAACCTCACAGACCAGAACAGTGGCCTTGTGGTTAGAGTGTCCGCCCTGCAACTGGGAGGCCGGGGTTCGATTCGGATATATGCTGAGTGCCGGTCGGGTCTTTAGTATGACCCGACCGGCACTCAGCATCAAAGGGATGGATTGGGGGTCAAAATCAGCTAAATGATTCCCGAGCGCGGCAAGCCGCAGCTCACCGCTCCTTGGAGCTCACCGCTCCAAGTGATCAAAAGCAGAGAACCAATTTCGCTGTGGTAACGTAGTGACAACAGGACTTGACACTAACACTTGCCCGCTTGCCCGGGGCAAGTAAAAAAAATGGTGGGGCAAGTGAAGACTGCTACCTGGTTGCCCGATCGGGCAAGTGTGCGCTATAACACAACACAAGATAAATTTGTCTTTGAAGGCAGTCATTGCACTCTGCCTCTGTGTCTTTCTCTGCTTTCTAGCTATCTCTACCCATCTCTCTCCCAGGTTCATTTGGTTCCAAACTATCATTTTGCTGGGGCCAGGGACCACTGAGTCTGTGACCACTATGGGCTAATTAAGATGATGAATTTTAACTCTTGAGAGTGTGAAAATGAAACCAAATGGACCCGCAAGGGTCCATTTGGTTTCATTTTTACGTTCTCAAGAGTTAACCAACTTAGCTGGCGACCACTGGAACCCTCTCATAGAAAGCACCCAAGTAGGAAGTAAACTTAAATGCCAAAATTTACAATATATTTTTGGGGGGCAAGTGACCATGACCTGAGGGCAAGTAGAACCTGACTTTCACTTGCCCGATGGGCAAGTGCCTCTGAGACCTTAGTGTCAACCCCTGGACAAGTAATGCGACTTTGACTTTGACTTTGACTTTTGACTCACCCCAGGTCCTCGACTACGCCAGCGGACGCCTGCTCCAGGCTTGAAAGACGAACCGCAACACAACCAATGCAGGACACCGCAGGAAGCCGGCAGACGGAAGCGGGACCGCGAGGCGCGGAACGAGGGAACCCGCCGGCTGGCCGCCGAACTCAGCCGCGCGGCGTCGAGCACCTTCAGGTTGCAGTACGACACGGAGCCGGAGTCGTCGGAGGCGGAGCCGCTGTCGGATCAGGAGTGGAAGCCGATGAGGGCGCCGAGGGCACCGAGCAGATCCACTCCTTTCCTAGATACCGGCGGTAAGTAACGTAATTTCCGGACTATAAGCTGCTACTTTTTTCATATGCTTTTGACCCTGCGGCTTATACTACAGTGCGGCCAATCTATGGATTTTTACAGGTGTTTTTTTTTTTTTTTACAAACTAAACTAAATGATGGAAAGCTGGTAAAACAGATGTAACTCTTTGAGAGCATAAAAATGAAACCAATTTAATTTTACATTCTCAAGAGTTATGATATTCGTGTTTGTGTGTATGATATTCCTTTATCTAAATTAGCACCACTTAATAATAAGTCATGGTCATTTTCATCTCTATGTTTTGCCTGTTTTGTTTGCGAAAATCCATCCTGGAATTGTGGACAAAACCAAAAGAAATCTTTAGTTTTGGGTTCTGTGGGGTGAAAATGTTGTCAAATGGTGCTCTGTAGATGAAAAAGGTTGAAAACCACTGCTCTAACATGAAGCTTGTTGTCTGGTACGGCTTATAGTCAGGTGCGGCTTATACATGGAAAAATCAGGATTTTGCACCAAATTTAGCTGGTGCGGCTTATATTCAGGTCCGGGATTTACGGTAGTAGAAGAGTTCATTTTGATCGTGTTGAAGTGAAAGGAGATTATTAAGTGACCAAGCAGTCCACGAAGTGGACTTGGTCACTTATTGTTATTGACTGCTTTTCTCCTTCTCCTTCTTCTTCTTCTTCTTCCGCCAAAAATAGCTGTTCTGGCTGAACCGTGCAGTCGGTTTTCGCGAAAATTGGTAATCTGGTAGAGGGTGATGCCAAACGGTAATGATGCGAAGCCTGTGACCACTGGTCAAATGGTGGCGCTATAGCACTCAACTGAAATTGCAAACTTTAAACACTTATAACTCATGAACTGCTTGACTCTCAGAAATGTAACTTATATTCACTTATGCGTCTGCTTATGCCGAACAACTTTTGTATTCTGACTTTTGACCTCTGACCTTTAGATGAACCGCCATCTTGAATTATATGTAAAACAGTTAAAATGTCTCTTCTCCTACAATCTTTGATCAAAATGCATAACAATGACCTACACATGAACTTTGGAGCCATACGAATATGAAAATGGGTGTGAATTTTGTTTTAAGTGAAAAAATTATGTTTTTACGAGCCAATGAAAATTGCTCGTTTGTGAAAATGATTCTAATGCCCCTAATCTACACATGCAGCGTAATCTGCTTCTGATATTTTACAGTTTTGTAGAGGGGGATGCCAAATAGCAGCAAAACCAGTCTTACTCCAATTGCTCAAATGGGGGCGCTATAACAATTCTTTGAAACTGAAACATTTGACCAACCATAACTCGGGCCCCATTTGGCCAAAAATCATGGGACTTGTTTCTACATGTTCCTTGATTCATGTGGAACACATCTGTAACTTTGACCGGTAAGCTCCACCCCCAGAGTGTCTGCCATTTTAAGCAGTTTGAAAAGTGCTCATGCCTGATTTTCTGTACAACAAATGTGTGGGCGCCCGCACCTGTGTTATACACACCGTTGTGCAAACCAATATACAAACCGATTTGTACAAACGGTTTCTACAGGCGCACCGAGGAGAGCCATCGTTAGTGCGTTAATCTCGCGTTAATTTCTTTGACGCCGTTAACGCACGGCTGAGTTAACGTGAGATTAACACGTTAACGCCAACACCTTTAATATATATATATATATATATATATATATATATATATATATATATATATATATATATACACACACACACTAAAATCTCATGAGTAAGATGAGATGTAAAATGACAGCCGGTTTGAATTATTTTACAGTAACAATTAAAGTCTCTGCAATGTGTATGATTTGCTATTACTTAAAAAGACCTAACATAAAAGGATTCAAGCTGGGCTTTTACTTTGAGTCCAATGCATTTCTGCCTACTTCTCAATAGCACTGAGTTACACTCGCATATCATGAAAGTGACATTCACGGAAATGTCACTGTGATTGAGATGATAAAACTCAATGTAATGGTAATGGCACCAACTCAGTGGCCTTGTGGTTAGAGTGTCTGCCCTGAGACTGGGAGACCGGGGTTCGATTCCCGGCCAGGTCATACCCCGACATTCTAGATTTCCAGTAGTAACCTACCCAACGGAAGCTTTGCATTGTACAAGCCTTGATCATTTCATGTAACAGTGTAGTGGTTAAAACATTGTGCCAGATTATGTTAGATTAACTTCTTGAACAAAGTGGCCATTAAACAACTGTTGTTAACTAGTGTCCAATCACATTTATTTCACAATTTCTTCTAGTTGTACTTGAATTGTACTGTAATTCTCCAAGCTTTTATCAGTTTTGTTGTAGGAGGCCAGGTTGACATGTAGGCTACTGTAGGAATTTTACATTTCATTTATTCATTCACTATTGTATGGACCCGGGGCAAAAGCACCCCCCTCAGATAATTTCTCAAAAATATGTTCCTTCTTCTGCATATTGTTCTGACTCCTTATTGCTGCTTGCTTGGTCACGTTTTATTGCTGCTTGCAGCTATATTTCTATTTGAGATTTGTGAGGTATTTGTGATATAGCCTATCTATTCATGACAGTAAATTGAAGGGATTAAGTGAAGGGAGATTAATTGGCAAACACTCTGGAATCAGCCGATTCTAGTTGGTTTTGGATTAATTGGCATCAATCGTGTCATGTGATTGATTAATCTGACTGATGTATAGCTTGCACACATCTACAAGCTTACAATACCAAATATAAAGGTATTCAAGGTAAATCTGACTTGCCCAATCCTGTAGTGCAGACATACTGTCTGGATGTTCCAGAATATACAAAATTATTAAGTCTTTAGTACAGTATGAGAGGTAATATTGGTTATCGGCCATAACATAACATTTATTACATCGATATCGGGCCAAAATGTCTCGTCGGCACTGTGTGGTGCTGAAGCAAACTGTGGGATTTAGTGAAAATCCTGCTTCATGACTGCAGAACAACTACCGTAATTTCCGGACTATAAGCCGCTACTTTTGTCACATGCTTTTGACCCTGCGGCTTATACAACGGTGCGACCAATCTATGGATTTTCCAGGTTCCAGGTGGACTCCGCAGACTAAATGATAGAAAGTTGGTTAACCAGATGTAACTCTTTGAGAGCGTAAAAATGACACTTTTAAGAGTTATGATAGTCTAAATTAGCACCACTTAATTAATAAGTCATAAGTCATGTTCATTTTGGTCTAATTTTGATGTTTTGCCGCCTTTGTTTGCAAAAATCCATCCTGGAATTGTGAACAAAACCAAAACAAATCTTTAGTTTTGGGGGTCTGTGGGGTGAAGATGTTGTTAAATTGTGAAAAAGTTGAAAACCACTGCTCTAACATGAAGCACCTGACTATAAACCTGGTGTGGCTTATAGTCAGGTGCGGCTTATACAAGGAAAATTTTGCCCCAAATTTAGCTGGTGCGGCTTATATTCAGGTGCGGCTTACAATCCGGAAATTACGGTAAACAAACAGGTATGAATTATGCTTCTTTTTAATGTGTGTGTGTGTGTGTGTGTGTGTGTGTGTGTGTGTGTGTGTGTGTGTGTGTGTGTGTGTGTATATGTGTGTGCGCACGCAGTCAATTTAGGTCGAGCCAGGCCTGAGCGCAGTCAGCGCGCGCTCTCGGATTCCTCCGACACAGAGGTGGAAGAATGGACACCGACGAGGAATTCGCGTCCAGTGAGCAGACGTTCTTCTGATGCCAGTGGTGAGAAGGAATACATTTTGTTTGTGTTTGCGGTGAAATGAATAGAACTATCTATACTGTACTACTGTTTGTATTCATGCTGTACAGCGCGTGACACCTGGAATGATGCAAGTTAGAAATAATGCTCCACCCAGGTATCATTTCCAGTGTTGGAAAGTTGCAAATTACATCACAGCAAAGGTTGTGTAATGATATTACTATTAAAATGCCTCATTAGTACTTTACTTTACTTTACTTTATTATGGATCCCCATTAGCACTTGCTCAGGAGCGTGGCTATTCTTCCTGGGGTCCAGTACATAAAACAAACATCATTCATACAACAATACAATACAATACATACATACAATGGTTCACTTACAAAGGGTAATTGATAATCTTTCCATTATTATTCCACGACATCAACTATCCTAAAAAAAAAAAAGGAAAGGGTTATTCTAGTTCATTTCATTTTTCCCCAATAATCCTAACCTTACAAATAATACAAGAAAATGAAATACAATACTTCAGCAACTAACTAGAACAGGATTTTCAACAATTTTCAATTTTCAAGTACACATGTTCTTGTTGTAGATCCTAAGCCACCGCAGCATTCTGCACACATGACGCACACTACAAGTTGACAACAACTACGCAGTTGTCACTAAACAGATTGTGGTGTACATCTCTCTTGTGGGATGATTAATCACCCTTTGAACTGTACACAATTTGAACATTTAAAGGTAGGGGAAGTGATTTCACTTTTGTATGTTTCTGTTAAAATGCTCTATTATAAGGCGTGGAATCCATATATGGAGTTTCCCCCTCCCCCACGTTAGCAGAGGAGCCAATAAAAGTTCCCCAGGTGGAGGGTGAATTCTCCTCCAATCAGGATCGAGCAGCAGGTTCACATAGTGTAGATACTCTTTGGCGCCCCTAGTGCACCAGGCTGGTACTACACAATGAATTTCAAATCACTTCCCATACCTTTAAAAAAGAAAAATCTGAAAACAAAGATTTATTTTTTTAATCCAAATTAGGTGATCTACAAGCTCCAAATGCTTGTAGAGCCCACAAGCTATACTGTTTTGATCTGGGTACAGGAAGAGACACAACTATATGTCTCTGTAAAACCATGCCCTACTGAGCATGGTTTTACCCACTCAGCGTTTTGTCATTGAAAACAATAAGGAAATGCTCAGTGGGTTGAGTCAGTGTGCACATGCGTTAATTGCGCTAAAATCAGATTAATCAGAAAAATGAATTAATGCCATTAACTCACTATTTCAACAGTCTTAGTAATATAATATTACTTTTTCTAAGGGGTCATAAGTAAAGATATTTCTCTCCTAAGTAATCCTGCCCAACACATAACAGATTATGCCTATATAAATGGAGTTATTTGTAAGGCATTGCCAGTGTTGTAGTGGGACTTTTAGAAGTGGGGGGACGCCTCTTAAAGGGGAATTCCACCCATTTTCTTTTCTTTTTTCTGAGAGTGTGCAAATGGAACCAAATGGACACGATAGGGTCCATTTGGTTCCATTTTTACACTCTCAGAAAAAAGGAAACTCATTAACATGGTGAAATACATCTTGATGATGTCATCAAAATGTATTTCACCATGCTAATGATTCTTTTCAGACCTGAGCATGCCCATTTGCATGCACCTGTGCAACAGACACGCTATTAAAACAAGTATAGCATATTGAGAAAGATTGTTTACAATGCCTAATTGTATCCATAGTATCCAAGTAAGTGACAACACAAAAAACACACGGTAGGCCTACTTGCCCCAAAAATATTTTGGGGGGATGCCGTACACGTCCCCCATCCACTACACCCCTGGGCATTGCCAAAATACAGTATGTAGCCTATGCAGGCGTAAGAATGATTTCAGAATAGGCCTAAATAATCCTGCCCAACACACAACAGGTTATGCCTATATAAATGGAGTTATTTGTAAGTGTTGTAGTGGGACTTTTAGAAGTGGGGGGGATGCCTCTTAAAGGGGAATTCCACCCATTTTCTTTTCTTTTTTTCTGAGAGTGTACAAATGTGAACCAAATGGACCCTAGCGGATCCTGCCTGGGGCAGGGGCCATGTTCAGAGCCCAGGCTTTTTGTGGCGGTTCTGGACAACCGTGGGTCTGACCGGCGTGACACCTGGCACTGCACTCCCTGTTGGGTTGTGAGACATTTGTTGAATTTGAAGTCCCTACCAGACACAGAGGCGCCACAGCCTGCGTCTAGATTACCATCTGTTGACAGTGAAAATACAGGTAAGAACGAAATGAATGGAGATAAGATAAAGTTGACCAAACTAGTGCACTATCCACTTGTCAAACACGTGGGCAAATACATTTGCATCCTCTGTCTGTTGGAGAATTATGTCATTTACAAAGCTACCCCCCCTCCCCCCCAAATGCCCAAATGGAGTAGTTCTACATTGCAGTAATGGTACTTCTAATTAATTATAGCATTTGCAAGTATTTTCATGTCAAGGCATTTACCCTCTAAGACCCAGCTATAAATCACGATTTGAAAAGATTTACCCTCTCAGAGCCCAAAACAAATGATTTTATGTGGATAAGATTCTTCTACAATCTCTCTAATTGTGCGCTGAACCCCTTATCGCAAACCCCTTCTCTTTTTTACTATTTTGATCAACTTTTTGGAATAGTTCAACATGCCAATCTATAGACACGTGTTGGGCTTGTAGACTGTCCATTTCAACTATTGAAAAATGTTATTTAAAATAGTTTAAAAAGGCAAAGAAGTTAAAGGTAGGGGAAGTGATTTCACTTTTGTCAGATATCACCCAAAAATATTTTTTTCTGTTAAAATGCTCTATTATAAGGTGTGGAAACCACATATGGAGTTTCCCCCTCCCCCACGTTAGCAGAGGAGCTAATAAAAGTTCCCCAGGTCACCACAATTCTCCTCCAATCAGGAGAGAGCAGCAGGTTCACATAGTGTAGCTACTTTTGGGGGCCCCTAGTGCACCAGGCTGGTACTACACCATGAATTTCAAAGGGATAACAGGTGCGTGCATATGTGTGTTCGGTTGTAATTCACGTAACTCAAGAACCATTTCCTCCATCAACTTCAAATTCGACACGCGCGTTCCTTACCTGTGCGGGGAATGCAGTGCCCGGCCTCGAGCCTGTGGGACACACCATTGTCCGGAAACGCCACAAACTGCTCTATTCCGCCTCTGCCCGTTGGCCAATCAGCCAAAGTCGTTTGGTCTGTGCAATTTCAAGCCTCTGCCTCAGCCATTATTGATTGCCAAGGCAACTCCACGTCTGTCAATTGATTACTTTGTCCAGTCCACTTTTCAGAGCTTGGTTCACACACAGTTAAAATGGGGCCTATAACAACGAGTATAGTAATGAGTTTTGCATGCATACCACAGAGATAATTCTAAAGATCTTCATATACAGTATGGACACAAAAGAGACGCAGTCATATAACCAAAATGAGAGCTATGGCAACAGGGATTTTTGCATAGGTCCCAAGTAGGCCTGTGGCACAGGTCGAGTTTTGCAAATTTAGTAATACAGATGTTTGACA
This sequence comes from Benthosema pterotum, assembly GCA_039105355.1. Lineage (NCBI taxonomy): Eukaryota > Metazoa > Chordata > Actinopteri > Myctophiformes > Myctophidae > Benthosema > Benthosema pterotum. The sequence continues at coordinate 47,955,822 of CM076970.1, forward strand.
ATATTGTCATACATTTGTTGTCCTTTTGTTTCATTGTCCATTTGTTGTGCACCCAGATATTGCACTGGAGCCATTACAGCTGTTTCAGTTGGGTACTAATGCATGCAATAATGACTAAGTTGGAAATGCAAGCCAACCCATATATTACCGTATATCTGTGCCCATTTTAGTCCATATATGGAATTCTTTGTCAACCGTAGGTCCAATGAACTCGACACCTGGCAGTGCACTCTCAGGGGTGTGTGGAAAGAGTGTATATAGCAACTATTACACGTTGTTGGGGTGAATGGTTCTCAAGTTATGTGCATTACACACAGACAGAAACATGCAGTATCTATCTAAGCATGTGATATATTTGATGATGACGATGTTGCTTGTTTGACAGTAGATCTATGAATCAGTATGTAATTATGTATCTTCATGTGAGTTATTACATGGGTGTCACTCTAGATCAGAGGTTTTCAACAGGTGGTCCGGGGACCACCAGTGGTCCTTGAGAGGGTTCCAGGTGGTCCCCAGCTAAGTTGGTTAACCAGATGTAACTCTTGAGAACGTAAAAATGAAACCAAATGGACCCTTAAAATAAATCTTTAGATTTGTGGTCTGTGGGGCTAAAATATCCTCAAATGGTGGTCCGTGGCTCAAATCCTGAATAAATGGTGGTCCCTGGGATGAAAAAGGTTGAAAACCCCTGTACTAGATAATAACTTTTAATGTCAAAAATTAAAATTTTAATGTTAAAAATTGCAAATGTTTTGTTTCTTACCTCATGTTTATCAAAACTACCATAAACGTTCTATGATTTCAGACACGGAGGAACCACGACCAACATCTAGAGTACCTCTTGTTGGCAGTGAGAATACAGGTAAGAAGAAAATGAATGGAGAAGACAAAATGGGGTTCATCCACTTGTCAAAAAAAGTGCACAAATGCTTTTTAATATATTTATAGTCATAGTCATATATTTATGTAATTTTCAGGTCCAACAGAGCAACAGAGCGTGGGTGATGTTGGTGTAGGTGAACATGGCCCAGCTGCAGAGCACGGGGGTGATGATGAGCCCAGCGGAAGTCGTTCAGCTACAGATCCTGAGTGGTCTGAAACCAACTGGCAGCCAGAGGACATTCCTTTCAATGCAAAGCCTGGACTTATCGGCGATGCTGCAGATATTGATTCAGACACACCAGTTGATTTTATTGAGCTGTTCCTGACCGATGAGCTGCTCCAGCACATAGTTGATCAGACTAACAACTATGCAAAGAGGTTCACTAAAACGGTAACATTCGGCAGAGTACCACATTCAAGGTTCCATTTATGGAAACCTACTACGGTTCATGAAATAAAGCACTTCCTGGGGCTTCTTTTTCTCACTGGTATCATTCATAAGCCTCAAATGGATATGTACTGGTCTACAGATGAATTATTATCAAGCCCGTACTTCGGCAGGATTATGACTCGCACCAGGTTTCAACTTATATGGAGTTGTCTCCAGTTCAGTGATTGCACATTAGACAATCGTACCGACAAGCTGTACAAGATCCGACCAGTTTTAGATTACTTACTCTGCAGATTCCGTGAAATGTTTCAACCAAACATTAACATTTGCATTGATGAAGGTACGCTTCTGTGGCGTGGGCGGCTCAGTTTCAAAATTTACAATCCCCAAAAACCTATCAGATTTGGCATAAAATCCTATATCCTGTGTGATTCTGAGACAGGGTATTGTTTCAACATGAAGCCTTACTGCGGAGATGGTACTCCCCTTGGTGAAACAATTCTCTTCCTTCTTGATCGCCTAGCCGGTCATGGATATAGATTGTTCATGGATAACTTTTACAATTCTGTAACACTGTGTACAGATCTACTTGATCTGAAAACACATGTATGTGGTACACTAAGAAAAAATCGAGGCGAGCCAGGAGCCATTAAATATATTAAAAAATCGGAACTGAAAAATGGAGGAACAATTATGCGTCACAATAAAAGGGTGATGGTCTTGGCATGGCAGGACAAATGCATAGTGAAAATGGTTTCAACGTTCCACCAAGATGAGATGCAAGAAGTTCTGGTATGGCAGAGAGGCACTCCGTATAAAGTGCCCAAACAGAAGCCTGTCTGTGTTGTAGAATACAACAAGTCAATGAACGGAGTCGATAGAATGGACCAAAACATTGTGTACTACCCGTTTGTCAGGAGGACAAACAAGTGGTCAAAGAAATTTGTAGTCTACATGTTTCAAATCAGTTTATACAATGCTTTTATCCTTTACAAGGCCAAAAACCCACAAGGCAAGTGTAAATGCCAACTGTCATTCCTGCTAAGTGTCATACATGAATGGGCAGGCCTGTCAGGCCCACTGTACGACCTTCCACCTGTACCGAGGACTAGGGCACCACATGGGGACCCTCAGGGCAGGCTAGATGGCAACTTTGCAGCCCACGAACTTGTTCCAATCCCGCCCTCTGCCAAAAAGCAGACTCCGTCTAAGCGGTGCAGGGTTTGTTCCAGGAAGAACCTGCGAGGCGAGACGAGGTACATATGCAAAAGCTGTGGCATCCCCTTACATATGGGGAAGTGTTTTGCACTGTACCACTCAAAGAAAAACTATGCTGACGCTTCATAAAATGGTCAGTAGTTTGGAAAAATTACACAGTCTAACTTAAGTTAGACTGTGAGAAGTATCAATACTGCAACGTTACAAAAGTGAGAAAGTAAATTAAAATTGCCTTAAAAGGGGGTGACCGTTTGTCATCACATTGAAAAATAATCCAATCAACAAAAAAGAGTGAAAAAGAAATGTGCCCGTGCTTTGCCACACCTGCAATAACAACGCATTGGGACTCAATTTCCCATAGGCCATAGCAAGCAGTGCAACCCCGTTGACATCATCCAAAAGTGTTATCAATCCTCCTCTGTCCGATTTCATTCTAAGATGGATCCCCATCTTAGAATGCATTAGTCTATTAGTAATTAAATGGAATTAAAAATGGAAAATTAATAATGAAACCATGACTTGTAATTCGTGATCGGAATGGAAACGGGGAGGAAATGTGTAAAAAAAAATTGGTCCAGACTTCTGGTTTGCTAGTTCACCATGAACAAGGCCAGATTCCAATGAATGTTTTACTGCCAAAGTACTGTAATCTATCAAAGGCACAAAGCCCCTAAAAAAGCAGAAATGTAGTAGTAGATCAACACGCTCATTATATTTTCCATTTTTTCAAGCTCTAAACACACAGATGCGTACCATAGTGGCACAGTAGTGACACGCATCATGTGTCTATCTATCTAGTAAATAAAGTTTTCAAATCATTGTAGTGTTGAAAAAGTACAACATTCATTAAGAGAGTTTCAGAGCTAGAATATCTGTCCTGTTGTTTTTTGTTTTATTTGTCACGGTTTGCTTAAACATTTTCTTTTTTCTTTATTGCATTTATATACCTTTATATACCTTCTTATTTCTACTCTTTGTGAACATTTACATTATCTGTCACTATTTTTTGTTATACTGGTTTGATGTGAATTATATTCTGATGTTATGTTAAAAATACTGAAATTGCTAATAAAACAATATTAAAAATGTACTTTAAGTAAATGCACTTATTACAGGGTTTATTACAGGGTTTTCAGGGTTTTCCCTGTTATTTCCGCCCCAAGTGTCAAATTATGTCATATGGGTGCAAATAACATGGAAAACCCTCTAATAACCGTCAGGTCTGTGAGGTTCGGTTGAGCGTCGGGCATTTTGGATTAGGGTTTCGGTTGGACGGGGCTAGGGTTTTGCATCTTAGATTCGACCATTATCAGTGGATAAGATCGCATTTGTCATCTTATGCATTATCAACAGAAAGAATCCATGATATCTACAGACTGCAAGATGGGTCTGCAGAGCATGACAATACTGAGACGAAATTGTCCTGCTGACGGAAACTAATAACTGCGATCTTATCGACTGATAACGGTCGAATCCGATGGCCTGATTCATGGACTTTGAGTTGCGAGGATTACGCATGGAGACATGCACTGTATCTAATCACGACATGTATTTGTTGTTGACAATGTTGCCTAACCCTTGATAGGCTGCTGACACAACAGACGTAATGGTCATTGCTTGCTAGTGATTTTCCTATTTTTTACTTATCAAGTTATTCCCATTCAAATAGCGGCAGAACCTCCACATTAGCTCTCAGTTATGCCCTCTATTATGGCTTATATAACTATAGCCACTAGGCTGTCAGTAAGTGGCCAATCGCTGAAGACCTTCTACTTCCTGTGCCACCGGTTCACAGTGTTAGATGCATCTCTCGTCTTCATCATAATAAGCCGCTTATCGTAAACAAGTCAAACCAAGCCGTATTGCCGCGGCGATTGTTGGATTGTGATCAGAGATGGACATACAGGCCGCATACGTGCCCGTACAAGCACGCACCCGGTGATTTTGGTCATTTCTCATTGCGTTGGACCTGAAGTTAGACAATCAAGCAAAAAAAAGGTAATCGTCTAAAATTATTTTTTTCTTTTAGACAAAGCAGCCTAAATGCGCCTGTTGCGTCAGCAGCCAGCATTTTAATTGATTATTTATTATTATATTAAGTATGTATCTCATGATATTTTTCAAACGTAAATCATGATCAACAGGTATTATTGTTATATGAAGAGAAAGAATTTTCTCCAAAAGGTGTACAGTATTTGTTAAAATTATGTTTTATGTGGACTCCCCCACCAGCTCATTAAGTATGCCTGGTTTGCCTGGTGGGTGGTGATGGGTGGAGATCCACCTGAACTGAAACCACGCCCACAGCTTTAGTTGTATGGTAAAGGAGGAGGAGTTAGGGGAGGAGCTGATGATGTGATGTCACTACATTACAGCCTTTGCCATTGGCACATTTGACTGTAAAGGTTTTAGCCTCCAGGAAGAAACCCTAAATACAAAGGGAAGGCATCTTTGCACATAAAAAACAGACCAAGGGTTCTAATGAAGTACCATCACCTCTTAAACATGTACAAAATTGGAAAAAATACAAAAATCACGGCACTCCCTCTTTAAGTATGTATCTCGGCATATGTTGTATCACGTGTGCTCATTATAATTTACTCTGTAATTGATTCGAATGATTTGATTTTGTATACATAAAACTATAATAATCTTTCTGTGATTTCAGACACAGACACAGAGGAGCCACGGCCAATGTCTCGATTAGCATCTGTTGGCACTGAGAATACAGGTAAGAACAAAATTAATGGAGAGATAAGGTAGACCAAAAAGGGTGGGCTATCTGCTATACCCTTGTACCCTATATCTGTTGGTGATCTGTTTGTTGCTGCGATCATCTACACCAGGGGTTTTCAACAGGTGGTCCGGGGACCACCAGTGGTCCTTGAGAGGGTTCCAGGTGGTGCCCAGCTAAGTTGTTTAACCAGATGTAACTCTCGAGAGCGTAAAAATGAAACCAAATGGACCCTGGCGGGTCCATTTGGTTTCATTTTTACACTATCAAGAGTTAAAATACTCATCATCTGAATTAGCCATTTTGGAATGTATGTTTTGCTTGTTTTGCTTCCCAAATTCAGCCTGGTATTGTGGACAAAAGCAAAATATATATATATATTTTTAGTTTTGGGATCTGTGGGGCTAAAATATCCTCAAATGGTGGTCCGTGGCTCAAATCCTGAATAAATGGTGGTCCCTGAGATGAATAAGGTTGAAAACCCCTGATTTACACACCTAAATCTCCCACAAAAAATGTTTTGCGGTATTAATGTGTTCTTCTATAATTTCCGATCCTAACAGAGCAACAAAGCGGAGACGACTCATCTGCAGATGGTGGGGATGACCCCAGCAGAAGTCGTTCAGCTACAGTCCCTGAGTGGTCTGAAACCAACTGGCAACCAGAGGACATTCCTTTCACTGCAAAGCCTGGACTTATTGGCGATGCTGCTGATATTGATTCAGACACACCAGTTGATTTTATTGAGCTGTTCCTGACCGATGAGCTGCTCCAGCACATAGTCGACCAGACTAACAACTATGCAAATAGTAAATGCAAAACGGTAACATTCGGCAGAGTACCACATTCCAGATTTCACAAATGGAGACCTGTAACAGTTGATGAACTAAAACAATTCTTTGGGCTTCTTTTTCTCACTGGTATCATTCATAAGCCCATTGCAGAGATGTACTGGTCTAAAGATGAATTATTAGCTAGCCCCTACTTTAGCAAGACTATGGCTCGCAACAGGTTTCAACTCATATGGATTTGTCTCCAGTTCAGTGATTGTGCATTAGACGATCATCATCATCAATCATCCGACAGGCTACATAAGATTCGCCCGGTTTTAGATTACTTACTCTGCAGGTTCCGTGAAATGTTTCAACCAAACACTAACATTTGCATTGATGAGGGTACATTTCTGGGGTCTGGGCGCCTGAGTTTCAAAGTGTGCAATCCCCAAGAAATCCCCAAAATCAAACTAAAATCCCATATCCTGTGTGATTCTGAGACAGGGTATTGTTTCAACATGAAGCCGTACTGCGGAAATGGTACACCCATTGGTGAAACAATTCCCTCCCTTCTTGACCGCCTAGCAGGTCATGGCTATAGATTGTTCATGGATAACTTTTACAATTCTGTAACACTGTGTACACGTCTACTTGATCTGAAAACCCATGTCTGTGGTACAATGAGTGAAAATCAAGGTGAACCATTGGCCATTAAACATGTTAAAAAATCCCACCTGAATAATAAGAAAACAATCATGCGACACAATAAAAGGGTGATGGTCTTGGCATGGTGGGACCAATACATGGTGAAAATGGTTTCAACATTCCACCAAGACGAGATGCAAGAAGTTCTGGTATGGCAGAAAGGCTTTGTAAAAGTGCCCAAACAGAAGCCTGTTTGTGTTGTAGAATACAATAAGTCAATGAATGGAGTCGACAGGATGGACCAAAACATTGTGTACAACCTGTCTGTCATGAAGTCATGTCATCAGTTAAAGACATTTATGTGCTCCATGTTTCAAATCTGTCTGTACAATGCGTTTATCCTTTACAAAGTTAAAAATCCACAAGGCAAGTGTAAATGTCAACTCTCATTCCTGCTAAATGTCATACATGAATGGGCGGACCTGTCGGGCCCACCTGACATTCCACCTGTACCCAGACAGAGGGCACCACACGCAGACCCTCAGAACAGGCTGGATGGCAACGTTGCAGCCCATGTACTTATTAGAATCCCGCCATCTGCCAAAAAGTCAAACCGGTATAGGCGTTGCAGGGTTTGTTCCAGGAAGAACGAGAAGTGTCAAATGTGGACATTGTACATGTGCGAAAGCTGTTTTATGCCCTTACACATGGGCAAGTGTTTCACTCTGTACCACTCCAGGGAAAACTATGCTGATGCTTAATAAAATTTGTCATTACCGGGGGGAAAAGCGCTCACTTGTTTTACTTAAGTAAAATATGAATACTGGAATGTTGAAATGTGTTGTTACAAGTAAGAGAAGTAATTAAAAATGAAAAAAATCCTTAAAATGGGTTCTTTGTTTTTGGGCTGTTTGCCTTTGTGTTGAAAAATAATCCGATCAACAACAAAGAGCGAAAAAGGATTGGAACTAAATTTCCCAGAAGCCATAGCAGCAGTGCAAGTCTGTTGATGTCATTCAAACGTGTCATACGTCCCACTCTGTAATTAAACCAAATGAAACCAAAAAGTAATAGTAGGCTTGGAGCGGCTGGGCGGTCCAGGCTTCCAGGTTGGTAGTCCAGCCTGACAGCATGTCACTGGTTTTAGTCTCAATCCTGACCAGTGTTAGTCAATATTACTTAAGAAAGTAACTTCTTTACTTTACTCGCTACCCCTTATACAAAGTAATATCATTACTTTACTTATTACTGGAATCGGAGAGTAATATATTACATATTACGTTATTACTTTCCCAAGTTCTCAACACCGCCTTTGAAAAATAGAGATGTACAACATAATCTGTTTAGCGAGCTCTTTTTAGAACTGAATCCAATCTAGTGGAATAATAATTTGGACTCTGCACCTGAAAACAAAGCCAACAAAATCTGTCTCTTTGACTTTTTAAACTGTGAAATAGTTTAAAAAGTCAAAGAGACAGATTTTGTTTTCAAAGACAGTTGAAGTCTTTTGTTTTCAAAGACAGTTGAGGTCTTGTATTTAAAAATAAAATACAAAATAAAGCAGCAAGCTATCTCAACAAAAATATAAACGCAACACTTTTGTTTTTGCTCCCATTTTTCAGTGGATGGACTTAAAGCCCTAAAATTCATTCCAGATATACAATATAACCATTTCTCTCAAACGCTGTTCACAAATCTGCCTAAATGTGTGATATTGAGCACTTATGCTTTGTTAAGATAATCCATCCCACCTCACAGGTGTGCCACATTAAGATGCAGATGTGACATCATGATTAGTGCACAGGTGTACCTCAGACTCTCCACAATAAAAAGACACCCTGAAATGTGCAATTTTCTTTTGCCTTATTGGGTGTATGGGCCTCCAAACCAGTCAGTATCTGGTGTGACCACCATTTGCCTCATGCAGTGCAACACATCTTCTTCTCATAGAGTTTATCAGATTGTCAATTGTGGCCTGTGGAATGTTGCTCCACTCCTCTTCAATGGCTATGTGAAGTTGCTGGATATTAGTGGGAACTGGTACACACTGTAAAAATGGTAATAACACAATATTACCACATTATTACCATTTCGACAGTGCATACCAGTTCCCACTAATATCCAGCAACTTCACATAGCCATTGAAGAGGAGTGGAGCAACATTCCACAGGCCACAATTGACAATCTGATAAACTCTATGCGAAGAAGATGTGTTGCACTGCAAGAGGCAAATGGTGGTCACACCAGATACTGACTGGTTTGGAGGCCCATACACCCAATAAGGCAAAAGAAAATTGCACATTTCAGGGTGTCTTTTTATTGTGGAGAGTCTGAGGTACACCTGTGCACTAATCATGATGTCACATCTGCATCTTGATGTGGCACACCTGTGAGGTGGGATGATTACCTTCACAAAGCATAAGTGCTCAATATCACACATTTAGGCAGATTTGTGAACAGTGTTTGAGAGAAAAGTTTATATTGTATATCTGGAATGAATTTTAGGGCTTTAAGTCCATCCCCTGAAAAATGGGAGCAAAAACAAAAGTGTTGCGTTTATATTTTTGTTGAGTGTATTTGTAGTGTACATAACTGCGCAGGATGCTGCGTGTTGACTGGATCTACAATCTACTGCACATCTCTGTTGTTACAGTACCTGTCGATAGCTTGTAAATCTGTTCTATTTTTGCATGCAACAACAAGCTCATTTTAAAAAAGTAACTTGGTGTTACTTGCAAAGTAATGCATTACTTATTACCCATTTTTGCAGAGTAATCTCGTTACTTTGCTTTTTGGAGTGAAAGTAATATTACAGTAATATGTAATCTAAAATGAGTTACTGCCCAACACTGATCCTGACTATCCTTTACGGTCAAACTACTGTAATCTATCAGGTAAAAAGTCCACAAAAAGGACTCCATTTCAAGAATTTGATACATCTGCAAGCTCACTACCTTTCATATTTGTTTTTACATGCAAGACTGCCCGCGCACCAAAGTATTTCATAGAATTAATTTCAACTGCAGGAAATATCAGCTTTAATCTGGCTCTGCGAGATGGTGGCTGTAGTGAGTCCCTCCTCCTACCTCCATCTGCTCTCTCGCGGGCAGAGACGATTCACCCCGAAGCAGTAGATTTCAAACCAATCAGTGGCTGCTAGGCTAGAGATTTAAATTCATTTCCAGTTATGAAGGAAACATTGCATTTCTGGACGGACACCTTGGATTTTTGGGGCTACCATCTTTGATTTTCAAGTGGCTCCGTTTATATAGTCAAAGAGTGACCCTCAGGACGATTTGTACGAAATTTCACGCTTTACCCTTTAACGTATCACCTTGTGAACTATTCTCTCTCAATATGGCTCATAGCCACCGTGGTGTGGAATGATGCTGTTGAATTTGAGAGGAAGGCTTCTGTCCGACATAGCATAGAACCAACGGTTCGGTTGAGTGTAGGGCGTAGGATCAGGCGTCGGTCTGATAGTTAAGTTTAGGTGTATTGGACCGTTTCAGGCAAAAAGCATCCACCCGTTGAATTGTAAGCTGTTGGAAGCGAATGGACATGTATCTCTTTATAAGCATGATGTATTTGATGATGACGATGTTGCCTATGTGTCAGAACATGCATTGGTACTATGTAATTATGTATCTCTGCATGTGATGTATTGCATGTGTGCTCGTTGTCACTCTGGATAAGTGCTCCTGTCTCAATTGTGAATTGATTTGATTTTGTATGTACATGTTTACCAAAATTACCGTCATCTTTCTGTGATTTCAGACAAAGACACAGAGCAGCCACGGCCAGTGTCTAGATTACCATCTGTGGGCAGTGAAAATACAGGTAAGAACAAACTGTATGGAAAGATGAAGTGGACCAAAGCTGGTGTGCTATCCGCTTGCCAAACACAATACTGTAACTTTGTATCCTATACCTGTATCTGTCGGAGATCCATTTGTCCAGTGCTAGTATAATGAATAAAAACTGTTCTATGGTATTAATGTATGTATATTTAATGTATGTATATTTATATAATTTTCATGTCAAACAGAGGAACCAAATGAAGACAACATTGATGCAAGTGCTTGTAACACTGCTTCAGAGCATGGTGACGAGCCCAGTCAAAGTCGTCCAGCTATAGATCCTGAGTGGTCTGAATCCAACTGGCAGCCAGAGGACATTCCTTTCACTGCAAAGCCTGGACTTATTGGCGATGCTGCTGATATTGATTCAGACACACCAGTTGATTTTATTGAGCTGTTCCTGACCGATGAGCTGCTCCAGCACATAGTCGATCAGACTAACAATTACGCAAATAGATTTCGTAAAACGGTAACATTCGGCAGAGTACCACATTCCAGATTTCACTCATGGAAACCTGTCACAGTTCATGAACTAAAACACTTCTTTGGGCTTCTTTTTCTCACTGGTATCATTCATAAGCCCACTGTAGATATGTACTGGTCTACAGATGAATTATTGGCTAGCCCCTACTTCAGTAAGACTATGAATCGCAACAGGTTTCAACTTATATGGAGTTGTCTCCAGTTCAGTGATTGCACATTAGACAATCGTACTGACAAGCTGTACAAGATCCGACCGGTTTTAGATTACTTACTCTGCAGATTCCGTGAAATGTTTCAACCAAACACTAACATTTGCATTGATGAAGGTACACTTCTGTGGCGTGGGCGCCTGAGTTTCAGAGTGTACAATCCCCAAAAACCTATCAGATTTGGCATAAAATCCTATATCCTGTGTGATTCTGAGACAGGGTATTGTTTCAACATGAAGCCTTACTGCGGAGATGGTACTCCCCTTGGTGAAACGATTCTCTTCCTTCTTGATCGCCTAGCCGGTCATGGATATAGATTGTTCATGGATAACTTTTACAATTCTGTAACACTGTGTACAGATCTACTTGATCTGAAAACCCATGTCTGTGGTACAATGAGAAAAAATCGAGGTGAACCATTGGCCATTAAAAATGTTACAAAATCTGACCTGAAAAATGGCGAAACAATCATGCGTCACAATAAAAGAGTGATGGTCCTGGCATGGCGGGACAAATGCATGGTGAAAATGGTTTCAACATTCCACCAGGATGAGATGCAAGAAGTTCTGGTATGGCAGAGAGGCACTCCGTATAAAGTGCCCAAACAGAAGCCTGTTTGCGTTATAGAATACAACAAGTCCATGAACGGAGTCGATAAAATGGATCAAAACATTGTGTACTACCCGTTTGTCAGGAGGACAGCCAAGTGGTCAAAGAAGTTTGTATGCTACATGTTTCAAATCTGTCTGTACAACGCTTTTATCCTTTACAAGTTTAAAAACCCGCAAGGCAAGTGTAAATGTCAACTCTCATTCCTGCTAAATGTCATCCATGAATGGGCAGGCCTGTCGGGCCCCCAATATGACCTTCCACCTGTACCCAGACAGATGGCACCACGCTCGGACCCTCAGAACAGGCTGGATGGCAACTTTGCAGCCCACGAACTCATTGGAATTCCACCCTCCCCAAAAAAGCAGACTCCAACTAAGCAGTGCAGGGTTTGTGCCAGGAAGAACATACGAGGCGAGACGAGGTACATATGCAAAAGTTGTTGTGTCCCCTTACACACTGGGAAGTGTTTTGCGCTGTACCACTCAAGGAAAAACTATGCTGATGCATAATTAAATGGTCAGTGGGGGGTAGAAATGCTCAATTGTTTTTACCTAATCAATACAGGAAATAGAAATACTTTGTTACAAGTAAGCAATTAATGTAAAGCAAAAAAGTACTTCTGCCTTAAAATGTTGTGATCGTAGGTCGAAAATGAATCTGTATTGCCAATCTGCAACAGGAAATCTGTAGCATGCAGCCATTGCAATAAGAATGCATTGGCACTCAATTCCCCAGAAGCCTTAGCAAACAGTGTGTAAGTCCGCTGACATCATCTGATCATGTCACCTATCCCATGCTGCCTGCCTCTGATGGAACCCTATAAGTCTTAAAACATTAAAAATGGCAAATTAAGCAATGAAAACATAACTTGTGGAAGGAAGCGGAGAGGGAATGTGTTTAAAGTATAGTATAAGAAGTAAAAGTGCTCCTTTGCTGGTAGAGTGGTCCAGACACCTGGGCTAGTAATGCAGCATGACAGCGTGGCATAGGTTCGTGTGACCTTACTTTGTTCCCGATCATTCGTACTTCGTTATGTCTGCTCTTAGCCGCATTTGCTATGAAAAATCGGTCCAGATGTAAATGATCCTGAAACTGCTGAATTTCGCCTGTCATGTCACGTTATTCCTGTGCATTTTGAGCTCGTCACTCAGCTATTTTCAAATGGTCCAAATGTAGGCCTATATAGGCCTGAATTGTTTGATGTATGTTTTTTTTTTTTCATAACAGCACAGTAACTAAAGTTTTCAAATAATTGTAATGAAAAATGGAAAAAAGTATTGGACCAGGGACATCGTTGACCCCTCATGCCCCTGACGTTCTCACACCCCACCCCCCATCAGCCACATCCCCTTCCATTTTCATTCAGGGGTTGACACTAACACTTGCCCACTTGCCCGGGGCAAGTAAAAAAATGGTGGGGCAAGTGAAGACTGCTACCTGGTTGCCCGATTGGGCAAGTGTGCAACTTAGTGCACTATAACACAACACAAGATAAATTTGTCTTGAAGGCAGTCATTGCACTCTGCCTCTGTGTCTTTCCCTGCTTTCTAGCTATCCACAATTCCAGGCTGGATTTGGGAAACAAAACAGGCAAATTAACACATCAAAATGACCATTAATCTTCTACAGTGTAGACCTGGGCTAATTAAGATGATGAATTTTAACTCTTGAGAGTGTAAAAATGAAACCAAATGGACCCGCAAGGGTCCATTTGGTTTAATTTTTACGTTCTCAAGAGTTACATCTGGTTAACCAACTTAACTGGGGACCACCTGGAACCTGGGGGGCAAGTGACCATGACTTGAGGGCAAGTAGAACCTGACTTGCACTTGCCCGATGGGCAAGTATCTCGGAGATCTTAGTGTCAACCCCTGTCATTTATTTACTGTATGTCTAATTTTCAGCCGTAACACTCATGCAATAATTTCAATCTAATTTCTAATTCCTATCATGGCTTTTCATGTTCCTCTTCTTTGCTAAATAAAATGTTAAACAATGTTTAATTGAAAGCGTGTTCTGTACTAGTGAAATGCACTTGGTAAATTTAATTAGTTACTTTAGTTTCCACCATTGTGAAAGGATTTCATGTGAACTGGCCAAAGCTTGCACTTGACCATACATGAAAGCAAAATTGTCTTCTGGGGAATGTCATATTTTAATATTAGTTATTGAAATGTCATACTGTATATACATGAGTTATCTTTTTACTTCACACTATATATTTCAATGGACGTTATCTGAATGCTGCACGATTTTTTTTTTTACTTTAGCATACAGTTTGCTTTCCTTGCATTTAATGGCTACACAAGGAAAATATCTGTTATTTTCTTCTGTTGAAAAAAAAATCCTGTCCACAACCAAAACGGGACATTTTGGGTTCCAACACGTATGCCAGGCCAGTAGGTGGCGATAAGAAATATTTGGCACAACACAAAAATGCTGGTGTGAGCTGGTTTCCATGGTTACCCAAATAAATTGTCCACGTAACCTGGTAGTAGTAAGGGACTATGTTATTGGAGTTATTGAATTGAAGTGAATTGAATATTGGAGGTATATGGGGCGGCAGTGGCTCAGGGGTAGAGTCACTGGATGGTAACCACAAGGTTGCCGGTTTGATCCCGGGCTCCCACAGAGTTAGTTGTCGAAGTGTCTTTGAGCAAGACACTGAACACCTAATTGCTCCTGATGTGCTAGTAGGTGCCTTGCATGGTTTCCACTGCCATCAGTGTGTGAATGTGTGTGCGAATGGGTGAATGTGATGCACAACCTGTAAAGCGCCTTGGATAAAGGCGCTATATAAATGCACCATTTACCATTTATGGAGGAAATGTGAACTGCACAAAAAAATCATCACCCTCCCTGTGAATTAAAAAACAATAAAAGCCCCCCCCCACACACACAACAGTGTTGTTTTTTTTATTTAAATATGCTATTCAATAACATTTTGCCTTTTAGTCCCATTTAGTCTTTTTACATTCTTTTTTGTTGTTCTACTAAATAATAACGACTTCGTCTTTTGTTATAGTTGACAAAAAGTGATTAAACAAACATGAATTGACCTCCCCTATTAACGTCACATTTGGGTCAGTATTTATTCATAATTCCAGTAGTAGGCTACCTTTTATGCGAGAAAAAATAAAGTGAATGCAAAATTGGTGTCAGCAGTGAGATTCGAACGGCAAAAATGAACTCTGTTTCACAGTCCAATTCCTACCACGATGAGCTATGGGGACTGATGAAAGTCTGGGATCCCACGAGGTAGACTACTTTGACTCTCTCAGCCGGTGGGGCAGAAATATTTGTCCAACCGAACCCAACCGTTGAGCCGGACGGACAAATATTTTTGTCTGAAAACAGCTAGGACGTTCTGAAAACATATAACATCAAAATGAACTTTATGTGTCGTACAGATGGCACAAAGCAGCAGATCTTCAAGGTGGTGCATGACCCAGTTACAATTCCATAGATGGCATATGTAAAATCATTCACAATAAACCTCAGAAATATGAAAATCAGAAATATGAAAATCAGTAGTCTGTCTACATTTGCAGAAATCTATTTATGCCATGGCTCGGCCTGATTGAAATTGTGTTACAGACAAGTTGCTGTCTGCCCCAGAGCCATCGCCGTCCAAGAAGAAGAAGTCTGGTCCCAGTGATGAAGGTATTTTAGTTTACTAGATGCATTCTACATCAGGGGTTTTCAACAGGTGGTCCGGGGACCACCAGTGGTCCTTGAGAAGGTTCCAGGTGGTCCCCAGGCTAAATGATGGAAAGTTGGTTAACCAGATGTAACTCTTGAGAATGTCAAAATGAAACCAAATGGACCCGCAAGGGTCCATTTGGTTTCATTTTTACACTCTCAAGAGTTAAAATATTCATCATGTGAATGAGCAGCACTTAATTAACGCTTTTACACCGTTTTGTTTGCAAAATCCAGCCTGGAATTGTGGACAAAACCAAAAGAAATCTTTCATTTTATGTCTTTGGTGTGCAAATGTAATCAAATGGTGGTCCGTGGCTCAAATGCTGAATAAATGGTGGTCCCTGGAGTCAAAAAGGTTGAAAACCCCTGTTCTACATGAATGAAACAACGGTTGTACTGTATGCTAAAATTGCATCTTTCTGTTATTTTGTGAAGGGTGGAGTGAGGCTGGGTGGAAGCCTGCACACATCCCCTTCACTGGGACTCCAGGGTACCATGGCGACCTGACGGAGGACGACGACGCGGTCGCTTACTTTGAAGAGCTCCTGTCTGATGAGCTGGTCAACTACCTCGTGGTGGAGACCAACCGCTATGCGGCGTGGTCCATCTCACAGGTGTGTATTATTTCAGTTTATTACATGGCTTGAATGAATGCTCCAATCAGAAGCCAGCGTTCTGGTCATGTGAGCAGTGACATATTACACTATAATTCACCGCTCCGCTCTATATTGGACCGCTGCATAGTAGGCATGTAACGATACACTAAACTCACGATATCAGGTTCACGATACGATTTTTTACGATATTTTACGATATTTAATAAAACATATTTCCCTACAAATTAGACTTTTTTTTCCTCAAAGAAATCCAGTATTTTCTCTCTCTCTCTCTCTCTCTCTCTCTCTCTCTCTCTCTCTCTCTCTCTCTCACACACACACACACACACACACACACACACACACACACACACACACACACACACACACACACACACACACACACACACACACACTGCTGTGAAGCAAAATTAGAAGCAGTGGAGCTATGAACCAGAGCTAGTAAATATGGTATTGGTTCGCAAAGACCTAGGGGGTCCCCAGGTAAATTCATGATTATGAATTTATATCTGATTTAACTATTTATTATTTAACAATTTTAATCTATCATAAATTTGAAAACAGCCAATCTACAAGCTCACAAACAACAAATATGTTTCAGATGGGGTCTGGAGTTAAATACATATAGCTACAGGCCTAGGGGTCCTTGAGTAAGCATATCATGGAAGACATTTGCTTTTGGGCTTTTTAAGGCAAAATAGGAAAAGCTTTGTCAACACTCAACAGCCTTCTAGAGTAGACAAAAAAAAGCACACACACACACACACACACACACACACACACACACACTCCTCCGTTTACTTTACTCTGTGTGCGCCGCGCGCAGAGAAAGAAAGAGACACGGAGAGGGAGGGAGAGAGAGAGAGAGAGACACGACAAGCTAGCGTGGCTAAAGCAAGTCTACATAATGTCGTTCCCTGTGTCTCTCCTGTAACGTGTGGATTTTAGTTTGCATTCTCTGCTAGAGAGGGAGAATCCGTGCACCCCTCCCCCACCACCCCTCCTCTCTCTCCCTCTCTCTCTGTCTCTCACTCTCACGCGGAGACAGCTTGGACATGTGTACTGTTCCACACTTTTTCAATGAGGGTGATTTGCGCATTTATCGAGTGTTTCCACCAGACTCACCTACACCTTATTGGGTCCTCTCTGTTTAGTGTTCATGCTGCAGCCTGTAAATGAATGCTGCCGCTGTCGCACGTGTTCATTGTTTTTGTCCCCTCACAGTGAGTGTGCATTGACTGTTGAGCGCATTCAGCGCCACTGATCAATAACGGTAGTATAAGGCGAGTGCGCCCTCTACTGTTAGGATCGCGATACGGCTTTTCACAACATCGATTCGTATTGGCCCCATTTCACATCGATATAAATCCATATACGATATATCGTTACATGCCTACTGCATAGTCAAGGTCCCCAAAGTGCAAACAGCTGTGTTCATCATATCAATCCGCGGTGTGATTCCGCATTTAGTTCCAGCACGTCGTTAGCGGGGCCATTTGGTTAGCTACGTATTTGGTTGTTTACATGCCGTTGCCGTCACCCTCTCAAGGACCACTGGTTGAAAACCACTGACGTAAGCCATGTAATAAGCGGGATAACACCCTTCGAGCCGGTGATTTGTTTCCTAATAACTGACCGAGGCGCTGTAAGGGTGCTATCCCTTACATATCCCACTATTCTTTATATTTGATCAATGTGTGAACAATTCAGTGACAGGGCTTGACACTAACACTTGCCCGCTTGCCCGGGGCAAGTAAAAAAAAATGGTGGGGCAAGTGAAGACTGCTACCTGGTTGCCCGATCGGGCAAGTGTGCAACATAGTGCACTACAACACAAGATAAATTTGTCTTGAAGGCAGTCATTGCACTCTGCCTCTGTGTCTTTCCCTGCTTTCTAGCTATCCACAATTCCAGGCTGGATTTGGGAAACAAAACAGGCAAATTAACACATCAACATGACCATTAATCTTCTACAGTGTAGACCTGGGCTAATTAAGATGATGAATTTTAACTCTTGAGAGTGTAAAAATGAAACCAAATGGACCCGCAAGGGTCCATTTAGTTTCATTTTTACGTTCTCAAGAGTTACATCTGGTTAACCAACTTAATTGGGGACCACCTGGAACCTGGGGGGCAAGTGACCATGACCTGAGGGCAAGTAGAACCTGACTTGCACTTGCCCGATGGGCAAGTGCCTCGGAGACCTTAGTGTCAACCCCTGCAGTGACCAAACTGAACAATTCTAACTCCTCTCCCATCTGTCTGTCTGTCTAGCTCAATAAGAAAAAGCTCGGCAAGAGATCCAGGGTCCACGACTGGAAGGATGTGACTGTGGTGGAAATGAAGAGGTTCCTGGGGCTCCATTTCCTCACAGGCCACGTGAAGAAGTCCAGGCTGAGGGATTTCTGGTCGGATAAAGCCTCCATAGACACCCCTCACTTCAGACGCACCATGAGCTTTGATCGCTTTGAGTTGATCCAGCGCTTCCTCCACTTCTCTGACAGCGAGCTTCAGTCAGCCAGCACCGACCGCCTGTTCAAAGTGCGCCACGTGCTGACGACCCTCCTCAACAACTACCAACGATGTTACAGCCCGGATCGGGAAATCAGCATAGATGAAGGTAAATTCATGTTAACTGTTGCCCTGATTTTACTTTTCTTTTCATGCTTACTGATGCAACTTTATTTTCCGTCTGTCTGTCTGTATCTATCTATCCAGGTGTGATGGCATGGAAGGGCAGGCTAGCCTTCAAGACGTACAATCTGCTGAAGCCGGTTCGTTGGGGCCTGAAGGTGTACTGTCTCTGTGACAGCAAGACAGGATTCCTCCACAACATGTCTCCGTACACAGGAGAGTCCAACAACTTGGACAGCACGGTGACAGAGCTCCTCGGGGACCTCAACGGGAAGGGGTACCACCTCTACATGGACAACTTTTACAACCAGGTAGAGCGGACGGAAAAGCTGGTGTCCTCGGGGACGCATGTTTGCGGGACGCTGCGTCGCCACAGAGGGGAGCCGCTGGTCCTGAACGAAATATACGCGAAGAGCCAGATGAAGAAGGGGGAGCTGAAAATGAGGCACAAAGACGGCGTCATGGTCCTGTACTGGCGGGACAAAAAAATTGTGAGAATGGTGAACACCATGCATCCTCATGACACCGTCCAGGTCCAGGAGAGGAAGAAGGGCAAAGGGGCAGCCAAGTTTGCCAAGCAGAAACCAGTCTGTGCCGACATGTACAACCAGTTCATGAATGGCGTGGATCGCATGGACCAGAAGATCTCCTACTACCCGTTTATGCGCCGTACGGTGAAGTGGCCAATAAAGTTCTTCTTCTACATGCTGCAGATGACGCTGCACAACGCCTTCATCCTGCACCAGAGCCAGGGCGGGAAGACCAAAACCCTGCGTGAGTTCCACTTGGACGTCATCGACCGCTGGACGAGGCTGGTGGAGGAGAATGATGATGAGCCGGAGGAGGAGTACGTCCCAGCCGGAAAGACCACGGCGCCCAAGATGCCACACCACTGGAACGCCGAGCCGACGAGGCTGGACGTCAGGTTCCATGGCCACTCTCTGCTGCCGATCCGGGGGAAGAGCTGCTGGTACCACCGCCTGCTCAACCCGGAGAAGCAGGGGGGAGAAAGGAGAGACAGGAAGAGGAAGTCGACGCAGTGGATGTGCAAGAAGTGCGAGGTCGCTCTCTGTGTGGAGTGCTATTTCATCTGGCACACCAAACCCACACTCCCTGCAATAAGAAGGAGAGAAGATGGAGACTAGAGTGACTGGCTGTTGGTTGGGGTATTCAAGTATTCAAGCTGTCAAGCTATGAATACTTGTTTTATGATACAATATTGGCTGTGAGGCTTTTTACTGTTTTTACTACTGTTTACTATTCTCAGGTTTACAATATATCCTAGGCAGTTGTGTATATATATATATATATATATATATATATATATATATATATATATATATATATATATATATAATGCAGGTTGTTATCTAACCATGCTTTGGATTGGATTCATTCCTACAAATTCATTTTGTGAGATTTTGTGGAGAAAAATGTACAACCAGTCGTGTTCCCATGTATTTCTGTGCTAAACCACCATACTACCTCTAACCACCAGACTATCTCTGAATGTGAATAACAACCAAACTATAAATTGTAGCTAAATACTTTTTTTTTAGACGATAGAGTGAATGTTGGCCTAAAAAATTGTAATTTGGTTGGTCTGTCACAAACCAGCTGAAAAGGAGTTGTATGGATAATAATACTGTTAGTGAAAACACAGACTTTTTGTCGGAGTCTTCTATTTCAGAAACAATCATGCATAAAATACACTGATGTAATGAATGTGGTATGTTACATGTCAAAATGAGCATCAAGAGGTCCACTTTAATACCCCCAAAAGATCAGGTTTGTATGGTGTTGCAGTGGGGAATGGCAGATGTTAATTTGAGGCCTCTCTGGTGAAATGACTCATTTTCCAAGCGTGTGCAAGGCCTTTTTCATAGTGTGTAACTCAAAACTGGTGCACGTGACGGACAAACACAAAATGGCAAACACACACAGGGAAAGATTAGAAAAAACATTGGGATTTTTTTTTACCTACAAGCAACAGAAGAAAAGTTATTTCAAAATGAAAACTTTGTGTATTTCTCATGACAGACCTGTGACAGACAACACAGTTCATTTTTTTTCCTGAAAGAAGCAACTATCAATAATAATAATATATATTTTGGTTTCACAATAGGCTATCACAACAGCTAATTTTGAAATATTAGCTAAGAGTTGCGACATTGACGGGTCAGAAACTTGCTGCTTGCGCTGTTCAGTGCAGCATGAATAGGGAGACCTCGGAAGTTGTTTGGTCACGCCATCATCCGTATATTTTCGAAAATCTTCACTTATTCATCCGTTTGCACAAAACTCCGCTTGAGTGACGGAAAATGCTGTTCGGATGTAGTAGAAACTCGAAAGGCCCAAATGCAGGAATATTTCTGCGTTTCGAAAAGATCAGCAGTCGTGTATCCAGGGTCTAAAAACACCTTGGATGAGCTGGAATTCTTAAAAAATATACTGTAGACGCTATAGTGCCAAGCAGTTTGTGCAGATTTTACTCTGAAAAGCATAAAATCTGACCAATCTGTGCAATCTTCTGTTACAACCTCGCACTTCCTGTCAACCCAGCAGTGTTGCCAACTTGGTGCATTTGTCACTATATTTAGCTTTTTTCCAGACCCCTCTAGCGCCAAAATTAGTGAAAAACTCCTGGCGGAAAATCTAGTGCTTTTTTACTGGTGAGTTGGGGTGAAATTGATTGACAGGCGCCAGAGATAAAACCCTCATTTTCACAATTTTTCCTCCTATGATAGTGGTTTTCAACCAGTGGTTGAAGGCTAAATGATGGACAGCTCGTTAACCAGATGTAACTGTTTGGGGGTGTAAAAATGAAACCAATTGGACCCGCAAGGGTCCATTTGGTTTCATTTTTACACTCTCAAGAGTTAAAATATTCATCATGTGAATTAGCCCAATTTTTGGATTTTGTACAGTATGTACAGTATTCCAGACCATAACTTTTTTGATGCTGATATATAAATATTTCAAGTTTTTCAGAAACCTTAGGTCAGGCCTATTAAACGAGATGCGAGATAGGGCAGGAATGAGGACAGAACATTGCCATTGTTATCAAAGCTACAGAGAGCGCTGTAAATTAGTATCAGAGGACAGACAGTTTCCAATGTATGAATGAATGGACCATTGTAAAGCGCTTTGAGCACTTGGAAAACGCTATAAAAATGCAATCCATTATTATTATTATTAGATGGAGAAATGAACGGCAATGCACTTGCAAGCGCGAGAAACATGTCTCGTATCACTGAAGAAGGATTGCAGCTACTTGCATGCATTTCACTGTCAGGGTATCTAGCCCAGAGCCTTCTAGTGGGAGAGTTAGGATATTCGTGTGCCCGGAAGCAGAGCGGAGCAGCCAGGTCACGTGACAATACAGAGCCTCTTTGAGTCCTATCTGAGCATAACGCTCATAATAAGTCTATGATAACGCTCACTATTCCTGCAGTATCGCGAGACTTTGCAGGTCCCTATTAAATCCCATTCATTTCATCGACTTCCGGCTTGAGAGTGGACTCACAGGGCCCCTCCATGCTCCTCCAGCAGCACGGGGAGAACATGCAAACTCCACACAGAAATGCCATTACATGCCATGGGCATGTAATGGCATGTAATGGGCACTGATGACAGGGGACACACCGCCCCACCCCCACCCCCTCTGGAACCTGAACCTGGACCAAGAAAACCTCTTGTCTATCCTGTCATGCTTCGCAGGAATTATGGTGAGCCTAACTATTAGATTTTTAACATATAACATGAGGACAATTAGCCTGATTTGTGATACATGGACACACACACACACACACACACACACACACACACACACACACACACACACACACACACACACACACACACACACACACACACCAGGAGTGGATGTAACATGTCCCATTTGGGGGAGCATCGAAGCCGCACCCATACCATTTTCGCTTACAGGAGGACTTTTATTAGTCAAGTAAAGCATCAATAATAACACCAGTTGTTGTTGAAGTTGCAACAGACACGCAGCATGCATAAAGCTAAAGGTCTGACTCAGAGAGTTTTCTGTTTTCAATGATGAAATGCTGTTGGTTTAGTGGTGCCAAAATTGTAGTTAGTAGCAGCAGTATAGTGTTTCAAATCATTTTAAATATAAGCACTTTAATTTGAAATATCTTAGGTTGTTTTGCATGGCATTGTGTTTGGGGGGGGCAGACTGGGTATTTAGGGGGGCATTGCCCCCCCCCCCTCCCCCCATGCCCATGCCTACATCCGCCCAGCCGCCCCTGACACACACACACACACACACACACACACACACACACACACACACACACACACACACACACACACACACACACACACACATTGCAGACCCTCCTCCTCCACTCCCCCAACTCTCTCCTTTCGTCACCTCCTCCCCCCTCCCCCTCCGTTTGGAGAATGAATATGTCTATATGTAGATGTGCTGTATATATGAATGTGAATGAAAAAGGCTTCCATAATGTAATTACATTACATTCTGCTGCATGTACTAATGAGACTTGCACCCCTTGACCCCTCTGTGTGTGTGTGTGTGTGTGTGTGTGTGTGTGTGTGTGTGTGTGTGTGTGTGTGTGTGTGTGTGTGTGTGTGTGTGTGTGTGTGTGTGTGTGTGTGTGTGGTGTGTGTGTGTGTGTGTGTGTGTGTGTGTGTGTGTGTGCATGCACAGGGGTGTAGTGGAGGGGGGACACGGGGGGACGGTGTCCCCCCACTTCTAAAAGTCCCACTACAACACTGTGCATGCATGCTGCGTATGTGTGCAGGTACAGTATACATACACACTTTAACAGCAAGCTATAGAGCTGAGCAATCCCGTCCCTTGTGACGTTGCCCCTGTTCCAGAAATGGATTCCTTTCCCCATTCATTTTTCTCATATACTTTTCGAAAATAATTCTAAAGACGATTAGACCACACACAAAGTACTACTACTAATACTACTACTACTAATACTGTATGTACTGTATGCACTCCTCACTCAAATGTGTACTTGGGCAACTCCAAAGCAAATTCCAAAACATTTATTTACGGTACCTGCCATAGTGTCAACCCCTTACCACTGTGTCAGATCTCTGGTTATATTTACCAATACGGGATGGTCTGATGATGACAAATTAGGGCCAATACTGATAGTTTTCTGATACCGATACAATATTTGCCAATAGTGATATGAACCAATATTACAAAAAAGGGCCGATCCGATACGTTTCCCGATACCGATACAGTATCGGGACATCCCTAGTTGTGACCAATCATGACAAGACACACAATATTTTGGGACAATCAAAGAAAGATGAAACAAAAAGTCTTGTATCCGACAGACCGACCGACTGATAATGTAATAATGGAACATTAAACATATCAGTAGTACTCAGGCAAGTCATTAACACACACACACACACACACACACACACACACACACACACACACACACACACACACACACACACACACACACACACACACACACACACATGCTCCTGGACCGAAGATGCTGTGTTCAGAATTTCTGCCTCCGTCAACTTTAGTCTCTCGCTCCCGGTAAACAGTGTGATTTACGTAGCAGAGAGTGTCTGTGAATGTCGGACGGCTGGTCGTATTATTATTAACGGGGAGATGCTCTGGACTGGAGGGACGTGCGAACGCTTAGGCCTATTGATTTCCTCAAAGTGCTGTTGACGTTTGCGAGAAGTTTCACCCCGTCTCAGAGATATTTGATATATCCTGGAATGTGTGCAATTGTATATTAGCCTGCGTACTGTGTGTGTGTGTCTGTCTGTCTGTCTGTCTGTCTGTCTGTCTGTCTGTCTGTCTGTCTGTCTGTCTGTCTGTCTGTCTGTCTGTGTGTGTGTGTGTGTGTGTGTGTGTGTGTGTGTGTGTGTGTGTGTGTGTGTGTGTGTGTGTGTGTGTGTGTGTGTGTGTGTGTGTGTGTGCATGCATGCGTGTGTGTGTGTGTGTGTGTGTGTGTGTGTGTGTGTGTGCATGCATGTGTGTGCATGCATGTGTGTGTGCATGCATGCATGTGTGTGTGTGTGTGTGTGTTATACAGAGAGACAGAGAGAGTGTGTGTGTTGATTGCAGATCAATGTCTCTTATCCACTCCCACCGTTTGGTGTTGATTCATGGCTGTGATTAATTTATACAGCTTTTATCCTTACTTACTGCATGTTCTCTGCTGATTTGACAGTGTGTGTGTATCTGTGGGCCTAATCCTGAGTCCAGAATGCAGATCCCTATAAAACAATGGTTTTCAAGGAGCAGTCCCGGGACCACCCCCAAAGCCCTGCAGGTGAGGTTCTGACCGAGAGGTCCTGTTATGAAACTGGCCTATGGTACCAGGACCCGACAAAAATCAGGGGAGACACAGTATCAAAACAGCCGCTTCGACCTCTATCCATCGATTGAATAGACACTTATCAACAGAAATGTTACGATCCAATCGTGCCGGTATAGCAGATATTCAGATACCCGCCGGGCAAGTAGATATTTTGTATTCATTGCATTGGTGGATCACGGATACTACTAGTAGGGCGGGGCGAAGCATAGTTTTACTGAAGTTTTGTTTAGGGTTAGTTACCACATAAAGCACCGTCTAACCCTAACCCTAGCCTAATCCTAAACCCTAAACATAACCCCAGTAAAACTAGGCTATGCCTACACCTAACCCCAACCCTAAACTTAACATCAGTAAACTTATGCCTAAACCTAACCTAACCCTAACCATAACTTCAGTAAAACTTCCTTCGCCCCGCCCGACTAGTAGTATCCGTGATCCACCGATGCAATGAATACAAAATATCTACTTGCCCGGCGGGTATCTGAATATCTGCTATACCGGCACGATTGGATCGTAACATTTCTGTTGATAAGTGTCTATTCAATCGATGGATAGAGGTCGAAGCGGGTGATCAAAATTTAGGAAAGAAAGTCTAATGCACACCTACATTATAAGTCTTTGGGACGTCGTGCGTATGCAAGCAAAAAGCTTGAATCAGGATCAGTACACATAGAGGCCCGCACCACGTCTATACTTGCAAGACTTGCAACTTTATTTGAGGCAACGTTTCGGTCAATGACCTTCTTCAAGTATCAAAATTTACCTTTTTTATTATTAAATAATCAAATAATGATAATCAATAATTGCTAAAATAAAATTTAAAAAAACAGGTGGAATCCTGCTATATTCCTTCATTAATGTTATTTCACCACTCAAAAGCTGCACTATTTAAAGGTAGGGGAAGTGATTTGAAATTCATGGTGTAGTACCAGCCTGGTGCACTAGGGGCCCCCAACAGTAGCTACACTATGTGAACCTGCTGCTCGCTCCTGATTGGAGGAGAATTGGTGGTGACGTGGGGAACTTTTATTAGCTCCTCTGCTAACGTGGGGGAGGGGGGAACTCCATATGTGGTTTCCACACCTTATAATAGAGCATTTTAACAGAAAAAAATATTTTTTGGGTGATATCTGACAAAAGTGAAATCACTTCCCCTACCTTTAACAGTCCAGTAGTTTCACCTTATCTTGGATGGATTTGAACCTGGTGGTTTCCTAAGCAAGTGCTGAAATGTTT
>CM076970.1:47987188-48026792 GCA_039105355.1 Benthosema pterotum
CCAATGGTCCTTTCTAGGAAGGAAGGAGGACTCTATCATAGGAGGAAAAATTGTCAAAAATGAGGGGTTTATCTCTGGTGCCTGTCAACCAATTTCGCCCTCTACCTCAACAGCCAAAAAAAACAACACCAGATTTTCTGCCAGGAGTTTTTCACTATTTTTGGCGCTAGGAGGGTGTGAAAAAAAAGTAGATATAGTGACAAATGTGCCAAGTTGGCAACACTGCGTGCACCATTACATGCCGCCGCACCATGACCCTCTGAGGCACTTTAGATAGAGACATGGCAACCATTCACACCGCTTAAACTACAATTTACAATTTAGGCATTTAGCAAACGTTCTTAATCTAGTGCAATTTACATTAAGTAAAAACATTGCAATACATCATACCAATTACAGTTTACAATTTAAGCAGAATTTACAATATTCTTTACAATATACAATGTAAGCACTAAAACATGGTAATACATAAGACATCCTATATAAGTCACAGCTATCTCAGTCTAATGAGGTGCTATATAAACTACCTAAATACTTCACCGGTATATTGTCACCTTCTAAAACTAATGACCTTTTTAAAGGTCATTAGTAAATCAGCTATAGCTCATTGTGACACTAGCCACTTAAAATTGCTTTTAACTGTATATCCTGGTAAAGATGCTGTTTCCACCGTAATAGTCGAAAGTGTGAGTTAGGTGATTTTGGTTGATTTGTTTGTTTGCATAAGTCAATTTAATTCAAATGAGCTTTATTGGCATGAGAAAACAAACGTTTACATTGCCAAGTGCAGTTGTCACAAATACAAAACAATAAAAACAGTTGAAAATGTAGTTAGGCATTTAAAGGTAGGGTAAGTGATGTGAAATTCATGGTGTAGTACCAGCCTGGTGCACTAGGGGCACCCAAGATTATCTACACTATGTGAACCTGTTGCTCGATCCTGATTGGAGGAGAATTCACCCTCCACCTGGGGAACTTTTATTAGCTCCTCTGCTAACGTGGGGGAGGGGGGAACTCCATATATGGTCTGCACACCTTATAATAGTATTTTAACAGTTTTTTTTTTTTTTTTTTTTTTTTTTGGGGGGGGGGGGGGGGTGATATCTGACAAAAGTGAAATCACTTGCCCTACCTTTAAGCATTTATAGTTGTAGGGAGTTCTGTCACATTGCATTGTTAAATAAATCTTATACACAGCATAGAGCTTTTCTTTAAACAAATAGCTGCACTTATTTGCAGTCTCTTTGGGGAAAATGTCAGTATCTTTTCCTCAAGACAAAAAGACAAATGCTGCAGCTCTGTATTGTTCTATACATTCTATACTGTTTGTTTTCATCTTTTATCTATTATATGTGAGACAGAGAGGCAGGCAGACAGGCAGACAGACAACGTGAGTAAGACATTGACAATTCATTCCTTCTTTTGTTCAGAGCACAGATCTCTAGCAGAGTCTATGGAATTTTAATGTTCATTCAGGGAGTAACTAAGAGTGGCAGAGTGGATACTGTATTTCTGCCAAATAGATAATGATTTATGTTGACATGTTGTGAGCTTGCAGATCAGATCAAATATCAAGTATTTTAGAATATTTTTCAACATTTCAACCTAACCCTAACCCCCCCCCCCCTCTCTCTGTCTGTCTCTCTCTCATTTACCAGATCCACCCGCACGCGAGAACACGCACAGTCACGCATGTTATGTTTTCGGACCGAGATTCAGGTGATTTCACAGCTCTCATTTTATTGGTGGTTCCCGTCAAACATGAAACACTTCTGCCCTACACACACACACACACACACACACACACACACACACACACACACACACACACACACACACACACACACACACACACACACACACCACACACACACACACACACACACACACACACACACACACACACCTGGGGCTATCGTTCGGCAGGTAACAGAGACAGCAAAGAATCGGTGCTTGGCGTCAGCTTATACCTGGACTGCAAGTCGTGTCAGGTCCTGTCCTGTGTGGAGTGCATGTGCAACACACACACACACACACACTCTCACATGCGCGTGCACACGTGCACACGCTGGAGGGTCACATGGTTATCTGGGATCTTTACGAGGCGCTGCACCCTCCACTTAGTCCTGTTGTAAAGGCCTTCCTGCCCTACTGCAAGAGAGAGCCATCTTCAAAGACACACACACACACACACACACACACACACACACACACACACACACACACACACACACACACACACACACACACACACACACACACACATACCCCCCCCACACACACACACACACACGCACACACACGCACACACGCACACACGCACACACACACACACACACACACACACACACACACACACACACACACACACACACACACACACACACACACACACACACACACAGCTGTTTGCGTTGCCGTACTTGTGAGCACACACCAGCAGCACTTTATAGGACAGCGTTTTACGAACGCCCTTTCTTAACCCCGTATACACTTTAATAACCCTCAGGCCAAAAATAGCAGACCTACAAGCTCACTCTCATGTCACGCTGCAAACGCATGTTTGCAGGTTTGCATTTCTGCTTATTATCCCTTGCAACAATACACAGCCCATCTATAGCATGCAACCATGGTATGAAGCAGACATTACTCTCTAACCATATATATACTGTAGGCCTATATCCTGATCAAATCTGTTCTTGATGGAATGAAAACATGTCAGGACCACAAAATAAACAATCTGCCAGATTTTTTGTGTGCTATACCGTTAGCATCATTTTGTAACTGTACTTTAATACTTTATACTTAATACTTTAATACTTTAATACTTTAAATCAGGGGTTTTCAACCTTTTTCATGCCATGACCCACTATTTATTCTGATATTGAGCCACAGATCACCTTTTGATGACATTTTATCCCCACAGACCCAAAAACTAAAGATTTATTTTGCTTTTGTCCACAATTCCAGGCTGGATTTCAGAGAAAACAAAACAGGCAAACATACAGATCAAAATGACCATTAATCTTCTACCTTCTCTATAGTTGTGTAGAGTACCATTTGATTCCATGTTTACACTCTCAAAGACTTACATCTGGCTAGCCAACTTTCCAAGACTGAGGACCACCTGGAATCCTATCAGGGACCACTGTGGTCCTCGGACGACCTGTTGAAAACCCCTGCTTTAAATTCTAAATGCAACTTCCCTCTTAATGACCCAATTTCCAAATAGTTTTCATTGTTTGATCCACATTTTTAACCCAGGGGTGTTGACCTCACTTTCCTGGGGTCCATTGGCCTGACCCTGGGAGTATTTTCACTGGGAATATCCTGCATCAAAGACACAGATACTTTATGCTCCAAAAGGTCAATCCAGTCAACCTCAATACAGACGGCAGGGCCAGTTTGGAATATAGGCAATCAAACTGTTAAATGATTATGTTACTATATAATCAATATTTCAATTGTTATAGCCTGCCTCTAAATGTCTTAATCAGTTTGAGAGGACCAAGAACATTTTCACCCGATTTCAACATTTTACGATGTCATTAATATACCTTAGAGTTCACTAAGATGTGCTTCACCGTGATCTAGTAAACACAATTTTTTTATTATGTCCACGCAACAACTCTGAGGTATATTAATGACATACAAACCTAGTAAAATGTTGAAATTCTTTGGAATTCCCCTTTAATGTCCATACCTGTGAAATGTTGTACTTATGTGTGGATTGTCCCTCACTACTACTAGTATAGTAAAACAAACATGTGTATGCACGCACACACACACACACACACACACACACACACACACACACACACACACACACACACACACACACACACACACACACACACACACACACACACACACACACAGACACACACACACACACACACACACACACACACACACACACACTCGCACGCACGCGCGCACACACGTATGCACGCACGCACGCACGCATGCACAAGGCCCTTATAACTCACCCAGCGAGCTCTTCTGAGAGGACATAATAATCATTTCACATTTAGCTTCAAAGAGACTGTTTAAACACACGTTAGCACTCCATCAGAGAGAGGGGGGAGAGAGAAAGAGGGGGAGAGAGAGAGAGGGGGAGAGAGAGAGGGGGGAGAGAGAGAGAGAGGGGGAGAGAGAGAGGGGGGGAGAGAGAGAGAGAGAGAGACAGAACCCAGCATGGTTCCACTTCACTGCTCTCATATACTGTCCTCTACCTTATAGGACTCCCTCCCAGTCCAGTGGTGATTCTATGACTAAGACTATAACAACAATCTTTCATCAAATACCTGTTTTCACTGGCGAAACCCAATGTAAATTGCAAAGTAAGCTATGATGATTTAAAATAACCCCAACTACCGGTATATTGACAATTTCCTCAACAAAATAAACAATTAGATCGTAGGAACTTTATAACCAAGTGTATAAGTCATTTTTACACTTTGTTGCATGCTGAAAATAGCCAATAATATTTTGTGCTGCAACACAATATAAAATCTTGTCCTTGTCCTTAATTGTTGCGGGAATGTCAAATGTTTTGCCACAACCCTTTGTACTATTTTGAAGAATGTTTTTGAATAGTTTAACTAGTCAATCTTGTGCATTGACACATTGTGAGTTTGTAGATTGTATTTTAACTGATTGGTAATTAAGTT
This sequence comes from Benthosema pterotum, assembly GCA_039105355.1. NCBI lineage: Eukaryota > Metazoa > Chordata > Actinopteri > Myctophiformes > Myctophidae > Benthosema > Benthosema pterotum. The sequence continues at coordinate 47,991,862 of CM076970.1, forward strand.
ACGTTAAGCTTATTTTAGTTCCCATTTTTGCTCGCAAATACAGCATTTGAAATTGCTATTATTTCAATGCTTTACTGGTATACAAAACTAGCATGTTCTCCCAACCCTCATTCTAATTTTCTTTCATATGACCTCAGCTGCCCGACTCAGTAACACATATCTGCATAAGCATAGTGACAACCATGACATGATGATTGCCCACTGTATCATACCTGACCGTGACCGGCTGTATGTGCAATATGTTATGTCTATACATGCATTCATGCATGCACTCTTCCAGAGTATTTTCGTAGCTCCAAACATCACAGCATAATCAATGCAACTTTCCTCCTAACATTCAATAATAATGAATGTTAACTATTCTTCTAAGTGACTCTTGTAGAGTGATATGAAGAAGTTATAGCAGTGACTGAGACACCAGGCTATGGGGCGGATGTAACATTTCCCAATTAGGGGGGCAGGAGAAAATGGTATGGGTGCGGCTTCATCGCCTGTGATGCTTCGCGCCATACCCTTTTCGGTTACAGGACTTTTATTAGTCAAGTAAAGCATCAATAATAACACCGGTTGTTGTTGAAGTTGCAACAGACACGCAGCATGCATAAAGCTAAAGGTCTGACTCAGAGAGTTTTCTGTTTTCAATGATGTAATGCTGTTGGTTTAGTGGTGACACAGCTGTAGTTAGTTAGTAGCAGTAGTAGTGTTTCACATCATTCTAAATATAAACACTTGCCATCATGTTTGGTGGGGCAGACTGGGCATTTAGGGGGGCATTGTCCCCCCCGTGCCCATGCCTAGATCCACCCCTGCAACAGGCCAAAAAATCGAATCTGAGTGACAGCTGTGTAAACGTTCCAACGTAGTGCATGCTGGTCCATCCGGCCCAGGGCAGCAGGTATTTCTGCCCTCATCAAGTCACCTTTCGTCCACCTTGTGACCCTGCTACCTGCAAATGAGTTTAACACCCCTGCACTAAGTGCTTATAACAAGGACCCCCCCCCCCCCCCAGGCTGTCGCTGAATTACATTTCAACTTTTTGTTTCAAAAAGGCACCGTGGGAGGTCAGGGTGGGGTCACGGTGGGGTCACGGTAGGGTCACTGAACCTACGCCAGGAGGAGTTCACTCTCAGGTCAAGGCCTTCAGCCATGACCTCACTGTGAGAGGTCACATCAGATTTTTTTGTGGTATCTATAGGTAGATTTACTGAAAGAGGAATTCCACCCATTTTCACATTCTACTATGGGTGCAATTCTCAATCACTGTGGTGTAGCCAGCTATGGCTTAAGTTTTCTCATTGACTTAAGCCATAGCTGGCTACACCGCAGCGATTGAGAATTGCACCCAATGTCATTAATACATATATACCTGGCTTAGAGATGTTGTGTGGACATGATAAAAAGTTCCCCCCATTCTGTGTTTCCTAGAAATGGAGGCCTGGGAAAGAAATCGTCAAGGTGGTGGAACACAACTTGATGACGTCATCAAGTTGCGTTTCACCATGTTGATGATTTTTCTTTTAGGACCTTTTTTTCCTGAGAGTGTACAAATGGAACCAAATGGACCTATAGCGGGTCCATTTGGTTCACATTTGTACACTTTCAGGAAAATGTTGAAAATGGGTATAAGCAGTCTTTGTGCCAATCCCAACCTATAGGGGCCTACAGTATGCCGTTCTCTCTATAATATCATAATTGATCAGATTCACTATTGGCAGATCATGACCCTTCAAATAATCAGAGATCAGTCATGATACTCATGCACTAATGTTGAGGCACTTTTTGCACTTTATTATTGATTATTGCACTTTTAAAACCTAAACCACACCAGTCACAGCTCTGTGGGTCAAAACCCTGTTAATTGCAACCACCCTAATGCAACTCATTGAGTTTCAGTGAGTGGCATTGGTGTGGTTGAACTTAAAACGTTTTTCTCCCAAGGAGTCCCTACTGGTGTAGTTTGGGCTTTTCTCCACTAAATTGAATATTATTGCAAAATATACATTAACCACTTCTTCCCTATATACACACACATTTCAGCCATTTGAAAAAAAAAAAAGCTTATCTATAAGCACATGTGTTGCATCGCCATTTAGTGCTTTTTTAGCATATCTGTTATCTGCACATAGAGATATACACATATTTTTAAATACACTTGAACACATTAAATTGAGAATGCTGCACAATGATTTCTTTCTACATTCTACATTTAGTAAATTTCATGAAAAACATTTTCCACCCCTGACCTTTTAGAGACACAACTCTCTGTGACCTTTGGCCCCTGGAGGTCACATGACCTTCTAGAGGTCACCCACAGTTTGCACGCTGATTCTGCTGTCGGCCTATCACTGAGGTCATCTGTGTGTTTGCGTGGATGCGTGTGTGTGTGTGTGTGTGTGTGTGTGTGTGTGTGTGTGTGTGTGTGTGCGTGCGTGCGTGCGTGCGTGCGTGCGTGCGTGCGTGCGTGCGTGCGTGCGTGCGTGCGTGCGTGCGTGCGTGCGTGCGTGCGTGCGTGCGTGCGTGCGTGCGTGTGTGTGTGTGTGTGTGTGTGTGTGTGTGTGTGTGCGTGCGTGCGTTTGTGCGTGCGTGCGTGCGTGCGTGCGTGCGTGCGTGCGTGCATGCGTGAGTGTGTGTGTGTGTGTGTATGTACGGACGTGGGTCTTGGCGCCCATGTTCTGTATGTGTGTGAGCCCAACAGTATGATTGTTCTGCTGTGCTGATCTGAGTGGAGCTTTTTTTAGCTTTATTTTTTTTAATTCTTTTTTAGAATTATTTCCCTTTTCTACCTTGATTGATACTATCAAGTGAAATGAGACAGAAAACGAGTCAGGGAGAGAGACACTCAGGAAAGGTCATAATGAACTGGACTCGAACAGGCGACACACTGTCAGGCCGAAGCCTATACTGTATGTGGCACAATGTTTTTAGTAGTTATGTAGACCACAGGAAATAGATCACATCATATCTACTTCCTTTGATATTTTGTGGCTAGATCTAATTTCTTGGCATCTATTAGGTCTATAGTAAACAATAATAATCACCCATATTTTATTTTGTTTAATAACAACCTAAAACATGAACCTCGGTTAAAAAAAAAATCAAGGTTATCCTTTAAGCAAGACTCTGAACCCCTATAATTGCTCCCAGTGTGCTGGTTGGTGCCTTGCATGGTTTCCTCTGCCATATATGTGTGTGAAAGGGTGAATATTTAGTTATTGTCTATTTAACCCATTGTGTCCTGATCAGATTCTAGTTTCTTATGCTAGATTCTAGTTCCTCATGCTAGATTCTAGTCCCCCATGGTAGATTCTAGTTCCTCTCAGTAGACTGTAGTTTCTGAAGTTAGATTCCAGTTTCTGACACTAGATTCTAGTTCCCGACACTAGATTCTAGTCCATAACACTAAATTCTAGTCCCCTGGCGTGAGGTTCTAGTTTTTTCTGGAAAAATCTCTTTCTGTGTCAGTGATGCTTAACATATTTCATAGGAAGGACCCCCAGAAATATATTATTTAGCTGCAGAACCTCATCTAAAACATGTTGTTCTAGGCATCCCCCAGAAGCAAAGATTTGAGTTAATGCTTCCCAAATATTGCATTCAGAAATTTGCACCACATTTTCACCATTTTTCAAAAATAGCAGAACAACAAGCTCATATCGCGCCACTCGGTGGCGCGATATGAGGTTGTTGATCTGCTATTTTTCAATAGCTAAAACACCAAAACGCATTCACATAAAGGGTTAAAGCGCTTTGGCTAAAACATTGACAGACAGACAGACAGACAGACAGACAGACAGACAGACATGCATGTCGACAAACAGGTAGAGAGAGAGACAGACACGCCCACGGGCCGTGGGGCGAGCCAGAGTAGTAAAAAAGCCGTCGCCAGCGCAGACATTCTGCACATTGCAGCCGTTCCAACGCATATACTGCAGCGTTTTGAAGATTGTGATGTCGTCTGGCCCCGGCTGTACACGGGGACGGCGTGTACACACACACACACACACACACACACACACACACACACACACACACACACACACACACACACACACACACACACACACACACACACACACACACACACACACACACACACAGACGCAGACACAGCACAGCAGCCGCTGTATAATTATTATACCCGAGAGAGAAGAACACAGAGTCGCACATCACAGACACGACAAAACAACTAAAACAGCTAATTCCGTTCAGCTGTGGGCGACATCATGTACAGTATGCAAAGACAGTATGCAGAGACTGTTTTTAGAAAGGTAGGCAGATATAGGGTTGTTCTAGCGGCTGTGAACGCACGGCACGGCACGGCACACCGTCTTTATCAGGGCTCGTTTTTACTTTTGTGGCATGGCGGCGACTCAACACCATGGTGCCTTATAGTGGATGGTTTTTTTTGCCACATATAAAGAGGCATTAGAAGTGTGTAACTCTAACTCCTGAGAGTTACAAACAAATGTAACCACATGAATTGATTTTGCTTCCATTTTTGCACAAGATTGAAATTTTGAAATCGAGTCGGATGTCAAGATTGAAATCTGATTGGTTTAGAAGGTCACATGACTCATTTAAACAAATCAGATTTCACTCTGGCAGTGTAAATGCGGCCTTGGAAAAACCCCTACACCCTAATAAATTTCAGATCGTTTCAACTTGAAAACGCAGGTTCTGCTGCTGCGAAGGATATCCAGGTTAAGACAACCTCACTGTTCACTTTGTTTCAACTGAGATATTCAAGTTGATAAAGTTGACACAACTACAGTACTCTAGTTGACTCAACCTTGTTTTGTAAGTTATCAAAATTGACTAAACTTGTCAACTACAGTTAAGAAAACCTCACTGTTCACTTTGTTTCAACTCGGATATTCAAGTTGATAAAGTTGACACAACAACAGTACTCTAGTTGACTCAACCTTGTTTTGTAAGTTATCAAAATTGACTGAACTTGTCTGAACTAGTCTTCTCAAATTTGTTTTGTAAGTTGATTGAACTTGTAATAACTTGTTGTTTCACCTTAAAACCTTGAGTTATATCAAAGCATTATTTTACTTAATCAATGTAATATAACTTTCCTTTCTTAGTTGAACAAACATTTCTGCATTATTATAACTAACGGCTTCAGGTTATCCTTGTACACAACTTGCCGTTTCAAATCTAACAATAAATCACTTAATTATTGCATTTTGCTCAAATATATAGTTTATTTGTACGACCTGAAAAATATTAAATGAAAAAAGAATAATTAAAATCTAATAACTAATATCTAAACAATATTGAGCCAATACATAAAAAGTACACTCATTTTTTTATATATATAAATAGTAGTAATACAATTGAAGTTAAAGCACAATTTCACATGGTTTATTACCTCTGAATTTCTGGGGATTCAAATGACAAAGGTAGGCAACAGCCATAAACAGTTGGAAAACCAACTATAGGAAAACAAACAACTATTTTGTTATTATTAGCAACCACTTTGAAGTGGTCCTTTAACAGACAAAAAGATAGCAAGTGACAATCCACAGACCATGGTCTGATTACCATGGTATATAAAAAAAATCCTGAGTTGCCAAGAACTGAGACACAAAGGGCTCAATTTTCGTTACCATCTAAACCCATCTTTTTTTCTTTTCTTTTTTTTACTATTTTGAAAAACTTTTGGGGACAGTTCAACGTGCCAATCTATTGACACATTGTGAGCTTGTAGACTGGCCATTAACTATTGAGAAATGTTTTTTAATAGTTTAAAAAGGCAAAGAAGTTAAGGGGTAAGGGGTTTAGCGGTGACGAAAATAGAGCCCTAAATATACATTTAACATTAAAACATTGCAACATGTAAACTTTTATCCATTTGGATAAGCAAAATTCACCATTTTACCTCAACACTATGTATATGAAATATGAACATTTAAATGATTTAACCATTTCGACAAGTAAAGGCATAATTCACCATTTTAAGTTGACACTGTACGTCTATGAAATATAAAGCAGCATTTATATCCAAGTGCAAGCAGTATCGAAGTGCAAATGGAGATACAGCTGACTTGTCAACTTTGGGGGAGGATCAGAACTTTCCATGTCTTTTATCATCCGGCTCAAACAGCCTGGCGGTGCTGCAGGTTTGACTCCCAATCCAGATGGGGATGCCACGTGTCTTACCCAGTCTCTCCCCTCTGTCAGTCTACTTTCAACCCATCAATGAAGGCAGGAAAAGAAAAAAGAAAGCAAAACGACAGACTGCCTTGGAAAAATTGCCAGGACTTAGGCTGTATCCATAGCTTCATCTTGAGATTCAGGACCTTTTGGGTTAGCTTGCCAGAATCCAACTCCAAGGAGAGTTTCTGGATAAATCTGAACGTGTACCTTAACTCCTTCAGGTAACTGAGGTTGAGTGCATAGCATAAGCCGACGAGGACACAGCAGGCCCTGGCTATTGTTCCAAGGCCTTTGATCACTTCCACTCCCTCCAGAACAACGGCGACGTCTGAGCTGGAACTGGTCGTAGAAGTACATACAGTGATTGCAACTGTGAGCCGCTCCCGTATCTCCTCCAAGTTGTCAGTGTCCTGCAACATGAAATTGTCATAATTTAATATGCAGACAGTCATGCCACGACAACGTTAACAGTGTGATGCCACAGTGATGTCACCAAGCATAAAAGGCATACCCTGAGGATTGAGAACCAGAGAGAGAGTAATTCCAGACACATCATCAAGAGCATTGAGCAATAAGACGTTCTCAATCACAAGGTTATAGACAAACTTGGCTTACAGAGTCTACTACCAAAAAGGCAGGTAGGGCATTTGACATTTTGGGGTAAAACTTTCCATTATCTATATACTGTAAGCTATAACTGCCTCTGTTTCAGTTCCAGCACAGTTGTTTGGGTAGGAACGAACAATGTCATTAAAAAGACAATGCAGCCAATCAGCATAGCATTCCATGGCTGAGATGTTGGCTTGTGGCATTGTGTTTGGTTGCCTAGAGATGAGGCAGCCAATCGTTTGGCTGCCCAGCTTGCTTTTCAAGCAGCTGGTAGAAAGAATGGATGCTGCTATACTGTACCTGTATATCTACCATTTCTGCAAACAAATTTGGTCTGAGTAAGGTTCAAGTGGTGAATCCAATATATTAATACCAAAAGATAACGTGTAAACAAACCACATCATTTAAACATCAATTTATACTGACAGTGGTGAAGTCTGGGTTTCATCGCTCTCCAAGCTCACAGGATTTCTTGGCTAAGGTAACGTCCAGGCAACTTATGAAAATGTGTGTCAAGAAGTACGGGTGCTCTAAACGGTTTACACTGTGATGGAAATGAAAAGCAACAAGTGCACCACCATGTAGGACAATACAGATGCTCACCTCCCATCACAATTAAGTCTTGGATTTTCTCTCTGACGGCAGACGGCAGCATCATCAGTCCAGCCCTGAAGTCGATTTCTGACGGTTTTTCAAATGGACTCTAAGGGGTCCATTTGGTTCCATTTGTATGCCCTCAGAAAAAAGGCCCCAAAAGAAAAATCATTACCAAACAAGCACAAGTTCAATCAACATTTTAAAGCAATTTTAAACAATATAGATAACAAAAAGTTCAATCATCCACATCAATGCAGCCTGATAACATCAGCCAGTCTTTCTGACATGAACACATTAATGAATAGGCCTACATAAATACCAAAATCGATTTTGAACCTGGTGATTCGATATTGATATCATGGAATTAAGAATTTTTGTCCAGCGCCAAAATCAGATTTGCTGCAGAATGCAGCAAATCAGGCAGGAACCAAGGCTATGTCTAAACGAAATTCAAGTGTACAGTGTTGTTAATGCTGTCAGTACCTGGTAGATCATCAGCCAAGGTGTCTTGTGGCATTGAAGATTTCAGCATGGGATTTTTTTCTGCATGTTTTAGAACGTCTGGCAAAATGCCAGCAAAGCCCTCTGAAGCGATCTGCCCGACTGCTTGTGGCTGGATGGATTTGGTCGACCTCATCAGGAAACTGTAGAAAAAACACAAGTGTGATTAGCATTCCGAATCTGCCAACTAATAATATACTGTAGTCAATCTCACAATAATCTTGAATTTTACAAGCGGGTCTGGGAGGTTCCCATGAGTTACATGAGGTATTGTTTTGTTTCTATACCGCTGACCTCAATTTAAATCATATCAGTTTGATATTTTACATAGGCACTAATCTAAATGTTTTGTGATGGGGAGGGGGAAAAATGCAGAAAAGAGCAGATCTACAAGCTCACATTGTGTTGCTGTGATACACTGTAACGTGCATCACAACATGATTTTTTTAACCAAATAAGGTTAATGAACTCCTATAGGGTGCACTTAGAAAGGGATATCTTTGCAGTATATCCTCCATAGATATCCCATCCCTGATTTCACGCCGTCTCCAGGAGAAGGTTCGCACCATGCTTTTAATGTGTTTTACTTGTTGTTTTCTTCACTTCATTTATGTGAAGTGATTGCACGGGGCCAAAATGGAAACACCACCAGAATTAGGACATTTTTGATCCCAGGGCCCCACTATTTATTCACAATTTCAGTCACAGACCACCATTTGAGGACAATTTAGCCCCACAGACCAAAAACTAAAGAATTATTTTTTGCTTTTGTCCACAATTCTAGCCTGGATTTGGGAAACAAAACAGTCAAACATACATATCATATTTTAACTCTTATAGAGTGTAAACATGAAACAAAATGGAGCTACATGTGGTTAAGCAACTTTCCATCATTTAGGGTTAGGGTTAGCCTGGGGACCACCTGGATCCCTCTCAAGGACCACTGGTGGTCCCCGAGCCACCGGTTGAAACCCCCTGGGCTACTACAACTACAGTCTCGAATGAACATTGTACAGTAGTAATCAGACACCGATTAATATACCCCAATTAATATTACTTGGGGGTCCATAGACTAATATACTGGTATGTCAAAATGGGGGTCCTTGGCATAATTAACATTAAAAACAGCACTGTGCCCCACGATCATTCTAACAGATCTACAAGATAACACGGGTGTGATCCCCCCCTTCTTCTTGCTAATGATCAATGATCAAGCTTGTTATATGTTTTTTCTTGTTATATTGTAGCTATTTCTTGTTGTTCTGTTCTTGCTTCGACAATGTAAATGTATTTGAACTGAATTGTAATTGTAATTGAATTGAACTGAATAATGATCAGTGATCGAGCAACACGGATAGATGCATGTTTTGCCATGCATCATGGCATTTTTAGTGAGCTTTTAATTTTTTCCTCGTACAATCTGAACCCACGGGTTACCGGCATTTTGCGACAGTGTTGATTTGGCACAATAGCGGGAGCGATCCGAGCGATATTTGTTGTCATTTGATTTCAAGTTCCTGCGCGTGAAACCAGAATCAATGCAAAAGATGCCGCCCTTCGCTTCCCTCGTTCATTCACATTCATACATAGAAACGTCATGTTGCAGAATGAACGCAGCATCTCACACAAAAAATAAATAAAGGAGAGAAGAGCCGAGGAGTCAGTCGGTGGACACACCGCAGACATGCATAAATGCAACCTTAGGTGGTCCTCCTCACAATGCTCGTCGGGGCCAGGCAGTTATTTTTTACTTTAACAAGACGTATGTCTTGCTAGATCCAGCAAAACTGCTGGAAATAAATACCCTTGTAAAGCCTCAACATGTAGGAGAGCTCCGATTCTCCGAAGTTACTTTTTGTAAGAGTTGGGACAGCTCGTGCTCATGTTCATTCAGCCTGGAACTGTGACAAACGAGTCAATAGTTAGCCTACCTATACGGTGATGTGATATGACGACCCCGTTCAAAAGACTTAAATTAGCATTTCTATGACGAGGGTCGTAGCGTAGGCCTATTGTTCTTTTCGCACCTCGGAACAATGTAATGAATAGGTACATTCCCGCTGTTGGTTTCGTGGTGTAGTGCTAAGGATTTTTTTATTTTTTTTGCCCAATTCTCACGGCACACTTCTGCTTATCCCAAGTCACACTAAAGTGACGCGGCACGGTCGTTGGGAATGACTGATCCACGGCGTCTCCGTTTACCTCAGCTGTCTCAATACCAGCCTCTAATGAGTTGGTGGCGGGCGATCCACACCATATCTCATTATTACATAACTCGAAAAATAGTGCAATGACTCGACCATGGCCACTCCTGCGTTGTGAATCCACGGCCTCCCTGTACTTACTCCGAATTGATTTGAGTTTAGATGATATTTGTGTTTTCACCACCTCGTCAGGTGTATGGATAAGCAGTACTTCTGGGTTGGCCATCCGCGGGGCTGGGGTACTGCTCAATGAATGCTGTCCATATTAGGGCATTAACGACTTGAGATTTTTCCGTCGTGGTGGTTCCCCGAGGGGGGGGGGGGGGGGGATCAAATGGTGCCGCTATATGCCGGGGCAGTGCTTATACAAAACACATGGCGAGGCTACGCATGGCGCATGTGGCAAGCTTAATATGAAAACTATATTGGCACACAGCTGCACATCGTCCACTCCCAGGCCAGCCATAAAAACACATAACATTATCAATACACAGCAGCCCACACGTTAGAACGCAGAATACGATCCATTTACATGTAGCCTCCTCCTCCTCCAACGCCACCATCGCGCCGCTTTTCTTTTATGATTCATTCAGTAAATTAATGAGAATGACGCGGACAGAAGCATGCGTCCCGTGCGGTAGCCTAATGCGAAACGACGGTCACTGTAACACGGTGTTGGTTGATAAAGTTCTGTATTCCTCTGACACTGTTTGCTGTTCGATCTGATCCGTGTATGTACGTAATAGAATGGAGAGGAGAGGGGAGGGAGGAATACGTTTACAATGGAGAGGAGAGGAGAAACTAAAATGGGATGAGACAGCAGGCTTAGCTGTGTGAAACGTCGAAATAAAGAATTGCGAAATGACGCTCTAAATATTATAAATGAATGCTAACGCAGGCAGCAGCCAGAAACAACCCACAGTAGCAAAAATACCCTAAAAAGAATAGAAAGTTTGGCGCGAATCCGCCATTTGGCCATCCCTTCTCCCCGGTTTACTGTATATGTAAGTTAGTACAATAACCTAGTAACATAAAATATATACTTTAAATATTACTTACCAATAAACTTTTTGCCTCGTCTTCTGAGACGTGAATGCTGGCTTTCTGTATGAGTTCCTCTTGTTGTTAAAACTGGACAGTTTAACAACTCACTGCTGTCGCCATATTCCAGATGTTTTGAGTTCGTCCGTCCATTCGTGTTCCACCCACATGTAGGTCTACCGACCAAAACTGCTGGTTATGCATCCAAGTTTATTTAAATAAAACAAGCGGCGACGCAGCTCGCTTAGTTCCCAAACTATCAGCTAAACAGGCACCGTGAATCCAGTCGTCCACCGAGCTAACTGCCGACATAAAACACAATTTAAATTCTCCGCGTATAATGGTGCCTCGTGCCTGTCTCTGCGAAGCTGCTGCTGCTGAGTAGAAGAAGGACGGTGATTGGTCAGTACAGCCGATAGCTGATTTGCATACAGCCAATCGCTTGGCGTTTTGCTTCAAAGGCGGGCTTTGTGTACCAAGTTCAGTCAACATGACAATAGTCAAAACAATGAATTAAAGCAAGTTTAACTTTTGAAAACCCATGAATGCAAGTTGAACATCTTCAACTTAGCAGAGCTCATTGAGTTAAAGAGAAGAAGTCAATTGACTTAACCTTTTAAAGACTGTGAACTCATTAATGTAAGTTGAGATTTCTAAACTTATCAGAGCTCATTGGGCTAACGAGAAGAAGCTTGTTGGGTGAATTTATAGAGACTCCCATTATTTACAGTGTAGTTTGACATATAACATGCAACATAAACCATTGTGAAATGTTGGTATGGTATGGTCACATATTATTACATAAAATTGCTCAACGTATATATGCAAGGGTAAAATTATTCATCATCTGAATTAGCACCACTTAATAAGAAGTCTACACAATCAGAAAATGTAGAAGAATTGTCTTGATCTGTATGTTTTGCCAGTTTTGTTTGCGAAATCCAGCCTGGGATTGTGAACAAAACCAAAGGAAATCTTTAGTTTTGGGGTCTGTGGGGTGAAAATGTCATCAAAAGGTTTTCCGTGGCTCAGAATGCAGAATAAATAGTGGGCCAGGGTATCAAGTTGAAAAACACTGTTCTAAAGCATTTAGATTGTGTCAGAGGTCAATATCTCACATAAACACATGACGATCTGACCCAAGCATTATTATTATTTTTTAAAGATTTATTTTTGGTGGCACTTAATTATTTCATGAATTGATATACAGCCATCAAGGAAATGAATGGCAGGCACGCGATCTGATGATAAGTCATTGCCTGTTGGCATCTACAGTACTCCCTCCACAGACCTTAACCAGTGTTGGCTTGTACAACAGCACTCATAAAAAAGAACTGTTTGGGCAACGTTGCCCAAGCCTTTGAAATAATCAAGATATGAAGTCATAATATTGCAGCACTGGCAGCAAAAGCCATAAGAAAGAGATGTGCCAAAAATTGAACTCAACCTATCGAGACCTGAGGCTGATTCTAAAAGAAATTACATCTTTAAAATGTAAAACAGTTTTCTGAGAAGGGTTTGTTGTTGCTCTATCAGCGGTGCTCAAAACCATTTGTCAGGATCTGTCTTCTGTGTGTTGTTGTTGTTCTGGAATTTTATTTTGAAGTACTGTTACTTTCTTGGATCTATTGAAGTTTGTAGTTATACTTTATTGTTTCCTGTCTGAACTTCGTCTAAAGCAGTGTTTTTTAACCAGTGGTCCGGGGACCACCAGTGGTCCCTGAGAGGATTCCAGGTGGTCCCCAACTAAATGATGCAAAGTTGGTTAACTAGATGTAACTCTTTTAGAGTGTAAAAATGAAACCAAATTGGTTTCATGTTTACACTCTCAAGAGTTAAAATTATTCACCATCTGAATTAGTACCACTTAATAAGAAGTCTACACAATCAGTGTGTTGTTGTTTTTGTTGTCCTTGAATCTTATTTTGAAGTACTGCTAATTTCTTGGATCTTTTGAAGTTTGAAGTTATATGGCTTATTGTTTCCTGTAGTTAATTGCTACCTGCCTTGTCTAGTTATATTCCTGTTTTTTAGTTCATGGTTTCACCTGTGTCTTGTTTCCCCAGCCTCAGCCAATCCAGGTGTTGATTTTATTTGAGTCCACCTGCTGTGTCCTGTTAATCTTGTGTCTGTTTAAGTTTGGTTGTGATCATTGTTGGAGTCTTGTAGTCTGAGTTCCAAGTCTGTTTGTTGTTGATGGTGTTGCTCTTCTACAAACCTAAAGGACAACTTCACCTTTTTTTCCAACTTTTTATATAATTGGTCCTCACTAATCACGTCCACGATAAAATACCACAATTTTGTTCTACTCAGTCTGTGTCTCATGGGAGGGCTGTGGGCAGTTGAGAAACATGTCTTCCATGCACATCATCATTGGACAGTTGTTTTTTTTAAACAAGGTTAGAAGAATATATATTTTTACATAGCTCAGTTGGTAGAGATCTCGCCTTTGGACCACACGGTCATGGGTTCGATTCCGGGCACCACCAACTCAACGTATGAGTATCATGGTTTCGGTGCAGCTTGGGTCCGTCTCCCAGGGGTCTAGCGCATTGTAACAGGGATAGACTCCTGCGTGTTACCGCCCGGCTGATACTGATACTCCCGACCTACTTCTTATGCACATGGTGACGGGTGTCTGAAGAACTGGGACTGATCTAAGATCCAAAGTTCCATACAACAGAAGTGCCATCTTATAGTCCAGGAAAAATAGATTTTCAAGTGGAATAAATTGTAACATGGGATTTTTCTTCACAGATCATTTCTTTGAGGTCTCCAGAACAACATATTAAAAGTCCCGAAAAATCCCAGTTGCGCAAATATGTTTAATTTCATAAAGTAATAGAATACATAGGCTCCAATGGAGTGATAGCCCCGCCCCCTCCTATACAAACCCATTATAACTTAAAACTCCATTTTAACCATGATGGATTATTCAAAAACAACCCATCTTTTTTCTGGTGACTGATATTGTCCTCCTAATACGTGAGAGGACCATGGAATTTCATTCACAAGTTTCAGTTATTTTTAAAATATTGTTTTGGAAAATGTAAGCTGCCTCCATATCTGGCTATGCCCATCCAAATGAATATTAAAAAAATAAATAAATGAAACCTGTAAATGAAATTCCACTGCCCTCACCTTTTTCTGGTGACTGATATTGTCCTCCTAATATGTGAGAGGGCAGTGGAATTTCATTTACAGGTTTCATTTATTTATTTTTTTAATATTCATTTGGGTGGGCATAGCCAGATATGGAGGCAGCTACATTTTCCAAAACAATATTTTTATTAGTCTGAACATGTGCCGTGTATCGACCGATCGGTTTTAAAACCTGCGTCCACACTGCGATTTTGGAATTTGGAACGATGAGAGGTTGCGATAATGACATGGCACTGCCCACAGCCCTCCTATATGAGACAAAATGAGTAGAAAAACATTAACATTTTTATCATGGACATTAGTAAGGATCAATTATATGAAGGCAGGTTGAAAAGTCATCCTTTAAGTTAAAATAAACTTCCACTAGATTCAGACTTCCATGCATTTGCATCCTTACTTATTACATCCTGACACAAAAAACAGTTTTCAAAGATTTGTTGAAAAATAGATTGATCTAAATTGACACAGGTGCTTTCCCTGCAGTTTTTTTTAAATGAGGAAATGTATGTCCTGATGAGTATACTTCATTAAATCTCCGTTCGTACTTAAGTATTAAGTTAAATGTACTTTGTGTAGCCTACTTTCCAGCCGTGGCATGCATTTCCCGGGTGCGTCGTGGAGGGTGAACATTAAAGTTCACTAGCTGCCCGGCCTCATCGCTGAATGGATGTTTCTCTAGTCGTTGCTACGGCAACCCGTGGTTAGCATTCTCCTCGCCGCGCCGCCGTGTTGTGGGTAATTGCGAGCGAAGAGAATTCCCCCCCAGAAACCACTTCACTTCTGATTCCAGTTTAGACTGACACGCCCCTCGCCACACACACACAGAGACACACACGCAGACACAGGGGCACACACACTTTTATTCGCAGACATTAACGGATTATTATTCCAGACGATTAAACCATATTTTTTTAAATGTTGTTGTAGGCGCTGGAAATGTCAGATTTCTGCATGTCGAACTTGTCTGCGGGTTAACACGTGTCTGTTTGATGCGCACGCACGCACGGACGCTGTGTGCGCGCACACACACACACACACACACACACACACACACACACACACACACACACACACACACACACACACACACACACACACACACATGCGTGCAGGCATGAGCGCGCGCTAGCAGACACACACCCAGACACACACACACACCTGTCTCTGCGTCCACTTTCACTGAAAGATCCTACAATATCGGCTTATGTGTATCTCTTCTGGATTTTACAGGAATACAACTTACTTATCAAGCTCATAGTTTGTCAACAATCATTCTCCAAATAACATGACCCACAGGGGAGGATTTTCCAATGGGCACGTTGAGCCCAGGCCCAGTGGCCCCTGAGCTATAGGGGGACCCAAGGTTGAGTGTCCATGTGATCCCTAAGAGGCTCAAGCTCAGGACCCCCTCCCAAAAAGGAGTAGCAGTGATTAACAGTGGTGCACACGGTCCTTTTCACAGTTATTTACAAGGGGCTCATTCATTTTGTGTCAATGAAATAACCCCAAAAGTCCTGAACCATCGTGATACGATATATTACTGCAAGTGTTTGCATCTATTTGGCTTTGTTATTTTGCTGCAAATCCTGCTGAAATGCAGGTGAATATCGCAGGCCATAATTGATATGTGTGTGTGTGCAGACACTAGGGGGGCCCTTTGGCTGGTGGCGACCCAGGGGCCCATCATTTTATGGATCCATCTATGCTGACCCAGACCTGATGAGATATCAGGGTCATACTCCGGGGTGAAGTGACTCGCAGTGTAAGGGTTCCACAGTGGTGTAGCTTTTTTAAAAAGGTTTAGACAACATTATACGCCAGTCACCGTGCTGATCAGCTGTCACCGCGAATCTCGACACATCTCTCTGTTTATACTATCCAACAAGTCCTTTCAGCCACCCGGACTCCAACAAGTCCCGGGCAGCCACCTCCACCTGACGGATGATTCATCCAGCCAGCCACCGGCAAAAGGAAACCCTGACAGCCCATCTACGCTGAGTCTACTCTCCGCTCCGGGCCACAGCTGTGGCCCTCGCGGGTAGGTGTTGCTTCTCACAGATTCCCAGCTATATTCTCTGCCTCCACTGCCACCCGTGACTACTCACCACACCGGGCCACTATTTATGTGGCCCTTGCGCGTACGTGCTGCCCCAAGCCTCTCTCTCCATACTGCTGTTGGCACAATCTGATCCACGCTATTTTACTCCATACACAATTTACTCGCCATAGCATTTCCTCTTTCCCCAGCCACCATGCCATCGGATACGCTTTCACCTACCTCATCCCAGGAGTGTGCTCGATGTCTTCAGCTGTCCCAGGAGGTCTCCGAGCTGAAATTCCGTGTGTCCCGCCTTCACTCGATCAAAGAGGACGAGGCTTTCTTCGACTCCATCTGCCCAGATGATGACACCATCCCTGCTCTGGAATCCGGATCTCCTATCCATGGTACCCAGACGTCGGATCGATGCCTCGATGACACGGTCCCCTGCCCGGACCCCCCACGCCGCAGCCAGACAGTCCGCAGAGAGCTCGACGACACCATCCCGGCCCTCCGTGGAAAAGCACCAGCTGACGGGATCCACACCGGTGCACTCGCGTCTTCGACCCCCGCCGCCTGGTCACTTGTTACCCGGGGCAAACAGAATCGCTCTCCGCCCACCTCGTCCTTGGCTCACGCTCCATCACCCATTACCACCAGCAATAAGTTCTCCCCCCTTCGCTCAATGACAGACTATCCACCACTGTCCAACCACCATGAGAATCCACCTCGCGCTGACCACTCACGGCTGCCAAAGTCGGCCGTGGGCCTAAACAAGAGGCAACTACTGCTCAAAGACGCGGTGCGCCGTCAGTCCACTGGCCGCCCCGCGCACGCGGATCCATCCGCGTCATCGCTGCAATCACAGCCTCCGGACGCCACAGCATCTGTGCGTCCCAGCCCGTCACAACCCCCCGCTCCAAGTGTGGCTTCACCATCACCATCCACAGCCCAGCGCCCCCCTCTCTTATCCCCAAAACAGATCCTGGTGGGAGACAGCATCATAAAACACACTAATCTGTCCAATTCGATCAAGTGTTGTTTTCCCGGCGCCACGATTCCAGTACTCTTGGACAAACTCCCCAGTCTCATTGAGTCTCTTCCTCCATCCGTCTCCAAAATAATTGTTCACATAGGAAGCAATGATACTGGCAAACGCCGTTCAGAAGAACTAAAAGGGGACTTTCTAAAACTTGTTGACGTTCTTAAAGAGAGCGGGCTCTCCTTTTTTATTTCGGGTCCAATCCCTCGTCTCCGTTGGGGTGATGAGAGATTCAGTCGGCTCGCCAGCCTAAACACCTGGCTCCACCGTTTGTGTCGCACCCACAACCTAAACTATATAGACAACTTCGCTCTCTTCTGGGGACGCACATCGTTCTACGGCAAGGACGGACTGCATCCCAACCTGCTTGGTAGCAGAGTACTAACGGCCAATATTACCCTCGGTCTCCGATATATTCCTCTGGATCCATTTACGATGCCCATAGTCTCGGCTGCGCGCATCCAGTCCAATGTTGTGTCCGTCACGGAATGATGTCCCCCTGGTCCCAGCCCACCGCACAATAGTTCCGCCCCAGCTACGGGCCCTTCATCCCACCACTCTGGGCTCGGACCATCTCATAGATGTTCCCAAACCCACAATATGTCCATCAATCACCCCCCCCAGACTCATTCACCCTCTCAACCCATTTCTACTCCTCTCACTGCCCCTACTGAAACACCAGGAGCTACAGGTTTTTTCACAATATATGAAATGGACAATATCTTCTCCTCTAGAGGGCTTCATATTGCACATCTGAATATTAATAGCTTAAAATGTCCCTCCAAAATATCTGAAATTAGAAACATGTTTGGTAATGGGAAAGTTGACATTCTCTCGTTTTCTGAGACAAAGCTGGACAACTCTGTACATGATTCTGAAATTGAAATACATGGGTACTCCATTATTAGGAAAGATCGAGATCGTTCGGGGGAGGGGTGTGCATTTATATAAGATCTAATATTAACTATGAGGTACTATCAGAAACAGGTCATAACACAGAATCAGTCTGGGTTAAAATATTTTTTTCCCAAATCCAAACCCATAATTATAGGTGGAGTTTACAGACCACCTGACCAAAACAATTTCTATGATTTAATTGAACAAGAACTCAAATTAATAGGAAACTTAGAGGTAATTATTATTGGGGATTGCAATACCAATATTCAACGTAAAGATAATACCATTTTCAGACATTTTGCTAAATTCTGCAACTTACATAGTCTCACCCAGTTAATAAATCACATTACAAGACCAGCCTCTCAGTCCACCATTGACCTCATCTTATCATCAGACCCAGCCAGAATCAGAAGAAGTGGAGTAATAGAGTGTAGTTTAAGCGACCACCATATCATTTTTTGTACTCGTAAAATTCACAAACTTGCAGTTCAAGGTCACACCACAGTCAAAGTCAGATCCATGAAACACTACTCCAGTGAAGCTCTCACGGAAGCTCTTGATAAATCGGATTGGACAACTATTTTAGATTGCACTACTGTCGAACAAACATGGAACAGTTTCAAACACACATTTTTGGAAGTCCTAGACAATGTTGCCCCGCAAAAAACGGTAAGAGTCAGAGCAAGAACACAGCCATGGATGAGGGGAGATATATTGGATGCCATCAAACTAAGAAACACAAGATACTCAGAATACAATAAAAACAGAAATGATCAGACACACGCATTATACAAAAAGCAACGCAATATAGCAAAAAGTCTAATTTCAAAAGCAAAAAGAAACTTCATAAATGAGAATATTGAATCAAACAAAAAACAACCGGAAAAACTATGGGACACCTTAAAAAAATTAGGTTGCAGCAATACAATCCAAACCAAACCCTCAAACTTCTCAGTCATTTCAAATGGCTCCATAATCACTGATAAATTGACAGTGGCAAATAGTTTCAACAACTTTTTCACAAACATTGCCACTGATCTGGTTAAACAACTACCCCCGCACTCGGGTATTTATGGGATTGATCATATCAATGCCCACTATGCCAAACTAGGGGTCGAAAGAAACTCATTCTCCCTCCAACCCGTAAGAAGTGAGGAAGTATCTAAAAAACTTATTGCCCTACATCCAAAAAAGGCCACTGGTCATGACAATATCCCTAATAGATTCCTCAGGGACGCTGCGGTCACCATTGCTCCAATTATAGCCCACCTTACAAATCTATCCATCAACCAATGTCATGTTCCCCCTGAACTCAAGATGGCAAGAGTAATCCCCCTGCATAAAAAAGGAAGTAAAATGGAACTAGGCAACTACCGCCCTGTCTCCATCCTAAACTCCACATCCAAGATTATAGAGCGATTAATATTCGAACAGATTAATAACTATTTAGTTGAACACAAACTCCTGTTTGAATTCCAGTCTGGATTCCGAACTTCCCACTCCACAGACACATGCCTGCTGTACTTGACTGACTACATCAAGCGTGAGGTAGATTTGGGCAAGTACTGCGGTATGGTCATGTTGGACCTACAAAAAGCTTTTGACACTGTAAATCACTCGATTCTTCTTGACAATTAGGCGCTATAGGATTTGATAGGACATCTGTGTGCTGGATAAAATCCTATCTCGAGGGTAGAAAACAAGTGGTGGACATAAATGGAACCATATCCTCCCCCCTCCCAGTGAACTGTGGGGTTCCTCAAGGAAGCATCCTAGGGCCACTTCTCTTCCTTTTATACATAAACGACATGGATGCAGCCTGTGACTGTAAACTGTTTTTATTTGCTGATGACTCAGCACTCCTAATCTCAGGAAAAGACAAATCACAGGTCGAGGAGGCTCTGAGCTCTGAACTCTCAAAAATTAAAATTTGGCTTACAGATAACAAACTCTCTTTACACTTAGGTAAAACTGAATCCATTCTCTTTGGTTCTAACCACTCTCTCAATAAATTACATATAAATGATTTCAAGGTCAAAATTGACGACACCATAATCACTAGCAAAAAAGAAGTTACATATCTAGGTTGTATTCTGGACAACAAACTGACAGGTGAAGGCATGGCAACAAGAGCGATCCAGAGGGCTAATCAGAGAACAAGATTCTTGGGCAGAATATCCACCTTTGTGAACAAAAAGGCTCTCAGAACATTAGCTGGAGCACTTATTCAACCCTTATTTGACTATGCCTCCACCTCTTGGTTCTCCAGCACCTCACAATCACATAAAAATAAACTCCAAACCTCACAAAATAAACTTATCAGACTCTTGCTTGGCCTAGGACCAATGACCCACCTCACTCCAACCCATTTCGATAGCATCGGTGGCTCAGTGTGGAAAATAGAGTAAAACAACTGAAAATGGCACTAACATTTAAAATAATTAATGCAGAACCACACTCAGTACCCACTTACCTGTCAGACTACCTCAAAAAGGTGAGCAACTCCCACAGCCATAACACTAGAGGAAGCATAAACAATGATCTAGTGCCACCTACCTTCAAAACAAATATGGGCAAATTCACATTTCAAAGCACCGCCACACAAGTGTGGAATGCATTGCCCGCTTCATTAAAAACAAGTAGTTCCCTGGTCACCTTTAAAAAAGGACTGAAGATCCACTTATCATCTGATCATAGGGACTGATGGTGACTGCATCACCATTTTTTTACATCTTTATATCTTTTATTTTGATACAGGAACTGTATATTGTACAATGTAAACCTTTTTACTGTTATTATTAAATATGAATAATGTTGGGGACCCGAATGGAAACAAGGCCGTAAGGTCTTTCTTCGGTGATTTCCTTTTGGTATCTTTGTGGAATTGTACTGCTGTACTATTTTTACATTGCTTGACTAATAAAAGTATCAATCAATCAAAAAAAGCCTGGAGCTTTCACCCCGTTCACTGATTGGCCTAGATGAGTTCTCAATACTCAACCCTACCTCTAGGTCAGAGAGGTTAGGTGCTTACATACTTCACTATACTTCACAGGGTGAAGTGAAAGGGTTTCACCATAAGGTGAAACGCATTTTAAATAAAATAACAGTGACAGAAGTTGAGGCATCATGCTCTCGGTGATTCAGTTCACATTCAGTCTCGATAGGTCCTGATCTTAGCACGTGATTGGAAATCAGTGATGATCACGTCATTCCCAAATGTGGATGTGCGCTAAGTTCAGACCTGTTTTTAGACATGCAGGAAAAAAGTGGTTGAATGACCTTTCTCGACCTGCCCTGCTCTCTGACACTGTTGTCAGTGTCTGACTAAGTGCGGGTTAGACAATAACAGTTTAGAGATTTATAGTACAATTCAAATACAAATGCAGCAAATCTAAAAAAACAACAACTGACAACTGATTGGACACACTAGTTAAGAATGCACTTGCTAAGAATGCACTTGCTTACAATAGTGTCCACATTGTTCATTTCAAGACATTTAGCAACGTACAAAATAACTGTAAAAGCCGAAACTAGCAAATCATAGTGGAGGTAAAAAAAAAGGGAAAAGACAAATTTTACAAAGACGGGAAAGGGGTGGTGGGTGCAGGGGGAATGACGTGGAGGAGAGAACGTGGGCCCACATAAAGCATCCCCAGCAGACAATCAAACCCAGGACAGCCTGTAGTCTATACCGACTGCAGCGCCACTGTGTCCATATGAGGCACCCCTATCCACTCGCTTCGACCGTTATCCAGCGATAATTCCAGCATGCCGCTTATTAAGCAGAGTTCCTCGACAAGGCATGTTGTCTGGGAGCCGGCTGACACGATTGCATTGATAAGACGAAAACCTGGCAAATCATTGATCAGTGTGGCTGGTCGGCCGCCTTATTTTAAAGTCTGTATCAGTGTCCCGACATGCTTGCGGTTATGTTTAGGGTTAGAAGAAAGAGGCGAGTATATGGACCAAAACGACCTCAATAAAGTAGCCGAGCATCGCAACGCGCTCGCAATGCAGTTGGGGGGGCTGAGGACGCTTATCAAGTCAGTCGGCTGGCAGCCAACACGCCTGATGGACGAACTCGGCTTTAATAAACAGCTTACTGGGAATACTTGATTGGTTTTCGTTAGAATCCGCTGCCCTATCTTCCTCCCTGACATGACTCTCCTCCGTGTCCACCACACCCAGAGCTGGCAGCGCGCCACGCCAGCCTGGAGACATACCAGTTGTTTTCCATTTTAAAAGAAAGAGAGAGAGAGAGACTCAATCACGTTGCCTGTCATCGCCGCTGTCCGCTGCCAGATCTCGCAAGCTCTTCTTCGTAACCGACTTTTTTACGAGAGAAAAGGGATCTGTCGACGGTGCG
The DNA here is from genome assembly GCA_039105355.1 of Benthosema pterotum. Lineage (NCBI taxonomy): Eukaryota > Metazoa > Chordata > Actinopteri > Myctophiformes > Myctophidae > Benthosema > Benthosema pterotum. The sequence continues at coordinate 48,014,487 of CM076970.1, forward strand.
GCCGCAGGGCCGAGGTGATGCGTGTTGGTTGGTTGGTTGGTGGGTGTGTAGACGGATCGTTGCATGCAGGCCTTCAGCAGCGATGCCAGGTTTTGTGAGAGAAAAAGGCGACTGGACCAGGCCCAAAGCAAGTGTTTACTCTACTGACTAAACCAGTAAACAATACCAATTTTTACCAATAAAATAATATTCTATTGATTGGCACACTGGACACAGTAATTTAACATTGGGAGTGTAAACAAGACAGGTTTGCCCCGTTCACACAGATCAGTCCAAGACTGAACGCAGTGTTGGGCATATTACCTTTATATTTTAATTGTATATTTTCATATTACATATTACCACAAGCAAGTGTATAACTGTATAACTTATAATGCCCTTTTTAAATATATAAATAAATATTTATCATTATGAAGATATATCATTATGAATTAAATTTTGGAGTACCTATACAATAGGCTAAAGCCAGTTGCTTAAAACTAAGTGTATTTTGTCTGCAACTTCAGTTATTTTAGTTTTGTGAACGAACAATACAGTTCCAGTTTAGTCATCATTTTTAGTATTTGTAGTATATGTATTCGTATTTTAGTTGTAGTGTTAGTTAACGATTATATATAAACTTGAATTCGACCAGGCACGTTCTGTTGTGTTTGTGACTGTTCTGACATGTAGATGTATGAAGTAATATGGTGGTGGTTTTCCATCCAGGGGGCTCTGTGCCAATTATAAGCCCAATTTCACAAGCAACATGTATATCGTGTATGCAGCAACACGATTTACACGTTTACACAAGCAACGTGTAAATCGTTGACAATTCGTTGGCTTCTTCTTCTCCATATAGGCAGTGTTGTAGTGGGACCCCCCCCCCCCCCCCCCCCCCCCCCCGGTGGGAAAATATGTGCCAATCCGCCCCTGGCTGGGCCCTGTATGGAGAAAAAGAAGCCAACGAATTTGGCTTATAGTAAGCGGACGTGGCAACGTGGGGCGGCGGGTTGCTGGAGATTAGTGTGTATAAAGGAAGGAAGGACTGAGAGGTTTGAGAGAAGGATGGAAGTGGTGGAGTGATTAATGACTGTAAACATACCTCTCTGTGGCTGACTTATCATTCAACATCTTGTTCTCTGTGTGTGTGTGTGTGTGTGTGTGTGTGTGTGTGTGTTGTGTGTGTGTGTGTGTGTGTGGTGGTGTGTGTGTGTGTGTGCGTGCGTGCGTGCGTGCGTGCGTGCGTGCGTGCGTGCGTGCGTGCGTGCGTGTGTGCGTGTGTGTGTGTTCAGGGTTGCCAGACAGTAGGAAATGGATGTGATGAAGACATAGCAGAGTAGTGACATCACCTGTTCTCATTCACATTTACTGGTAATGAAAGACAGGAGCAGGGGTGGATCTAGGCATGGGCATGGGGGGGGATGCAATGCCCCCCTAAATGCCCAGTCTGCCTCAGCAAACTGGGGGACTCCCACCTCCCACCTCCCACTTCTAGGGCACCACAGCTATCAAACTAGTCCAGGGTTTCCATTTTCGCGCAACGCAGGGGCGGATCTAGGCATAGGCCCTAAATGCCCTGACTGCCCCACCAAACATGATGGCAGGCAAAACAACCCAAGATATTTCAAATTAAAGTGCCTATATTTAAAATGTTTTGAAACACTACTACTGCTACTAACTAACTACAGTTGTGTCACCACTAAACCAACAGCATTTCACCATTGAAAACAGAAAACTCTCTGAGTCAGACCTTTAGCTTTATGCATGCTGCGTGTCTGTTGCAACTTCAACAACAACTGATGTTATTATTGATGCTTTACTTGCCTAATAAAAGTCCTGTAACTGAAAATGGTAACATAACATTTTCTCTTGCCCCCCCTCCCTCGCCCCCCCCCCCCCCCCCATGGGACATGTTACATCCGCCCCTGGCGCAACGCCGATGAAAATGAAAGCCTGGGTGTCGAGGCTATGTAAAGACTGACCCAGATTGACATAAAGCACATGTGTGAGTATCAGTAAACTATTAAAACATGATGTGTGGGGGAAAGAAAGTTTAAAGTTACTAAAATAACAGCATTAGAATAAAGACGGCCTGCGGCCATGCAAGGGTTAGTGATTTATCGTAGAGCTCTGGGGTCTGAACGGCGGAGCGGGGTTGGGAAGGAGCGCTTGTTTTATCCGCCGCTACTACTAGTAGGGCGGGGCGAAGGAAGTTTTACTGAGGTTATGGTTAGGGTTAGGTTAGGTTTAGGCATAGGTTTACTGAGGTTAGGTTTAGGCATAGCCTAGTTTTATTGGGGTTGTGTTTAGGGTTAGGTTGGGGTTAGAGTTAGACGATGCTTTATGCGGTTACTAACCCTAAACATAACCTCAGTAAAACTATGCTTCGCCCCGCCCTACTAGTAGTAGCCGGCGGATAAAACAAGCGCTCCTTCCAACCCCGCTCCGCCGTTCAGACCCCAGAGCTCTACGATAAATCACTAACCCCATGCAAGCTGTGGGAGGAGGACCTCAGGGGGTAAAGGTAAAACAGGGGACATCTATGATAACAACTATCCAATGTCCAATGTGTTGGGTATCCATCTGTGATGGACGTAGATCAGGGGTTTTCAACCTTTTTGACTCCAGGGACCACCATTTATTCAGCATTTCAGCCACAGGCCACCATTTGATTACATTTTCACAACTAAAATTTCATTTTCAGACCTAAAATTAAAGAATTCTTTTGGTTTTGTCTGCAATTCCAGGCTGTGTTTTGCCAACAAAACAGTGTAAACTTCTTAATTAAGTGGTGCTAATTCAGATGATGAATATTTTGACTCTTGAGAGTGTAAAAATGAAACCAAATGGACCCGCAAGGGTCCATTTGGTTTAATTTTTACACACTCAAGAGTTACATCTGGTTAACCAACTTTCCATCACTTAGCCTGGGGACCACCTGGAACCTTCTCAGGGACCACTGCTGGTCCCCGGACCACCTGTTGAAAACCCCTGATGTAGATGGATGCCCGATGTGTTTCGCTGTGGGTTTCTCCTTTAACGTACAGTAAGTCTCTCTTCTCTTCGATTTACTGGCATTTACATTTCTGTACAGGCCTTTGGTATGGGCTCCATGCCAAACTTCTTTAGTCGACCAGAGGAAGTAGAGGCTCTGTTTGTTGTTGCCTCTTTCACCACTTGGTTTTGCTGCATATAGACAGTAATGCCAGGCCAAGTGCATGTCATCACTGACTCACTGAGTCTGACTCAAGCATTATAGTGACATCACCTGCTCTCATTCACACTTTACTGATGACTCTCCATCCCTGACTCAATATCAGTGGTTTTCAACCTTTTTCATACCACGGCCCACTATTTATTCAGAATTTGAGCCACGGAGGACCACCATTTGATGACATTTTAGCCCCACAGACAGAAACTAAAGATTTCTTTTCAAGGCTGGATTTTTGGAGAAAACAAACAGTCAACATACAGATCAAAATGTCCATTAATGTTCTACATTCTCTAGTTGACTAGTGTAGACTAATTCAGATGATGAATATTTTAACTCTTGAGAGTGTACAGGGGTTGACCCTAAGGTCTCCGAGGCACTTGCCCATTGGGCAAGTGCAATTCAGGTTCTACTTGCCCTCAGGTCATGGTCACTTGCCCCCCAGGTTCCAGGTGGTCCCCAGTTAAGTTGGTTAACCAGATGTAACTCTTGAGAACGTAAAAATGAAACCAAATGGACCCTTGCGGGTCCATTTGGTTTCATTTTTTACACTCTCAAGAGTTAAAATTCATCATCTTAATTAGCCCAGGTCTACACAACTAGAGAATGTAGAAGATTAATGGTCATTTTTATGTGTATGTTAATTTGCCTGTTTTGTTTCTCAAATCCAGCCTGGAATTGTGGATATCTAGAAAGCAGGGAAAGACACAGAGGCAGAGTGCAATGACTGCCTTCAAGACAAATTTATCTTCTGTTGTGTTATAGTGGACTATGTTGCACAAGAGCTTGCCCGATCCGATCGGGCAAACAGGTAGCAGTCTTCACTTGCCCCACCATTTTTTTTTACTTGCCCCGGGCAAGCGGGCAAGTGTTAGTGTCAAGCCCTGGTGTAAACATGAAACCGCCTCACAGTGATAAGCGACAAGTTCGCTGATACGGCCATATCATCCGCCTAGGGTGACCAGATGTCCCTCTTTGCGTGGGACAGTCCCTCATTTTCAAGATTTTTCAAGCGTCCCACAAATTGAGACTCTGTCCCACATTGTGGCTGACGGGCATCAGCGTTCAAAATGCCCCTAATAATTTGTAGTGCCCTAATAGTTGGATTTCTGTTATCATTTCTTGCTATGTTCTTTTTTTTTTTAAGAATTCCCCCATGGTACCACTATATTTCCACACTCACTCTAGAGAGGCCACATCGCATACTGTCGTATCAAAAATAGATGATATACAATCGCACTGCAACGCGTTTTGAGATTGTAGATCACCTATTTTTGATTTTAGATCAGCTGTTTTTGCTATGTGTCAAATGGAATCCTGAGATATTTTTGGAATATTGACATCAAGATGTTAATAATTTGCTAACTACATGTTGTCCTGTTTCCACACTCCAGTTGTCCCACACATGCAACACTTCTGTCCCTCAAATGAACAGTTTGGATCCGGTCACCCTACATCCGCCTGCCTGAGAGGAACATCCAACCTGCACGATCTTCGACTTCAACCCCCAGCAATCCGGCTGGAGACGACCCAGTGGTGCCCCCCGCCAGGGGCGTAGCTAGCAATTCTGGGCCCCCTGCAAAGCTTTTCCACATGGGCCCCCCTTTCCCGGCGGCGTCAAAGGGGAATTTCACCCATTTTCAACATTTTTTCTGAGAGCGTACAAATGCAACCAAATGAACCCTAACGGGTTCATTTGGTTCCATTTGTACGCTCTCAGAAAAAAAGAAGTGTCTATAGAAATCCAGTAACATGATGACATACATCTTGATGATGCCATCAAGATGTTTCATCATGTTTTTGTGGTTTTTCTTCAGACCTCCATTTCCAGGAAACACAGAATGGGGGGAAACGTTTTTATCATGTCCACCCCCAACACCTCTAGGTTATACTAATGACATATTACCCATATTGAAAATGGGTGGAATTCCCCTTTAAAATGCTTCAATCTGGTGCACTTTGAGATCAAATATTTTTCATAATATAATCAATACAAATAAAACCTTATTAATGCAAGCTTTCAGTGCCCCCCCCCTGACTTTGGGCCCCCCTACAATTGTCCCCCTTTTCCCCACGTGTCTACGCCTGTGCCCCCCCGCACCCGCTGGCTGGATGTTGTAACCTAGGACCTTAAGGCCTGTGGTGTGACCCTGGCCCAAGCTCAAGAACTTGCCCACAACAGACCCAGATGGAGAGACCTGGCCACTATGGTTGGCTCTACACGCCTTGAAGTGCAAGAGGACTAAGTAAGTAAGTATGATAAAGTATGATGTCTTTGTTGTCATGATTTGTCACGACCCGAGTTGCCTTTGTCCGCGGCGCAATCATGTTTTTATTAGGGCTGTTGAATGATTAAAATTTTTAATCAAATTAATCACAGCTTCAAAATTAATTTAATCATGATTAATCACCATTCGAACTATGTCCAAAATATGCATGTTTTTTTTAAAAAGAAACCGAATCTGTGAAAAAAATAACCATTTATCTTTAAAATATGTATCAAAATATGAGATCTACAAGCCCTCAATGCTTGTAGATCCTCCAGCTATACTCTAGTTCTGGTTACAGGGAGACACACAGGATATATGTCTCTGTAAAACCGTGCTCTACACATTTCGTTGAATGAGAAAATGCTCAGTGGGTTGAGTCAGTGTGCACATGAGTTAATTGCGTTAAAAAATTAATTAGATTAATCAACAGAATTAATTTAATCCCATTAATTAACTATTTTCAACAGCCTTATGTTTTTATTTGAAAAGTCTATGAGGACTCATTTCTGGAACCAGGGGCGACGTCAGAAGGAGGTGGGGCTGCGCAGCTCTATAGTCGAAGTGGAAAACCGTGGCCTGTCGTTTTCCTTGATTTGGTCATTTTTTCAAATTAATGTAAATGAATGCGGTTGCTGTTGAACCTGTAAATAACAACAAAACAAAAACTAAGGCACTGGTTGTGGTTCATCTGGTTTACCGGAACAGGGTTCAACTCCCTGCAGTGCCCTGCTCAATGGGTTGTATTTACATGGTTTATTTTTAAGTCATGCTCATTGTAATGACGAAACGCAAGGCCTTACTGTTTTTCATGATTTTGAGAATTTTCAAAAAAATGACGAGACCTGGCAAAAACGCAAGGCTATAGCATAACGGTCTTGCACAGCATGCCGTTTTTCATCGTTTTGAGGAATATTGAGGATTTTAAAAAAAAATGTCAACATTTCGAAAAAAAAACGGTAAGGCTATAGCCTTACGGATTTTCATCGTTTTGAGGATTTACGAAGATTTTCGAAAGATGACGAAACCTGGCAAAGACGTAAGGCTATAGCCTTACGGTCTTGCACAGCATGCCGTTTTTCATCGTTTTGAGGATTTTTGAGGATTTTCAAAAAATGTCAAAATTTCGAAAAAGAAAAACAAACAAAAAAAAAACAATAAGGCTATAGCCTTACCATTTTTCATCGTTTTGGGGAATTTTGAAGATTTTCGATGATGAAACCTGGACAAAACGCAAGGCCATAGCCTTACGGTCTTACAAAGCATGCTGTATTTCAGCGTTTTGAGGATTTTTGAAAAATGTCGAAATTTAAAAAAAAAAAACAGTAAGGCTATAGCTTTACGGCTTTTCATCATTTTGAGGATTTTTGAAGATTTTCGAAAAATGACAAAACCAAAACGCAAGGCTATAGCCTTACAAGACTGTAAGGCTATAGCCTTACGTTTTTGTTTTGTCATTTTTCGAAAAAATGGCACAGCATGCCATTTTTCATCATTTTGAGGATTTTCAAGAAAAAAAAAGACGAAACCTGGAAAAACGCAAGGCTATAGCCTTACGGTCTTGCACAGCATGCCGTTTTTCATCATTTTGAGGATTTTTGAGGATTTCCGAAAAATGACGAAATTTGGAAAAAACCCAAGGCTATAGCTTTACGTTTTTTTCAGCGTTTTGAGGATTTTCGAAAAATGACAAATATGACGAAACCTGGCAAAAACGCAAGGCTATAGACCTGCGCAGTGACGTCACCAGCCCTGTTCCACTAGTGGATTCCTTATTCATTTTCCTCATAGAATTTTCGAAAATGGTTAATAAAAACACGATTGCGCCGCGGCCAAAGCCAACTCGGGTCGTGGCAAATCATGACAACAAACACAATATCGTCATATAGTATATAATTAGGAAGAAGTAGAAAACGGCATGATACAAGACTTTGTTTCGTTTTTCATCTTAGAAAATTTTGCCAGGTTTCGTAATGACAAAAATTACGAAATCTGGCAAAAACGCAAGGCTATAGCCTTATGGTTTTTCAAAAACGCTCAAAAACAACGAAAAACGCCATACTATAGCATGGCGTCCGAGACCGTGTACTATAGCCCATGGTTTTTCTTCGATTTCGACATTTTTTCAAAACGCTCAAAAGCGCTCCGAGACCATGTACTATAGCCCATGGTTTTTCTTCGATTTCGACATTTTTTCAAAAACACCAGAAAACGACAAAAAACGCCATACTATAGCATGGCGTCCGAGACCGTGTACTATAGCCCATGGTTTTTCTTAGATTTCGACATTTTTTCGAAAACTACGAAAAACGCCATACTATAGCATGGCGTCCGAGACCGTGTACTATAGCCCATGGTTTTTCTTCGATTTCGACATTTTTTCAAAACGCTCAAAAACGCTCCGAGACCATGTACTATAGCCCATGATTTTTCTTCGATTTCGACATTTTTTCAAAAACGCCAGAAAACGACGAAAAACGCCATACTATAGTATGGCGTCCGAGACCGTGTTCTATAGCCCATGTTTTTTCTCCGATTTCGACATTTTTTGAAAACGCTCAAAAATGCTCCGAGACCATGTACTATAGCCCATGGTTTTTCTTCGATTTCGACATTTTTTCAAAAACGCCAGAAAACGACGAAAAACGCCATACTATAGCAGGGCGTCCGAGACCGTGTACTATAGCCCATGGTTTTTCTTCGATTTCGACATTTTTTCAAAACGCTCAAAAACGCTCCAAGACCATGTACTATAGCCCATGGTTTTTCTTCGATTTCGACATTTTTTCAAAAACGCTCAAATACAACGAAAAACGCCATACTATAGCATGGCGTCCGAGACCGTGTACTATAGCCCATGGTTTTTCTTCGATTTCGACATTTTTTCAAAACGCTCAAAAACGCTCCGAGACCATGTACTATAGCCCATGGTTTTTCTTCGATTTCGACATTTTTTTCAAAAACGCTCAAATACAACGAAAAACGCCATACTATAGCATGGCGTCCGAGACCGTATACTATAGCCCATGGTTTTTCTTCGATTTCGACATTTTTTCAAAACGCTCAAAACGCTCGGAGACCATGTACTATAGCCCATGGTTTTTCTTCGATTTCGACATTTTTTCAAAAACGCCAGAAAACAACGAAAAACGCCATACTATAGCATGGCGTCCGAGACCGTGTACTATAGCCCATGGTTTTTCTTCAATTTCGACATTTTTTCAAAAGGCTCAAAAACGCTCCGAGACCATGTACTATAGCGCATGGTTTTTCTTCGATTTCGACATTTTTTCAAAACGCTCAAAAACAACGAAAAACGCCATACTATAGCAAGGCGTCCGAGACCGTGTACTATAGCCCATGGTTTTTCTTCGATTTCGGCATTTTTTCAAAACGCTCAAAAACGCTCCGAGACCATGTACTATAGCCCATGGTTTTTCTTCGATTTCAACATTTTTTCAAAAACGCTCAAATACAACGAAAAACGCCATACTATAGCATGGCGTCCGAGACCGTGTACTATAGCCCATGGTTTTTCTTCGATTTCGACATTTTTTCAAAACGCTCAAAAACGCTCTGAGACCATGTACTATAGCCCATGGTTTTTCTTCGATTTCGACATTTTTTCAAAAACGCCAGAAAACGACGAAAAACGCCATACTATAACATGGCGTCCGAGACCGTGTACTATAGCCCATGGTTTTTCTTCGATTTCGACATTTTTTCAAAACACTCCAAAACGCTCCGAGACCATGTACTATAGCCCATGGTTTTTCTTCGATTTCGACATTTTTTCAAAAACGCTCAAAAACAACGGAAAACTCCATACTATAGCATGGCGTCCGAGACCGTGTACTATAGCCCATGGTTTTTCTTCGATTTCGACATTTTTTCAAAAATGCCAGAAAACGACGAAAAACGCCATACTATAGCATGGCGTCCGAGACCGTGTACTCTAGCCCATGGTTTTTCTTCGATTTCGACACTTTTTCAAAACGCTCAAAAACGCTCCGAGACCATGTACTATAGCCCATGTTTTTTCTTCGATTTCGACATTTTTTCAAAAACGCTCAAAAACAACGAAAAATGCCATACTATAGCATGGCGTCCGAGACCGTGTACTATAGCCCATGGTTTTTCTTCGATTTCGACATTTTTTCAAAAACGCTCAAAAACAACGAAAAACTCCATACTATAGCATGGCGTCCGAGACCGTGTACTATAGCCCATGGTTTTTCTTCGATTTCGACATTTTTTCAAAACGCTCAAAAACGCTCCGAGACCATGTACTATAGCCCATGGTTTTTCTTCGATTTCGACATTTTTTCAAAAACGCTCAAAAACAACGAAAAATGCCATACTATATCATGGCGTCCAAGACCGTGTACTATAGCCCATGGTTTTTCTTCGATTTCGGCATTTTTTCAAAACGCTCAAAACGCTCCGAGAGACCGTGTACTATAGCCATGGTTTTTCTTCTTCGATTTGGGCATTTTTTCAAAACGCTCAAAAACGCTCCGAGACCATGTCTATAGCCCATGGTTTTTCTTTTCGAATTCGACATTTTTCAAAAACGCTCAAACAATGAAAAACGCCATACTATAGCATGGCGTCCGAGAGACCGTGTACTATAGCCCATGGTTTTTTCTTCGATTTTCGAATTTTTTCAAAAACGCTCAAAAACGCTCCGAGACCATGTACTATAGCCCATGGTTTTTCTTCGATTTCGACGTTTTTTTCAAAAACGCCAGAAAAAAACGAAAAACGCCATACTATAGCATGGCGTCCGAGACAAGTACTATAGCCCATTTAGTTTTTCTTCGATTTCGACATTCTTTTAAAACGCTCAAAAAGGCCCGAGACCATGTTACTATAGCCCATGGTTTTTCTTCGATTTTCGACATTTTTTTCAAAAACGCTCAAATACAACGAAAAACGCCATACTATAGCATGGCGTCCGAGACCGTGCACTATAGCCCATGGTTTTTCTTCGATTTCGACATTTTTTCAAAACGCTCAAAAACGCTCCGAGACCATGTACTATAGCCCATGGTTTTTCTTCGATTTCGACATTTTTTTCAAAACGCTCAAAAACGCTCGAGACCATGTACTATAGCCCATGTTTTTTCTTCGATTTCGACATATTTTTTCAAAAACGCCAGAAAACGACGAAAAAACGCCATACTATAGCATGGCGTCGTCCGAGACCGTGTACTATAGCCCATGGTTTTTCTTCGATTTCGACATTTTTTCAAAAGGCTCAAAAACGCTCCGAGACCATGTACTATAGCCCATGGTTTTTCTTCGATTTCGACATTTTTTCAAAAACGCTCAAAAAAAACGAAAAACGCCATACTATAGCATGGCGTCCGAGACCGTGTACTATAGCCCATGGTTTTTCTTCGATTTCGACATTTTTTCAAAACGCTCAAAAACGCTCCGAGACCATGTACTATAGCCCATGTTTTTTTCCTTCGTTTCGACATTTTTTCAAAACGCTCAAAACAAAACGAAAAATGCCATACTATAGGAAGCGTCCGAGACCGTGTACTATAGCCCCATGGTTTTTCTTCGATTTCGGCATTTTTTCAAAACGCTCAAAAACGCTCCGAGACCATGTACTATAGCCCATGGTTTTTCTTCGATTTCGACATTTTTTCAAAAACGCTCAAAAACAACGAAAAATGCCATACTATAGCATGGCGTCCGAGACCATGTACTATAGCCCATAGTTTTTCTTCGATTTCGACATTCTTTCAAAACGCTCAAAAAGGCTCTGAGACCATGTACTATAGCCCATGTTTTTCTTTGATTTCGACATTTTTCAAAATGCATGCTCAAAACGCTCTGAGACCCATGTACTATAGCCCATGGTTTTTCTTCGATTTCGACATTTTTTCAAAAACGCCAGAAAACGACGAAAAACGCCATACTATAGCATGGCGTCCGAGACCATGTACTATAGCCCATGGTTTTTCTTCGATTTCGACATTTTTCAAAACGCTCAAAAACGCTCGGAGACCATGTACTATAGCCCATGGTTTTTCTTCAATTCGACATTTTTTCAAAAACGCTCAAATACAACGAAAAAACGCCATACTATAGCATGGCGTCCGAGACAGTGTACTATAGCCCATGGTTTTTCTTCGATTTCGACATTTTTTCAAAACGCTCAAAAACGCTCCGAGACCGTGTACTATAGCCCATGGTTTTTCTTCGATTTCGACATTTTTTCAAAAATGCTCAAAAACGACAAAAAACGCCATACTATAGCCCATGGTTTTTCTTCGATTTCGACACTTTTTCAAACGCTCAAAATCGCTCCGAGACCGTGTACTATAGCCCATGGTTTTTCTTCGATTTCGACATTTTTTCAAAAAACGCTCAAAAACAACGAAAAACGCCATACTATAGCATGGCGTCCGAGACCGTGTACTATAGCCCATGGTTTTTCTTCGATTTCGACATTTTTTCAAAACGCTCAAAAACGCTCCGAGACCGTGTACTATAGCCCATGGTTTTTCTTCGATTTCGACATTTTTTCAAAACGCTCAAAAACGCTCCGAGACCATGTACTATAGCCCATGGTTTTTCTTCGATTTCGACATTTTTTCAAAAACGCTCAAAACAACGAAAAACGCCATACTATAGCATGGCGTCCGAGACCGTGTACTATAGCCCATGGTTTTTCTTCGATTTCGACATTTTTTCAAAACGCTCAAAAACGCTCTGAGACCATGTACTATAGCCCATGGTTTTTCTTCGATTTCGACATTTTTTCAAAAACGCCAGAAAAAAACGAAAAACGCCATACTATAGCAAGGCGTCCGAGACCATGTACTATAG
>CM076970.1:48027292-48054792 GCA_039105355.1 Benthosema pterotum
CCTACCTATGTATCTACAGCAGTGGTTTTCAACTGGTCCCTAGTGGTCCCTTAGAGGAATCCAGGTAAATGATGGACAGTTGGTAACCAAATTCACCCTTATACTGTAGATCTGTTGAGATTGTAAAAAAAAACCAAAGTGAAAAGTGAAAGCCACTGCTATAATCCATTTATCTATCATAACAACCAACATGCATGCCTCCTCCCCCTCTCCATGCTTGTGTCTCCACAATCTTCACCTCCCAGTATGGCATCCCATCATGACACCATCCTCCACCTCACATTGTTAGCTTTTCCCACGACAGCTGAACCAGTAACAACAATCCCTACACCACAGGGGGGATGTACAGTATTGTACAATAGTCGTCAGAGAGAGAGACGGACACTGATTGATCCCATGGACAATTGGACATGCATCGTGGTACACATCGTGCTGCACTGTGCTTTCAGACGCCTGCGGATCTCAGGGGGGGTTCGGTAAACTTTCGCTGCCTCCTCTCTCCTCTCCTCTCTGCCATCCTTCCTCGTCCAACTCCTCCCACACCTTTAAGTTAACAGAACAGTAGAAGGGATCCCATGCAGAGCAACCTGCTGCTCTACCTACACAGGAACATGTGGCTCCAGGCTCAGCTTCTATGGCTCTCTCTCTGCAGCCAGCATGCAGCCCACAGAGAGACACACCATTCATTATGCAAACACCCCCTGTTGGTGCCTTACAGTGAAATATTGTACCACTTATGTTTAACCCATTTTCTCCTGTCCTAGATTCTAACATCCTAGTTTCTGACATGAGTTTCTAGTTTTTGACATGAGATACTAATTTCTGACACTAGATTCTAGTTTCTGATGCTACATTCTAGTTTCTGACACTATATTCTAGTTTCTGATGCTATATTCTAGTTTCTGATGCTAGATTCTAGTTTCTGACACTAGATTCTAGTTTCTGATGCTACATTCTAGTTTCTCATGCTAGATTCTAGTTCCTGATGCTAGATTCTAGTTCCCGACGCTAGATTCTAGTTTCTGACCCTAGATTGATTCTATTTTCTGACACTAGATTCTAGTTTCTGATGCTATATTCTAGTAAAGTTTGTGACACTATATACTAGTTTTCCTGAAAAATCTAAATTCCTGTGTCATTGAATCTCAACATATTTCACGCCAAGGGCCCCCAGATTTACCTATATTTAGCTGTGGACCCCCATATAAACATGTTGTTCTAGGAGATCGCCCAGAAGCAAAGTTTTTTGAGTTAAAAAAACGGTTGCCTCCGAAATAAGGAGGCAATTTTTTTCAATAGCTAGAGTATAACATAATGCTTATAACAGAGAGGGTTAAAACACGTGTGTGCAGCCTACCATAGAGGATATCGGCACAAAGGAGCGTGATCACTGGCTGTCAAAACCAGCAGCCATCACAGTGTGGGAGAGAGGATTTGTTTTTTTTTTCGGCTTAAAAATAAACCATTTAAAAAATGTAGTCAAACAAATGAAGTCCCTGACATTTGTATGTAAATTATACCCTGCACATAATTCCACATCCATTAAAACAGCGTCGGATGCTACCCAAGTGTGTACTGTACACTCACGCATGTGTGTGTGTGTCTGTGTGTGTGTGTGTGTGTGTGTGTGTGTGTGTGTGTGTGCGCGCGCGCACGCATACACACCATGATAATGTAATGCAGACAGATGGTGTGAGAGACCGAGGGAGAAGTGTGTTGGGGTAGGGGAGAATGATGTGTGAAATGTGTGAAATGTGCGAAGTGTGTGTGTGTGTGTGTGTGTGTGTGCGCGTGCGTGCGTGCATGCATAGAGACAGAGGGAGAGAGAGAGAGAGTGAGAGAGACAGACAGATAGAGAGAGAGAGAGAGACAGACAGTTTCATGACTTCATGTCTTTCAGGAAGCAGCAAGGTTGCAACAAAGACAAAAAGACAGACAGACAAATCAGAGGGGGATCACAGGCCCTGAAGACACACGCCGACTGAATAAACAAACAAACAGCAGGGGTCTGCTAGCTGTGTTTATTAAATACGTCTTTGCGTCTGGGGTTTTTGCAGGTCGAGGTAACACGTTAACACACCGACTGCGATCGCGTGTTCGTCCTTATCAGCTATATGCCACGGCTCAAGCCAGTGAAATCGGTAAAAAACCCTTTTGAGGCGCCAGATCTCCTAAACAGGATGTGCGATGACGTACTGCTGTTTCTGGTGTCTTGACTAACCTGTCCTCTGATCATCTGAGCAAAAAGTTCCGGGTCAAAAGTCAGGAAGTGACGTCTATCCCTAGTGGATCTATACCCGTGCGCCCACGACATTCAGGGGCAGATTCCAGGAAAGGCTTTTGAATGCATTGGATTGAATGGGTGCGAAAGGGACAAAAAAATGTCCCATTCGCCCATTCTGTCCCAAATGAAAGTCAGCCACGGGATCTTTATCAGACGATGCGCTCGGACTAATAGATGGATTAAAGAATGAAATCGACGTTTCGTCTGTTCTGTTGTGTTCTGCGCCTTCGTCGTGTTGGGCGAGCGTTGCCCCACTGTAAGAACACGACGAGTGTGTGATCGGCGATAAAACTATTAACATACAGAACAACACCTCATCTCTGCGCTGCCAGAGACGCCAGCCATGCAGTGAGTGATGATGAAATCTCATTACAATACCAGGTTGTAAAGGTTGTCGCCTTAGTTATGCCCGTGATGAAATCTCATTACATGTTTTTCAACCACGACTGTGTCCTGATGTGCCTTGACGTGTACTGTGCACCGATGCCATTCATCCTTCTTAAATCCGCTCCCACCATCTCCATTTGAGCGAGATTACACGGGCCCCAAACACTGTTATTGGTTGATATCTACATGCTAGAAGGGTTTAACAATATAGTAACTGCATCAATTTTAATTAAAAAAAAAAGTGTAGTATATTGTGATGTAAACAGAAAATATTGTATTGTTTTACTTTGCAGCATATTGATTTGCAGTGGATAGAATCTGCATCATATAGGTATCGGATTGTTGCCAATACTAAGCATTTGTGCAATGCGTTTAGCAATTTTAAGAATAAAAACACATGTGTTCAAATACAATGTCCATCTACATGCCAGATCACTGTTTGTACTTATTTACATCCATTCTAATACATTTCTCCCTTAAAAACCTGCACTATCCACACATATTAATGCATTTTATAGATTCACTAAATAGTTACTGTACCGATGTACAGATGGGCGGTAAGTCTTTGCTTGGTATTGTTTGAATGACGATGAATAGCAGTATTTATACATTAAATGAAATCTTAGGTCCCTGTAAGGTTTATTGGAAAGTCGTACTTTTTTTTTTAAGTTGGAAATGAGTCAACTGTGGCCTGTCTAAATCTCAACTTTTTAACATCGAAGTCAAGCACACGGTGTAATACGTAATCACACACACGCACCCAGAACACATACACAAATTGCACAATATTACCATTTTTGGGATATTGTCCCTTCGGGATATTGCCTTTCAGAACTTTTTCTTTTCGGAAAACCGTCTGAACCTTTTTTTTTGGAATATTGTCCATTCGGAATGTTGTGCAGAAAAGCCAATACTTTGGACAGTATCCCAAAAAAATGTGTCTATTGTCTGTCGGGACTGTGACCCGTCGGAAAAGAGTCTGGACCCAGTGACAGTGTCAGACTGACTGACTGGTGGTCTACACTGAGTTATCATGGGAGCGTCTGATGGAGGGGATCAGGATGACAGCCAGCTGTGATGGCGTGATGAAACATTGGCTCCTCTGTTGTTTACACATCCATTATTCAATCAGATCATTTCAATATGGACAGCCAGACAGGATGGTGTGTGGAGGAGGAAGAAGTGTACAAACAAAATGCCTAAGTGTCCTAATGAACACATGAAAACACTCCATGCGACCACCACCAGTCTTATGTGTTATACTGTATCAGTGTCAGTGATGCTCAACATATTTCATACCAAGAACCCCCAGAATTATCTATATTTGCCTGCAGACCCCCCCATCTGAAAACATGTTCTAGGGATCCCCCAGAAGCAAAGATTTGAGTTAAAAATGTAAAATGAAAAAAAATATTTTCAAAGATTTGCAACACATTCTCACCATTTTTCAAAAACATCAGACCTACAAGCTCATAGCGCGCCACTCGGTGGTGCGCTATGAGCTTGTAGATCTGATGTTTTTCCATAGCTAAAACATCCTTATAAGACCACAACGCGTGACAGTACAGAAAGGGTTGAATACGTCTTTGCGACTGGGGGTGGAAGCATTATTTCTGCTATAATTAACGCTTTAAGCTGCCAGCACTATAGAGCTGCGTAGTCCCACCCCTCTCGGGACACCACCTCCACCAACGATCGGGAGCAAAGAGAGGGTCATATACTTCCTAGCGTGACTAATAATATGCCGCAATAGATCAGCAAAACAAGTGATTTTATTAGAATTTTATAGCCCTTGATTTAGCGGAGATATTAGTTCTCAACGATCACGGGCATCTCTGTTGCAAAGAGGCGAGATCACATGGTAGTCTCCGGAGCTCTGTTTTCGATTCATCAATCTCTAACTTTTGAGGTACACTTCAGTGCCAGCACTTTTTTTCATATATTTTTTTAGGTAGCCAGTGCCAGCGATTTTCATCTAAAGTCATATTTCGGTCCATGTTTCCCATTGGACAAGTTAGTTGGCGACACACTTCCGGTCCCGGATTGGTCCGTCCCTTATTTTGGTCCGTTCTGACTGGAATATGCGATCGCTGCTCGCTGCTGTTATCATTGGGATCGTATCAAACCAGCGACAGTAAGCGACGTAGTGACGTAGCACCAACAACCTAAGCGGCATCGGTCGTAACTATTATTTGATAATGATAAGCCTGACGTAAATCTACTACAAGGGCACGAAACTGTTAATCTCTGTTCTTGCAGCACTGTGTGACACTATTTGAGGACAGAAATCTCTGTTCTTGCTTATAGTGGTAAAATTAAAATGAAATGTCAAATGAAGTGAGAGAAATGCCTTTTAATGTTTAATTGTGTTGCGTGAGACTCACCCTGCGTGGCGATGAAGTGGTTGGAGCGCTGGTAGCCCTGGAGCAAGAAAGAAGAAATGTGTGTGTCAATAATCATAAAAAATAACAATAACAATGCAAACACAGACTCTAGTGAACTTTATAACTCTATTTTTCACCCCTCATTCAATTCAATTCTCTCTCGGCAGCAGCAGAATGTGTTAAAACACAAAATGTCTGCACTTATATTTATAGATTTAATGAAACATTTCACAGCCCACAAAAACACAGAACTGTGCTCTGCCACTGACGATTGATTTTTATTGAGGCGCCGCTCGCTTGCTTGGCTTTTGTTGTGACGTCTCACTTAACCTGTTCTGTACGGACTAGATTCTAGTTTCTGATTCTAGGTTCTGACACTAGATTCTAGTTTCTGACACTAGATTCTAGTTTCTGACACTAGATTCTAGTTTCTGATTCTAGGTTCTGACACTAGATTCTAGTTTCTGACACTAGATTCTAGGTTCTGACCACTAGATTCTAGTTTCTGACACTAGATTCTAGGGTCTGACAACTAGATTCTAGTTTCTGACACTAGATTTAGTTTCTGACACTAGATTCTAGTTTCTGACACTAGATTCTAGTTTCTGACATATATTCTAGGTTCTGACACTAGATTCTAGTTTCTGACACTAGATTCTAGTTTCTGACACTAGATTCTAGTTTCTGACACTAGATTCTAGGTTCTGACACTAGATTCTAGGTTCTGACACTAGATTCTAGGTTCTGACACTAGATTCTAGTTTCTGACACTAGATTCTAGTTTCTGACACTAGATTCTAGTTTCTGACACTTATTTCTAGTTTCTGACACTAGATTCTAGGTTCTGACACTAGATTCTAGTTTCTGACATAGATTCTAGTTTCTGACACTAGATTCTAGTTTCTGACACTAGATTCTAGTTTCTGACACTATATTCTAGGTTCTGACACTAGATTCTAGTTTCTGACACTAGATTCTAGGTTCTGACACTAGATTCTAGTTTCTGACACTAGATTCTAGGTTCTGACACTAGATTCTAGTTTCTGACACTAGATTCTAGTTTCTGACACTAGATTCTTGTTTTTGAGGCTACATTCTAGTTTTTGAGGCTACATTCTAGTTCTGATGCTAGACTCTAGTTTCTGATGCTAGATGCTTATTCCCGACAGTATAGATTCTATTTTTTTTGGTGCTAGATTCTATTTCCCAATGCTAGAATTTAGTTTTTTGTCTCTAGTTTCTGACAATGGATTCTAGTTTCTTCTGGGAAAAAAAAATCTATGTTCCTGTGTGTTCCAGTGATGTGACTCAACATATTTCATGCCATGGACCATCAGAATGATCTATATCAGAAAACATGTTTTAGGGATCCCCTGAAGCAAAGATTTGAGTTAAAAATGTTTGCTTCGGAAATAACATATACAGTAGATATATAGATTTGCACCACCTTTTCACAATTTTTCAAAAATAGCAGAGATACAAGCTAATGGCGCGCACTCGGTGACGCGCTATGAGCTTGTAGATCTGCTATTTTTCAATAGTTAAAACATAATGCTTAGAACACCAAAACGCGTTCAGTACACTAAGGGTTAAAATCACAGAAATGATGGTCTTTTGTCCCTGCAGGCGCCTGTGAGACAGGTCATTATGAACAGAATGAGAGCGCTGCGTGCCAACCATTGGTCCCCAAACAGACAGTGAATGTGTGATCTTTGACTCATTATACCTGAGTGACTCTGGCTGATCTGGTTCTAAATAGAATGTCTCTTCTCTCCTCTGCTCTGCATTGTAACAGCTACAGCAGCAGCAGTGGTTCAGGTTAGGGTCAGAGCCTTATAGTGGGAGAGTTAGGATATTCGTGTACCCGGAAGCAGAGCGGAGCAGCCAGTCGTCACGTGACTAAACAGAGCCTCTCTGAGTCCTAGCTGCAATTGGGAATACATTGTTTTCAACGAGAACGGCGCAAATAAGAGCTATTTTAGTTACGTATGCAAAACGACAACTGTTTTAAAGTATCGTTCAGTCACGAGTCACGACTACCGTCTCTGTAATGTTTATGTTGTACTATTATTAAAGAACAAGGGTTTTAAAGTCATTAAAGCTGGATTAAATATCCAACATATTTCTGCATACTCCTACTGCTACTCCTACCGCCAATAGGACTCAGTTGAGGCCTCGCAGACAGTCTCGCGAGACGCCCCGTATCGCGAGAATGTCGGTTGTTAACAGTGTGTGAATGGGGTGCTGTTGGCTCTATGCTCCTCCAGCAGAGCGAGCGTCGGGTAGAATAGGTCCATCGCGCTGGTTGTGTCTGTGCCGGTCTAGGCCAAATCACGCTAAAAATGTCCGGGTCGATTTTGTCGCCCAGTCCACCACTGAGCACTTGTAGGTCATGGCCTACGAGTAGACTCAGGATGCCCCGAGGGACCACAAACTGTGCACCACACACAACTGTGCACCTGATCACATAACTTGTGCCTACATTAGTGAGGACCAATTACCAAAAAAAAAGAAAGTTGTCAAGGAGTTGTAATTTAACTGTACTAATCTGAACAGTGATTCCTTCCTGCACATGCACACGTTACTGGATAACTTTGTCTAGTTTTCCGCCCAGGCAGCCAAACAGAATTACATTGTGCGACTGTCATGGATGTCAGAACAAAGTTGAGATAGGCAGACGTTGCCATGAAAGAGTGCAGGATCAGGATGATTCCCATGAGCTTTTTGGTGCCAAACTCCCACAGATCAACCCGTTTCTTATCTGTTGCCGTAGCAACAGTGGTGCCCAAGGGGAGGCAGGCAAGGACAGAAAGACATTTTGCAAAACAATGACGGAAAAGGGGGGAAAAAACAGATAACATGCACAAGTCTTACTGCACGCACTTGACACCACACAAACCCATTATCATTACCAAAAATAAATAATGTGTTTCTGAAGTGATTTTTTTTAAATCCCTACTTTTTATCCTTGAATATCTTCAGAATAGACAAAAGAATTATCTAAATTCAATGTGCACACAGAAGATTAGTTTAAAATCACACCACTACTTTATAGCATGGTCCAGGGACCTTGATTTGTGTTGTAAAGGTGCAGGCGCTGCTGTTATCACATGGTTGGATCATATTGGCTCACTGCTCTGAGCAGGTCGTAACGGATACAATAACCTTAATAACAGAGAGAATACATTCTGTTCTTAACCCACAGGTTGAGAACTCCAACCAGCGGTCCGGGGACCTCCACTGGTCCTTGGGAGGATTCCAGGTGGTCCTCAGCTAAATGATGGAAAGTTGGTCAACCAGGTGTAACGCTTTGAGAGTTACTACTGTAGGGCCCTGGCATCAAAATAGTTTAAAACCACTGCTATAGTGGGACAGTCCCGCGAGATATGTGAGATATGCCCCACGAGATATGTGAGATATGTGTCAGCCACACAATAGGATGGTTCCCAGGTTGCTGTTAGTCAAAATTGTGATCTCTGGGGGAAAAAGGTTGAAAACCCCTGATCTATATGAACACTATGATGTAACCCATTACACACTATGCACAATCACCATGATGAGACAGAGTTGATTCTTCTGTGTGGAAGTTTCTGCTATAGGATATTCAGGATGCATCAACATCAAATAATAACTGAAGATGAGAATGTGATTCCACATGAAAGAAGGGGTAGATAAAGAGAGCGTGTGGATCCAGGGAGTCATAGGAATTGCAGTGGTCATCAGGGCTTTATAGCAGCTCATAGCAGGAGAGAGGAAGGGATTGGGGGAGTGGGTGTGGAATGGAGCCCCTGCTATGGGAGATGAGATTTGTAACTCAAATCGTTGCTTCTGGGGGATCCCTAGAACAACATGTTTCCAGACGGGTGTCTGCAGTCAAATATACATAATTCTGTCGGTCCTTGGCATGAAATATGTTGAGCATCACTGACACAGAAACAAAGATTTTTTCAGGAAAAGTAGAAATACTGTCAGAAACTGGAATGTAGTGTCAAAAATAGACTCTAGTTTAGAATCGAGCTTCAGAAACTAGAATCTAGCATCTAGTCCCTCGATCACTATCATGGGACAGAGTGGATTCTTCTGTGTGGAAGTTTCTGCTAGGAAGGATTCAGGATGCATCAACACCAAATAATAACCCAAGATGAGAATGTGATTCCACATGAAAGAAGGGGTAGATAAAGAAACAGTTTGGATCCAGGAGGAATTGCAGTGGTCATCAGGGCTTTATAGCAGCTCATAGCAGGAGAGAGGAAGGGATTGGGGGGTGGGTGTAGACTGGAGCCCCTGCTATGGAGAGATGAGCCAGAGAGGAGAAAGGAACTGGCAGGGACACAGAGGGCAAAGCCCTGCTGCCTCACGGAGAGCCAGGATCCCACAGGGGAAGAGCACACATAAATCTTTTTTTGTCAGCAGGCGGTTTTTAAATTAGGCGGAGATAGGTGATGGAAAAAAGGAGGAAAAAAAAATGACGGCAGGACTTCCTGCAAAGTCCTGCAAAAACCCCTGATATATAGTATGTAGTGCAACCGAAGCACGTGTGGGGGCGTGCATTACTTTTAACTTGATGTCAAGTGATTTATCTTACGACTAAACGCGGAGGAGAACATCATTTTGAAACGTTTTCCCGAGGACGCGACAGGTATATATGCAAAATGGATCTATTTAACAACCTGCTGTCAAGCGGTAAATCCAGCCAAGCACACTGTGGCGCTGTCCATGGTGCTGGAATGGTACTTTCTCCCTCCCTATGTCTCTCTCTCTCTCTCTTTCCAGGGGCGGAACTAGGCATGGGCATGGGGGGTCTGCCCCACCAAACACGATGCCATGCAAAACAACCCAATCCATCATTGAAAAAACAGAAACAGAAAAACAGAAAACTCTCTGAGTCAGACCTTTAGCTTTATGCATGCTGTGTGTCTGTTGCAACTTCAACAACAACTGATGATTTTATTGATGCTTTAATTGACTAATAAAAGTCCTGTAACCGAAAATGGTATGGGGGCCCCCATACCATTTTCTCTTGCCCCTCCAACATGTTCTCTCCCCCCCCCCCCCCAAATGGGACATGTTACATCCGCCCCTGTCTCTCTCTCTCTCCCTCCTTCTCCCTCTCTCTCTCTCTCTGTTTGTGTTTGTAATGTTTTTGGAGTCAGACATAATTTAGGTTTTTCATGCAGGAACTACTTTAAATAGCACTTCTATTTTAATTGCATCTGAGAACAGCGGTCACAAATTAACTATAGGCCTGTAGGTCTAAAAAGGAAAAAAAAAACACCAAAGGAATGGTCAGAAATCCACTGGGAGAAGAAGAACTGGGATAAACCCAATGGATGGCGTGCGTGTGTTGGTGTGTGCATGTGTGTGGGGGGAGAGGGGGTGGGTTTAAGAGAAGAGATCTCAAATACTTACTTCCCTGTTTATCCGAATCTAATGGGTGCAACATGTGAGGGAGGGATAAGCAGGAGAGAGAGAGAGAGAGAGAGAGAGAGAGAGAGAGAAGAGAGAGAGAAACAGAGGCAGAAAGAGAAACAGAGAGACAGAGTAGGGAAGGAGGGGAGGAAAGAGTTATAGTATAACAGTATGTGGGAGTGTAGCAGGGACCGGGGAGGATGAAATGCTTTGAAAAGGGAAGGAAGCAACAAGCTATACCTCAGAAAGGAGATATCAGGAGGTCACACAGTTTCATAGAACAGGAATGATTTTTTTCCACTTGACTTCTTGAGGGAAGAAGCGTCCACGTCGACGCAGGCATCTGACAAACATAATGGCCATAGCTTCCCTGGTTTGATTCCACTTGACCTTTGTGGACATTTTCTTTCCTCTTAACCTTTGAAAGGGTCCATCTATGGTGCCCTTCTGTAGGCGCCTTCCATTAATCACACAGAATGGGTCCATTGTGAGGTGATAAAGCACGGGTTGGGTCTGCTGTGGCGTGGAAAGATGTGCTGCAGCAGACAGCAACGCTTAATGGCACCAGAGAGATTTTATTTTAACCCGTACTGTACTGTGACGTCTTTTGCTGTTCTAAGCATTATGTTATACTAATATGTTTTTCTGAAGCATTTTTAACTCAAATCTTTGCTTCTGGGAGATCCCTAGTGTGTCCCTAGAGTAAAACTACAATGCAGCATCAGAAACTAGAATGTAGCGTCAAAACTTAGATTGTAGTGTCAAA
Organism: Benthosema pterotum; assembly: GCA_039105355.1. Classification (NCBI taxonomy): domain Eukaryota; kingdom Metazoa; phylum Chordata; class Actinopteri; order Myctophiformes; family Myctophidae; genus Benthosema; species Benthosema pterotum. The sequence continues at coordinate 48,038,523 of CM076970.1, forward strand.
AACTTGAATGTAGTGTCAGACACTAGAATGTAGCCTCAGAAACTAGAATCTAGTGTCAGACACTATAATGTAGTGTCAGAAACTATAATGTGTCAGAAACTAGATTTTAGTGTCAGAAGCTATAATGTAGCGCCAGAAACTAGAATGTAGTGTCAGAAACTAGAATGTAGCATCAGAAACTAGAATGTAGTGCTGGAAAATAGAATCTAGTGTCAGAAACTAGAATCTAGTCTCAGAAACTAGAATGTAGTGCAGGGAAAATAGAATCTCGTGTCAGAAACTAGAATCGAGTGTCAGAAACTAGAATGTAGCATCAGAAACTAGAATCTCATGTCAAACTAGAATTTCTTTGCACTTTTCTAAATCTCTCTTTTTGTTTCATCCTGTCCTCTTTTTTTGCTGTTAATATAAAAATTCAAAAAAGTGCTGATCATAAAACCAAACTAGAATCTAGTCAAGACAACATGGTTTAACAGAGTCTCTCTCCCTCAGAGAGCAGGCGCTGTCTGTCTTGCTGTGTGAGACGGTGAGGTCAAATAGCTCCTACTCAAAGCACAGAACGCTGCTGCTGCTGCGTCAGGCATCAGCCCAGCCCTCATTGTACTCCTTCCATCTGAATTTGTCAAACACACAATGGTTAAACTAAAGGCCCGTAATACAGCATTCAGAGGGTAGAACAAGCCCTATCGAACAGCTTTAGCTTTCACTTCTTTTAGAAGCACTTAACGTGACGGCAGCATCCCGCACTAAGGAACGCTGCGAGAGGTCTTAGGGGGGGGGATACCCAGACTAACTACAGCTGTATCACCACTAAACCAACAGCATTTGATCATTGAAAACAGAAAACTCTCTGAGTCAGACCTTTAGCTTTATGCATGCTGTGTGTCTGTTGCAACTTCAGCAACAACTGATGTTATTATTGATGCTTTACTTGACTAATAAAAGTCCTGCAACCAAAAATGGCATGGGTGCGACGAAGCCGCCCCCATACCAATTTCTCTTGCCCCTCCAACATGTTCTCTCACCCCCCCTCCCCAAATGGGACATGTTACATCCGCCCCAGAGCCAACTCTGAATGTCGTTGAATAAAACAAAGTTGTTCTTCAGAAACCTGTCGCTCCGTGTGGTTGGAAGCTGCTGGGATGTGATGTGACAGCTGCTGGGATTGGACAGATCCTCACTCCATGTGATCAAAAACCATCAACAGATGAGCGGATCATGTCTGCTCTATCTGAGCCAACTGCGGCTCTGATATATACGGTGGGCATGGCACAATACCTCACATAACAAGGCTCTAACCCCCCTTGGTTTGATTCCCTGGCAGGCCGGATAATTTGCTGCCTATCAAGGCTCTTCCTGTTTCTTCTCTCTTCACTGTATGAACACTGCAAAAAATGCAGTCCTACATATAAGAAAAAATCTATATATCTGAGTGTAAAAGTACTAGAAACAAGCAAAATAATCTGTGCGTGGGGTAAGTGAATTGTACTTGGTAAAAAATCTTGTATATAGTAATATGTTCTAAAAACAAGGTTGATAATCTTATACAATTTTCTCTTGGTTAGTATATCCTTATTAAATTGGAATTCCATCCAACATTTTCCTGAGAGGATACACATGGAACCATTTGGTTCCATTTGTACCCTCACAGGAAAAAGGGTCTGAAAGAAAAATCATTAACATGGTGAAATACATCCTCCATTTTTAGGAAATATGGAATTGGGGGAACTTTTTTATTATGTCCACACAACATCTCAAGACTTACAAGATCTACAAGACTTGCTTAGTTCAGAATTTTTTGCAGTGAATAAAGGCAGAAAAGGCCCAAATGTTCCAGATCCCCTCTAATGGAGGTCTACTAGAACATTCTGGGTCAACACCAGGGAGCCACTGCCAGTGTTGGAGTAGCCGCATCTCACCCAGTCAGTTTGTTGAAAAAAGCACAGACTGACACACATATAGTATGACTTGGTACCTAAGTCCCTCTTGAGCCTGCCCTTTAGACCACTGGTTTTCAACCAGTTGTCCAGGGACCACCAGTGAGGATTCCATGTGGTCCCCAGCTAAATGATGGACAGTTGGTTAACCAGATGTAACTCTTTTAGAGCGTAAAAATGAAACCATCATGTTTACACTCTCAAGAGTTAAAATGTGATCATGGGAATTACCGGTAGCCCAAGTCTACACAACTAGAGAATGTGGAAGATTAATTGTCATTTTTGATTTGTTTGTTTGCCTGTTTTGTTTCCTAAATCCAGCCTGGAATTGTGAACAAAAGCAAAATAAATCTTTAGCTTTGGGTCTGTGGGGCTAAAATGTCATCAAGTGGTCCGTGGCTCAAAGGCTGAATAAATAGTGGGCTCCTGGTATCAAAAAGGATGAAAATCACTGCTTTAGACTAAAATCCCCACTATTTAAATAGGTAGCCCATGTCCGTTCTGATATTACTGTGTGACAGAGGCATGGCTTTTGTAAACATCACAAACCCAGAAGTTTCGGGCTGGATGAGTTTGGGTTTTATAATATTTACTATTCTGTGCCTGTCGCATTACAACTCGGATTATAGTGGCATTATAGTCGGCTCTACAAAGCTTCGCAGCGCTCAGCATGGCGACTCGGTTGGTGTTCTCCGTCATTGTTAATGGAGAGGTATTTCAGTATAATGTAAACAGCAAGACCTTTGGTTCTATTCGTAGATTATCTAGAGGTCAATTCAGTGCTGTTTCAACAAGCTAAGTTGAGATCGAGTCGATTGGACAGGATAAAGAACAAAATGAAGGAGGTGAAGTTACTTACATCAACATAGTTGGCGTTGACGTAGTCAGAGTTGGGATCTGCCAGAAAAGAGTTCAGTTTGACTTGATGACGATCGTCTGAAATACAAGAAGGAACACATTAGCACTCACTAACGGATCCAATTATATTAATTATATCTATATATAGTTCCTTTAGATGTTAATTGCATTTTCACAAAAGGAACGCTCTAATGTCAAATGTGTGGTTGTTTGGTTCGATTTCTGGTACAAACATTGTAAATCAAAAAAGAAACACTTTGATTACATGCAGTACCAGCTGAGATTAATTATAATTGTTGCTCCTATGGCCAGCTTTGAATGTTCGTGTGAACAAAAACATTGCTAATTGTCTACTTACGGCTGAGTAAACTGTCATGTCTTCCTTTAGGCTTGTCCTTCATCTTGATCGCATCCCAGGCATCAAAAAAACTCTGGAAAGAAAAAGCAACACAAACTGATTATAAATATATTTCTACACTATGACACACAAGTAAGATGAAAAAATGAATGGGGAAATGAAAAAGCAGAAACAATGTGCAGAAAGAGGGCACTTTTAGACTAAAATTGGAAATATAGCAGACCTACAAGCTAACTCTCTTGAGAGCTTGTAGATCAACCATTTTCTGGGTGCAACATAGCAGTCTCTAGCGATTGGAGATGCGGTGTAACGACATGGATCTCTAAATAAATTTGTTCAATACAAAATTCTGCAGGTTCATTTTGTTAAATGCAGCATTTGTGGTCTGGAAAAAGGCAGTTGTTTTACACAAAAAAAGGAAGGAGCTGAAGACCCTGTTGATCTATCTATAAAAGAAAGAAAATGATGGTGAACAGTGATAATTCACACTGATTTCCTCATCAGAGGAGGTCGTCTAATTCCCCTGTGGGAAGGGAGGGAGAGGTGGGGGACCAACCTGAGGCCTGTGGGACCATCCATGATCAGGGAATTACATCAGCCTGTGGATGATCCAACACAGGTAATATCTGCTCTAATCCTCACTAAGAAGCTTGTCTCATCCACCTCTGTCCATCTCAGAGCTCTCCTGGAGGAACCTGCTGACTTCCAGCTCACCTCCATGTTTTTTGGGTGTATTAAAGGGGAAGTTAACATAAAATTTAACCTTTTATTTTTTTAGTGTTCCAGGGCTCCCATGTGTGTTTTCTTCAGTTTTTTATATGAATAGGAGCTTTAATGTAAATTGCTCTCAGGAACAGCTCGTTTGCAACTTTGCACCCTAATTTGTATAATTCCTCCTCTCCGTCAGTCTTCAGTTCCAAATATGTATTTCCACTTTTTTCCCCACATGTTTTTTTTTATTTTCCACATTGATTGATTTTTCAAGTTGACATGGGATTTAACCCATTTAACCCATTTCCAAGTTTTCACAAAAAAATGCATTGTTGAATACTGTATTTTCACATTTCACTGTTACCAGGGCTCATTCAGAGATGCGTTTAAAGTTATACCATGTGGCATATAAACATATACAATAATAAAACCAGGAGGACAATGTTGTCAATTATCAGAGTATATTTATTTATCAAAGAGAGGTAATGAACAGCTCAAACTTACATACAGAGACAGGTTCCAATCTGAATCCGGGCAGCCATCCCTCAGCAGACCCGCAGCATTGGACCCAGAACAATCTTTGAGTCTTCTATTTATACCATCTTAAACTACTGTGTGTATGTGTGACGCACGCTAATGTGTGTCAGTATGTGCGTCTGGTGCTGTTGTGTGTGTGCTGCATGTGCGTATCAATATGTGTGTATGTGCTGCATGTGCGTGCACGGGTGCGTGCACGCCAAACCTATACGTCAATGTGAAGTCTTCTATAGAAATAGCTAGACAATTGAATGAATGGCTTATGTCTTGAGTTCTACTAAGTCCCAAAACCACAGCTCCCCCACTCGTGGGAGCAAACTAGGACCTCCATCAATACTACAGAATATCAATGAGGTGTCTGTCTAGACATTAGACATCAAAACATGTTGTTGTAGTATGTGTGAGCCTATATCTGAATGTGTATAAAATCTACCTGTGTGTTTCTAGCAGATACCACAGATCCTCCCTTGTGGGCGGGGCAAAGACCCCACCCACACAAAGTACTACAAGAAACACTACAGGGAGAAACAAACAAAGAAAATAAAAGTAATCGGTTTAGCAAAGCACACTAATACTAAAGGAATACACACAACAATACCCTTTATGGGTCAACTGAACAGTGCATGTACCTACTCACAGGACATAATCAAAAATCAAAGAAAACAACAAAAAGAAACAATATAAAACAATGGCTTTCAAGATGACATAAAGTAGCTGCTTTCTCTCAGTTACAAAAACAAACTACTAACCATTTACACCACCTCCCTTGAATCTGAAATAATCCTATATGCATAAAGAAAGAAATAGGATAGCCGTGCATGGAGATACGCACAAGACAGATAGAACGTAAACCTAGGCGTCTGGCAATCTGTGGACATAACTTAAGGGCAAGGGCAGAGCACAAAACCAAAAATAATAGTGAAAACAACAAACAAAACAAACCCTAGCATTCACATACTAGTCACTGTAACTTAACAAAAATAAACAAAATAAAATAAAATCCTACAGTCAATATAATGGCCCTACACTGTTTCCTTAGGAAAATAACAAACAGTAATTAGATTCTCTTAGAAGATGAGTCCAGATCCTAACTCTCTTATGGCAAACCTCTGATGGCATTCTCTGGTATCCTTGATTCAGGGGTAATGATTGTATTGTGTAAGCTGTGATGCAAATGCTGTAGTCCCAACACTCAACCACGGGTTGCGCTGTCCCATGGCTGAAAACCCCACCTTTCAACAAGCGTGTAATTGCGTGTGTGTGTGTGTGTGTGTGTGTGTGTGTGTGTGTGTGTGTGTGTGTGTGTGTGAGAGAGAGTGTGTGTGTACGTGTGTGTGGAGTCAAGCACTTGTCCTCCAAAGTCACAGACCATTCTAATAATAATGTTATTAGTAACTTTATACTCATAACTATGAGTATAAATCAAAGTCTTATTATGTCATATTGTCATGCATAGATGGCCTGTAGATCAACTATTTTGATAACTATTGGAAAAGTAAACTTTTAGCCCTAGGCTATTCTCCTTTCTTAGATGTTAAAGTCCTTTGCTATATCTGACACAGAACAATATTTTGCAAATTTCCTTTTTAAAGTTTACACACAAACAAGCAGCATTGTAGTCTACTACCATATACCATGATAGTACAATACATGTCTGCATTTGAATAGAAAAAATGCATTTTCATTTGGTTTAAATACTGTACAATCAGATAACATCCTCTCTAAAAGTCTCAATTATTTTCTAAAGTATGAGTCGTATTTGACCTATTGTAAAAAATGGCTTATTTTAATATCTGTTTTACTATCTTGCTTCTTAAATGTAATATAACCCTCCTTTGGTAGTCTGAAAATCTTCCCACAAACCTAAACAATTGGTGAGGGTCATAGATCAAGCCTTTCTGCAAAGTCTTTGTTGAGCTCCAGAAGTTTCTATATTCAGTCACATCAGTTCTCTACCCCCCATTACATATCTTTAGTTCTATTTATTTATTTATTTATTTTTAGAGCTGAATGAAAACTTGCAACAAATCTTGCATGTACTAGGTCTATAGTTCATTTGCTGAAAAATAATTAAGTAAGTAAGAGTGGATAGTCAGACAGAGATGGGGGTGGAGGAGAGCTGTTTTCAAACCCCCCACAGTTAGCCTGCTATAGTTCCATAGTTAATCACTTGCATGCGCTCATGCAGGCGCACATGATGCCCACTAGACTCATTTTCAGACTTTAAATAACTAGCATCTTGTAAACTATAATAGTTTATCCAACACCTGGTTTATTCCGTTCAAATGATATTTTATTTTAACATCTATGTAGTACTTGTAAGCTTCCTGGCTGTGACTGCTGCAGAGAGAAAAATGCTCCCCTAGAAAATAAAGCACGCTGTGATTGGCTAGTTGGGGCAGAACTATTCAATGTCTCTCTGGGTGAATTGTTACATGCTGGTTCTGATGGATACGAGCATGTTTCGTTAGAATTACTTTCTGATTGAAACTATGACCACATTCTTTACAAAGGAATGGTTTCTCGCCAGTATGGGTCAAAACATGTCGTTTCAAATGCGAAGACTTAGTAAATATTTTCCCACAGATCTGACATTCATGAGTGGGTTTATAACCTTGGTGAGCAAGCTTGTGAATTGTTAAACTTGACTTTTGAGTGAATTCTACACCACAAGTTTCACATTTGAAATCTTTCTTTCCTGAATGAACCACACTGTGTCGTTTTAGGTGATCACGAGTATAGAAAGACTTACTGCAATCTGCACATGAATACTTTTTCACTGGGCCTTCAGACGGACCAGACTCTTCTCCCTCCATTTTCTCACAACCTGTTGCAAAAACTTGCAAAACTATATATTTTTAAAACACCGGGTACCACAGGTATATTAAAAATATCAAAGATCTCTATTTTTATTTTTCTTCTTACTGAACTTTTAGAGCACACTTTTAACACTAGTCTCCAACTGCCTTTTGTTATTCAGCTACACCATTCAGACACACAGCTTTCTGCCAGAGCGCACACGGACCTATTGTCCATTTGGGGGAACAAAGCAGCCCCCACCAACGGAAACCTGTGTGTCTCCTTCTCTCCTCTCCTCGGGGCAATATATCTACCCCACTTTTAACTCTCCTCTAGTTTAGGTATACAATTATATAATAGTATGATTTATATATATATAATATCACTTATTATCATAACCATAATTATCATTATATCATTTATCATTACTTTTTACATAGGTAACTCTTCTTACCTACACTGGTGTAGATGTTGTAAACACTTTCTTATTGTAACCACCAGAACCTCCTTTACATGAAACACAAATACAAACACTGACAGGACAACCGGTCAACACACAAATGACACATACATATACGGTATACCTTTCCTCAACGATAGCAAACTCAGGCACTGAATAAAGTCAATTAACCTTGACAACCTCAAACCGCGACAAATTAACTTCTAACATCTAACCTCAGTACGTGTGCTGAATCAGCTTCAAATCCGTCGCGTCCACACCACTTAGGTGTGGCTAAACGCTACGAATAAAACTTTTAGCATCCAAACTACTGATACGTCGCTTCACTTAACCCTGAATTGGTACAATACCGTACCAACAATCAATCATGTGTGCCCCGTCTCCCCTACACCACTCAGATGTATGGGAGATGGAATAGCATCCAAACTGTTGATTCAAGTCAGTTCATTTAACTCATTAACTCATATACCGCAACTGCCTGTATTTTCTCTAAGTCGGCCCTCATACGTCATACTCACGGCGCGCTTCTCTTGCCGACAAACTACTAAAACCTCATGGCGCGCTACCTAACTCGCTGCTGTACTTTTTAACATTATTTTCCGACACAAAAACAAGCAGCACTTCAGGTGATCCGCAAATACTGAAATGGGCTGATCAATTCCCTTCATATTTTAACGTGATCCTGCCTGCACAATACATCTTAGACCTTACTTCAAATAAACAGTGCTAAATATGACCCTGCCTGCGCCTACTTCACATAAACAATGCTAAATTTAGGACGAATTTGGACTCTAAACTTCATTTCAGCTTACATTAGGCGTCAAAAAACAATTCAACCTACTTTTAGACATCTAAATTATTTGACTTATTTTGAGTGGATGCCACAAATTAATAACATGCCTCTAATAAGATTAATTAGGTTGTTATATGCCCTGGACTTGCAAATAACCGAAAATTTCCTGAGCGGTCAAATTAAACTAATCTCAGAAAGTTTCATTTTTATTTACTTATCAAAAGTGAAAAAAGACACGACCTTTTAATAAGAATTTAGGACTTTCCTAAAAGTCAACTGTTCTGCATGCGGAGCAAACAAAAACAACATCAACCTCTCTCTGACAATCAAACAACTCCTGTTGCCACAAGTTCTTTTTTGCTTAGCTCAAAATAGGCTTTTAATTGCAATCCCACTTCTGACACCAAATTTATGTGGCATATAAACATATATAATAACCAATAAAACCAGGAGGACAATGTTGTCAATTATCAGAGTATATTTATTTATCAAAGAGAGGTGATGAACAGCTCAAACTTACATGACAGAGACAGGTTCCAATCTGAATCCGGGCAGCCATCCCTCAGCAGACCCGCAGCATTGGACCCAGAACAATCTTTGAGTCTTCTATTTATACCATTTTAAACTACTGTGTGTATGTGTGACGCACGCTAATGTGTGTCAGTATGTGCGTCTGGTGCTGTTGTGTGTGTGCTGCATGTGCGTATCAATATGTGTGTATGTGCTGCCTGTGCGTGCACGGGTGCGTGCACGCCAAACCTATACGTCAATGTGAAGTCTTCTATAGAAATAGCTAGACAATTGAATGAATGGCTTATGTCTTGAGTTCTACTAAGTCCAAAACCACAGCTCCCCCACTCGTGGGAGCAAACTAGGACCTCCATCAATACTACAGAATATCAATGAGGTGTCTGTCTAGACATTAGACATCAAAACATGTTGTTGTAGTATGTGTGAGCCTATATCTGAATGTGTATAAAATCTACCTGTGTGTTTCTAAGCAGATACCACACCCATTTATAATTTTTAGTTGCAAAGTATGTGAGTGTTTTCTGGGTTTTGTAGTGCAATCACCAATTAAAGGACTTCAACAAAACAAAACCTAAAATGACTTTTGGAGCGATAAGCAGACAACAGAATAATCAATCACTCCACAAGTCGAGATAAATCTGTCAAGGAGTTAAAAAGAACAAATACTCCAAATCCAAATTTGACTGTTCAAATTGCAACTTTCTCTTAGCTCAGTAATACTTTTGCCTCTGATACCTACAAAGACACCTCTTATTATGAAGGAAACCAGTTCGTCCTCTCACCTCCCTTCCCCCTAAAACGCTCACAATGCCTTGCCAAAAAAAAAAAAAAAGATTCAGATGAATTGCAGGGGCAGTGACCCGTTGGGAAATAAGCGTTATGAAGTGTGACAGCGGTGATGTGCACCATGCCGATCCTCTTCATCTTGTTTATCTCTGCAGGCAATGAGGATGATGAGCCCAGACTGGGACAAAAAGCCACCACACACACACACACACACACACACACATACGTATTGATTTCTGTGTGGTGAACCCAGGGAATAATTTAAGCCATTCTGAATGGGTACGCTTTTAGGTGTTTTTGCTATTGAAAAAATATCAGACCTACAAGCTTGAAATATTGTGAACATTTTTACAGTGACAAAAATGTTAGTTCCAGGAACTAAACTTTAGTTCCTTCCAGGGACAATTTGTTTTAGTTTGAGGGACAACATTTTAGTTCAGGGTTTAAGATCTTTGTTCCAGAGACGAGAATTGTAGTCTCAGAGACATACATTTGGTTCCAGGGACAATATTCTACTTCCAGGGACAATATTCTAGTTGGGGGATACAATATTTTAGTTCTAGGGACCTATGTATTCGTTCCAGGGAGGGACACTATTTTAGTTTCAGGGACAAAACTTTAGTTCAACACTGCAAAAAACGCTGAACTAAGCACATCTTGTAATCTTAAAGGTAGGGGAAGTGATTTCACTTTTGTCAGATATCACCCAAAAAATATTTTTTTTCTGTTAAAATGCTCTATTATTATAAGGTGTGGAAACCACATATGGAGTTTCCCCCTCCCCCACGTTAGCAGAGGAGCTAATAAAAGTTCCCCAGGTCACCACAATTCTCCTCCAATCAGGAGAGAGCAGCAGGTTCACATAGTGTAGCTACTTTTGGGGGCCCCTAGTGCACCAGGCTGGTACTACACCATGAATTTCAAATCACTTCCCCTACCTTTAAATCTAGACTTAAAATATGATTGCTCTTGTTTTGAGAAGGATATACTAACCAAGATATTTTTTTTTACACTCTCTATCTCTTCACTGCCTTTTTTTGCAGTGAGAGATAACATTTTAGTTCTAGGGACAACATTTTAGTCCTCGTTTGGGGACTCATATTTTGGCTCAGTACGGAATGGTTTAATTAATCTAAATCTAAGTGTAGAATTCGATACCTGCAGGTGAATGTGGTGGAAGAAAACGGTAAAAGGTTTATTTATCGCCACCGGCAGGAGTGAGAAAACTTTGTTTCAAGGGGAGGCAAAGGGGACTTAATTTTTAAAAGGCCTAATTATACTGGGCCATAAATATGGTCTGGCTGTATTATCTCTGCCCTGAGGCTGAAATGAAACTGGGCTGTATGGTACAATATTAAAAGGTGGAGCCTTCATAAAGTACACAAAAGTGTACTAACTGCTGTATTATGTATCAGTGATGTATGACACAGGCCCGGATGTACCCTTTCCCTATTGGTGGCGCAAGTGAAAAAGGCATGCCGTTTTTGTTTGAATTCACCCCAAATGTCCACATTGAATAGATAACTATGTACTTTGGAATGGTTGTATCTCTAACTCAAAATATATCTTCTACCGGTATTTTATATATTTTACTTAGTTCTGTGAACCACAACATTTATATCTTGTACAGGACTTATTATTAGGCATGTAAAGCATCAATAATAACATCAGTTGTTGTTGAAGTTGTAACAGGCACGCAGCATGCAAGTGGTCAGAGATCTTTATTTTTTGGCATGATGAAATGGTCTTAGTTTAGTGGTGCCACAATTATTTATTTAGTTAGTTAGTTAGTTAGTTAGTTAGTTAGTTAGTTAGTTAGTTAGTTAGTTAGTTAGTTAGTTAGTTAGTTAGTAGTGCCGTGTTTCAAATCATTTTAAATATAAGCACTTTCATTTGAAATATCTTTGAAATTTGAGTTGTTTTGCATGCCATCATGTTTGGTGAGGCAGTTAGGGCATGCCCACCTAGATCCGGCCCTGGTATGACATTACAATAGTCTCGGAGACAGCAGAAAAAGGACTGCACTGAATGTTCTTCACATCGGTCACATAAGTGTATAGAATGAGTGAATCCTTACTTTGTTTACAAAAAGTGGGCTGTCGATGAAAACTGAATGTAAAATTGTTCATTGACCCTAAATGTCCAAGGAGAAAGAAACAAATAAAAGTAATTTGGCAATAAGAGAAAAGAAGTGAACTGTCTGCTACTCAGATGGAACGCAGGCGCATCGACCTCCAGCTCAATGCCAAGAAAACAACAGTAATGGAATTGGACTGGATGAAAAGAAGAGAAACCGCTGCCAGGAGGAGGAGGATGCTGGAGGTGGTGAAGGAGAGAGATGGGACATGTCCTCAAGAGGCATCCCTTCCTGGATAAGACTATTTGATCTGATTTGATTTAACGCAGTAGAATACAACAAAACAGTCCAGTTTCCAAAAGTGGGGTCCGGGGACAAGCCCTGAGGTCCTGGAGGAAGTTCCGGGAGGTCCCTGATAGTTTTTGATAATTTTGAGTGTGTGGAAATGTGAGCCAGATGTTTAGGGTCCATTTTGTTCCATTTGTACACTAACTCTCAGAGTACAATAATTAGTTTCAAGAGGACTTACTAAAAGGCTTGGGGGTAATGCAGTACATTTGCAAATGTCAGCAAATGTCAAATGCAGCAAATGAACTACAATTATCTTTTTGAAAAGTGGAGCAGAGTGGTCAAGTTGCTGTGAAAAAAGTAGGAGTTCTAACATATCTCTTTTGGAGTAGATCAGTGGTTTTCAACCATTTTTATACCTGGTTATTTAACCAGCATTTGAGCGACGGACCACCTTTTGGTGAGGTTTCAGAGACAGGGACATCGGGTAAATTATATTCAACTCCCCCTCCGCTCACCCCATACTCCTGCTTGAAGCTACCCTGGGCCCAGAGTCTTCCCCGCGCCCCCTACTGGCATAATGGCGGGGGCGCAGAAGACTCTGGCTTCGCCGAATCATAGGTGGATCTGGCTCGGCACGAACCCTGGCGAGCCAATCAGAGCGTTTCAACTCCAAGAGTTGAAATCCCATCCCTTGAAAGTCAAATCCCATCGCTAGCGAATCAGAACCCTGCCGGCAACTCCAGACTCATACAAGCTTGTAATGCTTGTAATGAGGGTGGGGAAGCCAGGTTAGCTTGAAGCCGTATCACCTCACCTCATACTCCCTCACCTCATACTCCAGCTTGAGGCCGTATCACCTCACCTCATACTCCTGCTTGAAGCCGTATCATCTCACCTCATACTCCCTCAACTCATACTTCCTCACCTCATACTCCTGCTTGAAGCCGTATCCTCACCTCATACTCCCTCACCTCATAATCCTGCTTGAAGCCGTATCACCTCATACTCCTGCTTGAAGCCGTATCACCTCACCTCATACTCCTGCTTGAAGCCGTATCACCTCAGCTCATACTCCCTCACCTCATACTCCTGCTTGAAGCCGTATCACCTCAGCTCATACTCCCTCACCTCATACTCCTGCTTGAAGCCGTATCACCTCAGCTCATACTCCCTCACCTCATACTCCTGCTTGAAGCCGTATCACCTCACCTCATACTCCTGCTTGAAGCCGTATCACCTCAGCTCATACTCCCTCACCTCATACTCCTGCTTGAAGCCGTATCACCTCAGCTCATACTCCCTCACCTCATACTCCTGCTTGAAGCCGTATCACCTCAGCTCATACTCCCTCACCTCATACTCCTGCTTGAAGCCGTATCCCTCGCCGGTCTTCATCTGGTTGATGTGTTGGAGGAGGTCGGCCACGCGCACCGCTGGGTGGAGCTGACCCGTGTGATAGGGAGAGCTCTTCCTCCGACAGAGACGGCGAGGGGAGGAGCCTCCCAGGAGGCTGCTGGACTCGTTCACAGAGGAACACAGAGGAACGTCTGGAAGGAAGTGTGTTAGCAAAACATTTAGTTCACAGAGGAACTATGGTCATCTGCAGGACATGCATGGAAGTCTATGTATGTAAGCAAAACATTTCAACGTCAATGCACGCAGCGTGATACTGTTACTATGTTGTTTTATGCTGGAACTGTCAAAACTACCTAAAGGACCAATCATGTTAGCTTTGAGAGGCAATCTTAACCAATCAGGATGAAAGATTGAAAATGGTGCAGGTCTGTGTTGATGACATGACGGCCAAACTGTGTGTGTGATGAATGGATTAAATGTGCACAAGTAATCAACAGAAACGTGTTTGGCCAAAGTCGGCCTTATGTTGGTGCTATAGCAGGCCCTTGTGGAACATTTGGGGCAGGGGTTCGTCTTTAGCATCGAGGGAAGTGTGTGTGCAGTGCACAGTTTGGCATGGATCCCCCAACTGTTCCGGAGATTGTCTGGTAATGCACGGATGGAGTGCAAAACCTACTCTCCCCATGCCTTCGGCAACAACTACAGTAAGAACAAAGTACCGGTATGTCTATGTTGCCCACTGGTTTTAGAAGAACAGTTTTCAAAGTTATGTGTGTGTCTCTCTCTCTCTTACTGCGAGTGTTGCATCCGTGGGCGTCCATGAAAGAGTGTGTCATCTTCTCATCTTGCTGCAGGGTGCTCTGGTCTGTCATGCTGCTGCAGTCCAGAGAGCTCAGCTTACCGCCTTTCTCCTGACGATACGACATGGACGCCTTGTTGATGCTCACCTTCTTCCTTCTGGACAGGTGGAGACAGAGAAAGAGAGAGAGACAGACAGACAGAGAGAGAGAGAGGGATGTATAGGAGGCATGATGGAGTGAGTGAGTGAGTCACAGGGAGTCAGTAGGGGGTAGGGGAGGGAGGAGGAGTGATTGAGGAGATGAGAAATTGGACAGAATGGAGAAAATAACAGGAAAGAGATTGGAAACGGGTTGAGGGATGGAAAGTGAAGATTGGGAGATACCAAGGGAAGCGTTGAGGGAGGGAGGGAGGGAGGGAGGGAGGGAGGGAGGTAAGGTAGAGATGAGGTGGATTTTGGGTTGGAGTGGGTTAAAGGGGAATCCCACCCATTTTCAACATGTTTTCTGAGAGCGTACACATGTGTACGCTCTCAGAAAAATAGGTCCTAAAAGAATTAAAAAAAACATTCATCAATCATGGTAAAACACAACTTGATGGCATCATCAAGTTGTGTTCCATCACCATGTTACCATGTTTTTTTTTTTCATTCCTAGGAAACACAGAATAGGGGAACTTTTTTATCGTGCCCAGACTGCCCACTCAACATCTTTAAGGTATATTAATGACATAGTAAAATGTTGAAAATGGGTGGAATGACCCTTTTAAAGGCGAGTGCGAGTGACATCAGTATGAGACAGGATTGAGAAGTCACTTACGGGTAGTAAGGGTAGTAGAGGTCCCTTCTGATCAGCATGGAGGAGAGAGAGAGAGAGAGAGAGAGAGAAGAGAGAGAGAGAGAGAGAGAGAGAGAGAGAGAGAGAGAGTGTTAAGAGTTAAGGCCCTGCTACACAACATGATGAGACACATGGCAACAGGCAACAAAACAGGCTTCTTTTTTCCTGAGAGTGTACAAATGTGAACCAAATGGACCCTAGCGGGTCCAGAGCGTAAAATGAAACCAAATGGACCCGTAAGGGTCCATTTGTTTTAATTTTAACACTCTCAAGAGTTACAAATCTATAAGGGTCCATTTGGTTAACAACTGTCCATCATTTAACTGGGGACCACCTGGAATCCTGGTGGTGGTCCCCGGACCACCTGTTGAATACCACCGTTTCTCTTTTCCTTTTACCTCCACTAGGATTTTACCTCCATGATTTGCTGCTTCTGACTTTACTGAAGTAGTTGTTTTGTATGTATTTGAATGCCATTGTAAACAAGTGTATGCTTAACTAGTGTGTCCAATCAGCTTTGTCAGATTTGATGTAGTTGTACTTGACTTGTACTGTAACTCTCATCTGTCAATAAAAAAAATCATTCATTCATTAATTCATTCATGAGAATACTTGAAAAGTGCGAAGTGCTCCTTTAAAACTTTTAACATTAGTAGATGCCGCCAAAGCTCAAAATGTGTACAGTAGACGGATGCGAAAAGGACAGTTGCTTTTTTTGGGCAAGTTTTATTTCCTATTCAGGAGTGGGCGTGGATTTCCTGTGCCCTCTGCAGATAATAAATAGCCCTGGGACACAACCACAGGGCTAATTATAAACACATCTGTTCTCTCTGTGTCTGGCTGCATGGGTGGCATGAGGCCGCGTACGTACACCCGGCTAGACTTATAGCTGCTGAATCGAGTTTATAAATCACTTCCACACGCCCTTCCACAGAAATCCCATTCATTCTGCATCTATGTATGCATGCGACTGGAAGAAGAAAATACCCAAGGGCGTTGGTAGAGAAATATATAATAATAATAATAAAACATGGAAAAACATCCTTCCTAACCTACTCTGAACTGAAAAATTATTCAAGGATTTGCGCCACATTTTCACCATTTTCAAAAATATCAGACCTACAAGCTCATAGCGTGCCACT